>CM062203.1:20750000-21490833 GCA_031216445.1 Lateolabrax maculatus | reverse complement strand
GAGAGACTCTGGTGTGGCACACACAAATGTGCGGTATTTAAGCTACATAGACTCTCGAACGCGTCATGATGAAAGCCTTTTTAATGTTTTCGACTAAACCATAAGGGCTTCCCTGAAGTGCCAACAATATGAAAGTAAGTGCTGAGCGCCAAAGATACTTTTGGCTTTCTCCGGTGGACTGATGGAGTCATTTCAAAGACTTAGGGTTCTACCTAACCTGCGCAGGGGGAGAGAGCAGCTGCTGAGAAGATTTCTGCCGTTTTCTCTTCACTTCAAAGAGCTCCCTACTTGACAAATCCCCTTGCCTTTCCCAACTAAACTGCTGTGGCATAAATAAATCTATTTAATCGTTCTGTTTCTGAGTAAATACTTTACCAGCAATTGCACCAGATGCCTCACCCAAATGGATACAAGTATGTTAGTCTTTGAATTACCTTTATAGTTTAGGGCAGTCATGCCTAATACAGACTTTTTCAGCCTGCTGTCGTTTTATTGCTATTTTAAAGATTTCCATAGCTGAGCTTTAATGTGGGTTTGATCTTGTCTTTCCTTGCTAAAGAAGTAGTTAAAATTAGCAGACCCCACACTTGGCCCACATGAGGTTAATTTTGAGGTCAGGGCTCATGTTGAGGTTAATTGTTGTTTACATTCCCCTCCGGGCGGCATATACCGTACTTTGAACAGAAGTGCACAGACCCATGAAGAGCATTAAACCAGCTAGAGATGGCTGCGCACCGAGTCCCCCATGGCTAATTAAAAGGTCAACGTGTTAGTGTATTATCATTATACAGTTACTCCCTTCAAATCAGTCTAAAAGAGACATACAAAGCAGCAGCTGACAACCCCACACCTCGCTAACATAAATATTCCACCTCCTAACATTGGCTATTTGCAGAGGAGCATGTGCTGTCACCAGCTCCAGCCAAGCTCTTCATCAGAACATAAATGAATAAAATAAAACACAGATACGAATGCTAGTGTACACTCTTCTGTCAAGCCGAAATTTATTTACTTTTACTTCCTACCAAGTATCTGTATTATTCTTATAATAGCAGGCATTTTATCACCACCGGCCTCCTTCACCTGGTTCGCCCCTCTTACCCAGAGCTCTCAGAAAGCAGTCGGGGGAGTGTGAGGTTTGCCCTTTTCTCCTCTCCATGTGAGTCAAAGTGTTTTTCCCTTTTCACGGAAAGAGAGTTCAGGGAGTTCAAGGGAGGTCTGTGCATGTGTGTGTTTTGACGGGGGTCGTAGTTTGGGTCTGGGGATTGTAAAACATAGTCCACCGTAGCGTGCCAGGCATTATGGGATACAAGCCATAGTACTTGGTGGATCATTGGCTATTTTTTTAAATGCACAGAAGAAAAGAATATTGTGAGAACTAAGTTAAAGCAAAAATGTACCGTGGTTAATGTGTATACATGTGCAGTATAGATTACTCTACAAACACAGTTTACATGGAGTTGCTCTGTAATCTTATCTAATCTTATATCATCACTTACCATATTTTTGAACCACGACTAGCATATTTTAAGTGTATTAGAAGTTAATGTGTTGTAGACTCTACAGAGAAGCATGTCAAGTGGTGAAACCTGCTCAGTAATGTGACTCTGCTCTATAAAAAAAATCATATTCATGGTTGGAGCATTGGATTGAAGAGAGTGAGAGGACAAACTCTGTAAAATTCAAACACAGCAAAAACAGTGCTCCCCAAATAGCCTGCTGTTTGTGGAAACCAGCTTATTGAACAACACTGCACATCAGCAAGTTGTGAACCTGCCTCTCACCCCACTGCAATCCAGCGTGTTACTTTCCTTGTTCTCGGTTCTTTTTCGAGCACATGCATGTAAAAAACTGTTTACATGGACATGCAGTCGGGTTTCAGAAAGCTAGCTGTGTTACCTGTGTTTCTCTTAATCTCTTAACCTTTTAAGAGGAAACCAAGTTTCTGTTTACAAATTTTAGAAATCATGTTACTGCTAAAACCTGTGAATAAACAGATGACTTAAGTGCACATAAACACATGATTGAAGTTCAGTGCTGACTGCCAACATTTGCTGCTTGTACTTCCATATTAAAACATGATATGTCACCTGCTCACCTGTAAAACACGGAAGAACCACTTCTAACTAATTTTCCAGCATTGGGTCGACTGTATGTCCCTGTGTCATCCTCCCAGGAGGGTGCGTGTAGCTTACACAGCTAGGTTCGTTTTACCTTTCCATCTGTGAACCACCGAACGGCCTTTATTGTGAACTAATGATACTGAGGTTACAGACTGATGGCCAGTGACTCCTTGGTCTATGCAACAAGATATGGACTTTTTTTGCAGTTAAGGTTATTAAACGTTTAAAACACATCACGGTAAGCAGTCGTTCTGATGAATGGGAACACAGTTGTGCAGATGACCCAACTGTATGAAAATTCAACATCAGACGCATCAAACACTTCATGCAAAAACACTGCAGCAGTGGGTGGTTCTGAGCTCTAAAGCTGTCAGTGTCTTTGATACCAGCAACAATGCTCATAAAACACTCCTGGGTAAATGCATTCTCAAAAAGCTCTTGCAGGAAGGAGAGCGCATCCTGCAGGAGCAGCAGAATGGGTTGATGGTTCTGGACTTTCACCAGTCCTTAAACAGCTGCCAGTGAGCCCCACACTACTTGGATTCCAGGAGAAGCTCAGAGAAGAGTTGGTAGATTGTCCCAGTGGTTACCGCCTGAGTAACTCCCTGTGGAGATATTTCAGGTTAAGTCCAACTGGAAGATTCAAGGGAGACTCCAGGGAGGACACAGAACATGCTGGAGAGATAATATTTATTGAATAGACTGCGAACGTAGCGGGATTCCCCCGGAACCACTGGAAGATGTGACATGGGAAATGCACATTTTGCCTATTCTGTTTAGTCTGTTGCCACCACAAATTGGAACCACTACATTACTGAGGATGGATGGATGGTTAGCTGGAGAAGAATTCACCCAAAGGTGAATCATTTTTAAATAAAATGTGTGCTGTCAGGAAACAGCAGGAAATTGTACATTAAAAAGTACAGGGAGGAAACAGTCATGCAACGGAACACAGTTAACCAACTTGCTTACTAGCGAGGCAGCCTACAGCCGAGTCAAATCAATGTAATTTCCATTGGTAAGGGGCAAAATCTGAAGATGTTAAATATGCTTCTAGTCACACATTTCCAAGACTCTTTGACTCTTTCTTGGATAACAAGCATTGTATTTGGAACGTTAAGAAAGCCTCTCCTAAATGATTTGCTCTGTGGAGAGACCTGTAGTTTTTACTCCATTTGGACTACTTTATTTCCATTTATTGTAAATTCACCAAAAAGAAAATCACGAATTTCTGCGCTGTCCAACAATAAGGGCTGCCTGTCATCTGAACTAACAACCTCTACTCTTCTGGCTGCCTTCAGTCTATAGAGACTCGTTTGTTTAATTTGCTTTGGTTGTGTTTATCGTTAATTAAACAACTATAGCACGTGTTTCAGAATAAATTGTAAAATACCGTGCATAGCAAAAAATAAATACATAAAAATTAGCTGTAGTTTTGCAACTGTAATTACAACAGGTGTTGATAGATTGTTGAGTTCAATTTGGTTCACTTTGTCTTCAACTAATTTCAACCTTGACCTCTCATCTGATGCACACAACAAATATTCACCCTATTTATAACCAGTGGAGAACTGTTCTGTTTGTGTACATCCGGCCTCATGCAGAACTATTGTGATATAAACACAATTACCCCCTGATCCTCAAAGTGAAACTTATTTATGTTTCAGACAGGAAATCTACTATACAGTGCTTCATGATGTGATCAAGGGGATTAACACAGCGTCCACCAACCGAACGGTTTAAATAGATGGATTCTATCCTCTTAAATGCCTTAATGCCTCAAATGAAGTGAGGCATGAGTCAATGAATTTAATTGGCTTGCTGTTACGCACTCTTATCACATCCTCTGTCCTTATTGGTCCAGCAGACTTTTTAATTGTGCTGAGAACATTTTTAGAAAGTGTGAAGACACTTCTAGAAAGGTCCAGCAGCCATTTTGTCATTGATGTAACTCTTTCTGCAGCTAAATATTGCAGTCTCAGCTGTGCTGATAAGATCCCTGAGCTGACTTTGACATTAATTGTCAACCGGGTTTTAAGAAAGAGGCAAGAGTAAGAGAAAGAGAGGGAGTAATGGCATCTGGATGAGATCTGGCATAGAGCATTTGCAGCACATGTGGTCTGGTATAATTTACAGTGTTGTCATGGAGGAGTGGGTTATAAGCAACTGTTTTGCCTAGCAACATTCACGGGAAGGTGGAAGGGGAAAATGTAGCGCTGGCAGGTAGGGAGAATATTTTAATACCGTGAGACATCAACAGTTTATGTGTTCCATCGGTAGTTCCAGCCTTTTCTGAACCCAACGGAAGAATGCCAAATAAAAACTATCTGGGTTTATGATTTTAGATGATTTACTGTCACTGCTAAAATATTACTGAGCAGAGATGGACATTAAATTGCAAATTAACCTTGCAAATTTCATTTATGATATAAACTACAGCGCACGATGAATGACAAATTGAACTGAACATGCCCAAAAGTCTAAAGTCACGATACGGCGGCCTCTAGAGGCTACAATGTTTATTATACCCCAAAATATGAAGGTGTCGGATGGAACAAACAATATACTGACCATTTTTCTTTTTCTGTCAGAAGTGGTGATCAGAGTGATGGAGAGTTTATCTTGATGGCACAAAAGGGAAAACCATGAGCTTTTCAAAATCTGAGGAATTTTACAGCCCTGAGAGCTTGAATGTGCTCAGGAAAATTCATGGTAATCTGTCATTTACTTTTGATATTACTTTTGTACTAATGGAAGTTTTGGCCTGATGGTGGGTTGCCTAAAACAACAAAATTCATGACTTCATCCTTGACCTCGGAAATAGTTTGACAAAATAATCATAACTCAAGGTCCATTTACTTGGTTTCTTTCCGGTGCTTGTGAAATGACAATTGAGCAAACTCTAGCTATTAATGAAGACTCTAGCGATTGAGGATACCGTGGGTATATTGTCATAAACAGACAGACTGATCAACTGAACTGTGTCTTCATCTTTCGACCCTCCCACCAGCTGGGCAAAAATGAAATGGCATAAACGTAACTAAAAGCTGTAGAAATCATCAATATCTCCATTCTGTCTGGGGCTCGTTCCAAGATTACATTGTTGACGCTCTCACAGTCCTTGTTATGTTCAGGTTGGACATGATCATGTCGGCAAAAACATTTTTGAAAGCACACAGTTAATCCAGTCTTGTAGATAGTGAGGGAATCGGCTCATCTTTTGTCTTGTATGGACTTGCTACCACCTTGACTCGCCTCAGTCAAAACTGTAGTTATGCGCTGATGATACGAAACTACAGTTCAACTTTGCTACTAAAAGTATCCAGCTGCTGTTGCCAATAAAAATCAAATTTATTTTCCCTGCAATTACATACATAATACATAAATTCAACAGGAACTTCTTGTCAGTGAACAGCAAACTTTATCCGGCTCCCTTTGTAAAACAGTAAGAGTTCCAGCGCACACCGGGTAGACTGTTTTTAGACTAGGCAGAAAGATTTAAAAGCCTTGTGTCAGCCTGAATAATTAATATAAATCTAACATAATCCAGTGATTAATTCATTTTTCTTTATCAGATAATCCATTAGGCTTGGCAAGCATTACAGCATTTGGCAATGCCAGGATCCCTGGAAAAAAAAGCCTTTGGACAGATTTGAAAAGAATTCTTGTGAAGGTTTGAAGTGTGAGAATATCAATTTCTGCCTGAGATTTGTCATCATGAAATGGGAAGCACATTGCACACTGGCTCTGGTATCTTGAGTAGTGATGACAACAGGGATACAGCATGTTTTGCTTCATGTTTAATATTATTGGAAAGGTCTGGCTAGGGCAGTAAATTGAATGTGGTTATGCCCAGAAATGGTGTAATTGTTTTAAGGATTAAGTATTCCCTATCTTGACGTTAATAAAGTATCTTTGATAACAACAGGAAAGAGGCCAAAGTAAGGTCCTCCTGACTTTAAGGCTTTGAAAGCACAAATAAGCACACAGACATGTTATGTAAGTACAGAATTACACCTAATAATTGTGAAAACGGAGGCATCAGTTGGTTAAGCAAGAGGTATCAAAAACTATGTTCACAATAGTGCCTTGGTGCCCAGTTACACTGATGTGCTGTCAGCTTGAATGGATACCAAAGGACAGCTGTATATCATGGAAACCATCAAATGTAAGTTACAAAAGTTACATGCAGCCATAACCATAGCCAGAACTTGTGTTTTTCTCTTCTTACCGCAATAAGAATGTCAGATCTGTGACATATAGAAAAGGGAAAAAACTAAAACGAAGGTTAATAATTTTCTTGTTCTTGGCCATATACAGCCATGACTAAAATAGACATTCCCTCATTTAACAGAAGGCCTGGGTGAGACTGATTTCGGGATGAAAAGCATTTTCATCATACTCCTGTATTTGAATCAGGGCTGCTTGGCTGTTTGGGCTCTTACCTCACATGACTGAATGCAATGGATGTGTTGAGGGTCAGGGTACCACTTCATCATCCCAGTGCAGACTATGCTCTGGAAAACAAAGCACATACGGACAACGGTTGAGCAATAGAGTCACAGGAAATGGATAACCACTGTGTTTGCCATGGAAAACAATATTACACCATGTCACAAAAGCATTTTTATAGGAGTGTTTGTATGTTTGAGGCTCCAAAGTTGTGCTAGTTGAAATGGAACCATTGATTTAAAGTGACCATCCGTTAAGTTGCCATAGATGGAGGGTAACACCAACCTCCTTGCAGACCACATGAGTTCCCAAGTTAAGATTAAAATATTAAACCATCATTTTGCTGTATCTTCAACAGGCGTTCCCCTGTGAGTGTTTATTAACAGAAGAAGGAAGACATACAGTATTTGCTCCCTCAGCTCAAGTTGACAGCTAAACATATTTTTAATGTAATTTAAGTTGGACATAATTTGAGGCCGACCTTACGGTGAGATTGCTTTGCCAATTGCTGTTTCCAACATCTAAAAAGTAAAAAGTTAGTGTTCATCCTCTGGAGAGAATGAATGTGCACTGTAAATTTCATGGGATTTTGCCCATACTTTCTGTGAGAATATACACTGTAAGCACTAGAAAAATGGTCAGGGAGAGTCTGGAGAGCCATGAATATCCACGGCATCGTGGAAATCTGAGCATTGTTGTTATTTTTAGTATCATGACACAAGGGGAAACATCATAAGGTTTAAATGGAAAGCGGTCAACATGAAATGCAACTTGCAAACAGGATGTATACAGGTATAGACACTCTGCCCCGTGTACGTTTATAGTTTAGTTTTTTAATGACAATACAAAGAATTCATGATAGTGTAGACCACATAGAGTTATGGTACCTTTTTTGCCTGTGATCCACAAGCACTTGGCCTCCCTTACCATGAACTGTTACATAAAAATGAGCAAGACTACAGCTTGCACTCATTCTGATTGCAGACTGTGCAGATATCCTATTGTTTTCATGGACATATGCAGTACATTATGACATTTTCCAGCTATTGCTGCCTTTTTGTAGTGTTTGTCATGCAAGGAAACCTTGTGATGGAAGAATAATAATTGTTTTATACAACTTAAGTGGATTCAAAACTCCAAATTTTGTGGTGAAATTTGGGTGAGGCTGTGGTCTTCTGTCATTTATTTGACCCCGGGAATTTACAAGGTGGTTAGCAGATAGCTGATTGACTAACAAATATGGACAGAGAAAGTGGATCCTCCCCTGTGATTTCCTGCGCAGCCTGACCCAGCGAGGGAGACCTGATCTGAAGGATCTGAGATAACACAATACGTCGAAATCACAAGGCAGTGTCAGAGATATGGCGCAAGTAACTAGACCTGCGTCCAACTATTTGACCTTGGCAAGGGTGGATCAACTGACTGGCTGGCTGACTGGCTGACTGACCACCCAAAAGTACTCAGAAACTGGAGCAGTGTTTGCGACAGCGTTAACGCAGAAGCGATTCCTAAGATATGATATTGGGTAACATGACCCACCTTTAAAGCAAAACAACAGCGCTCTCACTCCGACCCAAGATCCGACATTCCTTCGCGTGTGTTCATGGTGACTTGTATACACTGTGTGTGTTAGAGGTGTGTGTATTTCCTAAAAGGCTTGACGTCAACTGGGACCTTTACTCTTGCTATCTGCCTGTGATTTTCCAGTAATGCTCAAACACTTGATAACGAGCGCACACACTCACATACACACGAGGTGGATGCTGTTGTGTGATAGTGTGTGATTGGCGGGTGCAGCTGGGAATTAAAAATGTTTTCCTAAATTTTAAAAGATACTACTTCGCCAATGATTCAGTCAAACGTCTGATATGAAACACATTTGCAAATATTAAGACGGATTTGAAAATCTCAGCTGCAGTTTGACAGAGGGATTCATTTTTAAGCAGTCTAGCTTACTCAAAGAGATATTTGAAGCAAGTGAATCATTTCTATAAAAAAGAAATTCTGCAATTTACATCTGTTCAATACACTCACTGCAAAATATGTCCATTTAAAAAAGTGTTTTTGGTCTCACGGAGGTTTAGAAATATTACATAAACTGGAAATCCCTTCAGTAGACTCAGAAATCTTTGATGTTAATTAGAAAAATCTAGAAATGATTTTACTATACATCACCGATTTTAACATACATTTATTGAAGATTCAAAAGTATATTCTTTTTCAGATTTGGCTACTTCTATAATTTTAATGTGGTAAAATTTGATTTCCAGTATAAAAAAAGGGTATTAGGGGGGCATGACTCTATGGTGATGCCTTGTGTTGCAGCTAATTACCATAACCTATATTAAAAGTCAAAAGTTGTCACCTTCCTTCATCTATTCTATCACATATCACACACCACTAGCTCTAAACTAACAAATTGTAGTCCTTTTGATAATCATAGCACTTTTTGCTCATTTTAAAACTAAGCTTGAAATGTTTCACAAGCCAGCAAAGACCAGACAGCCTCCGTCCAGGGATTTAAAGTAGCACTACGGCTCATCAAGACATATACGATCAGATCAGAGATATAAATATTAATTGTGAAGCTAACGGGTTACTAACAAAGTGAGGAGATGTCAATTATGCTGCAAATATGCATGGCAGCAAAACCTCTATGTGGTTTTTTTTTTTTATGTCGACCGTCACAGAAATGAGCCTGTCTTTGTCTTAAACTGCAAAAGCTTTTGTGCCAGTTAGTGAAGGTGAGTCAGTCCGGAGCAGTAGCTCAGCATGCTCCATGCTGCTGCTCAGGTCGCCAGATGTTTGGATGCATTATTCGTTCTGATGGGTGTTTTTGTGTAAAAAATCTCAGCGCTGTTTGTCAGTGGATCGGCTTTCACGGCGCCCTGGACTGGTCGCATGGCAGCAAGCGAGCAAAACAACAACTGTTTCGCAAAACCTGCCAAGAGTTTCCAAATGGTAGCAAAAACCACAGCCTTTTCCCCAGTTGCGGTTGTTTAAACCAATCAAGCTATCTCATTATTCACCACATCATGCCTCATCATGCAACGTGAAACAGCTTAGCAACAGGTGCAACCAGTTCTGCAAGCTGACCTGTACAGCACCCCTGCTCTATGCTCTGTATTTTATTGAATTGGGTCAAATGGACACTGATAAGAAGCATATTACTATATTTATATATTTAATACCAGTTTGTAAATAAAACTAGTTTGACAAATACGAATTTTTCAAAACTGACGCAGTTTAACTGCACACTAGCTGCCAATAGTAGATATTGTGAATTTTAAGATATCAAATATCAGCACTATGGTCAAAAAAGCCAAAATTATAAGGATCTAATGTTTTTTTCAAAACGTATATACTTGGAAAATTGTCTGACACGCATTTAGAGCAAGCTGGGATGGAATCATTTTAAAGGTATAGACACCCAAGGTGCTCTAGGTTGAAATTTAAGGTGGAGCTCCACGGTTTCATATTTTAAAGTCCATTTATTAGTCACAGGGAGTACTGCTCAGCCTGGGAAAACAGTTTTATAATGTTTGACATGTGTCAGAAAAATTACAACACATTTTTAACAGCAACCCTGAATTACAACCTGGAGATTGAAAGATGTCAGCATTTGCCAGGCAAGGAGGGTCTAATGAAAGACACTTTTGGGTGGCATTTTGGGAAAGATTGGGGGATTTGGAGCTAACATACTGGGGTTAAAGTTCATGATATTTCAGCTTCAAATTCATTTTTTTAACCCATTTTTCTCAAGTCTGCCAACTGTATGGGAATGCAATACCAAGTCGCTAGTGTTAACACTGTTTAGGACACAGTAGATGAATCTAAAAACGTATGGCATGGATCTAAAAGTGGTCAACAGAAGAAGAAGGGTAGGGCAGGTTTCGTACTAGGTTTTACAGACTAACAGCATTTAAGTTGCTATCGTAAATGGCCAAAATGGTCTTGGTATATCAGCACACAGCCAATCAGCTGTAAAGGCCTGTGTGGGGAGGAAGAGACCAGAACATTTTTTGCTAAAGGTGTGTCTCCTGTCCACGCTCTTGTATGTGTGGCAATATTACTTGTGAAACTGTAATAAAAAACATTCCCCTTGGTTGGATGCTGTTTTTACTTTTCAGTTTCTGGAATGAAGGATGTGTTATTGGTGGTGTTTAGTTTTGCTTAAATTCTACTTATTAAATAAAAGTTAACTGTTTACAAAATGCATTTTGGTTAAATTGCATTATGTGTGTATATATATACACACACACACACATATATATATATATATATATATACATATACATGTGAAAAAATGCTCTTTATTGAGTTAGTAAGTATTTGATAAGTGACAGTACAGAACAGAAGAGAATTGAAGTGACTTTATGTTAAGACTAGACTGATTGGAGTAAAACTTCCCCTCCTCAGGTGTCTCACCTGGACTTTGGTGGGTAGCATCCAGTGCTTTAAAGAGTCAGCTGTAGTGCCATTGGGCAGGACCACGGGGTCACGCAGATCCATGTCCAGAGCCACAATGCATGTTGGGTAGCAAACAGCACCTGCAAGGAAAAGGAAGAGAAAGAAAACCCACACAAATCAAAAAACACTTACCTCTAACCCTCATTAGCATCTGTTGAATTTATTCATGTTCAAACATTGAGGAAAAAACAGACCACATAACTTCAGACCACGCCGTCATCTGTCATCTGCGGTCTGGACTCTTGGCAACCGTCACTGTAGGAGTGCCTTTACTGTGAGTGTGTGTGTGTGTGTGTGTGTGTGTGTGTGCATGCTGCGAGTCTGTCTGTTGGTTCGTGTTCTCAGGAGTCTCCTCCTGGCATTTGATAACAAACGTTTCCACTGTAGAATGTTGGCATAATTCAGCTATAGCTTGACTAACTCTCTATAACACATAGTTTGTCCACCTGCCAGTATGTAATGTTATGATTTACTTCTCAGTTGGTGCCAAACTACTATAGCACTTAATGTTCCCCATAAAATGCATACATGCAAAGTGCTTAAGCATGCACTATTGTGTTTAAATTTCACACTGGGCACTCAAATGTAGAAGATGCTTTAAAACTTAATTCAGTACTATAATAAGTTAGTAGAGTATATATTTTACTTTTATTTGCAGTACAGTCAGTACAGTAAGAGTAAGTAAGTAATTGCATCTGGGTCCAGGCTTGCATTGAAATACACACAATAGACTGTCATGGGATATGTGTAAAAGACAAAATGGCGCTTGTTATGTATACTCTTCATAGTATCACTTGGGAGAATAAACTTTGTTGTTGTCATAGCTGGGTAAATAAGACCTAGCTATTTGGCATTTAACCCTTCAGGGGCAATAAATCAAGCCCTATTTTAAAGATGCTGGTTTGACGTGGTCATACAAATGATGCTGAAATATGTTCAGCAATTCTTGTCTCCCAATCTATTAGGACAATCATCATTTTGTTTTTTTTTATCTAACTAACTACACTTGAACGCCTTTATTTAGTTTGACAGGCGGAGAAAAATATAATGAGGGCCATATATTTGATGGGCCGCGTTCTTGTCCCTGTAAGGACGCTTGCACTCACCGACATCCTTCCCCTGGTCACAGCTGTACTCGACAGAGTTGAGATCAGGAGGGGGAGAGCACGATCCCTGGAGCCTGGAGCACATGGTGAACTCAGCGGTCCATTCGCCGTCCTTAGTGCAGCGAATCTCGCTCTGGAAACAAACGCAGGTTCATTGTGGTCATCGAGGGACTATGCGCCGTCTTCACACAGCTCAAGAGTTACAGTTTGGGAAATCATTTATTCAGTCAGTTAAGTTCCAGCCATGATTTAGTAGACTACTCTATGTCGAGCAGTTACATGGATAAACATGACGCTTACACAAATTAGTGACTTAATGACTTACTCTCATCTTCATATGAAAAAGGCTTTAAATGCTTTTGTCTCATAACTGTTTTAACGCACATGCTAAATGTGGCTTCAATAAAGAGATGTCGCCCAGAAAATCTATTGATCTGTAGAGACTTTATAGAATATATTATATTGGGAAACTTGGTGGAAGTTCACTTTATGTTTTTTTACGTTTTTTTTTCTAATATTATCCCCAAAAGTGATTCCTCTTTAAGAACTAAAAACGCAGCAGCAGCAGCATGTCCATGACAAGATGTCAGTGATGCATTACTGCAGCTAAAACCACAGCTACTGTGGTGCCTGGTCTTCTGAAAGGGAACTGCTGTATCATGTCTGACATAAACTATATTTGATTTGAAACATACGGATTTAGATCAGTTCTGACTTGATGGTCACATGACTGTGTTGACAATGATGGGACCAAAAAGACGTCTATGTGAAATGGGTTAGAAATGGACAGCTGTTGAAGTCTTACGTTTTCTGTTGCATCTGGGCACTGCAGGGTGCAGCGGGTGTCATAGTATAGGTCATTGGTGCAGGTATACATGCCCTGAAATACATCAGGTAGGGCTGGGCAGGATATCGGCTCACAGCTAGATTCCTCCCACTGCCCCCCCTCCAGGCACTCCAACTTGAAGTACTTCCTAGAGATAACAGGAGCAAATTAATACAACTGTAAGTGATCTTAATTCTAGGCAATGCAAGTTTTTTAAGAGTTCAAAATTCCATTTGAGGAGTTAAAAAAACATTTTTAGTTGCAAACAATAATGGCAAAAAAAACTGGTGTTATGTGGCCAGTACTGTGACACTATTTTCCTTTCTATAGGTGACAGCCAAGTCGTGCTTTCTTCATTCTGCTGTATTTGTAGCAGTTTGAGTTGAGAACAAAATATTTAGCATTTCATGGTGGCTGAATCCCTATTTTGTTGTATCGCTCTTTAATACAGAGTACCAAAGTGAACATTTATTTATTATTGGATACAATATTCCCAAACCTAAGCCCTACATGGTACAGGTGCAAACAGACCCCAGCAACCATCTACCATATGGTGTGGTCTTTTTCCCGAAACATGCCCCTTTCTGGTCATCCTTTTTTTTTTACAACATTTCCAAGACTTGCTTTTTTTTCGTATATCCTTAGTTTCAGATGAATCCAGTCTGACTGCTCACTTGCAGAAGGTCATTGCCTTTTCCTATCTATTAGCTAGTCACTCAGTTCTATTTAAATGGACGCATGGTAACCCCTCCATGTCACAACCAATGGATCAAAGATGTGGTACAGAACATCAAGTTGGAAAAAATCCGATGCAGCCTCAACGGCTCCATTAAGAGATTTTACAAAAACCTGGAACCCATTAAGAAATTATGTGAAGAGTTTACCTGGCTTGGAACTACCAACTCATACCTCTGCAGCTGGTCTATCCTATCTATGCCTAAATACATTGTAATGTACTTTTTATGTTGGTTTTGTTTTAGTTTTTTTGTGTGATGTGAGGTCTGTTTAGGATGTTACTGTTGGTTTTGTTTTTGGCTTCTTTCCAGTATTCCTTTCCTTACATATTGCTACCTTGAGATGATTGCTTATGTAAGTGTCTTCTCTAAATGTTGGGTGCATTGAGATTTTTTATAACAATCTCCCACCAGAACCACGTGCACTCTGTTCCCCTGCCCAGCTCTTCTATTGTCCCATTTTACTTTTACTGTTTCAATAACGAAAAACATACTGAGCGCAGAGGTCGGCCCATTCTACAGTAAAAAAAAAGATCTCCACTGTGGTGCATGTAGTGTGTAAATGCAACAGTATGTGTTACAATCTAAATTTATGTGGGTACATGTGTCAAAGTCAAGAGTAAAACGTCTGTTTAAAGCTCTTTAATAGCTGCTGCTGTTCACTTTCACATGTTGGACTAATAAAGCATCAGGGGTTATTAAAATGTTTACACATATGTCTGAGAAAGCGTAACTCATAAAGATACCCAGCTGCAAATGGATCTTTACATAAAATATTTTTTGTTTGTATTGAATGGAACTTTAATGGAATAAAAAAACATAATATGCATATTTTTACTGGCCTTATATGATGATAAAAGTCAGCTTGTTAAACATTTGATACACTAAATTTTAATTACAATTCAAGACAATATGGCAAGGAAAATATAACATTACTATACACAGTATATGGTACATGAACTCAACAACATGATTGCTACTAATAAAGACTGAAATGTGTGGAGAAAGATAGCTGAAATAGAGGACATTAACTTCCCCCAGAGGCTGTGTCTCCTTCTGTTAGAAATCTCTCATCTCATTAACAACATGTGAACTGCGTTAAGTAATGAGCAGTTGCCCAATGAACACAATTGGCAAAGTAACGTCTGAGGCCCAGTTAGCAGCAGTACATATTTTATTGGAGCCTAATGCGAGCTCGTTCCGAAACAGAAGATCGTTTTACAGACGACCTGAAAAATATGCCTCTTTAAAACTGTACCCATCGATATTTAAAACTTTGCCCCTGGGGTTTGGGTGTTGACGGGATGCATGGTTATGATGTTGCATAATACATCTAAATCGAAGATCCTAATTTTATTAAGCAGTGCGTAATGGGGATCTTGTAAAATAAAGGAAAAGGAGGAATTTCCTCCATTACGCAGAGAGGTCTGCGTGATAAAACATTGCATTCACTTTGGTCTGATGTCCACACAGACTTGCTGGTACTTAAAGGCATTCCACAACCCATAATGTGTCATTAAAGTCCATTGTTCTTGCAGTTTTTCTTTTCTTTTTCTTTTTTTTTTTGTACATAAAATAAATAATATGACTGAAATCTATAATCTGACTGTTAATTTAAGGTGTCAATGAGAACACAGGACCCACTGGAAAGAAACTAAAGAGGAGATGATACAGTATTTTCTCTATCATGGATGATTCAAGGTGCCATATACTGCTATTAATACATGCATTTTTCATATGGATTATGCTTTTATAGATGCCCCTCCAAACCCTGGCAGTCGTGGCGCTATTCTCTTCCCACTGAGCTGCCAACAGCAACAACCTGCAAAACACTCACCTCAGTGTCTTCTTCTTGAGGCTCCCTATCACATAGAAGCCTGCGTTGCATTTGTAACGGCAGACGGAGCCAACATCGTGCCCAGAGGCCAGACAGTCTGCTGTTAGCAGCTTGGCATCTGATATGTTTGGAACCTTGGGACACTCTATCTTGCAGTAGGCCTCCGGGAAAGACCAGAGACCGTCCTCCAAACACACCAACCTGTCGCTGTCACCTGAGGGAGGGGAGGGGAGGGGAGGGGAGAATTTCGAAGTATAGTCGGACAGAGGGTGGCGAATCGGAATGAAAACTGCAACACCAAAAGCCCTGAGTGTATTGAAGTGAGCAACAGCTTATTTAACTGCTTGTGAATTCAACCTTGATTTCTTCTTTCAAAGGTTACATAGACTTGCTTTGTATATGTATATACACAATACAATATATATACTATATATGTATATATATACACATAAGATTTATATATATAAGACTTATATGTTCTGAACTAAAACACAAAGAAGTAGATGGGAGAAGCACAAGTAGGTCAACATCATGGATTCATTTCCATCCCATCAAACATTCTGGTTTTGTTTCATGGCTCTGTCTTGTACAGTTATGAGGAGAAGGAGACTATGGCTTCAGCGTTGCCCAAAGCTAATATTTTCTATGCCTTTATGCCCCCACATGAAGCGCGAGTGTCGGTATGTGTGGAGAATCATAACACCCTAAACTTTTCACAATTTTTATTGGGTCTGTAAAATGTAATGAATCTTTAACATGGCATCACATTTTTTATAAGCCATTTAAACATTGTGCTGGCGTTGTGATTATCAAAATCCATTACAGCTGTACTGGTGTGTGCCGAATATACTCTTGTGCACTACTGAGTGGGCTCTCACTGCTGAGGGATGCACAATGGCCTCCAAACATATTTCACTCAACCAAAAGCCACAAATAGAATTATTTCTGCACAATCTGTGCTTGGATCATAAATGTACGGGTCTTAATTTGTTGACTCAACCAAGACATTCGAGCGTTCGTCATTGCTTTCCCGACCACCATCATAAGTGTGTGGACATCACGCTTGTTCCATCGAAATTACTTCAAAAGGCACCTTCTGCACTACATTGCGTAACGTGCATATCTAAAGAGGGTAAATGCTTTTTTACTTATGAATTTGTGCAGAAGTGGTGGTACCACTCATTATGGGTGCCACGGGTGATGTTTGTTCTGACTCGCTATGGTGCAAGTGGTGTTTTTGAAAGCACTGCGGACATCTGAGCAGGAGGAAGTTGTGCTGTGTGCGCATGCAAAGGGAGCAGGCATGTGCCATGTAGATGTTTTCTATCAGTGTTCATCCTGAATTTCAATGACTGTAATCAACATTAACATTTTAAAGGCCATAAAGCTGCAAAGAGAAGCACTGTGAGGAGCAAGCCTCACTGAGAGGAGACATGGTTGTGATTTAGTAAATGGCATTTCCACTGTGATTTTATTGCAACACTGTAGATTAGTTCCCCTGGTCTTAGCCATTTTTCAAACTAATTAGTTTTAAATAAACACTGTAACTATAACAGGATGCGCCCTGTAAAAAACAGGCCTCCGATTTTAGACCATAATTTTGTAAAATCAAGTTTTAATGTCCATTTCATTTTATGGACAGTAGCTAGTGGAAGCATCTTGCTGTGGTTTGTCTGTTCCACAAGACTGAGCTGTAACAATCAGAGGGGGGATCGCTGCAAGGAAAATTAGTTATTAATTGAAAGCTATATTTTGTTGACAAGTTTTTGCCACAACTAAAAAAAGTGTGTTCATTAAATGAGGTTCTTCAAATCCTAAATGGCTCTTTTTGTCAGTTTGAAACTCACTGAATTCCAGTTTATCTCGGTGGAACAGCAGCCTATAAGTAACAATAGTATCATAATCGTGAGGCAATAAGGCAAATGTTTTGGAAAATTCTGAAAACAATGTATGTCTTTGCATGGTTAGCCTAATACCGGTGCTATGAAGTGTGACTAAGTGTTCGTGATCCAGTGATATTTAACAAAGAATGTGATGACAATAGACAAGACTAGACAAGCACTGATAGACTAGAATAGAATAGACTGGATAAATTCAGGACTTACCTTGTAGTATAGCTGGTGATCCACAGGTGAAGGAGCATTGTTTGCCAAAGGTGGTTCCCCAGGGGCAACTGAATATGGCATGGTAAACGTGAGAATGATCAGGCATGCCACAGTCTACAGGCTGACAGCTAACCACACGGTCCCACGAACCATGGAAGCACTCCAGATGTGTTTCTCTCTGGAGGAGAAAGGGAATGAGAGTGGAAGAGGAAGAGACAGAGGAGGTGGAGGTTGGGGGGGGGGGGGGGGGGGGTCATTTTTTTATCATGAAACTGAAAGGATGAAGTGTCAAGTGTAGGAGATGCTGGGAGTAGATGTGACACTTTGTACAATTCTAAAATGTAAAAAGAACTGACTTTTTGTCATCACATATTAACAAACACCCTGTAAACATTTAAGGTCGAATGTACAGAAAAACACACTGCCTGTCTTTGAAACATCTTACTAATTATACACAATATCACTGAAGGTATCAATGAAGTCTTCTTTGCAGTTAAATGTAACCACAAATTACAAAAAAAAAAAAAAAAAAAATATTGAAAAATTGCAAATAAAGAATTGCTTATGACACCGAGCCAGAACCTTAAGACTCAATCTAATAAGGTATCGGGAGGCATCCTTGCTGATTCCCATCCTTGTATGATTTGTGCCCTATTACACATCTGAGTTACCTTTACCCACATGATTCCTAAAATTCTATCTGAACCATGTCGACAGTTTTCTTGGACACGCAGTGTCGTCTGTGAAACGGAGCACATTAGACATAAAAATGTGTTTGGTTTCTCTCATCATTCATGGGAGATGTAATTGAATTACCCTGGTTTTTGGAGGCAAAAGCTATTCTGCAACCACAAATGTTGAGTGAGTGAAAGGGAAGACATTTATTGTAGAACTACTCTAGAGTTTGTTGTGAGGAAATACTGCAAGCCCTTTGTCTGTCAGTGTCTTTCTCCTGAGACCTTGGTGCCGCCCCTCTTACATCTCTGTTCAATCTCAACACCCACGCAATGAATGTAAAACATCTTACAACTCTCTCTTGCATAATATGCTTTTGTATCAATGGATAACTGCAAGATAACTTAACATTGGAAGGACATAATACAGCATTCAGTGTACCTGATGGGCTGGGGTTCCCCTGCCGTTGAGGACCGTGATACTGAAACCGCGGTGACACTGGACAGAGCAGTGAGAGACCTCCCCTCCTCCTGTGCACCTATAGAGACACACTGATATATAGATAGTGCTTTTTTTTGTTGTTTCGGCTCTCTTACGGGGTCAGTGTGTCGGTCCAAAGGGCCTACCTGACGGAGGCGTGCTCTAACTGGGGTGGGCTGCAGCTGTCCATCTGACATGGCTGCCGCAAACAGCTATTGCAGGGGTGGAGGGAGGAGAGGAGAGGGAGAAAGAGAGGGATGAGAGGCGGGCAGAGCAGCTGCGAGGCCTAAACTGATCAACATTTCTGGGAAAGCAAAGTCAATTTGATGAAAGAAAAATTGTTTTTTTAACCAATGAGTCAAACACTTGACATATTCCTTTTATAAGTTTCTTTAAGTTCTAACTTAAATGAGAACATTCAGTGTCTATATTCATTATCATGAGATGCGTACATATCTTTAAACCACTGTAAAAAACAGTTAAACCGACGTGCTGTGTGCGTGTGTGAAAGCATGCGTGCGTGTGTCAAGTAGGTAGTTGTGGGAGAGCCCACCCTCTGATGCGCACCCGGTCAGGGCGAAGGTGCTGAAGTGGCAGGAGGTCCTGAGGGCCACGCCTCCCACCGCCACAGACGGGGAGGAGAGGAGGAGGATAACGGAGGCTGTGATGAAGAAGGGCTGAGAGAGGTCATGGGTCACGTTCACCACCAGCGGGTTCCGGTGGCATGAGAGGTCATGTGTGCCTAGGTGGACGGAAAGGTTTCAGGTAGTCCTTTAGTGTCTAACCCGGCCAACTGGTTGTTCATACTTTGTCGGCCATCATGTGGTCCGTCTCTATCATATAGCAGTATCATACTTTTATATTACTTTAAATTAAATACATACAAATCAATACAAGTAAAAAGTACCTATTGAGTGGTTCTTTCCAGTAGTATCGGACAGGAGGATGGTGGCGGTCCTCTGACACTGCTCCCCAGACCACGACCCATCTGAAGCCAGGTACACCATCACAGAGGCTGCCACTCCAGGATGGACAAATCCCACCTGAAACAAAATGATAAGAGAAAGGAAGAAAGAAAAAAAAAGATAAATCTGATGCTATGAAAAGACATTTTGACCTGTCATTGCATTAAAAGTACTGAAAAACTGTGAGAACAGTATGGTGCCATAGTATGCCAGGGTTGATTTATACTGTGAATTCAAACGTATATGGCAGGTGATAACACCACGTGACATGTTGGCACCACATGTCAGTCTTCCATCCTCCACAGAGGTTAGCAGTGACAGGGTTTGAGCATGACGAGCGCATTACAAATGAGGAAAACGGGGAATTCCACACAAATAAATGGAAATTTAAAAAAATTAGGTAATAAGTCTGCGTGGGTGGCTGCTGTAACATGCCCTAACCAATGCCCCTGCTTGTGCACTTTCAGTTCAGTAATTGTGTTACGACTGCAATCCGATGTAAGCGCCGTGATTCCGAGCGGACCCTGGCCTCTGCTCCCTGTGACGGAACTTCAACTTTTTACAGCCACATGTCAAAGCCGACAGACACTCAAAAGACAGATTTTGGGTTGAGTACCACTTTAAAGACATTTCAAAGGCCTTTCAAAAAATGAGAAAGGCTTCCAAATGAAGGAGTAGAACTGTTAAATGAGATGGATGCCTTTCAGGGAGCTGGCAGAGGTGGATGTGATAGGATGGCTGAGGAACGCTTTTCAGACAGAGAGAGGCTACATATTCACGGCAAGAGAGGCCTTTCAGAGACTAAAAAAACACTTCAAGGGAAAAGAGGTGTTTCAGGGAGAGCTGGCAGATATGTATGTTATCACGGAGGCTTTTCAGACGGTGAAAGAGTCTTTCGGGATAAGGCGGCCTTCCAGAGAAGTTGCAGAGATGCGCCTGATAAAGAGTGCATCCATAAAAGAAGCAGGGGATGGAAAGATGAGTCATTCAACAAAGAAGTGGAAATGATGAGAGAGAAAGAAAAGAAAAACTGAATGAGTGTGTGCAAGGAAGAAAAGAGGCAGGCTCGTGACTGTAAAGGACCCCATAATCCAGAGCATGACGGACAAGGCAGTGAAGCTATCAGTCAAATCAACAGCTAGCCTACGCTTAGTCTGGACCCGCAGAGCTGATTGTGGGAACTGTGGCTGTGGAAAGATTAAATAATACAAAACTGCTAAATATGAGAACCAGACACAGGTCTGGAATGGAAAGCCACGTCCAAATACAGTGCAGCACACAAAGCAGGACTTTCTGTGTGATGCACTGCTGGCTGGAGAGTGTTGGAGCTGCAAAGATAAGCAGGCCAATTAGACATCCCAATCATTTCAACTGCAGCAGCAGCAGCAGCTATCGTACTTCTCTGCCAGCACTGGGTTTGACAATAAATACAAATGTCATCAATTGTAAATGTTACTTTTTAATCACATATAAACAATTAGTTAATGATGTGTAATGTTTGAGAATCATTTTTAAATGATTAAGAATATAGCAGGTCATTTCCTGGGCCATAATAAATTATAATTATAAATTGTGTATTCATGATGACTAAGAGATCTATTTATGATTACAAAATTATTATTATTCCTTCAGACGCCAGTATTGTGATAACTTATGAACCTTTTAAGTATCTAATTATGAATGATGAGTTAATTATATAACACTTGGCCTTCCACTATTAGTAAACTGGTAATGATCATTATTGAATGATTTTGATGATTAGTACCCACTGGGTAAAAAACAAAATGTAAATAAAGAATAAGTAGAGGGGTTAGTCATGATGTGGTAATCATCTACAGATCATTAGTACCCATAATTCACAGCTGACCTGGAAAATGAGTAATCGTAGTAACCAACGCATTGCATGAATCATGCAATTGTTAGAAAGTTAGGAATGTGTGCGTGTGTGGAGGTTTGAGCAGGCAGTCTGTGGGAGAGGCCTTTCGACCCCATTTTAAGAAAGTACTGGAAAGTGCTGGGAGCTGTTGCAGACAGAGTAGCCACCCACAGTCATTCGGGCGGAGGGGGAAAATAGATACAGTGTGTGCATGCACGTACCTTCAGCCAAAACGAGTGTTCCAGGTCATTATTTGTGTCGGACTGAGCTGTGCAGGGGAACCAGGCGTCCGTGGGCAGCTTGTCACTCACCTCCAGGTGCTGGTACCTGCAGAGCTTCGCACACAACAATACTAATTGTTATAAAAAATAATAAATTATAAGTAATGTTGTTTTTAACCCATAATATGAACCATAATATTAACTGATCTTGGTTTACTGCCTTAAAGGTAACCTGCCCTTCGCTGGCCTTTTATCGTAACAAATACCTTGGGTGGGAACTGTTTATCTGCTTGGTGTTATTTGCACAGGATCTCATTTGTGGCTCTGTCACATATTCCCCTTCATGATGGAACAATGAAAGGTTCATACTGTATGAATTAAAGATTCTGTGCTAATTTCATCAATTCTATTCGACTATTTTGTTGCCTTGCAAAGGGCCCAAATTCTTTGGCAGTGAAGCATTTGACAGGCCGTGCTGACTTTCTTCATGACACTTTGATTTGTTTTGTTTATTGCACCTTCCCTCATACAGACACTGTAGCGTGAAAAATCCCAGGAGGTTTGCCAGTTCTGACGATGCTGGAACCAGTGTGTCTGACACCAGCAATCCTCCCATGATAAAAGTGGCTTAAATCATGTTCTCTACCCAGCTGCGCGGAACTGACTCAACTCGCCACCCTCTTCGCCTAACGTGCCGTTTGTATGTGACCTCCTGTGTAGGGGAGCAGGGGGGATGTTAACACATTTCTAAAAAACGCGACGTAACC
Organism: Lateolabrax maculatus; assembly: GCA_031216445.1. NCBI lineage: Eukaryota > Metazoa > Chordata > Actinopteri > Acropomatiformes > Lateolabracidae > Lateolabrax > Lateolabrax maculatus. The sequence goes on along the minus strand of CM062203.1, from coordinate 21,468,196 downwards.
TAGAGTTAGTCGCCGACCTGAGAGGTCTCATGCAACTGCAGGCGTTTTATGGGAGACGTCAGGGCTGGAAAATGATGGATGTGGTTTGTGCTTGGGCTGTAAAAAGAACGAAGGGAGCTATGCCACATTCGAAGTTGCTGTGCAGTCATAGACAGTTCTGCCAAAATGTCCTCCAAAGTTATATGCAAAGCCCTTTCTCAGCTGTGTCACTGTGACCTGAAGAGTCTTTTCGTTCAGAATGTAAGAATAAAGTAGACGATGCAAAAGGAGAGTGAGAGAGGCAGACACACCGGAAACTAATGAGAATTCTTCAGAACAGACGCAGGAAGGTTCACCTGATGTCTGGTGTGTTTGGTTTTCAACATTTGTCCGGTGAGCAGTTTTATTAGCACTAAACGCCTGAAGGGAATGTTTCACTTGAATTGTCAGGATCATGGAATTTACAGTAGCAGGAAGGCCCTGGATCAGGGCTAGCACTGCCCCGGAGCTGAGGATTTCCACGATTGGCCTCCTCGGGGAGTTTATTGCCATCTGGAAGTCTTTTCAGGTGCCCTTTGGTCCGTACGGCATACCTTGGTGAGCGATGGCTCCCCGGTGGCAGCATGGGCGGGGCAGTGGTTGGGGTCCTGGTGAGAAGCGGCGGCGGTGGATGCCCACTGGTCGGTGTAGCCCAACGGTGTGAAGTAGCCACAGTCCTGGACGCTAGAGCCCCGCTCAAACTCCTCGCACACGCCGTCGCCGTCAAATGCATAACACTGACTGGGTTCACCTTGGGGAATGGAGAGAATGAGAGAGGAGGATTTATGAAAGAATATAAAGCCTGGTTTCTTAATCTGGCAGTAAACACTCATCCCCCGCTGTTGGACTCCCATCCAAATCTATTTGTCAGTGAACCAAATCTGAGCAAATCTATTTTGTGTTTTCGTTGGCCACTTGTAATGTTAGCCACGTCAACTCAGCCATATCTGACTCTCTGTGCTGTCAACAGACTGTAAATTATGGTAAGAAATGAACTTTGACTTCAATTAATTATTGAAGATCACAACGATTTTATAACGCTAATAGGGAGAAAGGGAACCTAATATGTGATTTGGCCCGTTTGTTTAATCCCAAAAGCGCCTCAGTGGGCCATGGGTATCTATAAGTCACCAAGCAACAACAGCAGCGTTATGTGTTACAAAGAACTGTCAAACGTCGTTCCAAGTCTCGGAGAAAACCAAAATACAGACAGGAAGATATTGCTTTTTGCTATTATTGTGTCTTTTTTTATATCAACTCAACTTTTATCAGCTCTCAGAAATTCAGTAACGTGAAGCAAGGAGAAAATAAAACAAAGTCAGTAAATACGTGTCCATGGGGGTTGAAAGTAGCACCAGAATAATAGCACTTAATCTAATGCAACATGATACACTTGTTTGTTTGTTTTTTATGACATTTTATCATTAGTGGACTGTTTACTGTAGAGAGTGACAGGAAACTAGGGCTGCTTTCAATATGATTTGTCAGAGATGTTTCTGCATGACTGAATTCTTCTGCAGAGAAAATACTGAGAAATACATTTTGAGGGTTTCCACTGGATTACATGAAACGCTATGCCAACAAAGCTTTTTTAAGGCTGTTCATGGTATATAAAGATATGTTAAGCACATCATTTGTAATTTAAAGCCATTTTTAGTAGTTTAACAAAACGTAACTCAAGGTCCACTTAGCAGCTTTTCCTGATGTTTCAACCACATCTCATGGTCTTCATCATGGATTTTGCTCATTTACAGTTAAAAGTTAGAGAAAGCTAGTCAGTGGACCTTGAGTCGGAGGAGTACTTTGCCAATTTTCAACCGGCTTTTTACATTACAATGTGGGTAGAATATGCAAATGAACAATGTTTAACTTTCTTCCATGTTGCCTGCACCAAATTTTCATGTACTTTGTTCGGCCTGATTTTGTTCTCAGTCTGAGTATTCAGTGATGTCCCATTGGAAAAAGTTCAAAGCTTTGAAGGTAAAAAAAAATCAACAACTATATATTAAAAAACGATAATAGACAGTAAAATCTGATAAAGGTTAATGGAATGTGCTCCTTGGCCAGCAGGCCCTGCAGTATTTCTGATCCAGTGTATAGGTATTTTAGACTTTACTACAGATGTAATTGATGTTATTTGAATTATAGCAGAGAAAAAAACTAAAATAGGCTTCCCGTAACACAGCTGCCCCTGAGCTATTAGCAATGAATATACGTGCAAAAGCATAAGGGCATTGACATAACGTGCTATGGGAGTGTATCACAAAAAGAAAGGGAAGCACAAGACAAACAACAATTTGTAATGCAGCAGCTATTCATAAAGAAAAAAGGGCGGCAAACATCAGACACTTCAGAAGTTTGGCCTCATTAACATCTGGACAGCTGCAGAAGTTAGACAGACAGAGCCGTGTCAGAGAGTCAGTGCTGCACAATTGGCTTCAATTAGCAGGCGGAAACATGTTTCTGATAAAAGTAAAATTAGGCCTCGACAATTCAATGGCATATTGTCATCCCGAGTTCATTTGGCAACACTACACTAAGTGAACTCACCAAACACCCCACCCCTGCTTTGACAACACCTGTGAAAATGATTAAGTCTTTTCAATTCCAAGTCTGTGTATTTATCAAGCCTCGCAAAAGAGGACTACTTGACAATCTTTGACTTAACTATTAAGACCATCTGTTTTTTATTCCAGGTCTGCATGCTGTAATCATGTTGTGCAATTTAACCTTTATTTAATCAGGCAGTTAAAAAATTAAATTAAAAATCTGCAGAATCCATGAAAAACAACTTGAGAGCAGCACTTCGTCGACAAACACAGCTCTGTGGTTCGTCTGTGATGAGATGACTGTAAAAGCAGTTGGTGAGGTTACTGCAGAGCTGTGGCAAATTGTATAAACACTGAAGACAGAGCGAGAGCAAGGCTATGCGGCATAGATGGGGTTAATTAGCTGGGTTGAGCAAATGTGGCAAGAAAACCCAAACAAATATTCTGTCTATGACGAAGAAGTACAACTGAATAATTGGTTTTAAGTGTTGCAATTTGTAAAAACCTGTTTTTGCCAAATTGTTTTCCTTCCTAGTCATGATGTCTTTTATTGTAAAACAAGAGATGTAATAGCTTCAGTCACGGCATGGCTAGCCCTGGTGTTGGGGGGGGGGGGGGGGGGGGGGGGGGGTTCTCTGCTTGTTTCCCCCTGACAAATAAACTGGATGATGGAAATTTTAGCCCTGTAACAAGTTCTCGTAACACAACCTTTACACCTTACATGAATAACTACCAACCAGACGCTAGTGGGAACAATATATGGCCTAAAAAGGAAGCAAATACCATACAGTCTCATCTCGACTGGCCTATCACATCTTCTTTGCAATATTATGGGATATTTATCAAATCACTCAAAAAGTTGGAAATCATAAGAGCCATACTTATTCAACTTAGATTCTGGCGACTGAGGAGCGTTTGGGCAAACATTCCGTTATAGAGAGGAAAAATGTTTCAGGCTGAGGAAGAACACCACACACCACAACAGTAGAGCTGATTTCTCGTGCCACTGCAGCTAATGCCTGCTCTCACCCGGGCCGAGCCTTTCAATGAGAAACAGAGACACTTGGAGACACATGGATGTGTTAGACGTAACAGCGCTGCCATGTGTATGAGGCTAAAGGGGGGACTATGTGACATAATGAAATCATGAGGTTCATGTTCTCAGTGCTTTCTGTCTGGCTTTACTCTACTGCATTGCACTTTTTGGATGTGTTTACCTGTATCATATAATATGTCAACACATGTTGGCCTGTAGTCTTCAGCCGTCTGCTTACAAAGGAGTGCTTTGGGTAAACCCCCTTCCATGTTGTGTTGCAAGGCTTCTGTTGTGGCCTGTCTGCATGCTTCAGACTGGGCGAGGGTGCAGACACAAAGTATTGTTGTCCTGCGGTGGAATCACAAACGATGGGGGCGCTCTCTGTGGCTTCTTTGTTTGTCTTTTGACATGTTATGCTGCATGTTTTTGGCTTTTTACTGCTTTTTTAATCACCTGGCCCAGGGCTCGCTGGGCAACATTTGGCCCAGATCGCATGGGTGAAAACTGTAAATGAAGATAGCAATCTTCATTTTATTTAATTTTACAAAGAAGGATGGTCTGTAGATCAGCACATGGCAGTTACTTTTATTCTGTACGCATAATGGAAAAGTGAGTAGTCATTGCAAACTTGCAAACCACATCTATCTGCAATGATTCAACATTAAAACTACTGCATATGGCACTTTATGTTCATTTGGATACGGACTGGAGTGAAGAACATAAACTAAAGCAAAAAATAACGAAAAAACATAGAACCTTAGGGATCGGATTTCAAAAGACAAAGAGCCATAAAGAGATAGTTCAGAATTTTTTTAATGGGGTTGTATGAGGGACTTATCCATAGTCAGTGTATATACCTACAGTAGACGACAGTCAGCACGCCCCCAGTTTGGAGAAGCTGACAGCCGTCCCTGCAGGGACGCTCAGCAACATGCTGCTGTGGACTGGGTCAGCAGCAAAATGTATTTTAGCCATTTAAAAAAAGGCCCACTTAAAAAAATCTAAGTCAGTTTAAGTGTACGCAATATTTAGAATATTTTCACCGAATTACCTTGCCATCAGACATATAGTTCGGATCCGAACTAACGTGTTACGAGGCACCGGCAGAAAAGCGACTCTCGTGTTCTGCGAGGTAAAACTATTGTTTTTGTCAAAACAGTCTGGTGGCTGTGAAGAGAGAGCTCCCCGTCGGAAATGGCTGTCTGACGACAAGGAAAACCAGTGAAAATATTCTAAACATAGCGTATACTTAAACTGATATAGATTTTTTGAACCCCACTTAAAAACATCCTAACCATTCTTTAACAGGTGAACATTTTTTTAAGTTGTTCTCTGGCAGCCACATGACTCACTGAGCCACAAATAAACTCTTTCTTAACATTTCTCATATTGCCATAAATCTTGGTTGTTGATTTCTAAGAGCTACTCATGCATTCTTGCCTAAACATCATCAAAAGTTAACCTGGCCAAAACCCTAACCACAGTTGCTCTTTCCTAATTCTGAGATTCTTGTTGGGTAGAAAAAAATAACAAAAAACATCATGTTGCCAAGAAAGGAAAGGATGAGAAATAATGAAGCCTCCCACCCCCATCCCCCGCATGATTTGATTCTGGCGGTCAGAACAACAACTACAAGGTGGCCTCCAATCACTTAACTATGGGATCATTGTACAGCAATTGTCAGAAGCAAAGGCTTTTACAGCTGGTTATGATCTCTCTCACTGGGGAGAGCTGGCTGACTGTTGCAGATGTGATCTGATAATAAAAAACTTATTTCTTACTTTAGATAAGAATACCAAATACAATGAAAAATGGCAACTGTGTCTAAAACACAACTGTTTACTGTGAGCTGGTTTTTGCAAGCGTCTGATCCAAAACCACAACATGATCTTTGATGAAACTCAATAAACTTAATTTATCAATATGCCCGAGCTGCTTGAAATCTTTTAAAGGCTTAAACTTTTTGAATAAAGAAAACATGCCTGACATACAGTGTGTTTTGAAACTGAAAAGTGTACTTTACTGCTGAAAAGTGTTTCTCTGGTGTTTCCCCGCCAACCGAATGTCAAAATGCGTCAGATTTCTAAACAAGACTGGTGACTTAGCAAACCAAAAACTCACTTTTTACCCTTCAGCTCATCTGTTTTCTCTTATGTTGCGGTGATGCTACATTAATGGTTTGTGGAATCAATTCAAGCCAGAAGCTTTTATGTCTTGTAAATTAAATTTGATTGGCTTGAATGTTATTCTTGATACTGCTGCATGCACAAATGAGAGATTTCTGGCTATTTAGTGACTGGTCTTTTACACTAAAAGTTTATATGGTGTATTATGGTGCTGCCATTGTTCTGAAAGAAACCCCACTGCTCGACATGCTTTCAGTTTTAAACTATATGTGTGTGTGTGTGTGTGGCATGTTTCTTTCTGCACCAGGGTGAATGGAACTCACTCACCATTACAGTTGAAGCCCATCTCCTTGTGGCATTTCTTAGAGCAGCCATCCCCATCCAACAGATTACTGTCGTCACACTCTTCTGACCTACACAGAGAGAGAAAACCACCATTGTCATCATCATCATCATCAGCCCCATGCCTTCTACATTTACAATGTGTAATGAGTCACCATCGTCATCAGTCAAGTTAATATATACAGACCCCTGTATGAGGCCATCTCCACAGTAGGGCTGCCCGTGTGTGTAGAGGAGAGGTGAGGAGGGATCGCTCAGGTGACCATCTGCCTCCACCTGGATTGTGTACTGGTACTTGACTCCCTCCCTTACGGAGCTGGAGAGGAGAGGAGAGGAGAGGGTAGGGGAGGAGAGGAGAGGAGAGAAGAGGAGAGGAGAGGGGAGGGGAGGAGAGGGAAAGTGGTTTCGTGATTGCTTAAAATTGTAAATTTGTTTTTGGCATAGTAAAATTATTAAATAGAAGTCCAAAGTTTGTTATGTTCTTCCGAAGAGCAGTAAGCAAGGTTTTTACTGCTCTGTGGTACAAACTGATCATATAAGTACAGGCTTGTTCATTGATACCAATGACTCAATACACAACATTTTTTGCGGGTATTGGTACCAGCGTAGTGCTAATTCTAATTCTCTTGCAAATATCCTTGCTTACTTTGTGCTACATAGAGTGGAAGCATTGTATTTGCATTGTGCCCCCCAACAGATCGATTCTGCAAACAATGGCTTGTGGGACTGCAGCAGCAAAAGTGGAACTTGCACTGGCAGTGGTTTCTGTCTCTAACCTTGCAGTGTCCAGTGACCTTCAAGCCCCACAGCAGGAAGTGTGTGTGTAACGATACTTTGGCTCCGGTGTCTGGACTATTGATCTGTTTTGGTGGGCTGTGTCTATAAAAAGAGCCTCCTCCCTGTTTTCCCAGCACAGATCCACTGTTCCTGTATCCGCCCGGCACAAACGTTAACCAGGAGGAGCACAAATCACTCAGTGTCTGAGGTCTGTCCTGTTTCTCCAAAAATTTCCTTTATTAATTATGGATCAGAGAAGGAAATGAAGAATTTGGAAAAACTCCCCCCTTCCCTATTTATGTGTACTGTATGTATTTGGATATATCCTCCAACTTTGTGCCACAGCTGTCTCCCTCTCTGCTCTCAGACGACTTCATGATAATTATGGTGAGATTTAGGTCATCTATTCCATTTTGCTTTGTTGCACTCCGCCCTTCCTCCCTACATGCCTAAGCTACAAACTTAATTAACAAAAATCTTTTTTTGTTTTGTTAGATTGAGTTAACTTACACTAACATGTAAGAAAACTTCCTTTAAATCTACATGCTGGTACAAAGAATGCGTATAAAATAAAGCTGCAATCACTCAGACTGATCATTCAATGCCAGCAGTGTAACATATAAATATTAAACAATTAATCCAAAGATGCTACTGCAACAAAACAACACAAATCATATTTTAAGTCTGTGTTATGCTTGAAAAATGAGCTAGTTCGTACAATGTTTTGTGCCACTATGTCTGAAGATAAAGGTGTTTACAGTCGTTCCTAGCGGCCACTCTTGAAGGGGGGATATGAAGAGAGGGGCTGAGAATTAATCTGTAAATTCAGACACTGTTTAACCATTTGACAAGCACTTGGATGGTCAAGTCCGATTATCGGTACCTTCGGAAACCCTAAACCCCCAAACCTTTCTGATGTCAAACTAAGGTGTGGGCTGTGTCCGACCATTTCTGCAACTCTCCAGATCTAACAATCTGACATTCACACCCACTCACCCCGACACCGTGAACTATATCTGTCACTTTTCGTGTGAGTGCAACACTATGAATGTCTTCCAGGTGAGGCTGTCTGAAAATGTGTGCCAGTATCTCCATATTTAAACAATAACGCCTCCCCCTAGCTATGACAACCTTGTGTCAAAGTCTGTTCCCCCTTCAGAGAGTGTTTCTTTCTCCCAGATTACCTGATTAACAAAGATATCTAAAACACAACTAAATGTAATCTCAAGAATCACATTGGATAGTAGTTGGATAACAGTTTCAATGTGAAGTGTTTTGATAAATTGAGCAGTCCTACTTGTCCTCTTCACTCATCGTTCCCTGTCTGTATTATCTCAGTCAGCATGTGCTATCCATGGTGCAAGTTCAGCAGGAGGAAACGGCTAAGGACCAGATCCAAGCAGTCACTGGTGTTTATTGCCTCTGCTGCTCACATTTGGTTGGTACGGAAGTCCTGAGAGGCAAGTATTAAAAGAAAATTCTGGTGATCCATCCAAGTCTGATCTAAATTGTAAAGAACAGGTGAACAAAAAAAAAGGTACCTGGTTAATCTCTTTAAATTCCATAATTCTTTTTTCATCTATGAAACAGGTTGGATAAACATTTTACGAGGATTCTTTTTCTAAATTACTTTTGCTTTTTTTTTTTAATCAGGATCATTCACATTGTTTGTACTCATTCCAGCCACAAGAGGCTGAAGTGCACCACTACCCCAAGTTAGTAACATTGACTGTCATGTCTTTCTTTTGGCTAGAAACATATTTTAATAGGCGCTAATCTGCCGATAGCATTACCTATAATGACATTAGCTCTTAGCCCGCTACCTAGCGAGCAAAAAAAATTATTGTTGATGGCTAACAAACAGCAACACCCGAGGTAAAGTCACCTGAAGTCACAGATGAAAAAGAAAAGTGACTCGGAAAAATTATCCTGACAAAACTTTTTTTCCCCGACTTGTTTCACAGAAAGAAAAAAAAAGAACTTTTTTTTTCCAGGAGAGCAAACAATTTAGATCAGAAAATGGATCCCCAGAATTTTTTTTTCTCACTTGCCTCTTGGGGCTTCCGCAGTTTCAAATTCAAAACCATAAAAAAATAAGCCTCTGCTTACTTTGCTTCACCTCTGCTGTGCTGTTGTCCCCACTTGCCCCGTCTCACCCTTTCTCACTCCTCCTCACCCCTTGCCTCCTTTCCTCACCTACAGTATCTTCCCCTTTAAGTTTCAATTCTATGCCTCCCACACCTCTCTTTTGTGTCTCTCTCTGTATACTTATCAATATCTTTTCCAATTCCCTTTGTCTCCCTGCTCTCCTCTTCTTCTCATCTTCTCTTCATCATCCCACCCTCCCATGCTCCCTCTCCCTTCTTCCCCAAACTCAGTGCTCTCAAACACTCTCTTCTCCTCACATCAACCCCTCTCTGCCCTCCTCGGTCCCACATAACTCAATCCCCACTGGTTCTTACATCTTTTTGCAGTTAGAAAGCTTGTCCAACATAGGAGACGTGTTCCCTGAAAAATAAACTGTTTTTTGAAGCTGTGTCCACCTAACATCTGCCCCGCTCTGTAAAACAGCAACAGCTTCTCAGAAACTCAGAGTGCCACAACTTCTGAAATCAGCCCCAAATGATCTGCAATCGTGTGACACAACCGTCATATCCTGGCAGGTCCTTATCAGCTTTTCGTATAAAAGTTGCATTAGATAAGCCTGCAAGAAGAAGGATTTAGGGTATTTTTTAGGGAGGGCTGCTATTTGGTGAGATAAAAAAACTGGCTCGTGGCTTTACATTTCGATTCCGGTAATCATTTGGACACCCCACAATATGAGACAGGATACTGTACAAACTGATTCAACTTAGCCCTGAGACTGCAGCATGCCTTTGATTGAGTATATGCTTGTTGAAACAGATTTGGATCAGTAGCCGCAGCTCGGCATCCCCATGTTGGAAACATTTGTGTTCCGAGCTTTTCAAACAGAACCAGACCCAAACACTTTTGAGAGACAGATAACTGTGGATTAGCAGAGTTAAGGACACACACGCAGACACGGAGGTATGCTGTGGAAATTGCACTCCACGTTGGCCCTAAATAACTTCACCCTCAGTCCTGTTTTCCTCTGAGCCACTGATATCTGACAAGGCAGTGTGTGTGTGTGTGTGTCTACCTGTGTTTGTGTGTGTGTGTGTACCCAGCATTAGTAGTTGGCACAGCTCCCATGTTATAAATATTCATCTACACCTGAGAGAAAACCGGACTTGGGAACTTGCCTCAGGTGGAGTCCTGGGTATTTTAGGGTGGTTTGGACAGAGAATCACCTGTCAATTCCCATTATGCAGTGTGGTTACTTCCTGCATAGCAAATCCTTGCCTGATTTATAAACAAAGAATGTCTCAAAATATGCACATGTGTAAACATATTTCAGGTAACACTAATGCCACACAAAATACCACAGTGTTGCCTATTCACATGTTTGGGGTTTTATTCTCCAGCTGGAGTCACTATTACAATGTGTGGATGATCTTATAGGGCTGAGAGTAAATCAATGAAATTTGCTTCTATTGCAAAACAACGCTGAAAACCTAACTGCCAGGTTATCTCAACTAAAATGTAATGAATGGCTTTGCCTCTACAAACAGCTGACAACATTCAGCGTCTACCTGTCGGTGAATGTCTGCTGGGTCTGAGGTGAGGGGGAGTCGCTGGTGAAGGGCGGCTGCCGCTGAATCCTGTACAGCAGAGGCTGGCAGCCGGAGCACAGGGGGCTCCCAGGGCCCGAAGACAACATGGCAGCATCGATCTCCATCTTCTCGTCGAAGGTGCAGAGCTTTATGGCAGCGATGGCGGCGCTCTGGGTGTCGAGGCGCAAGGTGAGGGGCATGTCGCAGAAGACGTGCTGGGGTCCGAGGTTAATGCTTCGTCCCGTGTCCGTTATCAGCTCTATGTTGGCTATGGCTGGGTTGTCTGTGACGGGCAGATACAGATAGATAGGCTGAATAGATACTTCAGTGTCTTAGTAGAGGATTTACAGTAGGGCTATCTGACATACCTGACATATCAAACTGATGGTATAAAGTTGTCATGGAGTGACACTTACTCGAAGAGATGTAGGTGACCCAGAGGGTAAGCGTGTGCGGGATGACAGGGTGGAGGAACCTCAGTGTGAGGGTGCAGCCCTCCGTGTCGGGACACGGTGAGGTCACGTTAGTGTCATAAAGGCTGAGCTCCGGGCTCCAGGCCTGGAGGCTGGGATCACAGGGCTGCTCCACATCAGGGGGACCTGGGGGGGTCGATAACGTCACACAGACACACATGTTTGTATTCATGTACTGTGAGGGCCCTCACCGACTTCACCCGTAACCCTAAAGCTGGGAACACCTGATATATCACCATCATAATCCTGGTTCAACAAATAGGATGGTTGTAGTGTGTGGTGATAGATTGAACCTCGGGCTCTGTGTGTACAGTATGTGTGTGGCAGTCTAACATTAACCTGTGTATAAGATCTTGACGGTGACATTTATCTGCGTCAAAATATTTAACACATACCGCTTGGCTGGTATTAGTTTGAACTATTAAAAGCCTGGAAAATGTACTTTCCCAATCAGCTTCTTTCTTTAAAATATTTAGCAGTGTGTGACGATAATGACAGCTGCGGGATGGTTTCCTTTTGTCGCCGGGAAGATTTCACTGTCAGTCAACCCTGACCAGACCCCACCCACACAGTCTTGATGAAGCAGATTAGTTAGAGTTTAGATTAGATCAGAGTTTTAAGCATAATAAATTATATCTTTTTTATTCCAAAAAAAATATTTTTATGGTGTCCTGCCTTGTCTACTTCTATTTAGTAGTGACAGATTTAACAAACGTCTCACTCAGCATTATTTTTAACAACTACCAGCAAACTCACTTCACGGAGAAAGTTACGAGTTGCCCCCCCACTTAAAACATGGCCCACATTCAAAAACGCAGTAGTAACTCCATGACAGCACACAAAATTAGTTGTTAATTGTAACAGTGTTCATGATTAGCACAATGGAATCACACCACGGTAGCATTATTATCATCTGTGTCCCAGGTGAAAGCCAAATAAAATCAGGATGTTAATGAGGTGTGTATTTCACACCCACTACAATCAGCCATGTGTGGAAGCACAATGAATCGCTGAGTTGTCAGAAAGACAAAGAACGCCAGGTAAATGACGTCGAGATTAAATAGGTGTATAAATGCACAAGAACTGTAAACTGTAAATTCTGTAGGCGGTTGCTGTTTCTTAGCTTCCTACATTTTCACACTATTACTCCTTAGTACTACTTTATTAGGACTAAGTACTAGACACATTATTACAATCTTTTGGTATGCTTATATATGGGACATAAAGTAAGCTCAGACGTGGGATTTGGCACCTCAAAAGCACAAGCAGCAAAGCAGAGCTGGACACTACACTACTGACACAAACACATCGTCAGTGGGACGATAATGATGTTGCACTGTGTCTGCGAGACAGGTACAGTATTCAACTGTTTGCTAACACGTTTTCCTTAATAACCTTAAGAAGGTGGTAATATGTTAACTTTGTTTTGTTTTTCTTGTTCCACTGCCCCCAAGTGGACAAAAATTGTATTAATGCAGATTGACGTTTTGAAATGGATGTTCAAGTATATGGTTAACTGTTTGCATCCCTAAATCAATAGAAACCACTGAGTATTTACTCCACCACAGTCATAGGTATTCATCTTATTACTGCATCACCAGCTTCACCCTGTCTGTATCAACTATCCAGGCTTCTTTTTACATTCTTGTACATCTTATCTATCTAAAACATGTGGAGAATTTTTTTTTCTCTGTATTAATTAATTCATGTTTATGAGTAATATAATAATGAACTACGATTTTTTTTTTTTTCACATAGTGGAATGGTTGGCTTAAAAATGTGATATTAGATTTTCATACACCCTGTATGGTATGGACTTGTACAGTATGGACTTGTCTACCTTTCATCCCCTCTCTCTACTCTCTGCAATTGGTAGTACAATGAACAACTCAATGCCCCCAGTTTAAATGTTCTCATTTTGAATTACAAACCACTTTAATGCTTGATGCGGCAAATAAACTTATTCAGTCCTCCTCGACAGGAGCGCAGGATCCTGTTTTCCCTCGGCCTGAGAACTCAAACCAGTCACTGTGGCACAGGCAAACATTTTGAGGAGACGCAAAAGGACAATTTTGCCAACAATTCTAGCCAACAGTGTTTTGCCATCAAACTTATGTCTTGTGTTGCCAGCCGTGATATCCGCATTGAATTTACCCAATTTCCCCTTTCCCTGCAGAAGGCGATATTGCCCATCTCCGCTGGCCGACAAAGTGACCCTGAGCATCATCGTCTTCAGAAGTGGGAAAGAGTGAAAAGGGAGCCAGGGAAGCCAGTAGACTGGCTGTCTCCTCAGCTGTGTGCATACCACTGTTTAGAGTAAGACTGTAATTGACTCTTTATCATCATTATGATCCCGCAGCAAAAGAGAGGGAGCCGTAATCCCCGCTGTTCCTCCTCGCCGCTTGTTTTCAAAGCATAAATTCCAGCAGAGGATTTCCACATACTTGGGTAGAGTTTCCACGGAAGAGAGGGAAAGTGTCTTTTTCTGTATATCTTTTTCTTTCTCTTGTTTTTTTTCCTTCTGTTTGCTTTCGTGTTTGCTTCCTTGTATTCCTTTTATCTTTCTTGTTTCTCTCCACTCACCCTACATGTCATGTCAAGGAAACCGGGGCTTCACCAGAAATTATGATTGGAATAACAAGGACCATGTGCTTACAGGAAGCGTAATGTTTCAAAGTACAGTGTTACAAGATACACTTTATTTTTTGGCTTTTTTTTTTTTTTTTTTTATGACGGAGGTTCAATGTTTGAACAGCACCCAAACATTACCCAGAGTAGACGCTTTGCCTAATAATCCTTGTTCTCGCTTTGGCTAAAACAAGACAGAGACAGAGAGAGGTCTGTAGCTGAGGGCAATTATCATTTAATGATTTTCTGCTTTTTCCTCTTCCAGGAGCCATTAGCCTTGCACGCACCTGAAATTTACAGGGAAGAGACGTGTGTGTGTGTGTGTGTGTGTGTGTGTGTGTGTTTGGAGGGGAGGGGGTTGATCTGCTCTGTAGAAACAGGAGACAGAAGCAGAACTCAAGGACACAAACTCAAACCTAAAACCACCTCATTCCTCGCTGTCAATAATTATTGATGGTGAAGAGTGTGTGTCAGGGGAGGAACTCATTTTAGTCAACCGTAGATTTTAGGAGGAAAGATGAGTATAAAACAAACAATTTGCCCCCTTACCAGTACCAATTTTCACTTCAACTTGGCCTTTATTCATTTGAATTAATTCCAGTAGAAGAAAAATAACATAATTAATCACAAAAAAACACCCTCTGTCATGGTGAAAATCTAACATTCAGTTCTGTTCATATTCACACTGATTTGATCACTGAGTTGGCAAAAATATAAATATCCATCCTTCTAATGACTGACCGACTGCCTCCTCAGGTGTCCAGTAGCCTGACGTGTCACAGATGCGAGGTGAGGTAGCCTCGTGGGCGTACTGGTGGAACACACCGTCTTTCTCACAGTCTCCACAGTTGATGCCAGACATGCGTCTGGAGGAGCTGCAACACAAAGAAAACAGAGTGGCTGATTGTGAAATATCACACTTTGCCCTTCACTTTGTCACAAAAAAGCAAGTGTGTCTCTTTCAAGACCAGATATACAGTTAATGCTGGACCAACTCGCTTTGTTTTTCACTCCAGGTGGACAAAGCAAGAAAGCAGAAGGAGACCGAGCAAGGGGCAGACACACGAGAAAAAGCAGAGTGAGTATGAGTTGAAGTTGCCGTTCAAAAGCCCTTCACTTGATGGAGGAGTTTATTTGAGGCTACAATCACAACAGTACCTGGATACGTTATAGGGATACGTTATAGTGGGCCAACAAGGCGCATATAATGTCAAAGGCTCCAAATCAGACTAAGAAATGCAGCCTTTTTTTGCCAAAAACTTTGAGATACAACCAGCTGCATATGTTGAAAATCCCATAATCCATTGCTCGCTGGTGAGTTGTTTATTGCTCAGTTAATCTTTGTCAACTCAGAAAGTCATGAAGTATGATTTGACCATGTCATTTATTATTGAGTGTTTATGTTCATACTTAACATGAACAGGACCAATTAGAATATGTTTTTGATCACCAAGGATTGCATATGAAATGGCCATTACAAAATTTGCCAGTTGTTCATCATGTGGTTCAGGTATGACACTTTCTAGTCCATCTGGGGGGCTACTTTCTGGAGACAGATCTTTGACTTTACATGTTTACGAGGAGACACTCAATGCCCTGTTGTCTCAGCAGGCTCAGGCCCATCCCGGTTTGTGTTGTTAGGAAAAGCAGTGTATATGCTGGGACTTATCCGACGCGTATGCTGTCATTCACTTGTATGAGGCTAAGAAGGTTGTAATGCTGTCATGCATGGCAAGTCTCATAGTTGCTATGAACGCCATTTATTCCTGTCTTGCTCATGAGAACCAAAGTGCCTGTATCACTACAGCAGTCATGGGACCGGGTGAATATATTTTCCCCGAAAAAATTAGAAATGTATTTGAACACATTAGGAATTCTTTGTTCTTAGATTGGGTCAAGATTGTGGTAGAAGTACTTTTCAAATGAGGAGAAGTGCAGACAACTGACAAGATAAATCATTGAGATTGAGAACCCATGCAATCGTACCTTTGATAAAGCGGTCCCCTTATAGGTGGCAGCCAATAGATAGAGACAGAATCCGGACTCTGGTCTGTCACCATGGGGGCCAGAGGGATGGGGGCAGGATGCCGGTCCGTCATCCACCTCTGGTAGACCAGGTCGAGATAACAGTGCATCCGGGCTACTTGGTTGGGGGTGAAATGGTTGGTGCAGTTGTCATCTGATGTGGTGCAATGAAAAGAAAAAAGCCCAGGTAATCATCACGGATCATGTTTAAACACTAGCCTCCATCTAACTTCAGCGCTAATGGCATGGTGGGAGATAATGAGGTTCACTGCAGACCTCTGAAGAGAGGAGGTGAGTTTAACACCCTGTGAACGCAACAGCAGTGTGCTTAATGAACCTTTCAGAGTGCATGAAACGTTCAGGTCTAATGGTTCAAGAATTGTGTTGAATAAAAATGACTAAAACAATCTTATCACAGTGCTCTAAAGATACAGTGACACATACTGTGGATGACGTAGGTGCAGGTTGTCTTGAGCAAAACTGTCATCAGATTGACCTTGATATCATTGACCTGATTTAAAGCATGATAACACTATGTGAATACACTGACATCTGAAATAGTTCATCTTAACGCTGTTTCATGAGGTAACGGTGTTATTGTTATTTATATCATTACTATTATTTATGGCAAAAATTGCTGAAATTTGCTCAAATTGGTCAACGGAGTCTTCACAAATCAAATGTAAGAGGTAATGCTAACTTATTTATATGAAGTATATGTCGGATAAGTCCTCTGTGGTTGTGAACAAATGCCAAGAGGTAGCTCAGTCTACCACATCTGTCCCTTTGTAAATATATATATATATATCCATGTAATCGATGTAATATTATCATTCTTTTCAAGATGTCTGACAGTAGGCCTACTGCTAATTACAAGTAAGGAAGGTATAGATTGTTTATTCACTGTACCTGTGTAACTCATGTAATTGCTATAAGGGGTGTCCTGGTACGTGGTGACTCCACAGGTATCGCTGACGTCCCCGGGATCGTGGCAGGCTTTGGATTTTGGCGTTGGTGCAGTGTCGGCACACAGATCTCCTGTCTCCATGGACGGGGTGGTCTCCTGCAAATGCACATGACAGAGCTACTGGCAAACGATCCCAGAAGAGTGACAACCTCAGGTTCATGTAACACATTGCAAGCGTAGACATAATGACTGAAGAAAGACACATAAAGTAGCATAAAGTATATGATACAGAACAATAAAGACTTCATAAAAACGTCCAAAAAAAAAAGTAAATGCAGAACAGCTTTGTAAAAAACAAAAGAAAAAGAAAAACATACCTTGAGACTCAAAAAGTCACATCAATATGGAGAAGATTTAACAGTCCTACCTGACATGGGTCGTCACAGGAGTCCCGCTCGCTCACCCCCTTGAAGACATGGTACAATCCCAGGATGTGGCCCATTTCATGGATCATGGTGTTGTGGTGGCCCACTGTACCAAAGTAGGACGGGTTCAACACCATCCCACCTGAGGACAAACAAGTATGGGTCATAATATTATTACTATCTAGATATTTTTGTCTTTTGATAAGACAAAAGTAAGTCTTCACAAGATACAAATCTAAAATCTTTAAAGATTATATAATAATAAATAACAGGAAATCCCTAGATTCAGCTTCTGTTCCTTATCTAAAAACATGGAACCATGTTCAGATCTATTACCCATATAGGGTTGTGTTTTTGATAAGATTTCGGGAGCCCAACAAAACCACTGATCACAAAAACAAAACTGTGGCATTGTTGTAGTCCAAATTCTAAAATTGAGCATCGCGTTAGTTCAGGCAGGCCATGGAGTCAAACTCAGCTCAATATCCCAGCTACATCAGCTGACCATTACAATCCAGCAGCCACATCAGCTGATGGATCAGCTGATTGCCTTCTACGCATCTATAGGCAATCTCATTCAGGGCGCCCTATTTAAGCTGCTTCAGCCGCCTATCCTGGCTGCTTCCTCCGCAAGCAGCTTCACAACCCACCTCCACCCCAGCTCCTCCCTTCATGCTGTGTCTGATTAATCAATGTCATGTCTGTTGTCATTGATGCCTGCTCTGTTCTGTACCCTACGGGGGAGTCCTTTCTGCTGCTCTCCCTGCCTTAGGCTTTCCATGTGTGAGCATGGAAGGGCAGGGAGGTCCCAGAACAGAGCATACCGCCAAATACATCTAACTGCAAATATATCTACTGCATGTAGATCAACTATCTTTGTCATAGTGGTCCTGACTGAAATACCAGCTTTGTGTCTATTCAGCTCCAGTTTTACTCCTCGCCACCACAGCAAGCTGGCATTTCCAAAAGAGAAACAGACTGCCATAGTAAAAAGACTGTGACATTTAAAACCAATTAGGAATGAAGTAAAACTTAGGTACTTTCAACCAAAAACAGGAAACAGTTCACGGTAAGGTGGCTGCGGGTGGATGTGGGCCATTTTTGCCTGCTTTGAGTATAGAAGAATGCTCTGCAGAAACCTTGTATTTACCATCTTGCTTCATTTTCCTTATAATTGGCAACTACCACCCCAGTCTTACTTGTACAGAAGTTTCATGGCCTTTAGCCAACCCATGCCACTGAGAATGCACTCAAAGAAGATGATGAAGAAAAATTGCTTACATCTTGTTTGCATCTTCTGCCCCTTTCTTAGGAAGGACCAGGGAGGTCTTGTTTTCTGTTCTGTTTGTTGGTCTGTCCATTAGTTAGCATTGTATCTCAAAATGTGTTAACAGATCTTTTTTCTTTCATTCCTCATGCCTAAACCTAACCAAACCAACCAGTGAAGGAAATGAGTACTAGCCAAACAGAGGCAGGGTAGGGTGGGTCTTTGCAGGATGTGGGTAGGAAAAACAATTATGCTTTTGTTATCCATATTTCCTGGTCTGCTGGGAAATGTATAGATTTACTGGTCTGTTGGGAAATTTATAGATTTCCCATTTTTCTACATTTACTTAACATATATATAAAGATAGCAATTTTTATGGTTTTGGGGCTATGGTGAATTTTTACAAAAATGGCCTTTAAGTGGAGATACAGGGCAGCATGCTGATAATCGCAGAATCAAGAACAGACATGATAGTTATTGCTTTTCTAATTAGAAACAGTGTGTTCAGTGGTGAAGACATTAAATACGAAGACACTAAACAACAGGGCCTCCGGAGACGACTTGTCATCCACTAACTTGTTTTTAAACAGGGACAGATGCTGAGCAACTGAAACAAATGTCAAGGGGGAAACATTCAGTAGAAAACTAAATTCAACGGTTTAATTCGAAAATATAACATCTACTCTGGCAATATAACTGATGGCATCAAAGTAGAGTTCCCTATTTAGAATCAGCAAATAGCTATCTCAAGCCCATGTAAGTGTAAATTTGATATTTGACATCCCATGTTCAGAGGGGGCCGTTCAGCATGCGCTCCCCTTGCCTGATAGGTCTGGCAGAGAGATGTTTCTCCCCTTTCCCATTAAAGAAGTCAAAGGACTCTTACATTTTAAACGAGGCATCTGCATCAAAATTCAGTTTAGAAACATACCAAGGGGAAAGGTCTGTGAAACGTAAAGATGCATCTTCGTGTCCATGTTTACTAAATGCTGGTGCAAACATAAATGGCAGTTGTTTTGCTTTGATGATGCTGTGGGAGCATGTTTTAGACAGACGTAAATGTCTTTGGAAGACAGCTGAAATAAATTTGTGCACGCTAATTTGATGTGTTTATTGTTGACCTAAGACGTCATCTGCCTATAAGGCTACAGCTAACAATTATTTTATTGAATCAACCACTTATGTTTTTAATTACTTAATAACCAATTTAGTTTTCATTTCTGAATAACACATGCCCAGCTAAAAAGTTGCTGGAGCTCAAAGTGACAATAAAATTTAAATAAAACCCGTTATTTAATCTGGGGTGCTGGGAAAGTTAGAGGGCTTTTTGTGTATGCTGGGCGCAATAAAATGAAGAAGTTTCTGCCTATGTTTGCAGAATAAGGATCATACATTGATGGTATGGACATTCTGTCCTGCCACATTTTACAGATGCTCTACTGAGTTAAGATATGGATGGTGGACAGATCATCGGAGGGATGTCACTGCCATGTTCCAGAAAACATCTTGGTCACATTAATGCCACTTTGTGACTTTCCATCATCGCGTAGCAAAAGAATATAAGATCAGTCAACGGCTTTCTTCTCCTCAGTCCGGGTGATAACGTGTGTATATCGAAATACACAGTATTGTTGTTCATTTATTATTGGTAACAATGTAGTGTTGTGCACTGTAAGTGTTCTGAGCGAGAAGAAAAGGAGTAGTCCGCCTTTAACTTGTTTCTCTTAATAAGGATGTGACACTACAGTCTATAAAGTAGCAGCTTTCACTCATTTAATTAGTTACAGGGACGTGTGAATTCTTCCAGCGAGACATTTTCTTTAAAAGATAAATGCTTCCACTGGAGGTAGAGCTACCCCGTGAGTCCACTCATCACTTTGTACCAGCACAAGAGGGGAAAAAGTGTCTAAATAAATAAAGAACAGCTGGCAAGTGGGCATGAGTGGCAAGAATGGTACAGATCCCACACTGCCGTTTTGTTTGTTTGGTTGTTGTTGGGTTGATTAGCCTTTTCCAGTGGAAAGGGGCCTAATGATTGGAAGAGGAAAGAGGCAATGTGCCGGGAAAATCTTTGGCAGCTCCAGTTGCTCTCCCCATCTCATTTGGATATCGCCAGAGAAGACAACAAAGAATGGAGGGCGAGGGAAGAGATGAGGGGATGGATAAAAAAAGAGAGAAAGACAGAGAAAAAAGAGGAAAGAAAAAAGAGGAAGACAGAAAACTGAGAAAATGGTATAAATGGAATAAATAGATAACATACAAAGAGGAATAAAGACGTGGAGAGATGACATTTATATATAAAGCACGGTATATGTGAACTTACCTTGGTGGGTAAGAGCCTCCTTTGCCCATGGCCAGGTTGCAGCTCCTGCCAGCTCTTCACGCACCGAGTTGCTGGCAAAGAAAACGTTGAGTGTGTCGGTGCTGCTCAGGTGTAGCTCCTCCTTTAGCTCTTTCACACTCATATAGGCCCTGCAGAAACGGAAAAAGAAAAGAACACTAATATTATCTTATTTATTTATTTATTATTTTCAATATTAGTTCTAGTATATATATTCATATATATATATATAAAGATATACTGAATATAAACAGGTCTAGTAGACTTTACAATTCATCTGAATAGGAATGTAATATGAAATTGATGTGTATGTTTTCATGGAAATAAACAGCTGAAAAAGGGAATTCAAAATGATAAATGTCCCGGGGTAAATTTTTGTTATGATGAGTAAAACCTTGTCGCAGCTCTAAACTCTGAATAGTGTGACCATGTATACAACACATGAACACATCTTTTGAGCTAAACAGGACTACTCAGATTGTTTCCTTATATATTAATGTGGTGAGCTAATTGGAAAGTGAGATCATGCAGAGCTGAGGAATGCGTGTTTAGTGTTACCATTCTGAAAATCAACCTAGCCATATACACTAGAAGCCCATCTGGTGTAATTCAGTGAAAATATTTTTTGTTTGTGAATCTAGCTTGATCCAGCTGTCCAGGGCTATGTGTGTATGCACTTATTTGCTTCATGTACAGGGTGATAAATAACACTACTGCCAAGTCTTCCACTGGCGCAGCAGTATAGCGCTGGGTCAGATCAGCTCATATTTACAAAATTTACAATTTGCTTGATGTATGAGTCATACATCATTTTGTGCGTGAAGTCTCGTTTCCTTCATCTCACACCGGCAAAGCTTTGGATTTAAGTGTTTTTTCGACAATTATAATGTAATGGATTATTGCTTCATTGTATTTCTCATGCGGGGAGTTAAGGTTTTATGTGATTGATCAAGTTCAGCTGTGCGGCTAACTTTGTTAAAATTACTAAGCCATGCTTTAAGCTTTACCTCAGTCACTTCCAGTGTATTTGGATGATTTGTTTTATGTTGGTCTCCTTCAAAGACGCTGAGGCTCATGCTTTTGATCGCTCAGCTGTAGGGATAAATTTATTAATATTATTTAACCAGGCTTCAAACTTAAAAGGTTTAAAAGTGCCTGTTTTTTTTTTTTTGGGGGGGGGGGGGGGTCATCAGAAATATAATTTATACAATTGCTCATTAAAAATATTCTTCAGCTTTAGCTCATTGCTGCTCACATTGTTCCAACAGCCTGAAGGCTAGACAGGTGAGCTTGTGACTGGAAAATCTCAGCTTTCAGCTGGGAAAGATCTAGATGGATGAAAGGAGAAAGCAGTAATCCCCATCCTCCCATACACTACTGTCAATGTACCATTAAGTGAGGCACTTCACTTCTAAATTGGTCCAAAGGTGTTGCTCTGCAGCCAAGAACCCTGCATGTGTGTGATCCTCCTCCTAATGCAATCCCTCCCCGAGTGCATGTGTTGTACTGTAAATAAGAACGTGTTTTCTCAGGCACTTTGCCTGAGTAAATGAGGTTTAAGATTTAAGGTGCTTCAGGGAAACCCCTGCTCTCACTGCATTACCGAAGCTGAGTTCAGCCGAGGCAGCACGCAGGATCCATCACCCTAGGCTGTGCAATTACAAGTGACAGAAAGTTGACCACTAAAGAGTTGACTCTTCAACTTCTGAGACTCGGAGGATGCCTCAGTGGAAGTCGAAGGCCAACCTGGCAAAAAATAAATGGCTCTACATGATTGAAGTGAAAAATCTCCGGTTATGCATTAACAAAATTACCATTCGTGGGCTAGTCGAACACTGTGAATCAACAGCAGAGTCAGAACCAACACTGTCACCATGTAAAACTGTAGATGTGTGTCCATTTTAAGTATTATTGCTGACAAGTCAGTTACTTTGAACCCTCGAGAATCAGAAGACAGGTTCTAAAAGTATCACGCCAACGGCAGTCAAACATTTTAACATTTTGTATACTTTACTGTGCACTTCACTTGCCTTTGTCCAATGTTACGTGCTGAAATAAAGTAAATACAAAGCATCTACAATCCAAACAGTTGCTCCACAGGTCTTGATGAATGCAGTGCTAGGAGAAGATACCAGCACTCACAGGTAATATATTAAGAGACATTTCTATTGCATGAGTGCAGAGTGCTTTGGTGCAGGACCCACAGCTGGCCCGATGTAGTCGCATTTGCACGTAACAACAATGTTTCAAGTTTGGAAAGGCATGTGCCAGCCCAACAGCAAACCCCTCCCCTGGCAATCAATTGCCCAATCGTAGCTTAGCAACCATTATTAGGCACGGCAGGCCTGTCAAGCTTTGGCTTTCTCAGTTAATTTGAAGTGGTGTGCATTGGACTGTAGTATATGTGGGAGTAAGAGTGTATCTGTTGGATTCTTACTTTTTTTGGCCCTTACAAAACCAAAAGCAGGAGCAAAAATGTAAGGAATGGGGTGTCACCCCGCCCCAAGTAGGCGGGGGGCGCCTACTTGTACGTGTCCGAAGAAAAATAAAACAACACTTCACAGGGACAAACGGGACAGCGGGGGGAAAGGGTAACTGTGAGGAAGCCGGCACCAGATGCTATCAGCGTTTAGGGTAATGTTAGCGGCTCTGTCCTAGCAACGCGTGTAAATACTGTAGCCATCAAACGCGTATGTACGATCCTTTAACAGAGTTCTCGGAGAGGTAACTGGACACTTTAAAAAGTTGGGGGCAACATTTGCAATCAACTAATTTAACTTACGTTACCTGAATTAGTTCAGCTCATAAAATCTGCTAGTGACAGATGTCATTCCAACAGGCAAAAACCAATGGTCGCCCGCTAGAATTGAGGAGCTGCTTTGGTCCACCTGCCTGAAATCAAGGTCCCACTGTTTAAAAAATTTCTTTGACTTTTGATTGTAAATGTTCCCCCGTTTTCCTCAAACTAAACTGCAAGTATGTCATGCCAAAACGGATAGCTTGACAGGTGTAGCACCAGTAACGGGGGGGGTAAGCAAGTCGTCAATTACGATACAATGGCTTAGCAAGCTTGCTTGCCGTGGAACATGGAAAGCATAAGAAAGGCATTTGGCTGGCAATGTCCATGAACCAGTTGTGTGACAGAAGTGAATCAACGATCTCATTCAGATGGAGAGCTGCATTCACTGTTCTGGGAAACACTGAAGTTATGTTTTTTATTAGCGAGTAAAACATGACCACAATAAAACTTGAGATTCACGCGTGCGCAAAGCGTCAAACAAGGTTGGAACGGGGTTGTTCTTCCAGGGGAGTTGCCTGGAGCTCTTTGCACACGAGTAAGCTGTCCAGGATTCACTAACCAAAAATTGTTAGCAAATCCTGGACATGTGTCCCAGCATAAACAGACATGATGTCCACCGCCACCCCATTACTCCCCCTCCACCCTTTCCTCCTCTGCCTCTCTCTCTCTCTGTCCGTCTTTCCCCTTCCCACTCCCTTTTCTTTATTGTAATGCCCGAGTCTGCAGCGTACCTGGCCATCGCTCTGGAGCTGGCGCTCGACAAGAAATCTGGGTCGTGACAGCAGCTGGCTTCAAAAACCTCTGGCCCTGTACTGGCCAGCAGCAGCTGCACACATATAGGGTCCCACAATCTGAATACCTGGCCAAGAGCTCAAAGAGAGGGGGGGTGGAGATATCAGAAACCCAGATCCCAAACATAAAAATGGTTCAGCGCTCCACAAATGCCAGCGAAATGTCATCCTCACATTAATTCTCTCTCCGCCTGAGAAAGCTGCGATTTGGGATATGGACACACATGCACACATGTATGCAGGCATGCCGAAGCACTCACGCACATAAGCATTTTCAACAAGCTGGGGGTCAGGACCTTTCCACAAGACCTACACTACTGTTATTCCGCCAGGCCCAGTTTTAACGACACTCCGGTCTCCCGTGTATTGGCTGTTCATGTTGTTTTTAGCTGAAGGTCAGGAGCTTATAGACAGGACCGCTGGCAAGATTCACTGCAGGAGTTACATCACTGCGTACGGGTACAGTATACGCATACTGTGACTTTAGAGTTTTGCTTTCAAAATCAGAACAGCAGAGGCTTTATTTATGGAAGTCTCTCATGCAAAAAAAATCTGCAGGAAACCAGATCAAATCCACATCAACATCAACATGTTACATTGATCTCTCCAATTCCCTGTCATATATCAGACTAAAACAGATTCCAATTATTACTCAAAGGTAAATGTGGTGGATATATTTTCATTTGTTCCTTGGAATATTCATTGCAATAGCCATCAAATTAAATCTAGAATAAATCACTGAGCCTTTTCTATAATTGAGGCCAAAGGACCAGACCCCTGTTTGTGCAAAACAACAGAGCAGAGTGCTGTTTGCTGTCCAACTTTTTTCATTAGTGTTCATCTCCTCTCTGCAGGGTGGAGAGCTCAGGCTGAGAAGGGGAGAACATCTGACCATAACAACTACCAAACCAAAATTTTTTTCTGTCTGTCTGCACCACCAAGCTCACGATGGGACAACATAAATTAACATTTACTTATAACACACTTGAAGAACTTCCTGCATATGGCCAAGCAATGAGGCCAAAGCAAAGCCAACTTTTTTTTTTTTTTTTGTACCTAACTTTAACCTGTGTCAGGGAGAGTCAACCAAGCACAGTGTTCTTTTCCAGCCTGTTTCGCATTCACACAGCTCCAAACCTGGGAGCAGGTACGGTACAACCACAGTCTCCTGCTGTTGGCCGTTTGCAGCTGTCCTGTTCAACTTGTCTTCTTCTGCTGGCCACTGACACGGTTGGAGGTTAAGTGCTTTTGTTCAAGGGCACATGGTGTTTTGGGTAAAGAAAGTGAAGAAGTAGTGAAATCCGGGTTGCTCCTTTGCTTCCCATAGCTGGACTTGGCAACAAGTTGGAGTATTTAAGCCGTTGATCTTCACAGAAAAGTAGAAACAGCCGGGGCAAACCTGGGAGTAAAGGATACTGGGAATAGGAGGTGATTGGGGCCCTTCTTACAACTTCCTTTCCTCTTTTCCAGGAGAATAATAAATATAGCAATGTAGCATTTGGTTACATTACCACGCTACTTCATGAAAAAAGGAGGTTGGTAATGTTTCGTAATTTTGAAAAGTGCTACCCAAACACCACTGGAAAATGTAGTGAATTAGTAGTGTTGCTACATGTAGCATCTACTCTGCACCCACATTTTTTTTTCTTTTTAACCAATTATGAAATAGTGCAGTGAGCATCGAGTCAACTTAATGTTCTACATTATTTTACACTTTTATTCCGTAAGGAGCCGCATATATGTTGTCGTATTACATAAATATGTGGTGCAGTTTATTATTAAGGCTTTTAATTTGACTAAACATTTAATCACAGAGAGTACATTATTATATACACCAATTGAGTGCTTTAGTTATGAGTTTGGGCACTAGGAGTTGTAATAACAAATCCTTTAAATTGGTAAAGAGAGGTCTATTTGACCAAAGTATAAATGGAAAAAATAACTATTCTACTTTGAAAAAACATTAATACCCCCTGTGTTAAGCTGTCACACTCTGTCAACTCCAGACATCAAGCGCTAAATCTATCGTTTTAAAAAGTAGCTTGAGTTCCCATGTTCTGTTTCCCAGTAGCCCAGTGTAAAGCTTGTGGTTGCAATTTGGATTAAGGATCGGGTCTTTAAGGGCCTGGGCCGACGACTCCATGGCGAGACTTCATGCAAGCTATTTGGAACGCTGCATGAGCCTGTCTGTCAGACCAAATGGAAGGCAGCAGGCTGCCGCTCGAGTTGTTTAGTAAAAATAAGTGTGTACTTTGGCCTCTTAACCCACCATCTCCGCTTCACTTAGCTCTCTCTAAAACCACTGGGGAAAGTGAGAGTACCATGTTTTTTTTTTTTACATGTAGCATGTTGGGCGGTTCATTGCACATCCCTGAAATAGTCTTATTAGTGGCCATTTATGCCCAGAGACTTCTTGCCTCTGGAAAAACATGTTGTCCTGGCTAAACTATTTATGCTTTCTCTACTATGTCTCTCCAACAATGTAGCCTTTTATATTTTCCTCTTGTCATGTATTGATGTGCTGACCACTCAGTGAAATGTTTGTGAAAATGCACTAATGTCCCTTGCCCTCCAATAAACGCAAACTCAGCTTTTATGTTAAGTTCATTCACAGTAGCTTAACAGCACCTGGGAAAAAACTACTTGTTATATAATAAAACCAGTGTTTCTGTTAAGAAAAGCAGAGTGGTGAGAATGGCATGACTTTTGTCTATTACCCTCACCTGTCAGGGGACTCGGGATCGAAGCAGGTCTTAAGGACGTCGGTAACCTCCGGGTCACAGCAGTCTCCGTCATCGTAGTCATAGTGTATGCTGTTGCACTCCATGTTGCAAACTCCATCCTGTTTCTTCCAGTTGTAGCAGGGCCCCAGTCTAAGGCAGTCCCCCCCATCGTGGCCCGTCCTTGGATGGTCGCATTCTGGGTCGCACTGGCGGTTCCCAATCTTCCCGATTCGACAGTTGCTGAGGATAAACCGCTGTCGGAAGGTGGAGTTTCTGACAGCGTGCACGCTCAGATCCAGGCTGATGTTGTAAGGGCGAAAGGCCTCGGTTAGCGCCTGGTGCTGGAGCTGAATCTGGGCGTCCGACACGGTGGGGTTTCCACCGTTGTCGTTGGAGAGGTTGATGATCCGGTAGCGGACTTTCTTGGGGGCACGGAGTTGCCAGTTGCTGTTGTAGCCGAAGATTATGTCGGTGTTGTCGCAGGGTGTCAGGCCGCAGGGTGGTGGCAGGAATGAGGAGACAACTTCTTGTTCAGGGACAGGAGTGGTGACGATGGTTGGATGGAGGCCAAGTTTGAATGGAGTCCATAGTTGTTCCACCTCAAAGTTAGAAGCAAAATTCAACAATATTTCAATGAATTTTAATACTATTTCCAATCCAATTTCAGTGCGTAGCAATGACACAAGTAATGATGGTAAGTAATGTTTTTCTAATTTGCCTGATACAAAAACCGCTAAAACAACTAATTTCTGCAAAGACTTAACAAATTCAATTGTAGAAATTAAATGTAGTCAGTTACATTAGTGAAGTCAGCCCACATCGTCAAGAGTGGCTGGCTTTTGTCAGTTTGACGTGGCGGCTTCAGCAGGTCCTCATGAGAGCGGGCATAGCCCCACAAGACAACCCCTCCTATATGGCCCCTGAAGCTGTGTCCCTGATCTGACTGGTTACTGCCGAGGAAGAGGGTTCTGCACGTCTTCATGAAGGGACTGTAGAGATTCCCCGACTGGAGACTGCTCTCACCCACCTGAGATGAGAAACGACAGCCAAGAAGAGCGGGGAAGCGCAGAAATAAAGTCTATTTCATTATTTTATGAACATAATAAATGATTGATGGTCCAATCTAAAAGACAATTTCCTCATTTCATTAGACTTAAAAAGAACATCAGTCACCCAGGTTTCCAAGCTGCCAATGTTGCGGCAATGTCACCAGAGAAGTTCTAAGACATAAGACATATTCAATCTGTTCCTTGAATGCTCTAATTGGCTAACAGCCCATAGCCTACACATTAATCGGATTTCCTGTCCTCTTTCAAAAGACAAAAAAATCCAACTTGCTTGCATGTCAGATGATGTCTTAATGATAAATTGGTCATGGGTGCTTCAGTTCAAACACCATCTCTGTTTTCCAAAAATTATTGATAACCTGGATGGACTAATGAGAAACTAGTACAGGCTCTGACTCTGTCCTGCGACCTTTGATTACAATTTGACAATGAAGAATAGAGCGGTATCATTTAAGCATGAAAGGTAATTCTTGACCTTGGAAATAGTTTGACAAAACAATCCCAACTCAACGTCCACTTACTAGTTTTCCATAAGCTTTCAGCCCCATCACACGGGCTTCATGAGATGGAATTTGCTCAGTCAACATGACCATGGATCTGTTGACATGTAAAGTCAGTAGCTGTCAACATGGACTTGTTGACTAAAAGGCTAAGCATGAGGGACCTTGTGAAAAGTCCTTGACCTTGGAAATAGATGAAGATCGTGTGGGTGAAAGCCCAGAAAGAGCTAGTAGGAGGGGCTTGAGTTGGGATTGCTTGTCAAAGTACTGTCACTGTATTTCAGTGGTCAGCAAGTTAAAAGTGAAGAGGTACATTGACCAAACTCAGCAAAACTGTGAACCAAAGTTTAACCATGCACTAAAACCACACACCTTAGCTCCATCAACATACAGGGTCATGTTGTGGCCGTTGTAAGTGGCCATCAGGTGAGTCCAGGCATTGGCTCGGTACCGCTGGTGGCTGTAGACGGTGGTGGATTTTACGGCTCGGTCTGTGCGAACCGTGAAGTAAAACCGTGCGTCTCTGGTGCCTGCAGGTTCCATAGTGCGGATGCCTACTGACCAGCCCTTCTCGCTCAGTGAATGGGAACAGTTGTCGAACACACCTATGGCAAAGGGGAAATGGGGGGGAAATACGATTCAATTTTAAAAGAATACTGGAGGAATAAACATGCAAACATTATCTTGCAGAGTCAAAGGACAGCAGATTTACAATTGGTCACTGCTCTCAGAAAAATGAATAAATATGCACACAAACAAGCCACCTTTCCAAGTAACTGCTGTCCTGCGGACAAGGGAGAACTGGACAGGAGAGAGCTACAGACAGGCTAAGACACACAGATTGACAGAGTAAGACAGAGAGAATAGACAGAGCTAGAGACAGCGGGAGAGAACAGAGAGGGGAAGGAGGACCGAGGTATTTCACTCAGCCAAAGCAAGGCCCTGATGTTTCCATCTGCTGTTGCAACAGACACACACAGATCCACATCTGCTCCCCAGATGTCTAACACTGGGACAGTAAAGGGTCAGGGAACCCCTTCACCCTCCTCAACGCTGTATATGTGTGTGTGCATAATGCTTACATTCGTATGTGTGTGAAAAAGTGTGCAAAGTGGGAAATTGTAGCAAAATATCCCCAAGGAGATGAGCCAGTTTCATCGTTAAGCATTTCATTCAGTTAAAGAAAGCAGCAGTTAAGAGACTATAGTTTTGCCAAGTGGATTAGATCGAACTGTATGTCGCTTACACAAATACATTAGTATCAATCTATGTAATCTACAGTAACACATGAAATGCTAAAGGAGTTACATATTGCTCTTGATCATCAATAAATTATAAACACATAGACCTGGAAATAAAAAGTCAACTTTTACATACACCAAATCTGTATCACAAGGTCATTTCCAAGGAAGTCTGCTGAATTTCTTTACAGTGTACAGTCTGCTGTAGGTACATTATGTAATGGCACATAACAGGATACACATTTTTAGGGGGGCCACTTGGGGGCAGCGGAACTAGCCGAAAACACAACACTGACATAATATCACCTTCTAAAGTTGTTATGGTACACATGCAAGCAAAGAATTTACTGTTTACATGATTAACAGACAGGGAGCAACATTAGCATTCACGAAGCGTCATGTTCCTGGCAATGTAAGTCCGATAGTCACTCTCCTTTAAACTCGGTTTTAGTCTCCATCAACTGAGGGAAATAGCTGGCTCTTTAGTTGCTAAATACTCAAATGTTCACCAGCTAGTCGCTAACTTTGTTTTCCTGCTGTTTTGCCCTGGACAGGTAGTGTGACGCACAGTATCAAAGTTACTTCGCTCAAAAGAATAAGTGCTGTGGCTGGAAATAAGCTTGATGAGAGTGGTGAGTGTGAGCCAAATCAGTAAAACCAAAACAATGGGCGGCACTAAAGACACTAAAACGCTCTTTAGAGCTGAGAGGAACTGTAGAGTCACGTGATAACTCTCTGTCAATTCGTCACTACGAAGGACCCCTTTCATATTTCAGTGATTTGATCCATTGTTAATATAAAAATATTGATTGGTGCAGTTTTAGAATTGTTACAGATGCTATTAAATGTTATTTGTCATCTTTCTATGTTTATTATCACTAAATCTGGATTAGTAAATATATATTATATATTATATATATTCAAGCTAGATGGTATTGAATATTGAAACATAACACAAAATATAAAGAGATTATATTTACATTACAAGACCTGTTTTTTAACACATAAAATGCATTTGAATTCTCAGAGAAGAAAAATATGAGGTGGTCTACAGCTTTTTAAACTTTTTTATTAAATCCAATTTTAAGACCCAAGTCATCCGCTCTATCCGCATATGTGGCCCCCTTGGGGCCCTCTTTTAACCAGTTTTCAACTTGCCATTTTAACCTTGTACGGTGTTGCATTCCTGTTGAATTTGCTCGAGCCATATGAAATATTACAATATATTGGCCATTACTGGTCATTATAATCAGCCAATACTATCAGGCAACACATTAGTATTGCCAGACACTCTCAACATTCTGCAATGCGCTCAGTAACATAACAATAAAGGATGAGATGTACAAACAAATAGATTTATAAGATCACTGACCATTAGAAGTCAAACCAATGTCAATGTCATGTCTAGCAGAAACAATAGGAGTTTGTTTTTCACTGTATTTGTCAGATTCCTTCAGGACACTACAAAGAGAAAGTCCCATGCCACAAAATGCCGCCCTCACATAAGGAAGCAATGAGGGGAAAAAAGTTGAGTAATGGAGTCGGATCTTTGATCACAGTAAATGTGAGTGGACGTAACAGTTTGTGGTCTCCCTCACTATCTGGACAGCTGTGGTCCTGCGCCATAGCCTTTTTATCCTCTTCAATTTGTTTGATGTATGTGTTGTTCAGTCAAATGTGCAGCTTTTCCAATGCAACATTCTTCACGCTGGATCTCGCTGAAAAAAAACAGCAATGTTCAACTTCATTCGAGCAGCCTGGTTAAATGGAGGTTTCGTAAGTCACTGCTCAGAATCAATGGAAACAGCCAAGCTAAAGATGAGGGGAGAGACTCAATGAAACGCATCCTGGGAATTTACACGGTTATGTAACCACGTACTTATTTAGAGTCTGTGTCTGGAATGAAAATACAATTACATTTGTTGTGACAAAACTCACTATAGATTCATGTGGAAGTTATTAGCTTTTAATACAGGATCGCCTGTTATTATTATTTATCACTTGGCTCTTTGTTTAGAGGCTGTTTGATTCACTTCACAATACGGCATGGTGGCGTGAAAGCAGTTTTTTGAATACAATGAAATAAAGACGAGGTATTAAACATCACCGCTATCGTTAATAATATAATAATATTAATGATAAGTGTCTTCATCATAATCGTTATTGTGATAAACCATTATCATCATGACTACCAGCCCTCAATATGTTCACCTTCATCATAATAATCATATTCATCATCGTTGCGGAATTATTGTCCTCTACCATTGTCATCATAATCACATAATCTTTGTCAGTAGTATTATCCCATTATAGTCATCATAATTATTAGTGTTGACAGCAGGGGTGTAACCAGAACCTAAAAAATGCTAAGGCCAAGAGGTTAAACTGGGATAGGGTGAGGTAAGGTGAGGTAGGGTGGGGGTTCAAGCCGGGGCAACGAGGGCGTGCTTTTTTTCAGTTTAACATTTTATTTCTTATGCTGAAACAATTTGTCAAACAATTTGTTACTCAGAGCACCACAAGAAGGTTATCCTCCTCCTTTTACAGAGAATAAGTGCATTTCCCAGCCCATAAACTGTCACTTTAGCAGAGACTCCAATTCCCTCAGATGTTTAGGCCGACACCAATACTGGGGAGTTTTAAAAAGACGATAATGATGTGTTGGCCGATAGTCTGTTTTCTTTTTTTTAAATAACAATCTTGATACCAGTCCTTTAGTTTTGTTTAGCATTTATTTTTTCGGGAACAAAAAAAATAAACTCGTCATTTCTCTCCGGTGGTAAAACTATGTAGCGTTGACACTGTTTCTAAATGACCTCGGACCTACGTTGGCATTTATGTGCTACAATTTCTCTCTGCTTATCGGCCAACACATACATCAATTCTGATATAACTGCAGTGTGCTCATATCATCTGCTGTCTTGTCCTGCCCCGGTTTATCGGTCTATCTCTGAAGTGCACCTGTCTTGCATTTGATATACCAACACCAAATGTCCATCACAATTTCCCACAGTCCAGGGTGACACCTTTAAATGTCTTGTTTTGTCCACCCTACAGTCCAAAAACCCAAACACACTGAATCTACAATCAAAACTGAACAAATCCAAGTCTGGTCATTTTTTCTTGATA
Organism: Lateolabrax maculatus; assembly: GCA_031216445.1. NCBI lineage: Eukaryota > Metazoa > Chordata > Actinopteri > Acropomatiformes > Lateolabracidae > Lateolabrax > Lateolabrax maculatus. Next base: position 21,435,357 of record CM062203.1, on the reverse strand, counting down.
AGAATGGCTTAAATGATTAATTGATCATCAAACTCTGTAATTCATTTTCTGTCAGTCAACTAAGCTCATCAAATTGTTTCATTACTAAAATGTCACTATATAGCAGTGTCATCTCAGCATCTGCAGCAGAACCCAAACAGAGTGAACCCTGGGTAAACTCTGTTTGCCCTCTGTGGTGAAAACCAGCCTCCCGGGACCAGCATCTTTTTTTTGAAAAACCATTTAACAAAAAGATTTCCAGGGCAAACCCCTAAATGCTGTTAGGGTCACTCACTAGAAGCAGTGTGGCTGTCACAAGCTGTCTGCAACAACATGCAGCACCATAAACCCTGTGTATCCAAGTGAGATCCAAACAGAGGGAGCAGGCAAGGAAGTTAGAGAGAGTAAGACAGCAAAAAAGGGTTGGATGCTGAAGCACTGAAGAGACTGACCTGTCAACCAACAGGAGAGGGATGTGGATAAAACAGAGGAACACACATGAATGGTAGACAGGGGGACAAGTCTAGAGCTTGAGGCCAGTAAATTGTCACTCAAGCTCCACAGACATGGACCGGTGTGATTGGATACAAAAATAACTAGGCTAATGTATGTATTACATACACTACTGCTGTCATGAAACATCCACCCCCCAGCTCAGCCTGTGGCCCTGTGGCCCTGTGGCCCTGAGGTTACAGCTCTCAGGGGGGGGAGACGTCTGCAAGGAGCCAGAGATGAGCGCATCGGTGCCTGTGCGTGGTCGGCTTTTCACCCACCTGCTATGACCGCCGGGTTGCTCTGCCCTCCCTCGGGCTGCACCCACAGCTCCAGGCTGAACTTGGCCCGGGGCAGCTCCAGCGCGGCCGGCTTCACCCTCAGCCGCTCCCGCCGCCCGCTGAAGTACAGGGCGGTCATCCAGGACGGGGGCACCGTCGGCACGGGGCTCCCCCAGGGAGAGGAGCCGCCGCCGCCGGCCTGGCTCTCCGGCGGGTCCGCCTGCTCCACCTCCCCGGAGTAGTCCTCCGTAACGTCCTCCAGGGGCCCGGTCGTGGAGGACGGCTGGTCTCCATCTCGCTGCTGCAGCCTGTGGAGGACCCGGAGCCCCCGGGAATCTGTCGAGCTGTCGGGGAAAACTTTCTCCCAGCTGGAGTTGCCCTCGTCCTCGTAAGGGAACGTCCCGTCGGCGCTGCGGGTGAACCTGGAGCCGGAGCCGCGTGGGGACCGCGCGTCGCCCGCGGAGGACGCGCTCTGCCCGGCGTCCTCCAGCAGAGACAGCCCGGGCTGTTGCGCGGGCTCTGTGCTGACAGAGTTGGAGTCTCTCCCGTCATTTGTGGAGCGTTTCTCGTAAAGCCGCCCGGGCCGCGTCACGTATCCGTCGCCGGCTCCCGCCGCCACATCCTCCGTGTCGCCCCAGCCCCCCTGCCCCTGCCCCGCCGCAGCGCCCCGGCGCGCCCCGGTGTCGAACCTGCACACTCCTGCGCAAACCGCAGGAGCGCTCTCGACAGCGTGCGGCTCTCTCCGGCTCGTGTGCGTCCTCGGACGGGCCGCTGGAGGGCGGTGTTGGGACGGGGAGAGGGAGCGGGGTCGCCGCCGGGACCTCCAGACGCCGGGGACGGCGCAGGGTTCACCTGCTAGCCTGGAGAGCTCGCGGTCCGCCCGCCGGGCCATGGCGCGTTTGTGGCGGCTGAGCGCGTCGCAGCGACCCGGGCTGAGCAGCCACGTGTTAGTGATGAGGACGAGGAAGATGGCCAGTAGTCTGATCAACAACATTTTCTCAGGTTAGGGAAGGTATTTGGCGGGGGTTTGCTGAAGATAAAGAGGGTTGGGGGGTAGGAGGGGGGGGGGGGGGGGTGGGGGGGGGAGGGGGGGAGAGAGTCTTAAAAGCCTGCCTCTGGTTTCCAGGTCAGCAGCTGGAGGTCTCACACCAGACTGTGGTTATTAGATTTATTTGCGCAGATGTACCCAGCAATAAAGAACCGTCTGTTTAGGTTGCCTGGAATTTTGAATGAACCTTTTTTGGTAAACAAATTAGGAGAGTAATCAAATATAAACCATCAGTGCATTCCAGAGGGATCACACCGGTCAAGAGGATGTCCCATTCAAAGTTTCTCACATGGACTTATTGCATATTGAGGTTCTTGCTATGTTTGGGATTGGTTTTGAGGAAAGCGGGCAGTTTCGACACTCCTGGAGAATGACAGAAAAACTATCAGCCAGATTTTGCCCGGGTCGTCTCCTGGCGCAGCTGCGGCGGCTCTGCACGCTCGTGCACTTTGCGCGGAGCTTCAGATGCGACGCTTTGCCTCCTTTCCACCCGTGGAGCTGCAAAATCTCCGCACTTTGTTTCTGTTCACAAGTAGAAGGAAAAAAAACTATTTCTGAGGTAAAGAAATGTTTTTTTTTTTTTTTATTTTATTTGAAATGATCAGGAAAATTTTATTACTGAGGAAAATGTGGATTCAGTTTTCTCCTTTTTTAAAAAAAAAAAAAAAATCTGATTTTATTTGCATGAACAAATCAGGTGAAATCGGATTATTTCACTCCATACTAACGTTGCACGAAGCTTCTAATTTCTCCTTTTACCTGACCATTGCGGCATCATTTAGTGCGTCCTGATCCAAAATATTGCTGCAAGGTGAATCAGAGTAATAATAATAATAAAAAAAAACAAAAGACAAAGTCACTCCAGAGGCAAATTGAAGTGCAGCGCAGAGTGCCAGCCCTGAAACAGCTCTCCTACTTGTTGAGCAGAGGCTTTCCTATAAAATTCTGAGAGAGGACAAAAATATTAGTCCGTTAAATCAGGGGTCCGGCGTCTGCGCGTCAGCAGCTCCTCTTGGTTTTGTTGTGCGTCCGTGTGCGCTTCAGAGAGTGACTTGCTGCTCCTCTGCACCGGTCCATGCAGTAGTAGTAATATCCTCCTCCATTCACTCCTCCATCTCTCTCTCTCTCTCTCTGTCTCTCTCTCTCTCTCATTCTCTCGAGTCCAAAAGGTTTTTTTTTTTGGTGTTTTTTTTTTTTTTTTTATCAGGGAGCCCCTGCCCGCCCTGACATCACCGGTAGGGGAAGTGTGGTGGAGGGGAGGGGGCGTCCTTCCCTTGCCTCACACTTGTGTTTTACTAGGGATATCCTCTTCTCTCCTCATTCCCCTGCCAGGTCCTGTGCTGTGCATCCCTCTGAGGCAGAGGGAAAGGGTTGTAAAGTGTGCTTGTGCATTTATTATTCTTGCCCTGTCATCCATCTGTCCAGCCACCTCCAGATGTCATTTTAGAGGAGCTTGTTCTTTGATTGAGTATTTCCATTTAATTCTACTCTGCTACATTTCAGGGGGACAATATTGTTAGTTTTCACTCCTTTATTTGACAGCTTTAGTTACGGGTTTCTGCAGCTTGTAGCATGAATGTTCTGTCACAGATTAAACCACACACTGAACAGAAAGTGAAATAGTCCAAGTTAGCTCCACCAACTAGAACACCACTTACACATTCATGCACCACTTATAATCTTAATAATCAAATAATGTACTTTTACTTGATTGACATTTTCAGTGGAGAACCTTTACTTGTAATAGAGTATTTTATATTGCTATATTATTTGATAGAGCTACTTTTACTGAAGTAAAGGATTTGAATACTTCCTCTGCCACAGGCTAAATGTTGTACATGTAGGTCATGTAAGCATCAAAAGTAAAAGTACAGCTCATGCAGACAATGTGCATTATTGGATGGTGTATTAATGTGTAAGCAGCATTTTACTGCTGGAGTGGGTCAAGTTGGGGCCACTTTATTCACTGTTTGGGAGTTAAATCTATAACAATGCATCGTGGTTCATCATTGGTTTAATGTGTAAATTGTGAATGTGCAAAGTAACTAGCTGTGAGAGAAAAGCAGGGGAGTAAAAGGTACAATATTTGCCTCTGAAATGTAGTGTAGTGGTAATTAAATGCAGCGTTTGAGTAAATGTTACTTTCCACCACTGTCCATGTCTTCCTAATAGGAGCTCTAGTGTCTGCTGGCAGTGGATGAATGACGGTGGAGGTGGCTGAGCTGGGGGGGGGGGTGGAGGGGCTGTTTGCTCCTGCTACAGTAACACAAGTGTGTTTGATCTCTTCCCTTGCTTCCCCTCACTCCCTTTCTTCCTTTCTCTCTCACACCAAACTCTCCAAAGTGAAGGAGGTGAGGTTTTAGGTTTAACCCTCCTTCCCTCTCCTATCTCCCTCTCTTTCTCCTTTTCTCTTCCTTTTACTCCCTCCTTCTCTTGATCTATCTATCTCCATCATGGTCTGGCTCTCTTCAGTGGTACAACACAGTCAGGCACAACATCTGTCTTGCACATGAAAAGTTTTTTTTTTGTGAGCTTTTTATCGTCCAAATATGCTACCTGCTTTGTGCTGAACTGTTGTGCTCATGCGGACTGAGCTGGGGCTGAGAAAACAGGGAGAGGAAGCGCTGGGTGGGGGGGGGGGGGGGGGACATGTAAGGAAAAATATATGGAGTCAATTATACAATAATGCCACACCTGAAAGTAAGAATACCACAAATAAGATGTATAAACATATACAAAAATTCTCTCATAGGCAAATCATGCTTGAACCCAATAATCTATATGCAGCTGCATGCACATGCACAGACCTGCATACATACATAAACACACACAAAAAAATACAAACACCATCAAATAAGATTATTTATTGGACACAATACATTTATATATGCATTACAGTATCATTCTCTTTAGGATATTAAAAAGATTTTATGCAGTTTGACAACCAATAAAATAAAATAAAATCAATTCAAGGTCCACTTGCTCATGTTCTCCGGAGCTTTCAACCTTTTTTTTTTTTTTTTTTGTCAAACTAACTTTTCCAAGGTCTGGTTGTTCTACTGTGTCTGTTTCCACACATTCTGAGATAATGTTGCATTCAGATCTCACAATCAGTAACAGTCTGTATGATCTCTCATGGTCACATAGCTGCAGGTTCTATTGAACATATACTAGATTCTTCATTTCATTCCTGCTTAGCCAGCAGAAGAGAATACACGTTGACTTTTGCACCAATTCAAATACTATCCACCTTTTTCATGAGGTAAACAGTGTTGCAGAAGCCCTTAATGTCCTTATATGTGTTTTTGCAGCTTATCATGTATGGATGATTATTTTGACAAATCAAAAATCCCTCACAAATGGAAAAATAACTTTTGGCAGCTTGTGCAGGCCCTCTTAACTCAAAAGACAGGTGTACTCAGTGAGATGTTTCCAGGCACTGCACACAGAATCTATACTGATCTTGAAAATGCTATAAAACTTTATAGCCACAATATACTGTCAACTCTTTTGTGTTTTACTACTTGAGGATTTTAAAGCGTCCGTCCTTTTGCAGGATTGATTTGTGCCATTGTGTTTGTGCTTCTGACATGCAGTTAAATTCAAGCATGTATTTAATCACTCCCTCATTATTTACCCTCTAAGTGATCATTTAACAACAAAAAAAGAAAGAAAGAGGCTACCGTAGGCAGCTGTTGCTGTTCCACACCTTCTGAAACGTCGCCCCTTTTCTTCTCCCCCAGACCCCACTATTTATTGTCAGGCTCAATTTGCAAACAGGCCCCGGGCTCGAGGCTGGAGATGGAGATGGAGGAGGAGGCCGCTGGCAGTTATGGCAGGGGCCCCCGAAGGGGCAAAAACAAAAAAATTCCACAATCCCAGCCTGCCTGACTGAGGGATCTGCCTGCTAAACATTCAGCTTTTTCTGCTGGCAAAGTGCCCTTTGAAATCCAGCTGCAACTGTGTTGGGAAGAAGAAGAAGAAAGAAATAGGAGGGGTGGGTTTTAAAGAAAGCAACAAAAAGAGGGAGGGAAAGGGGGGATGAAGGAGAAGAGACAGAAGAGGAAGAGAGCGATAGAGGGGTGTGCAGTGTGCAGTAGAGTGTGTGTGTGTGTGTGTGAGAGAGAGAGAGAAAGAGTCTGAATGGGCGTGCTCCACCGGGGCCTCACCCCCCGCTGTAAGGGACCTCCACAGATTATCCTTCATCTGAGTTGTCGGTCTTGACCCCATCGACCCTGAGGCCCGAGCTCTGTCTTCCCCTCTCTCTTTCACACATACACACACGCACACACACACACACACACACACACACACACACACACACACACACTTCTCCTCACTCTCTCTCATTTGTTTCTCCACACTCCCTCATTATTTTCTCCGTGTCACTCACTCTTTCTCTCGTACATCTCTGCCGCTCACTAACCTCAGGACGCACCAACATTGGTGACCCTCCACCCCTCCACCGCCAGCACCACCACACACATTCCCCAAATACACACACACACACACACACACACACACACACACACACACACACAACCTGGTTCCTCATGCAAAAGAGGGGGTCCCAATGGGAGAAAATCCCGGCTGATGTGCAGGACAAATGAGGAGGAGAAGAAAGAAGAAAAGGGGAGAAAGAAAGAAGGCAAGCTTTTCACCACCACTGGTATAAAATGGAAAAGGGGGAGGGAGAGGGGCTAAGGGGGACAAATGCAACACGGTGTATATACAGTACTGCAGGTGTTTGGCTCAAAGGATCTTATTCAGAGCCAGTTTAAGAGTATTTAAGGTGTTCAAATTACGAGCTAAAACTGATACATTGTGCCTGGCGATATGTGCAAGTTGCACACTTTAAAAAAATGTTTTTGTTTATTAACTTTTGTTTCCCCATCTCTCCTCTCAATCTCTATGTCAATATGCTGTCTCTGTAAAACCCAGGAGTCGAATTTAAAGATATGGAGAGCAAAATGTAAAAAACAGCACAGAGAAAGACATTTTACTGCACACGGTGGTCCTTTTCAGGGAAATGAATTTACCCCTCGATGTATCCAGTAATTTTCCTCTTGCTGAAAACCTTATAACACATCCTTACTGAGCCCCATAATGATACATATAAACTTCTTCCGCAAACAAAAACATGGGAAAATCCACCTTTTGCGCGTGCCTGCATGGAGGACCCCTTATTTGCCCACGTGGAGGTAAAAATGGAAAAGCAAGTAGCAGGCTGGATAAACTGTGAGCGTGAATACGTTAGCGCTCCTTAGGTTTTATTTGCAAAGCTGCAGGTGGATGCTTGAGTGACGTGACACTGTTTTTCTTGGCTCGGTCACCGGCTGCACGTTTTGGATGTGACCTACCTGCCTGATTTTTGATGTAAAGGCCATGTTATCTGGAGAAAAAAATGATAAACAGGAGGAGGCACGCTGTATTTCTATGGTCTCTGTGGTGCTCAGTATGCGTTAAGGTACATTTGATCTCCTGAGGTATAATTATAATGTTCCTATACATTTTTTGCCTCTCGTGGATCATTTAATAACTTTGCACATTTTGTAACATTTCCATGTTATCCTTTTGAAGTATAGCATTATAAATATAGAACATACTGTATAAAATGTATTTATTTATAATAAAGCTCTGGCGCTGTGAAGCATGCTCTCATTATTCTGGTATTTTCTGTTGATCTCATTGTTCCCAGTTTCCAATATATTGGCTTCTTATAGGATATTGACTAGAACACAGGCCTACAACATGACTGAAGGGAAGCCCTTCATTTACTTTTATTTAATGCAGCATTTTGATCACATTCCACAGAGGTACAGTTGTATAGAGTTTTGTTATGCTGTTGCTCTTTCAACTCAGAATATTCAGAGCAATGTGAAGGAATTGATAGCCGAACATGGATATACATTTGGTTTAAGTCTAACTAACAGTCTAGTCTATCATCAGAAAAATACACCCAGGCAGCGCACAACGCCTTCAGTACATGCTTTCCTACTGGAATTCTTTTATTGAGACTGCTATTTTACAGGTTTGTGTGTTGACTCAATTTTGGTGCATTGGATTCATGATCTGTGGCAAAATAATCTTAACTCAAATGGTCTATTTATTCGCTTTTTCTGAGCATGTAACAGCACCAGAATGAACTTTCCTGCCCAAAATTGCTAAAATATAATAATAGAATACAGTGGAATCCAGTGCAAAACACCACAAATGACAGCCTAACAAATTGCCAGAGTTGAAAAAACACATTTGGTTTCACAAAAGTAGTATTTATTACAGCACTGTTGTGTCGGATTGCGGTGTAATAAAAAGGAAGTTTATTTTGTTGCAGGGCTGCATCCTTGCTGATTTTAATTAAACGATGAAATTTGGCCACCAAAACACTCAAACCGATGCGGTGACTTTGAATCACACAATGAAAGCCAGGCAGCCAGCCGTGGTGGTGCCCTCAGCGCACTTACACTCCCTCCCGCTAGGGGGCGGCCGCTGGGGGCCGAGAGCATTCTGGGTAATCGAGGAAACTCAAGAGCTCCCTCTACGGAGCTAGCAGGCTAATCTCCCGGACAACGCAGTTGTGGTTGTTTTATCGTCCGCTTCCATGTCCGTGTCCCTCTGTCCTCAGTGTTACAGCGGTTGGCTGAGCGGCCGTCAGTGAGGGACGCGAGGCGGACAACAGACGGGCGAGTGTGGATCCGCCGGATGTTTGGCCGCGGTGGCTTTCTCCCAGGATGCTAGCGCGCAGGCAAGCCAGCTAGCGGTCCGAGCCGCTCGAGTAGCCACATAGCAGCGCTGTCCGGATGCTGTGAGCAGCAACGCAGCGGCTTTCGGGGAGTTTCTGGTCGGCCTCGCATGATGTCAAACAACCGGCCGCAGCAGAGCGCTGGCGGGGCGGGTTCAGTGCCCAGCACAAGTAGCAGCGGCGGCGGCGGCGGCGGCACGGGAGGCGCCGGGAACACCAACGGCGGCGGTGGGAGCAACGCCGTCACTAGTAATGGTAACAACTCTGGAAATGTTGTGCCCTCCCGGAGCCCTGCAGCCCCGGCCGGCGAGGGCGGCTTGACGGTGCCAACTTTGGCCGCCGTGCCGTCGTCCCGGGGCGGTTTCGCTTCCCTGAGCAGACCCTCTGCGTCCTCGGGCAGCAGAAAGAAATCCCTCCACCAAGCACCCCTGTACAACGGCCTGTTGAATTCATACGAAGATAAAAGCAACGATTTTGTCTGGTGAGTTTTCTCTTTCGGACAGGCGGAAATGTTATTTTTCACTAGGTTGGAGACGCGGGGTTTTGGAAGTTTACCAGAGTGTTTGAAAAGTTGACACGCACTAAACACGGCCTTTTTCTTGTTTGTCTGCTTTTCCAGTCCCATTTGCTTCGAGATGATAGAAGAGGCGCACATGACCAAGTGTGGCCACAGCTTTTGGTAAGTGTTGCAGGTTTGTTTGAGAACAGTGACGCACCTGTTGAAGAGCCGTTTAAACTCCCAGCAGAGCACAATGTAGAAGAGACGGTGGGCTCTCATACACCAGAGTGTCAGAAATAACTATTTGTGTTAACTGCCAAATACTTAAGCCAACCAAAACAGCCACGCACCTTCCCTGTATCACTGATGCCTACAGTTAGTGAACCTGTCCGGCTGTTTACCCAACTCCTGAACAGACCGTCTACACTACAAGAAGTACAAGCACAAACGTTTGGTTTATACTGTCCCACAAACCAAAACCAGTCTTTGCATCACTTGTAAGTCAGGTCGAAACATTGGAAAGTTGCCTGTGCACACAACAAAAATAGCACAACAAAAGGATTCACCATTTTTACTAAAGACATGTACCAAGGCAGCACGAGAACCGAGAAGTCATACTTGTCTGTGCGTGGTTTTTCTGCCAGTATTTCAGCTCAGTTCGGTGTGGCTCAGCTTAATTTCGGGCAACTCGCGGTGCAACAGTGTTCTTTTGTCCTCATTTCCTCGCGCCGTCCCAGTTATTTCCACAGTATTCAGTGTGTTTCTCCCTCCTGCAGTTTCAACTGTATCCGCCAGAGCCTGGAGGACAGCAACAGATGTCCCAAGTGCAACTATATTGTCGACAATGTGGATCAGCTTTACCCAAACTTTCTTGGTAGGTGCTTTAAGTCAGAGGGTTGAGATGTTGTGCTGCTTGTGGGGTCGAGTTTATGTTCTCAGGTCCAGAACAGCACAGATTCCAGTGAAAATTCCCTTATAAAGTGCTATGAAAGTACGCTGTCTGTGTTTTGGAAAGTACATAACCCAGCATTGTGGTAATTCAACTGGTAGTGATATCACTGCTGACTCTATTTTATTTGCCACAACTAAAGTGGCTCACCCAAAGTATCATTGCTTTGCTATTTAAGTCACACTCCGACCATGTTTGTGTCATATACTTACGTCGCTTTTCCACCTTTCTCATTCACGCCTTCTCCACCACCTACTCCTCTCCACCCCACCCCACCCCTTGTTCTAGTAAATGAACTGATCCTGAAACAGAAGCAAAGGTCGGAGGAGAAGAGATTAAAATTAGATCATCCTGTAAGTACAACACATGAATGATGTACTCTAACCTTTGTTTTTCTCTTTCTCTGAATCCCATGCTCTTTTATTTTCACCCTCACATTGTTCGAAAAAAGTCACTTGTAACCAATCAGTGTCTCTCTGACCCCCAGAATGGGTCCAGGTGGCAGGTGTTCCAGGACGTGTTGAGTCCCGACCAGGAGAACTTGGACCTGGCGAATGTCAATCTGATGCTGGAGCTCCTGGTCCAGAAGAAGAAGCAGCTGGAGGCGGTCAGTAAATGTCCAAGGGTGGTTGCTCGTGTGTTTCCTTTTTCTTTGTGTCACTTTGTGCTTAGATACCCAGAGGGCAGAACAAATATTCCCCGGTAAAAGGTATAATGAGGATTATTTGAGTCACAGGCGACTCATAACCGGTTATTCCGCGTTAAAGGAAGAAGGTGCAGGGTTCACACAGATGGGAGTGCACTGTGACTGTTTGACCACAAAAAAAGATTTGATGAAGTCGCCACATGATTATGACAGTAGGTCGTAGTTCCCTACAGTAAACAGCCTAACTGGTGCAACGGGATTGTGCTTCAGGAGGCTGTTCAGTCCTTTCTATGGAGTTTCAGTTTGACTGATGATTTAAATCATTGATATTTAGGGGGGCAGAGCTCGTCCCGTGAATGCGGTCTTCTTTGAAAGAGGACAGCATGAGCATTGAATCTGAGCATTGTATCTGAATTACATCTTCCATCAGTTGTACCATATTATATACGTTACACCCATTTTTCTGCAAAGAGATGCTTCAGGCTGTGTTGAAAGAGTTGAGAGTTGTCGAGTCATATGAATGGTATTATTCAGTAATGGTTGACCTCACCCTTGTGGTAGAGGCTATGTGTTTTTTCTGGATTACACAGACACTAAGTAAGAGGACTAAAACCTGGCTCATATCACTCTAGCCTGGTAGCCTCATAGCCTGGGACAACCTCTTTTTTTTTTTTTCTCTCGTTTTTGATCATCCACATGATATGAAAATAAGTAACAGGAAAAGAGAAGTGGGAGCCACAACCTATCCTGTTGACTTATGTCCTGTCACATCAGCACTCTTCGAGTGACAGTAGACTCTGTTTTAAAATCCTAACCAGGTTTGAAATTGAGCCTCCTCACACGTTAGGGGAGAATTCACAGAGTATCTGCTCTTGATTCGCAAAAACACTCACTACAAGATTAGCAGGGAACGGTGCATTGTTCACATTGTTGAGGTTGCCTTCCAGAGGGAGCCACATGCCACCTTTAGCTTTCTCTCCGTCTAACACATGCTTCTCTTTATTTCTCTCTCCTCTCAGTATGTCTCTGTCTGGCTGTCATATAAACAGACACACACACACACACACACACACACACACACAAACACACACTAGAGCTAGGGTAGAATAAGTTAGCCTATTCACTAGTGCAGCATGTTTGATTGCTGTCCTCTTGGATGTTGAAATCTGCAGTTAACCAGATTTATCTCAAGTATAGGTCAATGACAACCGTCTTATTCTTAGCCTCAGTGGAGTACTTATTTCATACTGCACTGGTTGTAGGCTGAGGTGTTTGGAATTAAATCATAGTCCTAGTTGTCTAGGCCACAGAGATTGCTGCACAGTAACTGGGTCAGTTTCATATTTTGTAAGAGGAATAGTTGCTGGACTGTACAAAGAAAAAGGGGGTAATCACCTTTGTTAGAGGAAGTAACATTTGTGGCCGCTTTCCTAATGTTGTGTGTGAGCACATACAGTTGTGTGGAAAAGGGGACATTGCACGTGGTTAGTTTTCTTTGTTTTGTCTGTGTCCGTGTCCCATGGGTGTTGTCCCACTGTGTGTGGCTCTTCCTCTGATGCCTGTTAACTGAGACGCTTGAGAGACGATTTCAAATTGGACATTCAGTTATTCAATTTTTTGACCTGTTGTAATAGAAATGTTGGGCTGTCAGACAAGGACGCAGGTTTGTGTGTTCTTACACACATAAATAGCTGTATCTGTTAATATAATTGCCCATAACAGGACTTGTATCATATCAAATTCTCTGATTTATAAACTTGTTTATAATTTATATATTTTATTAAAATAAGTTGTTAGAGATTGATGTAATATTTATGGGTACAATTCAGCAGCATCTTAAAATTGGAAGGGTTGTGTCCACACTGTGCATACCCAAATCTACAACTGAGCTCACATCAGCTATTTCATAGCTACTTCAAAAAGCAGGCTAGTTTCGTATTCTACAGGATTCTCATTTGTGTAATAAAGCAAAGTAACCGGGTCAAATATTCGGTTGACTATGCTATCTACTAAATTGCTGGTACTGCTCTCCCCGCTGTACCTTGCACTCCTCTGGTTTCATGTCATTCCTCTCATATTTCCTTTTGTGAATGTGGTGATTCTGATTCAGATGTGTCATATTTGAAATATAAGGTTGGGCCATTCAGTTCATCTTCCTGGTGGAATTGTTCATGTAGCCAACTGGCTCCAGCGACTGCTTTTTATTTCTTTTGCAGGACATATTCTTGATATATTTTTGTTGGTTTGGCTTCTTTAAGCCAAATTATTTGCCTCTGGATATGAGTTTTTATCTGACTGGACTTATATGCCGTGATCAGAGATTGCATTTGGTGGCTGTATCAAATTCACACCATCTAGGGGAATGTCTGTGTTTTCATGTCCGGTTCATATCCTGCGTTTTGAATTTTGTTGATGGGGTTTCATCAAGGATTGTGCTTTAAGCAAACTCTGATGGAAATATCTGCAGTGGATGTTGTAGCTTACCCTCTCTGGTGTTTGTATTAGTTTAAACCACATAAAGAGATGGCCAAATAAGAGAATCAGTCCAAAAAATGACTTGAATTCCTGTTGTTGGTTGAATTTGTTATGCTAGACATTCAAAGCACGAGAAACCTCTCGCCACAGTTGTCAGATATTGTCTTCCAACACCCATAAACCCTGGGGTTTGGGATTTTTTCCTGTAGTTAAATTGAATAACATACTTGCTCCTAATAATCTGTGCCTCATTTTGATATTTCTTTTCTTCACAACAGCACTTTAGTTTGCAGTAGTTTAGTTTGAGTAAAAGTACTAAGGATGGAAAGAGTAATAGAATATTTAATTCTAGTAAAAGTACTGTCATTTTAAAGACAGTTTACTCAAGTAAATTTACAGCTTTATGGCTACAGACATCATGGTGGGTGCAACAAGCATTATTAAGCTGCATAAATGAACACTTAAACAGCAGAGTAAAGCATCATCAAGCCAGACAATACAGAGGTGTATAGACAATATGACCTCCACAGCGGCTATAGCCCACAAACACACATTAGAGCAAAAATGGAACCTGCACAGTTTTTAGCACACAGACACAATGCTGCATTGCTCGGCAACACAGTAGTTGTTGACATTTGCCGCCGTGGAGCGAGTTACAGGCACAACCGAGGCCCCTCACACCCCCTTACACTCAATCAGTGAACATATACATTTAGAACATCAGTATGTTTTTCTGATGCAACTTGAAATGTTTGCAGTACAATACTTACAATAAAAAAGAAATTAGTCAAATTACAGATTTGTAAAGATTCAAAAAAGTACAAGTAGACAAAAAACAAGGGTAGCCGTATGCTAACCAGAGTAAATGTAATTCATCAATTCCATCCCTGGGAAGTGCAACTGGAGAAGAAATTAGCTTTTAATCATAAGCTTTAAAATTAGTTTTTAACATAATTTGACTCGACTTAAAAGATGTTACAAATTGAATGAACATGTAGAGGGACCGGAGCTTTAGTGTTTTTCCTACTGGCAACTGAAAATGTGTGTTTTTTTTTTTGTTTTTTTTTTTGTTTTTTAATCATCTCTTTAAAGGATAAGCAAAAGTATTCTGCAGCTTCACGTGCAGTTGTGTGAGATTATGTATGGTGTCTGTCTCCACTAGGAATCCCAAGCAGCTCAGAGACAGATCCTCATGGAGTTCCTGAAAGAAGCCCGGAGAAACAAGAGAGAGGTACTGTTGTTTTTTTTTATATAATACACTATTATGTACTGCTGTAGAAGGCCTGGTCTCTTGGGGAAAACAGTGCAGTTTTCAAAAATAAGTGAAAATATTAAATATTTGTGTGTTGGAGATAACTTTGTGCAAATGAAGCACATGAACACAAACTGTCATGAAATACTTTTCAGAAATGTCTAAATGCAGGCATATTTATCTGTGTTTCTGGCTCTGTTAACAGCAACTGGAGCAGCTACAGAAAGAGCTCAACTTTCTTGAAGATGACATTAAACGTGTTGAGGTAAAGAAACAAAGAGCCTGTTCACAGCATGTTTTATATGGAAAGGTAAAGAAGCAGCACACATGATTACAAATCCTTTAATGTTGTTAAATGGTAACAAACGGAGCTGCTCGTCATCACAGCTTGAGGCTGACAAACATGTTATTTCTGTGTTATTTTCCAGGAAATGAGCGGGCTGTACTCCCCGATGATGGAGGCAGAGTGTACGGTGCCAAATGTTGAGGCTCCCTCACCAGCACCCAGGTACAGCTGACCTGTGTTCAAACAAATTAGACATATTTACAGCAAATGGGTCCCATCAGCACCACAGTAAAAGCACTTTTTGTTTGCTAAAGTAGAAACCCATTCTCAGCACAGATGGTCCTTCCTGATGAAAATGGTTTGCTTTTGCTATATAATAACTGCTCCCTCTTTATAAAGGGGCTACTTAGCTAACAGCAAAGCACATGCATATAGTGAAGACGTTATGTGCTCCTGTATTACTGTATAGCGTGCCTTATATGTCTGTATCTGGTTTGTTTGTTTGTTGAGTAGCTGCAGTAGTATTATTGAGCCACCAGACTACAGCCAGCCTCCAGGATTTGGTGGCACAACCCAGGTAAGTCAGAGAAACACACATGCTGCTTGGCTGATTGCTTTTAAATCTATTTCTTAACTTTTACTTTTTATTTGCTTTCTTTTATGTGAACGTTTTTATAACATGGATGCAGGTCATTGGTTTTGTATCAGAAAATAAAGTTTTTTGATAGCTATGTAGTGGTCAGAATGGATATTAACCGAAGGACCTGACAAGTGTAGGTGTGTATTTTATTTTAATGCTAACACTAGAAAAATCACGCATATATGAAACTGTAAATTAGTTTTAACAGAACAAACATCAGTATGACTTTAGCATCAACTCTACCCTACTTTTACACACGTGGAATTGTTTTGTCAGGGAAAAAGACAGACCTGGTACAACAGCACCCTGGCATCACGGAGGAAGAGGCTGACTGCTCATTTTGAGGATCTGGAGCAGTGCTACTTCTCCAACAAAATGTCACGCATCACAGGTACTAATCCTGCAGTGAATGGTGTCATCATTCTCTCACTGCTGTTGTTGACAGTACAGCAATTTATCTAGAAACATCTGTAGTCAGATAAATACACGGGTTTGGTTGTTATATTAATGTGATAAGAATGAATTGCTGTTAAAATGTGACATGAAGCTCCTTCAACATTCATGGTTATGTTTTCCCTACATACATAGTTCAGGTCCTTATTGTTCTCTGTGTATAGTATTATTATAATAGTGTTTGTCTGTTGTGTTCAGATGAAGGCAGGAACCTGAACCAGCTTGATGATTTTATGGAGTGTCTGTCTAAGTTTACCCGCTACAACTCTGTGCGGCCGCTCGCCACCCTCTCGTACGCCAGTGACCTCTATAACGGCTCCAGTATCGTCTCCAGGTACAAAAAGGAAAAGATTGAACTTGTATATTGGTCTTATATATTTTGTATAGAACTGGCTGGCTTTATGATGTTTTTTCGCCTTTTGTAACAAGCAGTGACAGAGAAACACTTCCTGTCAGTATAATCTGATCTGAATGACTGTGTTATCCCCTGTGTTTCAGTATTGAATTTGACCGAGACTGTGACTACTTTGCCATTGCTGGCGTGACCAAGAAGATCAAGGTGTTTGAGTACGGCACAGTGATCCAGGATGCAGTGGACATCCACTACCCTGTTAATGAAATGACCTGCAATTCCAAAATCAGGTAGGGGAAACACTTTTTTTCCCAGGGGAGCAGGCACCATGCAGGCATCCTTCAGATTCCTACACTGCAGTGTCAAATCTGCTGACTACTATTGCACTGGCTTCTTCGTTTACAAAATTATCTTTACTTTTATGAATACACGATGTGACAGAAATCACCGGACATTACATGATGTCCTATTCCTGTGTTACCATGGCAAGTGGTGGAAGAAGTACTCCTATCTTTCACTTTAGTAAAAGTAGCAATACGACTCTGTAAAGAAAGTCCCACATGCAAGATTTAACTTAAGTAAAAATACAAAAGTATTAACAGAAAAATGTAGTTAAAGTATTGAAGTAAAAGTACTTATAGTGATATTATTACTTATGCGTTAACATGTAAGCAGTATTATTGTTACAGCTGGTTGTGGTGGATATCATTTGAACTACTTTATATACTGTTGGATAGTATAATCAATAGTACTGCATCCTATTATCTAAATTGAGCCGATGTTTTGTGTTTAAAATCTTAACCTGTGAAGTAACTAATAATTCCAACTGTCAGATAAATGTAGTGGAGTAAAAAGTACAATATTTCCTGCTGAAATGTAGTGGAGTAAGTAAAAGTACCTCAAAATTAAAAAGTACAGTACTTAAGTAAATGTGCTCAGTGACTCTCCACCACTGCCAGAGCATGAGCTGTAGTAGAAACTCGTATTTCATAAAATGCTCTTTCTGTGGCAGAGATTTGTAAAAACATGCTTAAGCAAAGTCCTTCTAAAAACCAAGGCCTGCATCCAAGGAAACAGTGAATGAAGATCTTATTAAGAATGTGACCACTTAAACTTGAACTTTAAAGCGATCCCAAACCTTGTTTGTTGTAGCTGTATCAGCTGGAGCAGCTATCACAAGAACCTTCTGGCCAGCAGCGACTACGAGGGTACTGTCATCCTGTGGGATGGATTCACCGGCCAGAGGTCCAAAGTCTACCAGGTTAGGATACTTAGGTTTTAGAGCATTGCTTTTTCATGATAAAGGGTCAGTTTCCATCAATACTAGTTTGACATCATGGAGCACTTGGTTTAAACTACCAATTTCTAAGGTTTCCTCTGCTTTCTTTTCAGGAGCATGAAAAAAGGTGTTGGAGTGTTGACTTCAATCTGATGGACCCCAAGCTGTTAGCCTCTGGTTCTGATGATGCTAAAGGTAACCAAGGAGCACTATTCCGCCTTTCCAGCTTGTGTTACACCCCGCTTTCACCCACAGTGAAATGTTGACACGTCTGTTTCTGTGTTTCAGTGAAGCTATGGTCGACCAATCTCGACAACTCAGTGGCCAGCATCGAGGCCAAGGCCAACGTCTGCTGTGTCAAATTCAGTCCGACCTCCAGGTATCATCTGGCCTTCGGCTGTGCAGGTAAGCTCAGGGAAAGAGGTGTGTGCTTCTTGTTTTTCTCTCATCGTGACGTGTTGTTGTTGCACACACCTCAAATCACTGCAGTTTTTCCTTCTAAACTACAAAATGTATTTTGTTGTCACACAGACTCTGGTGGTCCAAACTTCTGAAAACTTAAAACATTTATTGCTCTTCCAAAGTTGGAACAAGAATTTTAAATATTCTCTTGTACACAGAAACAATCCCTCAAGTAAGTATCGCTGGACAAATAGAGCAGCACAAGAACTCTGTGTTATCCAGCGGTGAATTGCCCTGGCTTATTTACCCCATTCCCTGTGTCTCTAAGGTCCAAGTCCACTAAGCCTGTAGAAAGAAACCCCTCATTGACCTTGAAGTTGTTGGTTTGCTGTCTGGAGTGAAGCTAGAGCACTGGAATAAAAGCCAGCAGGCATAGTGTACGGTTCATTCAAGAGCAGAACTGGTGGAGAACACACCGCTTGTAAGAAATAGATATTTCAGCAAATGTCAACAAAGGCATTGCACCATCATTTTACCATGGCTGCCTTCCATGGCGGTTACTGGATATGACACTGAGTTGTTTCCAGTTATGAAGGACACCTACGCCCCCCCCCCTTCAGTGTTCTCTTGTGCTTCCCATCTGAATGCATACCATCTTTTTTATTTTTCTTTGTTGTTTTGTTGCAGACCACTGTGTCCACTACTATGATCTACGCAACACTAAGCAGCCAATCATGGTGTTCAAAGGCCACAGGAAGGCAGTATCCTATGCCAAGTTTGTCAACGGAGAGGAAATAGTTTCTGCGTAAGTCAGTTCAGCGTTATTTTTAGCAGTACTGTGCTGAAAGTATATTTTTTATATGTACAAAAGAGTTATTTCAAGGAATCCAGAGTGTCATGACTAATGTCTTTTTAGTTACAATGTATATTCCTTCTGCAAAGACACTGTTACACCATGTACAGTATACTGTACTGTATGTTTACACTATCGTCCATATACCAACTGTTTTATGTTCAGAAAAACATATGTATAGCTCATTTTGATGTTTTCTTCACTAATTTCACAAAAAATACTCTGATTTACAGGCTGACAAGTGATGTTATACCACAGATTAGTACAAAGCAGTTCTTGACTCATTATTTATTTACACCCTTCAATTGGCAGTTCAACAGACAGTCAGCTGAAGCTGTGGAACGTGAACAAACCTCACTGCCTGCGCTCCTTCAAGGGTCACATCAATGAGAAGAACTTTGTAGGCCTGGCCTCCAATGGAGACTATGTTGCCTGTGGTAAGAATTGATTCTAAATTTTAAAAAAGCCTGTAAGGACCATGTTGCAAGTGAATCCGTAATGCAGCGTTTCCTCGATTTACTCAGATAAAAAAATAATCCAAAAATGATTATAATCTAATTAAAACATTGCCTTTTGCGTGTGTGTGTGTGTGTGCTTGTACAGGCAGTGAAAACAACTCCCTGTACCTATACTACAAAGGACTCTCCAAGACACTGTTAACATTCAAGTTTGACACAGTGAAGAGCGTCCTAGACAAGGACAAGAAAGAAGACGACACCAATGAGTTTGTCAGCGCTGTCTGCTGGAGAGCCCTGCCTGATGGAGTGAGTTCCCCTCAGTATTATACTGTTGTTGTTGTTGTTGTTGTTGTTGTTAATTTTACATATGCTATACTAGAAGGAAGATTTAACCAACCGGTTCATAATTGCTGTCTGCATTCATGATGTTGTGAAATGGAAAAACTCACTCTTCACAATCACTTTGCCTTATTCCACAAAAGGAATAAATTCACATTTCACGTCTCACAATAGTCCTATTTTCAGGTCACGGTTTGTTAAACAAATTGTAATACTGTCCTATAGGTGATTTAATATCTTACACTGTTGTTTTTTTTATTAACGGTGCTTTGTTTTTCAGGAGTCAAATGTACTGATTGCTGCAAACAGTCAAGGAACAATCAAGGTTTGTGTTTTGAACCTCATACATAAATCTCGCTATCATGCCCAGTTAGAGCTCAATCAGTTGGTCACAGAAAACTAGGAACTGTTTTGATAGAGTTTGATATATTTGCTTGAAAGATGACTGAAATGATTGATCAACAATAGCAACCTGCAGTTTTGCAGGGTAACTTTTAGCATATTTTAAGGGCACATCCGCAATCCAAATGTTATGCCTTTAGATATTTGTTAGTGGCCAAAATACATAGACAGTTGTCCATATTTGAACTGTAGCTTTTGCGCGCTTTGAGTACAAAAAAACCAAACTGCATTCACCTTTGTTGCACAGGGTGGTGGCAAAAGTCTCACTTCAAAACTTCACTACATCACATTCCAATTATAGCTTTTATTGTCACTTATCTTAGCGAGCCACAGATAACACAACAAGTCCATCTTTTCCCTCCTCACAGGTACTTGAGCTCGTCTGAAGGCCCACCACATCTTCAGCGCACGACAGAACCGCCGTCAGCCTTCCTTTGTTGGGTAGAGGATCAGTCCAACGCAGGGAGAAGCCAGGCTGCCAGCTGATCTAGGATACCCGACAACAGCGGGAGAGCTGAAACAAACCGAACCTGTCTCATTTTAATGAGCCACACATTTTGGACAGCAGTAAAGACTTTGGACCGGTGCATCAGTATAGCAGGAGAAGATGTGCTGTCATTTTACGGCAAAAAAAATGAGGACCTAGCTTGGGCACAAATGGAACAAGAGACTTTGGAAAGCATTTGTGTTTCTTTTCAGTAAAGTTATATCGGCTACAATAGAAACACCTCTTTATGATTTTAGGTCAAATCAAAACTTGTACTTTTTTTTTTTTTAATTAAGTTGTTGCTCTCGAGGGTACACCCAGCCAAACGCTACTAGTGTGATGCATTTTCCCTTTTAAAGGCCAAAGCACAAGACATAATGACATGCAAAAAAGAGATCTTCACATGAAGCTTTTAATCCCCCCCTTATTGTTTGTCAGCCCTCTGTTTTTCCCCTTTATGTGTAGTTTTTGTGGGTTTTTTCAGATTGGGAAAAAACAGTTTTAAAAAATACGACTTGAATTTCATTCTGTCAGGCGTATCGTCAGTTCCTTTTCTGGCTCGGGCGTAGAATGTCAGGTAGCTGTGGAAATCATGGAAGACCAATGGACTATGGAAATGTTGAGAAACTTGTTTCCGTCGCTGTCGGAATAAAATGAGATTTGACCAGTTTGCCTGTGATCACGGCGAGCCTCGTGTGGCGCGAAGCAATGCTACATCACACTGGGTCGTGTTTATATGTATGTGAGCTGTTTGTTGCTTGTTGAAAAATGAGAACCTCACAGAGTCAGATCTAGTTCCTTTTTAAAAGTAGCAATGGAGTTACTTGGAGTTACTTCACATACTGTAGGTTAAAGCTTCTGATCTGAACTGAGCTGCATTGTAACTCCAGGCAAACTGCTGTCAGTTTCTGTGGAGACATCATTGACATCGAGAGGGTTTGGCAAACACCGCCCAGACCTACCTATTTTATGATAACTGAGTGAGAGAGGTGTTTTGTATTTGTATAACTGAATAAATTATTTCGAAACATTTTTTGTCACGTGTTGTCATTTTTATAAGCTGTGTTGTTTTTTTTCCCCTAAATATATATGTTGGTAATTGGTCTGATATGGGGGTGTTCGAACCCTGTGCGAACTGGTAATCTGTTAAATCTTTGGTCTACCAGAATATGTCGGTATTGGCTGCAACGCCGGAGAGCCACTAAATGTCAACTTTCCTCGCAAGGCTGTTAGGCTTCACGTGTGAAACCCATTACTGCTTCCACTGTGGCTCTCTTACTCTGGAAATTTCACGCCCTCTTCTGTATATGTCCAGCCCAGCAGGGAGACTCAACTTCATGCCAAATTAAAATGACACACAAAGTTTCACAGAGAAACATCGAACAGGAAATAAAAAATACATGAGATTGGGCCACAATGTTTTCTTTAAATGATATCTTCTAAGATACCACACAATCAAGGCCCTGCAGTAATTTGGTTTATTAGACCCTGTGCTCAGGTGGGAGTTCACCAAACCCCTCCCTAATAAGGATTATAAAGGTGTAAATTGCCCTTTTCCACAGCAAATTTTGTGTTATAAGTTATAACATCAACAAAGCGCTCTAGCTGCGACAGTGAGGGTCATGTCATAATGTCTGACCCTTTACAAATAGGAGAGCGAGGGTGATGTTAGTCTGTACCCGTCTGCTAAGCCCTGCAGCGTTTTGTCAACTTAAACTGTAAATAAGGGCATATGCATACTGTGCATTGTTGTGTAATGGATTTTACAAGCGGTAAATAGAACTCTAGAAAAAAGCTGTAACCAGGTTTATCCAGCATGAGATGTCGTGATGGTCCAACTAATGACCCCACTCTGTCCCTATTTGGGATGGGCAGAAAAATATCAAAGAAAGTTGTGTTGAAGTGGCAGCTCGTCTACCAAAAACAGAAAAGCTGTATTTATTGATTGAGCTTATGCTGATGTAGTTTTTGGTTTTTATCTTCTGTTTTTTCCCCCTGTAAATCGCTTTGTAACCTTGTTAAGAAATGTGATATATAAATAAAGTGTACTATTATTGTTATTATTAAATTGAATAATCACTGTAATTGTTGGTTTGTAAGGTAAAATATCTCTCTTTAATAACATCTAGTGGCAGCCATGGGGAACTAATACCGACTGCACATTTGAATGTCTTGCAAATGAACACATTTTGATCCCTGACATACCCACAGCTAAATGTTTGGTATGTGTATTGATGCAGCCGTATGCTACTTAAACTGCCTTGAACACTCTTTACACACAGCATGTCTAAGCCAACACTATAAATCTTGCTAATAAATGTGACAGCCTGTCCGTCTTTCTCGTCAGGCAGGTCCCTCAGGGGACAACAGGCTCTGAATTTATTATTGTTATTATCCCAATCAAAGGAATGGCTAAAGGAAATCCCCTGACTGTGTCCCTCAATGGAAGGAGCCAAAAGGCCATGATGTCCTCACAGCAGACTCCAGGGGGGTTGGGTGATGATTAGATTACAGCCCATCATTTTAACACAGCCATTATATTTTAGTTTGTCAAAATACAAAAAAAAAACTAAAAAATATATAACAGTTATGTTTTACCAAGTGACATAAATTCTCAATTCTATCAACTTTTATCAAGTCAAATTATGATGTTGTAATTATGATAAGTGTTCACTTATATATTTTGTATCACATCATTTTCTGTTAAAAAGTTAATATTTATTTCCAACTTCACCACTTACTTTCTGGCGGGAATAGGTTGCCATAGCGACACCTGAAAGTGAGGGAGCAGAGGAAACGTCAAAGGGGAGTGAAAAAAAAGAGGAACGACTGTTTTCCGGGTAGCGGCGGAATGTTTTAGCAGACGGACCACGGACAACAAGCTAGTTAGCGGCCGCTGGAAACAAACCCGGACTCAAGTTCTCATGTTCCCCAGTCAAACCTAGCCCGGATTTAGTCACCCGCGTAGCGAAGCATCCCCTTTCCGCTTCGGCTGTTGACTGATTTGATCCAGAGGTTGGGACTTTTCGTGTGGAAGATGGGAGTGCCGAAGTTTTACCGATGGATTTCGGAGCGCTACCCGTGTCTCAGTGAAGTTGTCAAGGAACACCAGGTAGGAGAGCGGCTCCGCCGTCCGCCGCTCGCAGCCGCGGCGTTAGCTCGGCTAGCTGCTGGCTATCGGCGAGCTAAGTGAAGCGGGCCGTGGAACTTTTATTCCGCGTAGCCAACCCGTGTTTCGGCCCGGGCGACAGAGCGGCTCTCTGGTTGCCACACACTTTGATTAGAAACAACAAAGACGTCACCTTCACTCCCGAATTCCAAGACTGAACCAGCTCGCTAATCCGGCGTCCTGCCTGCACACATTTCCACGTTAAACGGGTCAAAATGGACACAACGTAGTAAATGTGTTGGCAGCGGGTTAGTTCAGGTCTTTGTTGGGCAGGAACATTCTGAGCAACAATAAAGCCGCCACAGTCAGCCAGCTGACTAACTTTACGCCGACGAGAGGCTGCAGCTAGTTATTGTTGCCAGTCAGCGCACAGCCACCGGGCTTTACAGTGTCTGTGGAGCTGTTTTAAAATGCGTTACGTGGTCCAGCCTACAGAGGATACTTGGGGGGGGGGCATGTTTAGTTAACCTTACTTAGCTCACATGACTTAGTTAGTTATGCTACTTCAGCGGCACCGGAGTTGACTTTAGTGACCTAGTTCCCTGTGTAGCAATGGAGATAGTGTTACAGTGCCCGGGCAGCAGTTTCATCAGCTGGACGTTGCGCAAGGCAGCTTTGACGTGTTTGACATTTAGTGGTAGCAGCTTTATATTGGACCACGTTGGAAAGGGACAATGTGTTGTATGCCCTTCTCAATTGTGGTTCCCCAAAATGTGTCATGTGAAGGATAACCCCCCCCCTCCCTTGCAGGCACAACATGTTTTCATGCTAAAACAAAACAAAACGGGAATGTTTTTGTTTTTGAGAGCTGTATTCCAATCAGTCAATGAATATCAACTGATTTTACAACTTGGTCACTTTACGGGAATGTGTTTCACAGTGTTATTATACAGAGTCATTGCATTTGTTGTTTTTTTCATTCTCTCTTCAGATTCCAGAATTTGACAATCTCTATCTGGACATGAACGGGATCATCCATCAGTGTTCCCACCCCAACGACGAAGATGTCCACTTTCGCATTTCGGAGGAAAAGATTTTTGCCGACATCTTCCATTACCTGGAGGTGCTCTTCAGGATCATCAAGCCCCGCAAGGTCTTCTTCATGGCGGTGGACGGCGTGGCGCCGAGGGCAAAGATGAACCAGCAGAGAGGACGGAGATTCAGGTAAAGATGGACATAGGATTGAAAGACTCCTGTAGAGATTCTTCCCTCTGTTTGCATATAGAATGATTCCCTGAAAGGGTCAACCCAGGTCATCTGAAGTGGCTCCATGGCCTTGTTCCAAAACCTGAATTTAATGTTGGTGTGTCTGTCTGGATTTGTTATGAAATGGTGAACACAAATTACTGTTATAATCATAGGATTACCAAAATGTTGTTGTTGTTGTTGTTGTTAACATATTATGGATTGGTTTTTATATATTTTCATAGTAGATATTTGTGAAAACTTCCAGCACTCTCACTCATAAATGTTTCTCCTCTCAATCTCAAAAACAATTGAGCGTGATTGTTTTGATTTAGGTTGTCGCAGTCGCTTTTCTTGAGGCGACCAAATAAAGGAATGGAATTTTATGAACATGTCTGCGCCTTGTTGTCAAATCTCAAGTGTAAATGATACTGCATTCTCTATTAGTTATCTGATCAAGATGACAGCTCTTTTCGCAAATGTATTTACACAGTGTCTGGTATAATTCTGTGGTTTAGCAGTGATGTTTGTGGCGCCGCAGTTGTAAACCTGGGCCCTGCATGCACTGCCTAATAAGGCAGAATGAACCCGAACACACTAAAACTAAAATGCAGTGTTTGCTTTGGTAAAGACAGAAGAAACCAGACTACAGGCAGGGTAACCGTCTGAGAGAAACTGTGAGTTTGACCTGCTGTCTTTTATATCCGTGTGTGTGTGGGTGGTTGTCTGTGTGTGTCTAGGTCCGCCAAAGAAGCAGAGGACAAGATAAAAAAAGCTCTGGATAAAGGAGAGGTGCTTCCCACAGAGGCTCGCTTTGACTCCAACTGTATCACTCCTGGTAGGAATGCACTTTAGCTTCACACACAATGAACACAATGAAGTGATAAAAGCTGCTGTAGCAGAACTAGTAAAGATACCTGTTAAGTTCACATTCTATTAATAGAAAAACTTTTGTGATCATGAATTCACAAATCTTTTCACGGTGTGACACTTCAGCAAGCCAATACCAGATTACCTCAAACATGCTAAGGATGTCACATTAACAGATATGTGATTTTGAGCATGAATTCAAAAGCTTAACTACTCCTGAATCCATCTGCTGATCGTGAATTACAGCATGCAAGACGCCACATTAGCGCCACATTAGTACAAGGGTTTTCCCCAGAGGAAAATCAGAGATGTGTTGTGCTTGTGTCTTACTTGTGTTTCAGTATCACGTGACGGTGCTTTTGCCTGGTCATCTGCTTATTCTGTGCTATTCTATTCAGATACAGACACTGCTGTGAATATTTGGCAGTGTGGTTTGAAGTTATTCTGGTGAACTTCAGCGCACCTCCATTTTCCTTGTTTACTGCAGATGTTATCGTCAGCACAGTGACGTTATTTTTAGCACGGGCACGTTTTCTACAATGCTAACATATCAAAAGTAATGGTGTCTGCTCTAAGAAAGTCTGCCCCAACTCCTTTTAATCACACGTCCTTCTTCCAGGCACTGACTTCATGACAAGACTCCAGGAGCAGCTCAAGTATTTTGTCTACAACAAGCTCTCCACCGACAAGCTATGGCAGAATGTCAAAGTCTACCTGTCTGGTCATGAGGTGTGTTAACAGCTTTTTTAAAGAAAATGGCCACCACTGTTTGGTTGCCGTGATTCAGTCACAGCTTAATATTGCTTGCACTAAGTTGGTGTTTCTCTCTTGTACAGACTCCAGGGGAGGGAGAACACAAGATCATGGAGTTTATTCGCTCTGAGAACAGTAAGCCGGGTCACGACCCCAACACCCGACACTGCCTATACGGCCTGGATGCTGACCTGGTAGGGTTTGTGTGCCCATGGAGCTGATGCGTGAGCACGTACATACTGCTCTAACCCTCTTTGGATACTCACACTGTCCTGTTCTCTGTGTTGTAGATAATGTTGGGCTTAACCAGCCACGAGCCAAACTTCTCCCTGCTCAGAGAGGAGGTCCGCTTTGGAGGAAAGAAATCCCAGAAAAGGTTATTTTCCTTCAGACTTTTTTTTTGAATAGTAGTTGTCTTTTGTTTCATGGTTTTTGTTTTTTTTTGGTGTTATTTACATGTCTGTTCTGTCGTTTTTTCTTTTCTTTTGTGAACCCTGCTCTTTTTGTTTCTCCCAGGATAACAGCTCCAGAGGAGACAACTTTTCACTTGCTTCACTTGTCTCTTATGAGGGAGTACATTGACTATGAGTTCTCTGGGCTCAGGGTGAGAGACACACACACACACACACACACACACACACACACACACACAAACACAGTTAAACAGCATTACATCATACTTATTTTAATAAAATTTTTGCATGATTAGTATAATCTGATTAGTAGATTCATGCAACCAGATGAATCATGGAAACAAAAAAGCAATTTCCATGCCAGGGAAAGATTTGGTAAAGGTGCCCATGTCTTAATGTAATCCACTTTAATACGCTACATATAATCTGTATTCTGATTGCATTTATGGGTGTTTTTCAGAATCACCTTGGCAGTGATTATGACTTGGAGCGAATAATAGACGACTGGATTCTAATGGGCTTCCTAGTGGGAAACGATTTCATCCCTCACCTCCCCCATCTTCACATCAGCCATGATGCTTTGCCGCTGCTGTACAAGACCTACATCAGTGTCCTGCCCAGCGTGGGGGGTGAGACACACACACACACACACACACGCTGAGTTTCCTATGTTCTTGATTCCATATTCCAAAAGTTAGTTGTTATATTCAAGCATTGTTTGTGCTGGTCCAGCTGGTCAAATTGTTTGTACACGTCAACCATTCTAATATAGAAATATGAGCTGCTCCTAATTTATTTCATATATGTTAAAAAAATAAATAATATAAAAAAGACAGAAACTGAACCCTGTTTTTTGACTCAGGTTATCTGAATGAGAACGGCCACCTAAACCTCAGAAACTTTGAGAAATACCTGGAGAAGCTTGCTGAGGTGAGACAACACTGTAGGGCTTAGTGGAAATCCTCCATTAATAGTAACAGTCATATTTTATGTGAAAAGCAAATGATGTATACTGATTCACCACTTAGTATAATATTTAGTATGTTAGTAAGACTTTTTAAATGTTCCTAGTATTGTCATTAGCCTTACAGAATAATTCATATACATTTGGTTTGGCTCTGAATGATGCTGAGTAATGTATTTACTAAGAAAAGTAAATTATAAAAAACACACAAAAACTGTAAAATACTGTTAATATTAACCAGTATTGGAATGCTTAAAGTATTGATATTATTCTTTATATGAACAGGTCTTAGTGCATGTGTAACTAATACTGAAACAAATCGTTGCATTTGGTTTGAGTAGTTCAGGCTGCAGAGAACTTTGTCATAAAGTGTGAAATTAAATTATGTTAATTGCACTTCTTTCCTCCAGTTTGACCGGGAACATTTTAGTGAGGTGTTTGTGGACCTGAAGTGGTTTGAGAGTAAAGTTGGTAACAAGTATCTGAACGAGGCGGCCGGATTGGCAGCAGAGAAGGAAGCTGCCAGCAAAGACACCAGCAAGAATGAGGTCTGCTTTTATTTCACAATATTTAGATTTATGCACTGGGAGGAAGTAACAGAAATTAAAACCAACATACCTTCATTCATTGTTTTCATGTACAGTCAGACACCCCTGTTGTTGATAACTCCTATAACTTGCTGTGTGTGTGCAGGATTCTGCCCTCTGTCTGGCAGCAGTGACTGGGGAAGGAAAAGGAGCAGCAGGAGACGACGAGGAAGAGGAGGACGATATGTTTGAAACAGAGTTCAGACAGTACAAGCGTACCTACTATATGACCAAGATTGGTGTGGATGTGGTGTCCGAGTGAGTGTATAGACACACACACACACACACACACACACACACACACACAATGCATAGGAAAAAAAAAGACTACAGGAAGGCAGTGTTCCCTAATGTAAACATTCATTATATCTAGAGCTAGCACATAATGGACAGACTTAAAAAAACAGAAGAATTCAACCCTACATAACAACCACAGCAACGCTCCATATATGGTTTTTAATAACTAAAACATATTTCAAATTGGTAGTGTAACACAGTTGTATTAAAGATTTATTTTTGGCAGGTACGTTTCACTCTCAACAGGTCAGAAAAAGAGTGTATAAGAAATGCATGGACATGTTAGGTCAAACTTACATGTGAAAAGTCTCTAAACATTATGTACTGCTTTTAAAGTAACTGATGCCTGTACATGAATTTGTAATTTGCAAGTGACCCTAAAATATGTTTTTATTCTCCCATTTGCAGTGAGTTTCTAGCCAAGCAGGCCAAGTGTTACGTGGAAGGAATCCAGTGGATCCTCCACTACTATTACCACGGGGTTCAGTCCTGGAGCTGGTGAGAACTCCTTTCTCATGTGTCACTTACTCTCTACTCTTTGTTTCTCCTCGTTCCAGTGGCCCGGGGAGTTCGGATCAGTTCTTAAATTCTCTTGAGAAGTGAAGGTGAATCAGATAATCGGTGTAGCGTCACAGGAATAGTTTGTACTTCCTTGTAAGTCCAGCCTTAGTGAATGATTTAGTCAGTGAACTCAAACAAATCAGGGAAAACAGAATGTTGTGAGTAAAGGAAGCACTTAGTTATGGAGTAGTAATTTAAAAAAACATTTTCCTTCCATCTCTCTTCAGTTTGCTGTTCTTAAATCGGTCTTTAAATATTGTGTGTGTATCTCTCTAGGTACTACCCCTACCACTACGCTCCTTTCCTGTCTGACATCAGAAATATATCAGGGTTAAAGTTGACCTTTGACCTTGGGAAACCCTTCATGCCCTTCCAGCAGCTGTTGGCAGTCCTGCCTGCTGCCAGCATGGAGCTGCTGCCCGAGTCTTACAGGGTAACGCAATTGCATACTAACACGAATACTTTTACTCTGTCAAAGTGGATTTCACTTGGTACAAGTGTGACAATTGGATCTACATGTGGATTAAATACATATTTAAAAATCTAGTTCATACTAGATTCAAAGACAAAATAATAAAGATGATAATATCTTGTTTTGGATGTTTCAGCACCTGATGACCAGTGAAAGTTCGCCCATTATTGAGTACTACCCTGTTGACTTTAAAACGGACCTCAACGGCAAGCAGCAAGAATGGGAGGCTGTGGTTCTGATCCCCTTCATAGATGAGGTGCACATACATAAACACTTAATAATGCCACTAAGTATGTGAAAACAGCATGCTCATTAAAAGTATAACTGTGAATATGTGTTGTGATGAGCAGAGGTGCTTACTAGCAGCCATGGAGCCCTGTAATCACAAGCTGACCGAAGAAGAGAAGGCCAGGAATTGTCACACAGAGTGCGCAGTCTACTCATATGACCATGAGACAGACTTCCATTACCCCTCCACCCTGCCTCATCTGTTCCCTGACATCGTCCACTGCCATGCCAAGTAGGTACACACGCATACTCCACCACAGCCCTGATACTGATTTCATAATGAATGAAATCAGTATCAGGCAGTTTTGAAATAGAATGGCTACATGTTTGTTACAGGAAAGCAAACATCCCTATGGATGCCTGGCATGTACGGCTGGACCACGTCAGCAGACCTGTGGACCGCTCAGCTCTGTACTTCTGTGGCTTCCCCACACTGCAACACATCAAACACAAGGTAGGTGTTTGTGTGCATGCACATGCAGTATACTCAGTAGTTCTCACCTGAAAAAGTGCCTTAACTAGTACAAGAACTTGAATGAAAGCTGCAGCTTTTTCTAATGGATTCTCTTTCTCTGTCTCTCACACCTGTCTGTCTTTGTCTGTCCCTCCTCTCTTGTTTGTGGGCGCGCTCACTTCTAGTTTTTTAAGAAGAAGAGTGGGGTGGTGGTGTTCCAGCAGAGCAGCAGAGGGGAGAATATGATGCTGGAGATCCTCCCCAGCCAGGAAGGAGAGGCGGTGAGATTTTGTTTGTTTTTATTGATCTTTAAAAAAAAAAGCAAAAAAAAAAAACACTTCTAAATATATTTATTGCAGACTCAATTGCAAGTGCTCAAACTATTTCTTGATAATTAAAAAAGATGTCTGTAATGTGCAGCTGTATTATGTAGAATAAACATAGTTAGGATTTGGGCTCCTCATCAATAAATAATTCAGAAAGCTCATCAATAAATAATTCACTCTGTCTCCCTCTTTCTTGTCTTGTTTTCTTCCCTCTCTGCCTCTTCAGGTATGTGATGATGTTGCTGCACAAGTACTGGGGAAGTCTGTGTTTGTCAACTGGCCGCATCTAGAGGAAGCTCGCATCATTGCCGTGTCAGATGGAGACGTCAAGTAAGAATAAGTACTGGGCCTTTGCCAATAACGATGTGTTGAATGTATCTGATGGAAGATTGTTTTTGTTGTTGTCGTTCTGTATTCATGCAGGTTCATTAAGTTATGCTCATATCTTTTATTAAAATCTCTGTGGATTTTAGACACTACCACTGGGGGGAGCCACATTTGGCACAAAGTGGCTGTAGAATATCACATGATGAAACCTGGCCCCCACTCATCAAATGTAGCACGTGTGACCGCTTGGCTTCAGTCAGCACAGAGTTTGTCTTTGTAACTGTGCAAAGCATGGGGCAGCTGTCACAAGTGAAGTCTTCCCCACCTGTTTTGCAGGTTTTGTCTGGAGGAACCGCCTGGTGTCCAAAGATTGTACGACAGACCCTCCACCCCTCCTCCCACCAAAGTCACCTGCCTGTCTGACAAGGAACAGAAGGACTGGGTGAAGGACGTCCAGGGACTGACTGAACAGTAAGGCTCGAAGAACAACAAAACATGACTGGATAGAAAATGCAGCTGTTTTCAAACATATTTTCATAGTTATATTGTTAAGAAAACATGACTTCTGTTCTTTCATAAAATGATGTTAAAGCAGGACCCCTCCTGTCTTATTGCTTTTCATTCCTTTCTGAAAGTGACTTTTCTTCCTCGCAGTTTCTTGAAGAGGAAAGGCATCATGGTGAATGAGACGGTGGTGGTTTTGTACGGCCAGTTGCTGACAGGAAGGAAATACGTCCCCAAAGCCAACGGGGTGG
Source organism: Lateolabrax maculatus (assembly GCA_031216445.1). NCBI lineage: Eukaryota > Metazoa > Chordata > Actinopteri > Acropomatiformes > Lateolabracidae > Lateolabrax > Lateolabrax maculatus. The sequence goes on along the minus strand of CM062203.1, from coordinate 21,403,622 downwards.
TGGAACTGGAGAAACAGTGGGCCAAGCAGGTCCTCCCTTTCGCCTACCAGACCGTGGTTAAGGTAGATGCATACAACATACTCCATTTGCCGTAGCTGCTGTACTCCATGGCCCTAGATTTTGTGCCGTGGTCGTGGTGTTTTCCAGCAGGACCATGAGGCTGCAGAAAAAAATGCCCAAACTGAGGAGCGAAAAAAACCCTCACTCAGTCTAAGCTTTCAAATAAACCTTGCAAATGCCAAAGATATGTGTCTGTTAATTATGCGAGCAGGGTTTGAAATTTGGCACACATGCTCCAGGCCCAAGCACATGATATTTTTTGTTTATTATAGAGACATGGTAGAATTAAGGTTTTTATTTTAGACTTAATGTTGGTTAATTACAACCTCACTGACGCACATTAACATAGACCTGATCTTGTTAACTGATGGTCCTGAAGGCGGTTTTGCACTCTTTTAACTCACTCACCCATATTCCGCATTTCCCTTCACCCTCTCAGGACATCAAGGCCTTTTACTCATCTCTGACCTGCTTCAAGAGCTTGGACGAGCTCTTTCCTCCAGCAACCACCGTCTTCATGGTGGGGAACCCTTACTACGGCGCCATGGGCGAGGTATGTGGCCAGTTCGTTTAGGTCATTTATTAAATACTAATAAATAATGACCTACTCTTCACTTACAATCCTGGTGTTCTTTGATTATTGAGGATAATTTGTCGAGATCAGCATGTCTCCTCCTGAATCACCACCTCTTCTGTTCCTCGCTTAACAGGTGCAAGATTCTAGCGATGTCATTAAAGACGGTCGGGTACGGGTGGTCTTCAACGTGCCTCATGAACCACAGCTAGAGCCCTTAATCCAGAATCAGCATGTAAGAGACACACACTCACACACACACACACACACTTGTGAAGGCGTTCAACTGAGAAATGACGTTTCTTCCGAGAGTACTTTCCGCACTCACAGGCCTGCACGCGTTTGTGTTTTGCAGAAGTACTGTGTGAAGTACAGTCCTGGGTACGTTCTGGCTTCTCGTCTCGGCATCACCAGCTACCTCGTCTCCCGCTTCTCAGGAAGCATCTTTATCGGCAGGGGCTCGAAGAAGAAGTGAGTGTTCAGGCTTTGAGAAATCTGTAGCTGTTATAATCGGAGCGGACCGCTCTGCAGAGTGCTACCTTCACTGTCCCAGGCAGAAACCTTTTAGAGTTATTTTTAAAATAACTTGCCTATTTTTGGCGTGACTATTCAAGATTTTCGCCACAATGTTTTTTTGCTTCATTATCTGCAGTCCCTGTGGTGAGCAAAAGGCTAACGTTGGCCTGAACCTGAAGTTTAACAAGAAGAACGAGGAGGTTCCTGGGTACACCAAGAGAACCGAGAAGGAGTGGGTATACTCTGCTGCTGTGGAGGAACTGCTGGCCGAATACCTGGACAGGTAAAAAAAAAAAACATTAACACTGTCCCATCTCTGGTCACCTACCATCAGGTTTGCTACTAGCGCAGAAAGTCTGGTTGTACTGAAATGGGTTGAATTCTTTGTTTTACTTTGTAAAGTCTTAACTAGTATTTTTTGGAGGGAAAACCTCAGTCACACATACTTTAAAATGTTGCATTATTTTAACATTTTAAATGTATTTTTATAGATTCTCTGAGGTATTCAACAACGTGTCCAGAAACAGTCATGATGATGTTTTCTATGAAGATGACATCTGGCCCGGATTGGACCAGAATGGGTAAAGAACACACACACACACACACACACACACACACACACACACACACACACACACACACACACACACACACAGTATTTAATCTCTTGTACTTTTGGGCATTAAGGACAGTTCAGTCACAAGGCAGTTGAACAGGTTGCGAGAAAAACCCAAATATATGTCAGCCCTGTGAGATGGAAAAGTGAGGAACAGCAGGCTAAATCAGCTTATTGAATTAATAAATTAATTAATTGACGATCCCTGGTATCGATGGACACCCCACAGGGCGGAGAAGGTTGCTGAAATCACCTCATGGCTGAAAAGTCACCCGGTGAGCTCCGTCAGCAGGGCATCATGTGACCTACAGGTGCTGGACTCGGCCATCGTGGAGAGGATCGAGGAGGCAGTGGAGAAAGCCAAGGTGGATGTGACACACACAGCCTCACACTACAGCATGCTTCCTCCAGTCACAATATCTGAAGTTCTCTCTGTGTTCCACTCGTCCCCAAATTCACACCCCCCTCTCTTTATCTTCTCTTAGGTGAAAAAGAGCACCAAGAAAGTCCGTGTCACAGTCAAGCCTCATCTCCTCTTCAGGGTGAGTATGTTTAGCCTGTGTGTATCATTACTTTAGGTAAAGGCAAATGTGTATATATTGTTAAATTCCCTGGCGGCGTGCTGTCAAATTGCACTTCTTCCACACTTCATGATACTGACAAGTAAATAGTCTTGTAAATGACAAGACTAGATTTTTTTTTAAACCAGGCCTTGTGTGCAGTGGACAAATACAGAGTATTGAACGTGTATGTGTGAATGTCTGTGTGTGTGTGTGTGTGTGTGTGTGTGTCTGTGTGTGTATGTGTGTGTAGCCCTTGGAGCAGCAGCAGGGCGTGGTCCCAGACCCGGATGCAGAGTATCGCCTGTTCGACAGAGTGGTCAACACCAGGGAGAGCTTCACTGTCCCACTGGGCCTCAGAGGAACCATCATAGGCATCAAAGGAGGTGAGGACGCACTGTTTCCTTTCTTGTGTCCTGATTTCTTCATTCAGCTATAGCACCTATTAAGGGTAATGGTGATTTACAGGAGAAAATATACATAACCTTTAATTCTCCCAGTTTATATTGTGTTACCTTTGTGCCCTCAGCGGACCGTGAAGCAGAGGTTCTCTACGAAGTGCTTTTTGATGAAGAATTTGCTGGGGGTCTCAACATCAGGTAAGTGAATCTGCAGTGTGATTACTGCTGCTGCAGTAACTCTTTTGTTGAGTCTCCCTTAGAAACTCCTCTAGATTTGTTCTTCCAGATAATTTTAGGACAGAACCGTACACAATGTAGAAAACAGAACTGTAGCATATAATATTTAAGTGAATGTGCTAATTGGCTAATGCTAATGAAAAGTTTTTCTGCTCAGAATGACATACACAGACATGTGACTGCTGTATTATTGGCCTGTGCCCTCAGATGTACTTCACCACGTGGTTACCGCCTCCCTCCCTGCGCTCTCATCAACCTTTCCCACGGAGCCCGAGTGGACCACACCTCCCACAAACTCACTGCCATCGTCAAACCCCAGCCCGCCGCAGCTGCAAACTTCAACTCCCAGCGCCAGCTGGCCGGCCTGAACCACTCTCCACGTTCACCCTTTATACCCACACAGGTAGTAGGGGAGCCACACACTTTTATTCCTGTTTGAAATTTAAAAACAAGCAGAAACATCGTCTCTCAGATGGCGCCATTTTCTGCCGCCCTCTAACATAAACCTCTTTCTCACTTTCTCCATCCCACCCATCAACTCCTTGTCTGTAGCATAACAATAAACCTGGTGTGGTGAAGGCAGCCTCCCAGGGCAACAGGAACTCTCCTTCTAAGGGTCTCACCCAGAAACAACAGGCCAAGGTAAGTGCAGGCTCACCTGTGTTTAGAAAGAATTCTCACTTCTATAGGCCCTTAAACATGTGACCTTACAAATGTCCAAATTTCTGCTCTCTCTGCTTCTTTGTCCAGGGTAAAGAGGAGTACACTAATGTGTGGCAGACTCTACAGACCTCTGGCCCTCCTCAAAAACCTCCTGCCCACTGGCAAAATAACGTAAGTTTTTTCTGTGATTAGTAATTATTAGCAAGTTATTTCCTGCACAAGCTCATTTTCTCGTGGTAAGTTTGACACATTTCATTAATCAAATCAAATCAAGTTATATTCAATTTGTGATGCTGCTACTATTTATGTTTTACGTGTATGCAGTGCTGGCAAATCACTTTTGAAACAGACCCATCTAACACCTTTTAAAATTGGCTGTTACCAGTTTGTTTTCAGTCAGTAATAGCTAAGGATTCTGATACAGAAGCATGCAGCAGCATATTACAGGTGAAGGAGAAGACATTATTGGGCTTCACCTGAAGTGTAGAAACGACACTCCGTCCACCTGTCCTGGAAGATTTCCATGTCCTGGACGAAGGGGAGAAATTCAGATCAAATATTATCTGGATTTATTGAGCTTGAAACCAATTGACATGCAGTCTATATAAAGAATGACATTATCAAGGCATGTAGATTTATAATATAATATTATATAACTGAAATACTTTTGCTTATACATTATATTTCAAAGAAAAGGTTCAGAGCACCCTGTCTCTGCTGGCACACCAGAGACGGGGATCAAAAATGTTGGCACACTCAAGATAGATTTAGCTGAAATCCCCGACATGGACTTTGCGGGCCGTTGAGAAATGCAATCTTCTATATCCGCGGAGAGCTTTCATCACAGCGATGGCTTATTTTAATCCAATTCAAATTGTGTTTAGAGGGAATTATTTTCACTGGACCAGAGAAATTTAAATATGTTGGACTTTTAACAATTTTTTCTGGTTTCAAAAAAAAAAAAACGGTATTCACTGCATTACAGAAACCCTGACTGCCACAGGGAACACACGTGCAAAGTACAGTTGTGTTAAAAAATGGTGATACAAATTTTTCTGGTAGGATTTTAAATGGATGGAACTTACCCTCAACAAGCGTGCTCATGGCAGATCGGCATTGTGTCAGGGTCTGTAGGAGGCTTTAGCAAATGAAAATAGCCAGTAGCTTTGACATTAAGGTACAAATTTCCCCAAGGTGATGGACACAAAATGTCACTGGAGGGTTGGAGATCGGTTGTAAATGTCAGTGTGTGTGTTAAAGCCCACAAATGAAAAACACCTTGTGTGTCCCAACAGAGTTGTAAGTACACACATGCACAGAGTGTACTGCACCTGCACGCTCTCCCAGCATCCAGACTGCATAATGCTCGACGCAGCATACGCTGCATTCATAAATTATGTCATCACGACTTGCCTCGAGTTCAAAAACTCTGCAAGTCGTCACAGCGCTTGGTTATGGCCATTTAATTTCCAGATGTCAGCGTTGGAACTAGACCGGGTGAACAGGTTCACCTCTACAAACATCTGTATGACCTTTCACAGACCACAGGGGCAGCTGCTCTTCTGTATATAGTTATGTTTTTATTTCAGTTTTACAACACGTGTGTCAACGTATACATATACATATATAAAATATTACATTTTTGTATTCACAGTGTGCCTGTCTGTGGTTTATCTATTCTGTATAGTGTGAGCAGTGGCACACACTTTTTTTTTTTTTTTTTTTTTTCCAAACTGCCATGTTCGATAATGACGTGAAGTTCTTGTTTTTCGCAGAATATTCCATTTGTTGGTGATTTTGGATACAGAGCCTTTGCTTTATTGTGTGTGTGTGTGTGTACTTTACAGGCCCCAGTTGGCGGCATCAGACTGTTGAAGAAAAATGAAGACGCCAACTCCATTTTCCCCCCGCAGAACACAGCCAATAAGGTACACACACACTTAATTCCCTTTTCTTCTGTTTCAAATACTTCATGTGGATCTGTGAGCTGTAAGAGACACTACAAGGGTGTAAAGTTAGTTTTTTTTTTTGTTTTTTTTTTTTAAAAACCACAATGGTCAGAATCTTGTTTGGACGTATGTGTGAACTCATGCCTCAACACTCACACGCTCCCGTCTCTTCACGTCTGTCTCTCACTTAGACTACGACTGAGTTTGAGGACCTGATTGCCAATCTCAAGATCTCCGCGGGAAGCCAGCAGACCCCACCCCCTCCTGCTCCTCCACAAGCACCGACCAGCCAGCCAGACGGACCGTTGTCTCCGCAGTCCTTTGCCATGGTGAGTATCAGAGGCAAAGACTGGTGAAGATGATGTAAAGCATAAGCAGGATACATGAAGACAATGTTAATTTCAATCCGATCGTTACATCAGCGGTCAGGATAATTGAACTGAATTGTCTGCGTGCGTGTGCGCGCTGTCTGTTGTTGTAGAAGGGAACCCTGATGCTGAAGGAGATGCTAAAGATCGACAGCTCAGGAACAGGAAGTCCCTCTCCCCAGGAGACGGCCATCACCGCCGCCTCTGGTGGCCAGCAACAGAGCAGGAGACGATCGTCCAAGAAACTAGGTACCTAACCCATTACTCCGCCACGGAACAGCAGCGCCTGTCTGTGAGCACCTTCAGCCACGTCTTTTCTCCCTTTTCATCCCCATTTTCTCTCCCTCCAGCAGCGAACATGAACGCCCCACATGGCGACACGGCTGCACCGGTCTCCCCCGCCAACCCCTCAAACGCCATGCCAAATAGCAAGGTGTCAGAGCTGGCGTGCGTCTGTGTGAGGTTAGGGATGGCACCGCCCGAATTCAGCTACATACACAACAGACAGGTAACGTGGCGGAATGCACGTCAATCTCCTGCGGCAACACATCTCAAATCTGTTTTTTTTTTTCTTTTTTAACTGTTTGCACGTTCTTCCTCCACAGGGTGTAGTAGTGTGTCAGGCGAAGCTGTCCAACGGGCTGATGGTTCACGGCCCGCAGTGCCAATCAGAAAATGATGCCAAGGAGAAAGCTGCCTTTTTTGCCCTCCAGAGACTGGTACACACACACACACACACACACACACACACACACACACACACACACACACACAAATGGGCGTCTATGTATAAGTAGGTCTTACTGTTCAGATCTACAGTTAAAGTGTCTCCATCTGTGTCCTCTTCTTTACCTGCAGAACTCAGTGGGGTCAGGCTTCCCCCTCCCACCTTCTCTATACCCAGGAGTGGGTCAGATACGACCCCCACCCATAGGAGCCATGACTCCCGTCTTCAACCAACAAGGTCAGTCTCCCTCTTACCATTTGTCTGCCGAGGCAGTGATGGACAGCGGGGACGATGCACTCTGCGGCCGTATGAATAAATGAATTTGAACCCTCATGAGCGCGCTCTGTCCCTCCAGGTGGTTTGCTGTTGCCTCCCCAGGGTTACGCCGCCGGCCCCATGTGGGGAATGAGGCTGCCCCCTCACCACCACCAAAACCAACCGTTCTACGGAGCAGCCGGGACCTTCCCTGGTGCCGCCCGCCCCCAGCCTGCAACAACCGTGCCCATCGGCTCACACAACCAGTTTATTCCATTACAGGTAGACTAACACGTCTTAACGTTTTTTGTTTGTGTGTGTGTGTGTGTGTGTTGTTGTTTCCGTGTTTTTTGTGTTGTTTTTTTACACTGGTAAAGTAACGCCACAGTCTTGGTAACTGCTCTGCCCGCTCGTCCCATGACCTTTTGACAGGTGACTAAGAAGCGAGTATCAGCCAACAAGAAGAACCAGGAAACTCGAGAGTTTTACAGCGCCGCCCACACCGTGGCAAGGAACCAATCACACAGAGGCCACTACCAGCCCTCTGGCCAGTCGCAGGCTCAGAGCGAGCACCAGAGTGGCAAAGTCGACCACCAGCACGCCACCAACAGCAACCCCTCCTCGTCCGGCCCTGGTCGAGCAGACAGCATTTCCATGACGTCAGCAGGCCCGCGCACGCCTCCTCGCCAAAACGCGCCAGCAACTGGGCACACCCCCGGCTCCGCCTCCAAGAGGAAGCACAGAAAGCTGGCCGTCAACTTCGAGGCGGCCAAAGTCTCCGAGTGATGGCCGTGTGTGTGTGTGAGGAGAGAGAGGTGTGTTTGGTGTTTTTAAGCTGCTGTTTTAAAGCATGACTCTGCGTCTCTGATCAAAACCTCGTCAATGTGATTTGAAAACCTTTTCACTTATCATTTCAACCCAGAAGCAGCTTCAGATGGGACACGCAGCAAACCTTTTATTTTTCTTCTTATGTTGAGCGAAATTAAATGATTCCCTCTTTTCCCCCGCCACCCGCCTAAAAAACACAAATCCAAAATATGCAGCGTTTGACGGAACGTCACTTCACTTGAGATCAGAGTCGTGTCAGTGTAACACTAGTTATTGTAGTTCTACACATACACACACACACACACACACCTTTTTTCTTGTTCTTCCTTGGTTTCTTAACAGAGGTTGACTTGGTAGATTCCTCTGCTTGGCAGTATATTCTTTCTTTGAATCAGAAAGTTAGTGCTCCAGTCAACACGCTTAAAGGAAAACTGTGGTTTATTACAGCTTTATTTTATTTTTGCAGCTCTGGTCTGATTATCTGACCGCTTCTGTTTGTTTTGGCCAATTTTTTTGTGATGTTGCTGTGTTCCAGGACCGCAGCAGATACTTTGAGTGTACAGTGTCATCACACCTGATAGAACAGCTGGCCACAGCTCCAAAAATCAAACCCAAGTTGTAATAAACTACTTTACATCATACATTACTGGGAAGTGTATTTGGAAACAGTCTTCTTACTAAATTTCTTTTACAACAAAATAACTATTTCTTATGGTCCACCTGGTCATCGAGCTGGGTTTGGTCAGTAGTGAAAAGATCCAGTGAAGTGAAACGCTGCTTTAAAAGTGCATCGTTAAACATGCGCTTTGAGGAAACTCCATTTAGAAACAAAACACACTCGTACACCAAATAATTGGCTCAGAGGAAAACAGAAAATGCAACTAAAACCCTAACTCACGTTAGTCAAATGATGCATACACGTTGTCACAAAGCTGTCGGAGCTTTAATACAGCTCATAGAATTACAAATCAGTGCGGTCTCTGTTCTTTTTTTAATCTGTCCCAGCCCCTCGCGTCAGTCTCGGCACCGTCCATCTACACCTCTTTAACAGGTCGCGTTGTGCATTTCCAGCAGAGAGGCAGAGGGTGGACACATCGAGGACACGTAGAGATAGATGGTCCTTCTGGTCACGCAGTCCAGATCGTCCTTGACATTTTGGAAACTCTCCTCGATCAAATTTGGACCTTTTGTTCTCAGGGACATGCAGTGCTTCAGCCTCACACGTGCACTGCAGTGGCAACGACTTCCTGCCCTGAACTCTCACACACACACTAAGTCATGTACGTCTTTAGAAAACTAGTCTGAACACATCTGATGCTGCGTTGGCCTTATTTTTTTCTTTTTATTAGGGGGATGGGGGGTGATGGTGTATTCATTATGCATAAAATGGGCCTTTTATTATTGTTATTTGTATCATCATACATCAGGCCAACATTAATGATGTGTTTTAACATGTTTGTAATCTTCACTTCCTGTCACATTTTCCCATCATGCTTCACTTCCTTCAGACTTTTGACACCTTGCTACTTTTTTTTTTTATTGGTTTAACTCAACCGCCAAAGTAAAAAGTTTAATGCACACAGCCTGCACACCCAGCAGGATCATGACATGACAGTAATAATGCCCCCAACACACACACACACACACACACACACACACCACGAGGGATGATATTGCCACTGCAGAGCTGTTTTACACCAGCACATGACCCAAAATCTTCCAGAGGCTGTTTTTTTTTTTTTTTTGTCTGTTTTATTTTTCTAAACTGGACCTTGTGAAGAAGTCCTTTTTTAATTAGATCGTTGCAGTCTACAGTGGGACCCACAGGAGCCTTTACACTGCCAGATTCCAGCAGCAACTTGACACAAAGTCAATCTCTCTGTTTTTTAATTGAATACCACCTGGAGGTCGTGGCTAATTTTACACAGCTGCAAAATAGAAAATTACCTTTTTTATTTTCTTGCTTCCACTAATGTATTTTTTAATCTGCTAAAATTGGAGATTTATTTCTTGTGAATGTGGGAGCACACACAGTTTCTAATATGTACTTTTGACATCTTGAATTGAAATATACAACAATAATCAGGATTTTATTGATTGTGAAGATTTCTGACTCGTGACTGAAGTCACATACAATATGGGTTCATTTCAGTGTGATGCTTGTTATTGTAGTACTCCTAGTGACAATTCAGAGGTGGGTAGGAATATAGAAAAAACACACACACACAGCTAACAACTCATGAGCTTCCGTTAATAAATGATCTTAAGTGGAAAGAATAAAAGTAAGCATTAATGAAAGGAGACGACTTGCAGACCCATAAGGGTTGAAAACAGGTTATTATTGTGTCTGTGTTAATGCAGCATTGTAACAGAGTTGTACAATGAGTATTGATATATTTAAAACATTTTTATCACGATGAGCTCACTAAAGTGAGTGTGCAAAGTCTTTTTGGGAAAGGTCTTGCAGGTCTTGGTTGGTGCTTTTCTGAAGCTGTTTGGCTAATTTAAATTCTTAGCTTTATTCTCCACCTCTGTACACAAACACACACAAACACAAACACAAGATCGCTCCACTTTAAAGATCTTTTTTTTCCTTTTCAAGCTATGGATTTTACGGAAACCCTTTTTATAGACAGTCTTGGGGTCTTTTCTAAGCGATCTGAATAAATCTTGTTTCAGTAATGTTTGTGGTGGCGCTACAGTGACTGAAGCAGCTGTAGCGACTGGTAAAGTGTATTTACTTTGTCCTCGTCTGGAGGGACATGGGCATACAGCATGTTTTGGTGTGTTAGTTGTTTTAAGGCCGACGTCCTTATGCCAAGTCTGCAAGGCGTTGGTGCAACAAGGGGAGGTTTTAAAACATTGGAAGCACACCTGTTGCGTATCTGTTGTGACTTGTTTTTTGTGTTTGTTTGTTTTTTGTTTTTTTTTTTTTTGGAAATGAAAGAAAGTAGATAATTCTCAATATGAAGAGATAAGGACTTGCTGTTTTGATTAAGGAATGTGCTGTACATATCCATTTAATTAAAGTGAATCTTTTGTTACAAGTGGCTGCTTCTTTGGGGCTTTTTTTTTTTATTAGGTAAAAAAATGTTTTATGATTAAGTATTTTGGGGTCCTTCTCTCTCTCTGTAGCCCTTGGGATATTTCATGTAGGTAGAATTATGTGTAAAAGGCTTCTGCGGCCCGCTGTACGCAAAAGTCCCCATCCTGGTCAAAAAGCATTCTGACCTAAACCAAAGCAAAGCAAATCTGCACGCTCGATAGACCCCTTGTTTTGGGGTTTTCACAGTTTGTTTCAGTTAAGACATTTAAAGCTTGACCTTGCATTCGTTGAAAGAAGAAACAACAAAAACTGCTTCCTCACATGAAAAGTTCAATTCACAAGCAATGAAACACTTGAGGGGTTTAACCGCTACAGCCTTACATGGTCTGGTATGACCAGTAGTTTACGGTGCCTAATGTTGGCAAACGTTGGATTAAATAATAAATTGCAGTGTAACTGACATTACTGAGTTTTTTCATGGACTTCATGACTTTCTACTGTTAAGCTACCTTTTTAGCATTCACCATTATTCATATACAGTATATACATAGTTGCCATAGTGGCCACAGTGTTACAAACGCTCGCCTAAAAAATCATTAGAAAATAGAGAGGTTAGAAATCCATTCATCATATATTAAAATAATTTAAATACAGTTTTAAGATTGGATCACTGATATTGCATCTCCCCCCATAACCCATGGCTCCCCTCAAATGCACCCCGTCCAATCCACAATTCCCCCCTTCCACCATATTTTTATTATTTGAGCGTGCTTTAAAGCGTGACTTTGTAAGTTTTGCTGAACAGCTGCCACTGTGACCACAAGTGGCTTTCACAGACACTAAACGACACGTCTCTAATTTCTTTCATTTCCTAACAATCTTAATTCCGATGCTTCATTAGGCATTCATGACTGTCATTTAGTGGCACAGGAAGAGAAAAGAGCCACACAGGCGGTGAGCTGGCTCGGTGACGTCAGGTTCAGAGCAACAACCAAACTTTGCTGCAGAAACAATGAAGCGTCGTCTCCGCTGGGTAGATGTTAAACTTGTTAAACTGCAAGTTACAAACCAGACTTGGGAAATAAAATTGCTAGGTTTTGATAGACATACAGTGAAGGACACAGAAGGAGTCAGCACGTTTAAAAAAAAACAACACAAAATAAGACATTTATTCAGTGAGCACCCGTCTGTCAGTACAAGCTTTCTTTTTCCTCAGAAGCTCAAGTTTTGTTTGAACAGTAACATTAGAATCAGACATCAGGAAAACAAACTTTGAAAGTCGCGACACTTCGAACACTGTGTGCCTTTCAGCCAGGCACAACTACATCAAATTTTCAGTCATTTAGTCATACAAAATCTACTTCTACAGAGTAAAAAACAAAAACATTTGGACAATAACAACACTCACATATATACTGTATATACACGTTCCAACTTCACCAAAATCTGGACTCGCTAGCTGTTCGCACTACATCCTGCTGCTGTATAAATTAATGAAAATCACACAAGGATTTGGGCTCTAATACTAGTGCTAAAGCACTGGTGTTACTGTTGGGACGAGTTCAAATCAATTTGTTGCGAGCAGCTGAACTAAAGTTCAGCAGAGAACGGGAAACAAAACGCCATATTGTCTTGATCTGGACTTGAATTTGTAAAGACAATCCATCTTTAAAACTGGAATAATGGATGTCAGTTAGAAACAATTAAAGTGATAAATGCAATACAATTGAACAAAGCTGGTGAGTCAACAGGTTTCCAGCAGGGGGCGCTGTGCTGCGGTTACGAATGAATCCTTCAAATTATCCAGGTGCTCTCTCCTACACTTGTATGTAGCCTCAGAAAGCTAAGCTTCTTGGGAAACATGCCTTTGTTCATTTATGTTCTTTTATCTTGAGTGAATAATCTCTTTAATATTTGTTTGATTTCTGTAGATTCAACAATGAGAGAGAAGATCTTAGTGGTAAAATGTTTTTGGTAAATTCCAGCCAGTTTTTTCTTTTTTTGGGGGGGGGGGTTCAGTGGCCTGAAAAAAACAACAACAACTGAGGAATCATACAGTAAGTGTTGGTGCGATTGGTTGACTTTGCTGAGAGCAAGTCGTTTCCCTACAGTGTATCTACAATCTAAAATATGACCGTAAGAAAAAGACACTGGTGTCTGACATGAGAAGTTAACAGTCACTCAAATAAAAAATCTGACAAATGAAATATCTCATTACATGTGTTCAGGATACCTTTTTTCTGTTTTTCTAATAGTTCTTATGTTCCTGCATTCTATGTTTTTGTTGACGTCAACAAATCCCATTTAAAGACCAGCACCAACCATGAATGTATCCTACTAACGAGTATTATGTATCAATAGCCTGATATATCGTATCCCTCTGTGCCATAGAGATCCATTGTTGTCCATGACCAATTAAGAACAGTGAGTAATCAGTGAGCCTTAATGTTGCACTCGATGACATGTTCCTTCATTGTCATTAATACACGCCCTCATTTATTTTGCCTCAATCCCACATACACCGTCCTGTGAATACTCATTAAAGTACCAAATGTGGATTAATCACCGCTGAAAATAGTCCCCAACAAATGCACTATTTGCTCCTGTGTGAGTCATATTTGCTAAAAACTAAAGTAACTAGTTGTTAGAAAATTAACCTTCATGAGCTTTTATTAACGTTAATGTATGTACATTTGTATTTGTGGTCTGTTTATAAAGATTTACATCTTCAATTACAACCAGTGCTCTTGGGGCTGAGAGACACAGAGTTGGAAAGTTGTTGGTTTTGATCTTTCCATGGGGTTTGTTGACAGTAACAGAAACACACAACCTGAAAAGTCAGACAGCACTCTAATCTACAACACTGTCATGTCCCCAGACATGGGGTTGAAATTTGTAATTGGACCTAAAGTTCTCTTCCATTGAGAAAGCAAAAACAAAAAACACAAGAATCCATAATAGTCGTTGATGGGAGATAAAACACTGGTACGGTCTGTTCAGTTATTCGGTTCTACTGATATCAGGAGTCATCTTTCACTTAGGAAACACATTCTGTGAATCTCTCTGTCCTGCGTGATGCTGTTACATGTTATGGTGAACATAGAGAAGTCTAGACTGGGACGGCGACTTTATGAAGTGTTGGATTACACACTTTGGCACTAAGGGTCAAACTAAAAGTGAAAGGGACTGAAATGCGTGTGCATGTGGCAGGTGTGTTGTGTGTGGGCACCTGCTCCCGCGTTTTAACGTGTGTGTATTCGATCTACGCGAGTGCCTCTTGTCCGTACTACTTGAATGTAATGTCTATGCGGTGACCTCATAATGTGTGTATGTGCCCGCCAAATTAAAACTTATGTGCACTGTGTCGCATTTTCTACCCTGCACTTTCAGCACGTGTGTGTGTGTGTGTGTGTGTGTGTGTGTGTGTGGGTGTGGGTGTGTGTGTGTGTGTGTGTGAGAGAGTGTGTGTGTTTCCTCTGTCTCTTCAGGTCCTCTTTTGATGCGTGTTCCCCACGTATGTGTTCTCTATGCACAGCACGATGTAGTGGTTAGAGCAGGAGCGGGTGTGCTGTCCTAACAGGCGTCCGGTCTGCAGCATCGCGGCCTGGCCCATCACCGCCACGTCGGCCGTCCTCCACGCCTCGCAGTAGTTGGTGGTGAGGCGGATGCCCACCGCGCTGGAGCCGTGCCACACCAACTTTTCTGGCCTGGGGGAAGAGGGGGGGGGGTTTAGGTAACTGAAAACTTTTGACGTCGCTCAGGCCTGCACGCACACACGCGCCGTCACTCACCATGCTGAGTCGGTCATCACGTCGCGTCCGTCAAAGGAGTAGATGGGCGTGGACGGGCTGAATGTGCCTCCGTTCCCGGAGAAGATGGACATCCAACTGCTGAACAGCACTTCACCCTGAGAGGAGACGAGGGATTCAACAGATAAACATAACTGTGACCTGCTTTAACCCCAGGCAATTACATATTAATCAGTGAAACCCATCATTACCCGCTTCCATTTTTTTATAAAGATGGACCTGTGATGTGTTTGGATTTAAATGTCTCACCCTGAGATTGACCACAGGCATGTCGTTACGGTCCGCCTTCCTCACGATGGTCGCCAGATCCTGGAGGTGTGAAGACAGGAAGGCCCTGTAGGTGGACGTCAGCCCCATGGAGCGCGCCTGTTGGTAGCACTGGAAGTCCGCCCCCCGGATGCCGCGCATATCCCCTTTCAGCGGGGCGTTCAGTGCCACCAGATGGAGCTGGGGAAAGAGAACGACGCACTTATGATACGCACTCTATTCAAGTCTGGTAGGTTATTCGTCGCTGATCTGGCGTCAGTCAGGGTGTAGTTGGAGCCGAGCCGTCCCAGCCGCCTGGAGTTTATGATGGGTGTGCGTCGGTAAGTGCGTGTGAAGGTGTTCACGTGTTTGTTACACTCACCCCAGGTACAGCGTTGAAGGTCTGTGGCAGTACATTATAGCTGGGCTGATACCCTCGACTGCCCTCTTGAAGCTCCTGATCAACAAAAACATTAATTAGTATGTTGAGCTCTAAGTGTGAGGAGATGGTGTTTCCACAGATTGATGCATTACTACAGACAGTTTGTGTGTGTGTGTACTTGTACATCTATCTTTGTGAGAACCAGTTTGAGATTTAGACCATGAGAGTGAGGACATTTTTGGAAAGTGAGGACATTTCTGCCGGTCCTCACTTTCAGAGACACCTTCAGCGGGCTGTTTGAGGGTTAAGACTTGCTTTTAAGGTTCAGGTTAGAATTAAGTTTAGGTTAAGGTCAGGGTCAGGGTAAGGGTTGGGGTCAGGCATTTAGTTTTGATGGTTACGGTTAGGGTAAGGGGCCAGGGAATGCATTATGTCAATGAATGTCCTCACAGCTATAGAAGTACAAACGTGTGTGTGTGTTAATCACCTGGCTGTGGACCCTGTGTGGTTTATCCCAGTCTCCAGGTCTGCTGAGGGCCTGAGACGCTGCTGAGAAGGGAGGTCCATTGTGGATCAACTCTCCGAGCTGAAGGGACACACACATGCAGAACCTGGTTACCGACTGTGATCTCCCGCTGATTTCACCAGTCGAATCTACTTTTATTTACTTAAATGGCACTTTAAACCACCTGACTGTGGCTCTTTGTGAAAATTCAACTATGTCCCATGAACAAGTGGTCATTGTGACATATTTTATCTTCTTCTAAACGCTCATGTTACATGCTTGCACACCAATCATTAACGACATATGATAAAGAGAAGGATGGGGAAAGTCCACACATGGAACCGAACACACACACGCACACACACGCACACACGTGTCCGCATGAACAACACACCTGGATCTTGCGCCAGCCGTTGCGTGCTCTGACGTACAGCTCCCCTCCCTTCTCCGACACGTAGGCCAAGCTTCCCTCTGCGGCCCGGTGAGTCTCTCTGCTCAGGGCGTGGGTCGTCTTGTACGTGCTCACCTGGATGCACACAACGTGACAGCGTCAGCGCTGCGCCCTCAAGACGCTTTGAAAGGTTATTTTTGACTAGTAATAGTCATTTCATCCATGTCTTTGCACTACAGGTACATTTGCTCTGGAATATGTATCAATATTAGGGCAAATCATGGAAGAATGAGGGAGACAATGCCACGAGAGTCACTAGCGGAAGTGGTGACTAGAGGAAATACAGCAGATCAGGGGGCAGATATCTTACCGGGTTGGCATATCCAGGAGATCCTGGTGGACCGGGAGGACCAGGAGGGCCGGGGAGACTGAGAGCTGATGGTCACACATCAGAAATACATTTAACAGATGACAGCAGTCAACCTCATGTGTTATACATGAGTTCTATTACTTTAATGGATGCAAGCTGAGCTCTCCCTCTCTCTCTTCCCCTTCACACACACACACACGTACCCGGATCATATGCAGGTGCAGGTCCCGGGGGGCCAGCAGGGCCGGCGGGCCCTCGGGGACCGGGTCGTCCAAACCCAGGGGTTCCGGGCTGGCCAGGAGAACCAACAGGTCCTGGAGGACCCACGATGGACTCACCTTTTGGACCCTACGGGAACATACGAACAGATTCATTCATCTGGTAATCCCTCACATTTTCATTTTCAACAGCAGTAAACCCCCAACATTAGCAGCATTAATTACAATTAATCATTCCAAAACCTGAATAATTACTGACTAATTGGAATAGTACTTTCGTAAGTTATTGTTATTAGAACTCACCACAAGTCCTGACCTCCCAGGCAGTCCTGGAGGACCAGGCAGACCACCCTCACCCTTTTCTCCCTTCTGACCTTGGTATCCCTGATCACCTCTAGTGCCCTGAGAGATAGACCGACACACTGAAGGTCAACCACGTGGCATTTAAAGGTACGTTCAGGAGTATCCTTTCATTGTCAGTTGTTGAGAGTGAGCCAAAACAGTAAAGTTAAGGGCCATAAAACCAAAACAATGAGCTGAAAGACACTAAAACGCTCTGTAGACCTGAGGGTAACTGCAGGATCAGGCGATAAATCGCCCCCCCCACATAACAAACAGTCATTTGACCCATCGGTGCACCTTTAATGTGGCATGAATCCTCACTGCTGGATAAGAAAAGGACAAGGCCTTTCATCTAGGAAGTTTTGTAATCCATTTGCCATTTTCCCTTGTCCCTGACCTATAGCATGTGATAAATCAGTACTCACCACAATTCCATCTGGAAACCCGGGGGCTGAGAAGAAAAATTACGCGACATGAATGAGACAAGTCATTTACCATTAAAAAGATTTCGAGCAAATAAAACCATATGGAGACCAAGGTGTTAGGTGAGAGAGCGACACGTGGCAGTAAATGAGACTCTTACCAGGTGTGCCCGGCTCTCCAGGTACTCCCACATCCCCTTTGTCTCCTTTAGTACCGACTGAACCTCCCCCTGTCACTGCTTCCTACACACACACACACACCCATTAACATTACGTGGATTTCAGCACGTGTGTGACAGCAGACGAAAAGTCAACACCAACGTACAGGCTGCTGAACACACAGATTTCAAATTCATTTTTTCAAGTCAACCTGTAAAGAGCATGTTAATAAAAGGGTTATAAAAAAAAGACACATGTCAATAGTTAAAACATTGCGGTCAGCTCTGCAGAAACACCTGTTAAATACAAGGGATGCATGCTTCAGACAGCAGCACGTACAGCCCTGTCTTAGCTGAGGCAGTTAAAATACAACAGGTCAGGGAACAGGGTTAAAACAGGTGCTGTAAATGCAAAACAGATCTGGGTTCATGAACGATGGTGGATTTGAACTGTTCCTATTTTCTAATGGGGAAATGTATTACCTACAGTAAGCTGCCGTCAGTGACTGCCTGGAGGCCCCTGCTCGGCTGCTTTGAACTCAGTTTGACACTATGTGCCCTTACATCACAATGATAGCTGTCTATAGTATCCTGCTCGCAGCTCAAAAGGAAAACAACATTAAGAGGGTGTTAAAGCGTCGTCCCAATGGATGCAGTCTGCTGCCTACAATCAGAAGATAAAGACCAAAGATAGCCCTGCACACCCCTGTCACCAGAGTTACGCTTTAATATACTCAAATCACTTTCGACTGTCTTTATGGTTATGATTTGAACATGTTACAAATGAGCTCCCTTTGTCAAGTCCTGTATAGTTGAGTTACATCACGACTCCCTGTAACCCCCCCCCCCAAAAAAAAGATATTTGGTACAATCCCAGATTTGTATGTGGCCAACATAGACACTAAAATAATCGACAGATATATACAAAATATAACATAATAATACAAAATTAACAAATACATTGTCATTTCTGGGACCACTTTGACAGTTTCTTTGAGAGTTTAAATCTCAACTAGTCAATAAAGACATAATACAATGTTAAATGTAGGTTTTAAATGTATACATCTGTTGGCCATACAATACAGCATTTTATCAAGTTGGATGTGACTTACTGTACATTTAATCATCATAGTGTCATGATTCCCATTTCCACATTAGTCAGGAGAAAGTTTAGAGATTCTTTGTCAAACATCTGTCAAACACCTGAAGCCTAACAAGTGACATCTGAAGAAAAAGACTTTGCACAGCTACTGGTATTGTGATAAGAATTTGTGTAAAGTCCCTTCATTGAGCCCTTCACCAGTTTACTTGATTGGAATTAAGCCAAGTAGGAAGTGCAGCATCACCACAGGACACAGGAGACACTTAAAACAGAACGTTTTAAAGCAGAACCCACAAACCCAATACCGGGAGAAAAGACTGAAACCATTTCCAGAGTTTGATATATCTCACTTTAAATACAATCAATTAGGAAGGAGCTTTTCTTTGGGGTGAATATAAATGGAAAGCCTGTCATGGCCAACATTTTAGGAACATATTCTCTATTGATTCCTTTTTTAAATTGATTGAACTGAAAAGTGAATTGGTACCAACTCTGATGTACATACAGTAGAAGGAGGGAGTGTCAATAATGTTAAGTCTTTTCTCTCCACCTTGTTAGAGGTTCACCCAGCTTTCCTCTCTGAGATGATGGGGACAGTAAGGACAGACAATGCAAGCAGGATTCAGACTCAGACCCCCTTTAACACCTGGCATTAACATTCGTCCTGATCAGACTGAAAAATCTTGGTGTAAATGAACCCAAGATGCACCGAAGATCGGACCAGCTGCATCACGTCTGCAGGTGACTACTGCATCTTTAATTTACATCAGGCAACTACTTACAATATATTTTACATGTAGATCCAACCAGGAATATGTGTCTGATGGGTCAGATGATGAAATACATGTTTATATTCAGCCAGTATACAAGAGGAATGTTAACGCCTGATGAAATGAGGCCTTTTTAAAGATCATGAGGGCAGTAGGAGAGCCAATAGGGAGTAGAGGAGAAAATTAAGGGAGGAAAGGGGGGGGGCTGTTTGTAGCCCAGACAAAACCGCTGCCATGCTGCTACACCCACACACCGACAGAACCACCGGATGGTCCGATTTCAAACTGAAACAGACCAATCAGATGGTCCGACTCAGACTTACTCGTCCCTTTTTGCAGTGCGGTCTGGGGCGCACCGGAAACACTGTCTTTAAAATTCAAAGAAGAGCAGCGTGATCAGACTAAATGATGAAGGTAAATCAACTACTGGTTGAACAATTCAGAGAAAACTCTGCATCTGTCTTTCTTTTCATTTAATCAAGTGCACATCACGGCTTTAAATATCTAAAACTGTTCAGTGATGTTCTACGGGACCTGTGCTAATAATACAGATCATAAATAAAAATAAGTTTCCTGGATTTCTGCCATTCAAATGCATTTTTATGGACTTTTTTAAGCTATCATAACATGTCAGTGTGAAGTGTTAGCTGTTTATAATCATCATCATCCCTGTCCACCAACTGAAAATGGCAAATTAGAGAAACAAAAAGCGACAGGTGGAAACTTACTCCGTTCAGCCCAATGATTCTTCCTGGAAGTCCAGGTGGGCCCGGGAGGCCTGGAGGTCCCTGAGACAGAGAGTAACACAGAGAATATTATCACGTCAGTGTCAGTGCCCCACCTTATTTATGAGACAGACTGTTTTAAAGTGAAGTAAAAACTAACTTGCAGGACAATCCGTAATCCTAATGTAAACTAACATCAGCGGTGCTTTTTTTTTATCGTCTACAGGTATCTGAATATATCCTTCTTAAATGCTCAAACACATTACTGATGAGGGCTTTAATGACAAGACAGTCGCAGATCTTTTCCCTCCTTTCCTTTTCCTCTTACCGGTAGGCCGACAGAATCTCCTCTGTCACCTTTCCTCCCAGGCATCCCAGGTCGTCCCTGCAGAAGGAGAGAGAGTGAAACACATCATGAGGATGAGGCGCTGACACCCTCCAGTTTCCACATGTAGAGGTGAACTGATGACGGTTATATTCATTACTGTTCTGCGTCATTAATAAGCACGTGGACTGCTCTCTCGTTTCCGCCTTTGGCCTAACGTACCTTCTCATGAGCCTGGCGAAGCGCTGAGTGACACATGGTGCTCTTGCCAGTGTTAATAAAACATCCTCCATCATATTTTAATGCAGAGTGTGCAGAGAAGTTTTAAACTTTAAACTTTTAAATAAATAAATAAAAATATAATAAAGGGATAAATACGATTTCTCTTAGCATTGACAAATATATAGATATGTGTGTGTGTGTGTATATATATTTTTTGAGTATCAGTACCTTAGTAGACTCTACTATAAACTATAAAGGGGGACAAATATTCAAAATGCAAAGTACTTACTGGACGACCCGGGAAGCCATATTCTCCTTTCTGTCCAGTCGGTCCAATTGGGCCCTGAAATAAACAGACACAATTATATTTCCTCACTTAACAGTTTCCCCCAGTAGTTCATAACAATCCAAATAAATAGATTTGTGTTTCGCTCTGTCCAGATTAACAAATCATAAAAATGATTGTTCAGATGATAAAACATTTGTAGATATTCATGTCCTATTTAATCTGAACTCACCATCAGTCCGGCAGGTCCAGGGAACCCGCGGTCACCCTGTGAAATTACAAAGCAGTACAGCAGAATGTGAGATGAGAACACATCGAGGATGTGGAATGAGATATGGGCAGTAATAAACAGCAGGAATAGCACGGAGGGCCCTAGATGACTGAGAGTCAGATAGGAGTTACTTGTCTGGTACCTTGATGCCTTTGGTCCCCTGGGGGCCTCTCGGAGCTGATAATATGGATCCATCAGCAGCAATGGTCACCCCCGGCTCTCCCTTCTCTCCCTGTTAGCGCAAAGAAACAGGATATATGTTTTTTGTTTTCTACGTATACAGTGAAGCCTCCTTGTCTTAACTGTTACATGTTAGAACATTTGCAACATTTATTTTGTTTATAGAAGGGACACAATAATTGTTATAATCCACATGCTGGGGTCTAGTTCTCACCTTGAGCCCTGCTGGCCCATGTTTACCTGGAGGGCCTAGGTCTCCCTTTGGTCCCCTCGGGCCCTGGGGACAGATGAAAGGATAGTGAGGCAGATGATAGCATGTTAAAAGGAAGGCCATGGAGCTTTGTAAATTCTACAGTTGATAAAATGTTTTAATGGTTTCTGGATTCACAGAGGGATAAAACGTCTATTCAATTAACCTAAAAGGAAAGAACACTATCTGTGGCAATAACATTTGCAGCATACTTGCAGTACATACCCCGTGTAGCCCAAAGACAGCAAAAGCAAAATTGGGGAAAAAATGTTACATTGCTTTCAAATAACTGTTGCATCTTTCTTCATAAACCGCAAAATACTCATATACACTCTTATTTTAACAGGTGATACAAATGCTTAGCATAAGGTGATATTCAAAATGCTCTTACAGGAAATCCAGCTCTGCCAGGCAAGCCTTCAGGGCCCTGCAACACGCAGACATAACACACACACACACACACACACACACACACACACACACACGCACATGCATGTATGTACATACATACATGCATACAAACATACACATGCATGTGCAGACATAAACACAGATGCAAGCAAAAGCAGTAGGGCTGGGTTAATGATCTTTTCTCACAAAGCCAGGTATGACATGCTCATACACAGCATCATCAAACACAACTGCAGCCGAAGCACTTCAAAAATGCACTGATGATGCTACAGTAAAGTATTTCAGGGGGATGCAAGGGTTGTATTGCTATGTTGTAGGATTAATTACAGTAAAAGGTTATTTTTATCGCATTAAAAAAAATTAGCAGAAGGAGGCAGGTAACACCTTAACAGACATTGTCACTTTGCATTAATAGCTTAGTGCTACGCACCATGGGCCCCGGTGGTCCTCTGATCTCTGTGAGGTTGAAGATACCATCTGTAACATTGAGCAGCAGCTGTAGACAGAAGATGCAATGAGTAAGTTTGGGCGCGGTTAGCGTGTTTTGAGAGATTTGCATTCACTAAATAGGGTTTGAAAATGCGTGTGGCACAGCCATAACATCAAAGCTCTGGCTTTTATTGTAATCTATCAAATTAAAGAAAAAGTGTCAACAATCCATTTTCAGCTGCATACCATGAATTCAAATATGTATGTTTAGTTTAGTTTTTTGCATTGTAACAATTTTCACCATTATTTTCCATTACAAATTCAAAACCACCAAATTGTAAATGGTAGAAAAAAGATTTTATGCTAAGTATCATTTCAAAACTACGGCGCCCCGGAAGGGTCATGACAGGAACTTTGCAATAACCTTTGTGTTACCTCGCATGTACCTCAGCCTCTGCAGCAGTCAATGATAGAACTCCACTAGTTATTACATTCAACTAAATGTAATTTTGTGTGTGTGTGTGTGTGTGTGTGTGTGTGTGTGTGTGTGTGGGTGTGTGGGTGTGTGTGTGAGAGTGAGAGAGAGAGAGAGAGAAAAGTGTGTGTGTGTGTGTGTGCTTGTGTGTGTGTGTGTGTGTTCGTACATCCTGCATATTGATGCTAGTTCCAGGAGGCCCAGGAGGCCCAGGTGGTCCTGGGACACTGAGTCCATCAACGCCTCGATCACCCTTCAGGACACGAAACACAGAATTAGTAGTCCTTCATTAAAATAAGAATGTAAATGAAGCAAACAGTAATAAATACTGGATGATGGAGGGAAGCTTCACTACGGGCGACCCATTTCACATTGTCACAATTTTTTTTTTTTACATTGTGATTTGATACATTGTTATTGTAGAAATATCAATTATATCCGCTAAACACCCAGCATCAAGCAGGGTCAAGAAGGTGGAACCAACTGTGCATTAGACCCTGTCAGACCTAATACATTTTCAGCAACCCTACCTTTGGTCCTGAACTGCCCTTTTCTCCTCTGGCCCCCTGTTTATAGAGTAAAGAGAAATAAAAAGTAATAAATGAGCTGCTAACGATTATCTAGAAATCACATTATGCTTAAGGGTAACCTGATGAAAGAGTTATTTAAATGTCTTCATGATACTGATATTCTTTATATATATATATACACTGACTGATATTCTCTGTGAACAGTTCAGTACTGTAATTACATGTACCGAGCAGGATGCAACATACAAACACTTACCTGTCCAAAGATTGCTTACTAAAACATTCACAAACAAATGGATGTCAGCAGATTTGCTGGGAGAGTTTCACATTTTGATCTGACAGGGTGCACGAGCTGCTAGTTACCAAACTACAACCTGATTTACTACCAAGTTAGTTATCAACTGCTCGCACTCTGGCTGACCTTCTTGGACGTTCCCGAAATGTGATAACTAGGAAAGTGTACTACTACTAATAATACTACTGCCTACTACTACTGTGTGTGCTGTGTTTGGCAAGTTGCTTGAAAAATATAAGGAATTCAATTTATGACATAACTTTACTAATTATTCAACAGGGGCAGTAATTAGTCCTAATCATCCACTGTGGCTTGACAAGCAGTAACACATTTTTTTTTATTTTACTTTATTAATCACGCAAGTGAAATTATTTCTCCGCATTTAACCCATCCAGTGGCACCTGTACAAACACACACATGCACATGCACAGGGTCACACAAAGAGACAGGTGCCATATTCACACTGGAGCGGTGGGCAGCAGTTCACAGCGCCCGGGGAGCAATTGGGGGTGCGGTGCCTTGCTCAAGGGCACCTCGGCCATGGCAGGTAGGTGGACTGCCACCCCACCAGCTGTCAGTCCACCAATCTTCGGGGGGGAGAGCGGGGATCGAACCTCCAACCTTGGGTTATTGGACGACCCCGCTCTACCACTGAGCCACGGCCACCATAAAGCTACTTACTGAGCATCAACTAGCTCACATGAAGTGTAAGCCCTGAGGCTGCAGTACCTCAGTCCTCCCATCCCCTTTTACAGACTTAACTGACGTACAAACTAACTAGTTAGTTAAGAAGGTAACACTAACATGTCAATAAGAGTGGAGTTGGTGGAGGCTGGCTGTTTACCTGTGCTTATAATTTAATGCCAAACTAAGGCTGGACATCTTATACTGATGTCTCTGTCCTGGTAAGACAGCAAACAAGCTTATTTTAAAGGGAAAGTTTTCGGATTTGTAACATTTATGTAATCAAAGAATTTAAAAGTATAATCCCCTACCGTACTCATTACTAAACATGCAATCAGCTCACCACTACCCATTCTAGCTGTTAGTGCTAAAATTAAGATTTAATCTTTGTGACCCACTATTTTGTAAATGCCACGATCGCTGACAGTGAAGTACTCAGCACAACTGTCATTTTAACCCCACGACATTATGACACTTTGCCTTAAACAGAGCCATTTCAGCTCTATGAGTGAGCTACCTACTTTGCAACCAATCATTAGAAATGAAAAATCAAGAATCATCAATGCATTTGTTTATGTAGACACCCCCTACTTACCCTAGGACCTGGTAGTCCAGCAGGACCCTGAAGACCCCCTGGTCCTGGGTCCCCTGGTTCACCCTGAAATCGCACACAGCATAGACAAAGGTAACACAAAGGTTGCACAGAGCTGAAGTGATTTCACTGTTACGTGTTGACTGAAAAAATACCACAAAAGCCCTCTGAATTTAACATCCACTGACCACCAAATATGAACAGTAAAGACTGAGGAACAGAAAGGAGAGAGGGCCATATACTACATGACAAAGAAATCTAAAGCAGTGCCATTTCTGAATCAGCTTACCTTAACAGAGAGCCCTGGAGCACCCACGGCTCCGTCCTCGCCCTGCAGGAGACATGACAGAGCATCCTTAACTACTGAGCAATAAAAAGTGTATGCAGTGACTCACAGGGGAACCATACATGCAGTATTATTAGCTGTTAAAAATAGGACAGTTGATACCCCCTGAAAGCTTGATGCGTACATTTAATGCATTTTCATGAATAGATTACCTTAGGTCCCTGAGGGCCAGGTAGGCCAGGGGGACCCTGGAAAAAAACAAAAAGCAGAAGACACTTAGTGTATATGAAACAATATATACAGTTTACATAAAAACACACGCTCTTGCACTGACCTGTGGGCCTCTGACTCCAGCTCCAATGAGCATGTCACTCTTCCCAGATCCCTCCATATCCTGAAAACACAGTCTGATGTTACACACTGAAACCGTGCGTCTTCTCATGTGGTGAGGAAGACGTCCTCCTTTGCTCCGCGCTGCTCTAAATCAATCTGTTGTCTCCTTCTCGGCTTATTCATTTAAGTAGGTCTATGTGAGTTCGTCGACAGCAATGATAATGTGTGTGTAGATCTTTGGTATGAAATGGGGTCACCTCTACAAAGAATTTGGTCCCTGGAGGTCCGGGGGGGCCGGGGAGTCCTGGGGGACCCGATGGGCCTCTCTTCCCCTGTGGACCGCTAGGCCCTGGTGGCCCCGCGGACCCCGTCGTACCCAAAGACCCACATTCACCCTGCAGAGATAAAGAGAAGGGAAACTCTATTAGCAAAAGTTGCCTTGTTAACAATTAGTTGTCCTTCTTCCTGACTGAACACATCCAGTCTTTATCTTTATGTTGAGTAGTATATTACCTTTGGTCCAGGTGGCCCAGGTAACCCTTGGTCCCCCTAAGGATGTAAAAAAGGAGGAAAGACAGAAGTATTACCATTATTATGAAGTGAGCATGTGATTTTTATTTAGCAGTTGTTTAGCAGTATCCGAGACAGTATAAAATAAATATTAATAGAGGCAGTCCATGCATGATGGAACGTGGACATTATTATTATCCGAAAACCCATTGTAATCAGCATTGTACATCTTCAAAATCACAGACTTTCCCTCTTCGTTATACAATTACAGTCCAGTGGTGCTCAAATGTGGTGATTCAAGAGCTTTGTCTGGCAAATTGACGTGTAGGTTTAGCTGTACTTTCTTTCCTGTGGATATCAGCATTCCCCAGCCTTAAAAGGGGATAGTCTATGTGACTTTGATATCGCCCACGCAGCTCCCAGGCCAGGGCGAAATCCATCTGGATGATCATACTGTACCTTCTCTCCCACAGATCCTGGTAGACCTGGATACCCATCTTTTCCTGCGGGACCCTGGACATACGAATACAGACAGACACAAGTAGAGGCGAACAAATAAAACAGTGATCAGTCACAGAGAATATGCAAATATAGAAAGACAGAGCAATATGACGCTAAGCTGTTTGTTGACCCTTTAGCCATTCCAACAGGGGCCAACGCCAAATCCAAAGTTGGCAGTCAGTCACTTTAAAGTAATACGCAATGTTTTGGCCATTAGTCAGTTTCCTTAAGTGATAAAAGTCACCCTCAGTACATCATGCTCACACTTTAGTATAGACAGTGTTCAGTGATTGTTGACTAGCGTCACATTCAAGTAAGACCAACTGTATTGTTGTTTCATATAGAATTATTTAAATTTTACCAGCAGACGGACACAGGACTGACTGCATATCATTTCATTTCAATTAGACCTCGAGACTGTTTGATTTTTTTTTTTTTTTTTTTTGGCTAAAATGTAGCATGAAGCAGTGGCATCAGCAATCTTACAGGCAATGATTCTCATCACTTAACAGAAACACTGAAGTTAAAAATTGTGCGTATTCCTTTAACTAAGCAGCATCAGACCAAAGTACAGCAATGTTTCTGTACAGTTGTTTTGTACAAACTGACAACATAGTGTACCAGAGGCCTCAGACTTTTTCAGTAAAACACTTAAGTCCAAAGCACACTGAATTATTGACTTTTGACCGATGGCTCATTACATTACTGGCTACTAAAAGTCAATACTTGTACTACTGGCGGGGGGCCTAAGGGTGGCGATATTGGTCGGTCCGCATGTTTCTCATCTGAGCACTTTAATCCAATGCAACATATCTTGAGAGCTACTGACCAGCCTGCCATTACATGATCTGTGCATATTCACAATGAGTAGAGGATGCATCTCAATAACAGTATTGTCATCATGTTGTTTGTTTCATCCACTTGTACAGTCAGGCCGCCTGCAGGAACCTTGTAGTCACAGAGGCTGCTCTAGGATTATTTTGTAAAATAAAGCCAGGTGTGAGTTTTAAATAAAGTTCTTTCATCAGTATGCATCAGTATGCCTTGGTACTTTGCGTTAACTGAAAATGGGCAATAATCAGAAAAAAAATAAAAGAGATCAGTGAAAAGGCAGATTTGTTCCTTAACCATGTTGTGTGAAAAAAGCCAAATGGGGTTATACAGCAAAGAGAGCAGAGATACCTGCCACACACACACACACACACACACACACACACACACACACACACAGATTCACATACACACAGAGCCCTCCAGCCAGCTGGGTAAAAACAGTTTCAGTGTAGCCAGCCGCAATTAGGACAACATGGTTGGAGATCACGTACAGTCATTAGCCTGATCATTGGGGCAGTGAGCTAAAGTTGGTGTCACTGTTTGATAAAAGCACAATAGTTATAAATAACAAACTATGCTTCGTCTCAGATAAACTTTTAATATTGCTCAATATTGTGGATGAGCGCTGCTTCCTCAATACTCAGGCTTTTGACTGTAATTCTGCCTTTTATGGTTTGCCTGTTTACCAAGCAAACCAGGGAAATATACCTCGGCTGAACCCCGAGAGGACCCAAAGTCAAACCCAGAACCAGAGGCAAAACCGGATTCAGAACTGAACCCAGAACTGAAACCAGAGCCGAGGTCAGGGGGCAACTCTGAGCTCAAACCTGAACCATCATCAGGCCCAGAGCCACTAAACCAATCCTCAAACATCTGAAACAGAGTGGAGCGTAGGAATGAGGAGGGGGCAGAATACAGATTGGTGAGGAGATGAGGGAAGACAAAATTGAGGGTGAGAATAATTACAGAGGGGTGACAGATGGGAAGAGAGGATAAAATACACACAATGACACACACAAATATTGATCACTATATGATTGATAAGCAATATGATTTAAGAAGAAACACAAACGGAAGGTGAATTTAACGTATACAATTAGAACAGAGATTAAAAGATGGAAAAGAAGAAAGTACTAATAGCAAAACATAAAGAGAAAGGCAAAGTAATAAATAATATAACTGAAAAGACAGCAAATCTTACAAAGCATGCTACAAGAGATTTGACAATATTCAAACTTTTCATGCAAAATTAAGCATCCAGTGTTTTTGAAAAAGAATTTTGAAAATGGTGTACTTAAACTAGTGAAATGTGTGTCTGCAGGTCTAAGGCAGCCCCTGCACGTCTCTATATGAAGAATTAATTTATAAAACAATACTTCTGCACCGTTACATGGCTGAATATTTTTAATGAAAACAAACTCACAGGTATGCAGGTCTTACTTATATTTGTAACAACATTTAATTGAACACTGTATGTCTCTCATTTGGGTAACTTACTGGTAATCCAGGTTTGCCTGGGAGCCCGTCTGTGCCAGGGGTGCCGGGTGGTCCAGCGTGCCCTGGAAAGAGGCCTTCAGCTGTGTCAGATGATGACAGGTTGAGTCCAGGGGGGCCGGGAGGTCCTGGAGGCCCTGGTAGACCAGGGAAACCCTGGTGGAAAGAGAGTCTTTCTTTTTAACTCTGTGTAAATGAAAATATCAGACTTTCTGTCTCTGCGGCCTT
This sequence comes from Lateolabrax maculatus, assembly GCA_031216445.1. Taxonomy (NCBI): domain Eukaryota; kingdom Metazoa; phylum Chordata; class Actinopteri; order Acropomatiformes; family Lateolabracidae; genus Lateolabrax; species Lateolabrax maculatus. The sequence continues at coordinate 21,374,246 of CM062203.1, read as the reverse complement.
TCTCTTACCCTGATGAGCTCAGTGTCGCTGTCCAGGTCTTCAAACCCAGAACCCAGGGCATCTGCACCATACTGTAGCACAGATACACACAGAGTCTCACCTACATTTACTACATGTGGATTTTGTCACGAGAAAATGCTTGAGAATACCACGAGCACAAGTTATGTGCACAAACAGAAAGACACATAGCGAAACTTTAAACTGCCATACTCACAGGGACACTGCGTGATCTTGGGGGCCCGGGAGGACCAGGGAGGCCGGGAGGGCCTGGCATACCAACTCCTGGGTCTCCCTGTAGGGAGGAAAGGCGAGGGGAAGAAGAGAGGAGGGAAAGATCTGTCTTTTGTACAGTACATTTGGTGATGTGCAGTAAAAGTGACTTTGAATAAAGAGTCTGAAGAGGCAGCTTTATGTGCTTTAGCCGTACCTTGTCTCCTTTAGCTCCCGCTTTTCCATCCAAACCTGGGAATCCCTGAGCTCCTCTCTGACCCTGGACGTAAAAACATAGTTTAGTTATGACATGTGATGGGAAGCATAGAAGAGAAGACAGAAGAAGAACTGAAGAGATAAACGTCTTACTGGATCTCCTTTATCACCCTTGCTTCCCTGTGAAGAGGGAAAATGATTTAGGATTAGCACCAAGTCTTATGACCTCAGAGGTTCATAAACACACATGTACTGTATGCTCTCTCTCTCTCTGGCCCACACACCTGCTGTCCATCCTTCCCTGGCAGTCCTGGGGACCCGGGGGTTCCCGGTGGCCCTTGTGTCCCTCTCGGTCCAGGCCGAGCTTGTCCAGGCAGAGGGGTGGGGCCCGGGGGGCCGGGTGGGCCAGGTGGGCCTCTGTGTCCAGGATCTCCACGCTCTCCTTTGAACCCATCCCTGACATGACCCTGGAGATTTAAAATGTCAGCTCTTGTATCATTTGCGTCCGCATGAACAAAAAGATGCGGAGTATTTAAAATATGCCATGATGTTTTGAACAAGCGTCTGAACTTACATCTCCCGATCGCTCCCCTGGCTCCTCTGTCTGGTGTGGCCCTGCACACACCATATGACATCATCAATGGTTTGACCAATCAGACTCCATCTACATATCTCCATGCTTTTTTCGCTACATCTTATTACATGCTGCTGCTATAACAAACTCATCTGTTCCTATCAGAATAGACTAATTGCTACTATATAATTACAACTGTAGGAACCTGCTTTGTGATCTTTGTTTAACTAGTGCACTGTAGATTCACCTAACAACTGTGCTCTTTTCCAGGTATATATGGAGTCATGGAATGGGCACCTCATATTCAGTTGAAATTATTCTTTATCTTACTAAAATATCAGATGTTCCAGAAATGGACACAGCCAAGAAACTGTAAGCATAGTACAGTGTGTTTCAATAAACTACAAAAGAAAATACAGAAAAAAAAAAAAAAAAAAATGATGGTGCACATTGGGGTTCATTCTGACCTCTTATCAGCATTACTTCACTGGCTTCTGTTGGGGTCTGGTGACCGGAGTACTCATCCAGCTCCACTTCCGGAGCCTCAGTGGGTGGTGCTCGGACTGGAACACTGTCCTCCTTCTTTAAAGAAATCAAGAAGATGAGTAGGTCAGTGGGTCACACTAATTAGCCTGATTTTTCCTGTGAGGGGCATGATTTTGCTGCGGCATCACAGCTCGCGAACAAACCCCAAATTTTGGCATAACCCGGGCGCTGAAAGTAAAGTCACTGCATCCGCACGAGGTTTAGAATCTACGGTGACTTTAATATCTGGTAACGCTTATCCAGCTTCTGAAGGGCAGCTTCCTTTGAAGCTTCAAAGTCAGTGTTGATAAGGGGATGTTTGGGGTCAGACTGACTTCCTAGTTGCGGGAGAAGAAACACACACATTCACACACACACACACACACACACACACACACACACACACACACACACACACACACACACACGTACGCAAGGAGTGCATACACAGTAGCAGGCTAAACAAGCTGACACAAACACACACACATGCACACACACACACATATATCCTAACAGACTAGATGCATGTGTCCACTGTACATTTAGTACATTCCAAGCCCTAAACTGCGTCTTTTTCAGATCTTGTCACCTTTTTTGGAGTAGGCCCATTCAAGAGCATCTAAAGACACCAAACTTTGACAACCCTTTTCTTGCAGTTGTTGCTCAAACCTTCGGGACGTAGCTTTACACACATATGGAAACTTTCCAAGAATATGGAATATTTCAGGCTACATTTTACTTAAATGTGGTATGTTTCCTTTCGATGTAATGATGCATCCAACCAAAACATGAGGCTTTCTGGTACAACCTACCTGTGCTGTGCCATGTTTTGTCTTCTGTGTGTTCTTTATCATTTCCTCCTCTGTCTCTCTGTCATCCAGAGCATCATCTCCACTGGTGTATCCCGAGGCCTTTAGCAAACATCACGTTATGAGTTGGTTTAAGAAAACAAGCTTGTAGCAAAAAATGATGTCAAGCAATGACCATGTGGCCTAAGAACAAAATAACTAATAATATAATGTAATAATATGTCACTTACAGAGGGCAAGAAAAAGTAAAAGGTTGTCAGATTACTGCTAAGCATGACTCATTTGACCAGGCAGGTAGAGGCTCAGTCCCCAGTCAACTAGGTCATTTGTTCAGTGAGCACTAGGGGGCGCTGATGATTCACATGTCTGTTATTTGTACAGAATCTTTAAACTATTACTTGCAGGAACTCCAGTTTTGTCTTAAATAGTGGGTTCCTGTGTGTCAACCACCTCTACTGTTTTGTGTTTGTGTGTTTCTCACATAAGGATCGTCGTCTTCACACTGCTCCTCGGCTGCTCTGGGATCATCTTTTATCACCAGCTGCTGAATGGATCCCTGGAGAGAGAGAATGACATAACTGTCATCTAAACACCTTAACTGGGTTATACAGGTATAATAACTCAGGCATACTATACTGTAGATAAACTACAGGTATAAGAACACCCACAGGACTTATTTACTTTTGATACTTTAAGTACATTTTGCCGCTAATTTTTCTGTATTTTTACTTGAGTATGATTTTGAATGCAGGACGATCATAGTTGGGATATGGGCTTATCCAGGTTTTGTGTTGACATGTGCAAACATATCAGAAGGGAATTGGTGCTAGCAAAAAAACACATTCAATATGAAATAGGAGCCAAAGTCAATCAGGACAACTGAAATGAGTGACATGACTGATCATACATTACTACAACAAACTACAAAGAGCTTTAAGAAAATGCATTTTCTGCGACACCCGTACACTGTTTATATTAACAAACTTTCCTTCAATTTGCCTTGTCTAAGTCCACTCATGTACTCATTTCCTACATTTCCAAGAAAGCAAACAAGAAGGTTTTGCAGTCATAACAAGAGTCATGTCTCTAAACATCTTCAGTGGGGAAATTTTATACGTTTTTATCTTTAATAATGGATTTTTCTGAACACAAATCTGCATGATTTTCCAACCAGAGCATCATGTGTCAGGTCTTTCTGAAATGTTCTCTTATTACACTGGTCCTAATACACAAAAATAAGACAACATTTGTAAAATACAATGTTTTCGGGGGGAATTTTTTCTTTTTCTAAAATTCTGAATTCTGAATTCTTTTCGGCTTCTGAAAGGGGGAATGACCGAAGACCACTGCTCTATCAGTGTGACTGAGGGAGAGAAAGAGGCTGCAACACAGAGGAGCACCACACACACAAAGAAGTACAGTCCACTTGTTGATATCACCATAGAAACTGGATTTCCAAAGATACACAAACACACACACGCCCAACACACACTCACAGCGTGGTAGTGATAGTGCAGGTTCATAGAGGGATGTAAATTCATAGCATTTACATAATTTAAGCACAAACACATACTGATGGATAGGGCCCCATGCCATGACTGCTCTGCTTTAAAGCCCAAACAACACAAACACAAACACACACGCACACAGAGTGACCCAGATATTTCACACTGGACATGGCTGCTGCTAAGCGTGCATATATTCTGTCGTCATGCTTCAGATAACCCGTTCAGAAAGTCAGGCTACACTGAGCAAAGCAGAATAAAGTGCCGCTCACCATGGCAACGCCGAGTGGCATTTGTGAATGTTGTTGAATTGAAAGTGGACTGACAGCGATTCCAGTAATGTCAGTGTGAAGAGAGTTTTAGTGGCTGAGTCTTTCCTCTGTTTGGAAGATACAGTATGCTGTCATTCCTGCTGACCGAAGAACAACAGTTATTCAGCCTGGGTGCGCTGGATTTCATTTTTTTCATTTTTTTTTCCCGTCTGGAATATTTCTTCAGGTTCAACCTTACTACACTGTCACACTGAAACGGCAGCACACTCAAGGGCCTGAGCCCAGCCCTTGACCTGACCACAACTGAGCCTTGTTGACATCTCTGACTTCCTCATCTGCCATCAACTCCCTCCCCCGTCCTCTCCTCCCTTCCACATCTCACCCCTCTCCTTCACCACCTCTCTGTCTCAGATCTTCGCATAGTTATATCCAGTAAAGTCTGTAACCGGGCCAGCTCAGGGAGTAGTACTAGAGGTGGTCATGACATTTTAACCTCTTTTGTAACCCATTTTTGTGCAAGCTTTTGGTCAAAACATATATTGTCCCAGCAGAATGAATGATGGGAAGCTTCCAGAGGAGACGGACTGAGGGCCGACGTCAGCTCTTTTACATGGTAATGAGAGGCCAAAACACACAAGCACACAACCAAACACACACACACACACACACACACACACACAAATAAGAGAGACCAACTGCACAGACAAACTGCACACTGATATTGACACAGGCAGCCCGTCTCATTCTTTCTCCTCCTTTTTGGCCTTTTCGCAGAGAGAAAGCCACCCACAGACCTACATTTAGAGGATTCCTTCACTTACCACAAACTTGTCAAGCCCCGTGCTTCCCGCGTTAGCTACGAAAATGCCTGAATTGTGCGAGAAGGTGAGTCTGTCTGTGCTCCGATGGAAAACAGCCTTTTCGGCCTCTCCACAGTCCATGTAGAGACGCACCTCGTCATGCTCCACCACCACCTGACAGATGGAGCAAATGCACCCAGTTAATGTAGTGTTTTATCATGGAACGTCTCACTGTTGTCAATACAATTAAAAAGATGTAAAATCTTTTTATTCTAAAATCTTATGTAACGTACAAATTCTATTTTGACATGTCATAAATTTGATGGTACTGTGTTGGTGGAAACAAAGATAAACAATCAACCAAGGAATTACAGCATCTGAAACAAAAGATTTACCCCTAATTCTTTCTGAAATAAGTTGATTTGAAAGTTGAAATTTTAGGACACAAACACTTGATGAGATGATAATTCATCAAAGGCGTCTCAATATTTCTATGGCACACTGCATAATCCCTTTAGAATTAAACAATCAAACTGCAAATGTCACGGATGGAATAATGTGCATTACCAGCAAGTAGGATAAAGTAGCACATAGTAACATTGCAGTTGTCATGTTGTAATACTTTATGGTTATTATGGTTACTGAGCAGTTAGAGAAAAGTATTTTTGGTTGTATGTTTTATATTTAAAATGTCATTAAAACTCCAGCAGTAATAAAAGCAGCAGGAGTTACCAGAGGGCTGCAGCAGGGGGAGCAAAGAGCTTTGGAGTAAGTTAAGAGACACCTCGCCCCCTCCCTTCAGTCATTATACACATGATCTGAGGAACGTTTGTGTCCGTGCATCTTTCACTCAAATGCTCAATTTTCAGGGCTTTTACACAAACTGTTTTATTTTCAATCAATACAATACCTTAGTTCTGGTACAAAAAAATATACATGAATCTTTAATAGAAAGTCTGTATGTCTCTCATCCTAGAACTTGTCATATATAATATACGGTACGCAATGCTCACCGTGAATCGTGTCCACTGGGCGGTCATATCTGGGACACTGAAGGCAGCAGCTTTGTGGCTGTGGGATGCTTGCTTTCTGTCAGTGTAGTAGAGTAAGATGCTCTGGAGGCCCCCGCGCACCGGAGTGAGGGCCAAACCCAACTCCACCACCTTCTGATGGGCATCTGTGATGGCAAAGAGCACGCCTCCTCTCTGAGTGTCTGGACGCACCTGGAGTGAGAGCAAGGTAGAAGGCATCACACGTTAACTAAAGCTTACTACTTCCTCCCATTCTATGAATATTACAGTCATACCATAAGACGTATAAATACAGTAATGTACAATAATGAGTGCCACAGAAGTTCTAGTACAAATGGAATGGGTATCATAGAGTTCATGTACCGACCTAAAGCCTTAATCATATTTTTAATGCTAGTTTAAGAAAATACAGAGGAGATAAAAGAGAAAATATAGGACCAGGGCATCTTGCTTTATCATCAAAACATTATGTGACCTTAGTTGACCATAAAGATAGCTTTTTTTTTTTTTTACATAGAATAAAGGTCATAAAGTTTACAGCACTTTATAGTATACTTAGTTCAAATTCAAATTCAAAAAAGTGTCTCTTGACCACTCCATTTAAAGACACCAGGACCCCTTTAAAAAAACCTTCTCTGTCGTTACCGTGACAATGATGGCAAAGTCCCTGTAGAATGACCCCGGCACAAAGGTCTTGGTGAGGCGGCCGATGTTGGCGTCGGGCCCGAAGTTGTAAGCCGGAAAACCCTCATAGCCAGGAGTGAAGGAGACGGAGGGAGGGAGGGGGACGCCAATTAACTCCGTCAGGTCCAGATAACCTCCCGAGCCTCGCTCTGACAGAGACAATGGAAAAATGTGTCAATGGAAACAAAGAAGGAGTAACAGGTGGATTGCTTGACTGAAACATCCACCTCTGAGTGAACCTTTGCGTCCACAGAAGCCGTTCTGGCAGATCTCCGCGCCCCCATTAAACTAACCCTTTGTTTGTTACCTGTGTGCTGCCGGTTCACACAGCACATTAGAGTATGAAGGAAGGCACCAGAATCATCTTGACATGGCTTTAATTTGACTTGATCGGATCCAGACTCTACCCACGCCTCACTGCTCTGCCTCGCACAACCATAATCCTCCGAACCAGAAACGCACTCACGGTGGCTGGTGATTAGAGTATTTAGTGTGTATGTGAAGAGATGGCTTCACATTCCCTTGACTCCCCTCACCAGGGAGCTTGTCTCCCGTAGCGACAAACTCTCACCTCAGCATTCCAGCCAGGGTCACCCCTGCTACCTATATCTCTGTCAGACACACACACACACACACACACACACACAAAAACACACAGAGAAATGCATTTGCATATAATACGCACACATCAAACACACATCTCACCCACGTGAACACACACACAAATCCCCCAGACAAGACCAGACAGGCCAACATTTGGGGGTCTCTAAGTGATCAGCCTGACCAACTGGAAACATACCTAATTAAAGGGTTTAAGGAGTGTGTGTGTGTGTGTGTGTGTGTGTGTGTGTGTGTGTGTGTGTGTGTGGGGCTCTGCACATTTACACATTTATTGCTGCAAACACAGGTGGTGAAGTGGGCATTCAAGATGTGCAAACAAAATAAACACACACACACACCAAAGCCCTCACACCTCCAGTCCAGATGTGAAGTCATTCGCGCTCTGTAATGACTGAGAGGAACCAGTCGTAAGAGAGGAACAGACAAAGCTGCCAACGCTACGACCAGCGGGCTGTCCGGGGGCCGCTGACTGCAGAGGTTTAACTTTTCATTCCTGCACCGTGAGACACACATTTGAAAATCACGGCAGATACAACTGTTGGAATCTGGTCTGAGACTGGCTTGGCAGCAGCGACCTGGTGCTGGTGATTACCAGTCATAGCTTGGACGGCAGCCATTTCAAGATACAGAAGGACCATGTTCACTGTGAAGAGCTCTCAAAGTCCAAGCTGGCCAAGAAAAGAAGGGGAAAATAGGGGGTCAAATACATATATGGGTCTGTGAGAAAGGGCAAAAAAACTAAAAAATCTCTCAGCACAGTTTTGGGGAGTCAGTCCACTGTTGAATATATATATCCTATATATAAATATACTGCAGATATAATGGCTTCATTTTATGTCAGATTATTTGACAACAAAAAAATCACTGACATAGATCTTAGATAAAATGTGTTCTTTCAGCTTTCCATCTTCCATTTGTTAATAATTACACTTCAATGTGTGATTTTAAAGTGCTTAACCGCACCAAACCGTGAATCCCACTAGAGCCCAATCTGAGAGCAGCCACGACTTCTCTGAGCGAGTGTAGTTATCTTCAGCAGGACGAGCTTTGAGTAGCATCAGCTGTTCTTATTCTCCATTACTAAGATTTAGCTTCTACTCATTTATATAAAATAAGCTAAATGACCAAGACAGTAAATCCAAACTGATTTATTTCAATTACAGGAAACAGCTAAGCTAACATGTTGTTTTCTCTTCTTTTTTTTCTAGGCATATAAAGTTGTTATACATGCATGCTTTGCAAAGGCTGATAAACCCAATGTACACTGCCAAGGACACAGACAGGAGAAAGACGAAGTGTGGGGACCATAGCAGAGCTCAAGAGCCAGACGATGCCTTCAGGAGCTGAGCAGACCAGAGCGAAAAGGAGAGGGAATATTTCTCAAGTGGTCTGAAGCACAACTCCAAATGGAAGAAACGTTTCTCTTTGTCCGGTGGGTGTGTAAATAGGCGACCATTTGCCATCTTGTTTGCAATAACAACTTTTTGAGCTCGGGATATGGTGGTGGCTGCGCATCATTCAGTTTGCTTATTTTGTTGGATGAATACAGCTTTAAACAGGCTCACCTCAAACCAAATTAAAATCATTCTTCTGTTTCCAGAAAGACGACTCCAAATGAACACTAATGTTGCTCTGTGCCTGATGGATATGTAAGTACACTGTTTGCTTACAGTCAAATTAACTTTTATGTGTAAGGTGTTGCATTTTAGGCTGGTTTCACTGCCCAAAAAATGGATTAATGCAGCTTTAAGTAAAATACTAGAAATACCAACACATGTTAAAAAGTCCACTATTTGGAATCTGACTCTTCTAATTTAACTACAATACATCGTGTCTGTAAAATCTTGAGTAAAATATGTGTTTTAAAAAAAAATTGTATAATGAGTAACAATGGCAGGAAGGTCACCTCCCCTTCTAAAGACATCATGTGATATGGATTTAGGAGTAGATACTTCAACATAAATAACATTGTACTAAAAAAAAAAAAAATATGCAAATGTTTTATACAAATAATTATATGTTATGTATTATATTTCTGATCATATATTTCTGATAATTACTAAACTGACTCAACATTACTGTTAAGAAATGCAAACACTCGGCCTGTAAATCCTTCGATCATTGACTTATTCTAGAAGCACACAATTAAACCAGTCAATCAAACAATATATCTGTCCAATGCATTCATGTCTTCAGTCAAACACCAAATCAAACACTCTGCCAGTCATCTAATCACTCAGTCATTTTGCATCACATTTTTCCACCCCAACCCCCTCCTCCTGAACCTAATCCTCGTCATGTTGGCCACATGGATGCTTGATCAGCTTGTGGAGACTTATAAAACCAATATTAACAACCCCCCTAGCATTGCCACGTATAACCTTTTAAACCCACTTTGACCCTGCAATGCCACAAAAAAAGCTCTCCACTGCTTGGCCCATTCGTTATAGATTTCTCAGACTCAGGGTACAATTGTGTAACATACCAGCACACTACAGACATAATAACTAGGGCTTCTGTTCTGATTCTGATACACTGGGACATGATGGGAAAACATTAAAGATATTGGATTTGATTTAAAGATTAGCTAGTGTAAATAAGAGACTGAACCATTGGCCAATCGACATGACCTGTCGGACCAATGACAGGTATGGTGGATCAATTACACAAAAAAAAAGAATTGTAGAAGTAAAACGTGTCTCTTATAGTGACAAAACCACACAGAATTATCATCTGACTGTGACGCTTTAGTGTCTTTTAGCTCAATGTTTTGGTTATACAGCATGACAACGTTTCTGTTTTCATTCACTCTCTCCCCTCACATTAACCTTGGGGGCCAGTGAGAGGGGCCAGTGGGATGCAGGCTTTGTACTCTCTAAAGGGTCACAAGCCAAAAGGTATAGAACTACTGGTCCAACTATTATGGAAATCTGAACTCTCTAATATGTAATACTAAATATGGAGCAATTGCAACCCAATCTGAGCTAGAATTCTGCAAATGAAAGAGCATTAGAAAAAAAGCCTAAAGTGACTTTTATGTTTTTTTTATTGCTCCCTACTGTCAACATCCCTGTAACACTCACCACTCTTCCAATGTTTCAGTGGTTTGTATTGGGCCTTGGCTTTGCTGCCTCCACCTGCGTTCTCCTCCCTGGGAAACGTCCCAGGTTCTGCAGTGCTGTCTCCAAAGATTGACAGTCCTGGGCTGGGTGTAGGGACCAACACAGACCCCTCTGTCTGAGTGCTGTCCTCCAGAGCTTTCTCAGTCACCCCGTCCCCCTTTACCAGCCACTCTGTTGTCCACAGGGTGTCAGAAGGGCCCGGGGAGGTGATGGATGGTGAGGCGATTGAGGGAGGAACGGAGGGAGGAGGAGAGCCGGTGCCAGTTTTGGGGCTCGCCCAGATGAAACCCCACCACTGGGCTCGCACAGGTGAGGAGAGGAGGAAGACGAGAGCTAGACAGAGGCGAAGGGCTCCCATCCTCTCACTGTTTCTTGCATGAATGTACAAACACGCCGGTCCTGTTAACTGCAGCTATGAAACACTGCACATGTGCAAACAGGCATATAGGCCAGACAGAGGATGGATACAGTCTTAATTGTACATGCAGAGTGTGTGAAAGTAAATCTCAGTAATCCAGGAGATGCAGTGGCACAGAAAATATTCATGGAACGACTTTTCGGCTTCTTACTGACTTCTTTTCTTCTCCTCTCTCCTTATGTCCTCCCTTCCTCTGTCCGTCTCTGTTTGTTACTCTCTGACATCTCTCTCTTTTTTCCCTCTCCCTCCCCTCCTCTCTCCCTGTGTAATTATACTGACTCCCCCTCCTCTGGCACTCTACAACACAGCAGACTTGATTTTCTCTCCCATTTTCTCTCACACAGGCAGATTAGAGAGTTAGTTAGTTCACTATTCCCTCCTCCTCCTCCTCCTCTTCTCTCTCCTCCCATCTGTGTGTGTGTTCTCTGGGTCACTCTTGTGGTCTCTCGATCTACCAATCACGCCACATGTACAGCATGTCAAGTCTAACACATACAGATTTAGGATAAGGTGCATCACTCACAATGCTGCAGGTGCAAAACCATCATCCATGCCTCTTTTTCCTGTTGCTATAAAGTGTTTACCAGCTAATACAGAGGAAATGTCAAAAAGAAAGCACCTTAAGGAACACACCATGACTCAGTGCTAATGACTGAGCATGACTGAATGCTCATATACTAATGATAAGGATTGTGGTCAGATATCCAGCAAAATACCATATAAAACCACAATAAATGAAAAACCTGAAAGTCAGTCATTTGTCTTAACCAAATGGCCATAGTGGACAAGATGATGTTAGCCCAACCCCAGAATAAGCCTGCATTAAAGTCCTTATCAACATTGTTGGGCAAGTTACTTTCCAAATGTAAATTATTACATCTTACTAGTTACTTTTATTTGAAAGTAATAAGTTACTTTACAATATTACTGTCTGTGTAGAGTAATGCGTTACTGATTACAATTCTTTTGCGTTACTTTCACCAAAATAATCGCACCGCCATCTGAGGCTGCAGTCGGTGGGTCAGCGGTTGCCCTCAAGGAGATCCAACCGGGCCTCGCCCGCCACACTGACCCTTAACCCAGGAGCTGTGCGCCCTCTGTGCACCTCCCGGTAACCAACTCTCCTCTCTATTGTGCCTCAAAAAATTGTCTTAACAGACAACATTTGTCACCTGTACCAAAATTAAGCTAAAATTAAATAATACAAAAGGTTGAATGGAAGCATTTACAAAGTGTGGGCTTTCTCTGTGCTGCAGCTCAGTGATCAGGGACAGAGGCCCCATGTTTGTGATGACAAAGGGATGCCTGTTCTGTTGTATTGTGCTCCTCTAAATGTCTGGTGAGGTCCAGGATGAGGGCCGAGTGCTGCCGGGATCAGTGGGTGGAGGTGTTTGTTCAGGCTGATAGTTCAACATGTGGGGGCGTGGTCACGCTAAGCATGTTTTGGTGCACTTCTTTTTAATACTACACTTCTTGAGGAAAACTCTGGTGGCAAGGCGCCTGTAAATATGAGTCTCCATCCAACTCCACTTTAAGTTAAATTTGTTTTGGGCTAAAACGCAACCTATGGATGGGTGTAAGGAGACGTATGATGACGCTTCAGCACTACCTGCTTAGGCAATGTATAACATAAGAGAAAGAAATGTAGACTAATCAATTGTATTTGTGTTTTCTAGCATTTGGTTGGAAATGGAGGGGGAAAAAACAAAAGCAAAACAAAACTTTAAATATCACCAAAAAGGTGATGGTACCAGTTTGCTGAGGTGGAAAAGTTTCTGTATCAATAGAAGCCAAACGAACGTCCTCCCATAACAAACCCACAGAGAATTATCACCCGAATCTGCTGCTCTTGGAAGCTTATCAACCTCTGTTAGGTCATTATTTTGGCTTCATAGCTTACACATTTACTGTATCGTTCAGTCTCACCTCCTTTCATCAAAACCCAATGGATTGTTTCCACTTAACAAACTCTAAAAAAACTCACTTTAGACAACCAGCCCAGCAGCAGACAGCAGGCGGACATAGTTAGTGGCTAGATAGTGAAAGAAGTCAAACATTTAGCAGCTAAAGAACCAGATATTTTCTTGAGGAGTTGGTGGAGACCAAACCAGAGTTAAAAAGAGAGTGATAATTGGACATGTGGGCTGCACAGCTGAAATGAAGGATAATGTTGCTCTGTGTCTGCTAGATGTGTACGCAACGTGTTAGCGGCAACAACTTTTAACTAGTAATATGGTGTTGGCTGCATATAATTGTTTTGATGTTTTTCTGCCCCCTAGAGGCTACAGTTGATTAATGCCGTTTAAAAAGAGCTCACTTCAACCAAATTAAAATCATTGTTAGGTGGGGAAAATAGCATGGACAAAAATATTAAGAAAAAAATGTATATATATTTTTTCTGTGATTTACCTTCTCCTGTCTTAGTTTACATTTCATTTAGTTTACGTTTTGTGATTTTTACAAAATCATAAAACCCTTCAGACGGTTAACACACTGGCACTGCAAGTATATGTTTTCCTATTTAGGTGTGGACAATCAAAGAGCTTATTGCCAATGTTCACCTTTTTCCAATAGCAACCAAGATGAACAAGAATGAAATCTAACCATTCACAGTTTTCAGTTTTGTACAAAATTCATTTGAAAGACAGCAGAAAACAATATAACAAAAATGCTTGGAGATTGTTACATTTAATGGATAATGTTTTTTTTTTCAATTAATGCTAAATAGTCACTTATTAAACTTGCAATATGGCAACCAATCCCACACAGCATCCAAAATGCTTGACTTGTTGTGTCAAATCCCTTGTAGCAACATAAAACCAGCACAGAGATGCAATTAGAGAATCTCACACAATCAATGTATAACACGCTATTTACGCTGCAATTGACTCATTAGGTTGGTATTTACTGAGCGTGGATAGTGTGAGAGGGAATCTGGTTGGCTCCTGACAACAGAAATCTCAGCCATGGCCCACTTTTCTCAGCTGAGAGCTTGTTGACTGCACATACGTTGCTTTTGGTTTGCTGGTTGCTCAGCTCTATAGAAAATTATCAGGACTTGTTGAGTGTGTTGTTCATTGCAGTTAAACTGCAAATTAAAATGAAACCAAAAAAACGCAATCAAGGTTATCAGAGATGCTCATAACCAGTGCACATTTAGGCCCTTTTAAGGTTAAAAACATTGATTGATGTACTTTTAACTCAATGCATTTCAGAACGCACTAACACATAAACAGTTGTGGGAGGAAAATGGTGGGGTGGTCTCTAATGGAGCAGATGATAGGTTTAAGGTTTAAAGAGAGGGTGAGGGAGGAAACGCCCCAGGGGGAGAAGCTTGATTAGTCATGGATTAGCCAGGGATAAGGAGGTGTGGAATGGGATGGGGTGAGGATGGGTAAGAGGGGGGTCAGGAAGAGAGACAAGGGGGCAACTCTGACAGTCCATCACAGTGAAACCTGGAATGTCATAGCAACACTGTATATACTTATATACTGTATAATCATAGCCCCTCAACTTCCTGCCAACCACTGACCCGTCTCTGGGCCCTGAAATGTTCTGAGGGGGTCTTTACTGAATTTAATGGTTAGCAATTATACAGGTTCTATCCAAGGATGAAATATGTATTTAAAGGACTATTAATTCATGTTTTGTCCACTTGGGGGCAGCATAACAAGCTGTAAACATAACATTAACATATTATCACCAGTTACCTATTAACACACCAAGCAGACATGGAGCAACATTAGCATTAATCTGGAATCAAGTTTCTGGCCACTCTACAAATGTAAATCCAATATTCACTCTCCTTTTCGCTTCTTTCTCATCTCTGTTGAGAATTGCACATGCACAGTACCAATCAGGCAGGATGTACTTATCGGGTAGCAAGTGACACTGGTTGTTGTTGTTCCTGTGTAGCATAAATGAGCTGATAAATGATATGATAACGGGATATCAGAACAGCTGCATAGACTCGCGTACTGCCGATACCTGACGCAGCATTTTAGGCTGTATCGGAGGAATTTACAAAACTGGTACTGGAGCAACTCTAGTAGAGATGGAAATTATCAGATTTTTTTGTTGTTGCTGAAAACAGTTCCTGCTGCAGCTGGAAACAGGCTTTATGAAAAACCAAAATGGTAAAGGTGGCAAAACAATGAGCTAAAAGACCCTAAAAGCACAGCAGAGCGGAGGAGAACTGTATGCAGGTTTGCAACAACGAGCAACCCCTTTCACCTTGCAACATATTAATATCATACATTGTTAATAAAAAATGTTGATTAATGTAGCCATAACCAGCTTCCTCATGTAAATAATGTTTGCCAAATGCCAATCGGAATGCAAAATCGGAAGAAAATGCATAAACTGAGCAATCCTCAGCCAATACTTTGTAGATGTGGATAATGTTAACTTGTACAGTTGTGATTTCAAGATGTAAAGTTTATAACAAATGTAGTATATTGTTTTCTGGAACTTTTTTCCTTAATAAAAAGTATTCTTCCTATTCTTCCAAGGCCATACAAGCTAAAACAGAATTCACATCTCATAAAGTTGCATCTCCACTGTTGGACCAAATTCATCAGGAATGTTTTGGATATCAGGCTGGTCCCTGAGCAGTGGAGGCAATACCAGAATGTCAGGGGCAGAAAAACAGACAGAGGTTACAAAGCCACTAAACTAGGACGAGTATAACAATATTCAAGGGTATGACTAAACTGAAAGGATGTGGGGGATTGTTAACATCGACAACATTGATTAGATTAACGTTGTTAATCCATCAGGCACTATGTTGTCAACAAATAACAAAAAGAAAGTGGCTACTTTCATGCGCAGTAGCTGGTGAAAAGCAGCCACATTCTTATGAGTATTTTCAGACCCTCTTTTTTCTATACATGGTGACCCCATTTAGGGCCTCTGGATTCCAGGAAGGGTAACCCCTTCACCCTTTACCTCTCTCTCACTTCCCGCTCTACCTAGCAACCACCCCAACAATAAACTCTAATTGGTTTACTGTCATAGCTAATCACACGGAGATCCTATGAATTTATTCACAGAAATAACATTTTAGGTGGCTTCAGAAGACAGACAGCAAATCACAGGACCAACAGACATGTGATGCTGTAATATGTCACATTATTATAAATATGTCCTATTGCCAGGCTTAATGGTAATACATTCATGTTTAATGCACTTCTCAGATTGTAAGTACCTATACGCATTATATAATTGCAGTTTATTATAAGTTACTTCAAAATCAGCACTACAGAGGAGAGACAGAAAATCAAGTCAATGACAAAATAACTGGTAACATAGCCTTGTTCACACATAATGGCACTCTGGTATCACCTAGTGGTCATAAACAGTAATGCATGCAGACTTGAGCGAAGACTAGTTCAATCCAAAAAAAGAAATTATTTTTTTGGTATATCAACAAATTTGTGTTTATGGTGATTAAATATGATTACAAATTGGATTATAATCTTTAGTATCATCAGAACCACAATCAACCAATAAACTACCAGCTACGATAGGCTGATTGCATAGGACATGCCTCTCACCAACCTGAGGCGGTTGTATCACCTGAACGCCACATGCTGCGACAGAGTGCCCGACAACTAGCTTTCAAGAGAGCAGAGAATTCAAAATAGATCAAAGTGGTGGATAGTGATAGTGGATGGATGGTGATAGTAGTATGAATGCAAACCTGACCAAACTTACTGAAAATAAGAAAGAAAAGAGAGACTAAACCTATACATAGACAGGATCACTGTCTTGTATGGAAAAGTAAATGTCTCTATTTGTTAGCTAATCTTTGTGTTTCCCTCCTTATGTTACTACCTGCCTACTCCAGCTGTGTCTTGTTCTTATGATTAGTTCTCTGTGTATATATACCTTGGTTGCCCTTTTCTCTTTCTTGGTTTTTCATTGTTGGTCTTTGTTCTCCTGGTTTCCCTGAGTTTTGCACCTATACATGGATTTGTACCTGCCTGCCTGCTATTGTGGTGACTAATTATTATATATCACTGGAAATCTCATCTTGCTTTTTGTCTGCTTTTAAGTCCTTCCCCTGTGTTCCTTGTGTTCTAACATTGTGACATTAACAGGCCTGTGGGGGTACATCAGATGAAAAAGGTTGGGAACCCCTGCACACTGAAAATATTTCACTTTTTCTTTTAAATAGTCCTGTACAATTTCCCCATACAAGGCATTTGTGCCAAATTAAAGGGCAGACAAATAAACTATGGGGGATAAAAGAAACAATGGCCAACTACCCTACCTGCTGGTATTTCTAATACTAAGTACTAATTGCAACACAAAGATGCTCATGAGAGTGTTCATTCCTGTTTTCGTGTGTTTCTAAGTCCTACGTGTAAGTTTGAGTGTACAAGTTGCTCCACTCTGCCAATTGGAGCGAAAGCGGTTTTGGCTCACTGGCCAGTGTTTTTGTGCCAGAATAACACAAGAACTCATTTATGAGGCATTACAGATGCTAACAATGTTTTTTTTTTTTTTTTTTAAGAAAGTAACTTCAAAATCAATTTAGACATTTATTTCTAATTTTCTAATTCGCAAACAAATGACAAATACTTCAGCTGTGTTTGTAAGACCAGCTACAGCATTCAACACATATCTTTAGACACTTTTTACTGGTCATGTCAAACAAGCACAAGATCATCTGTGCCACTCAAAGGGGATTTCTGTGTTGTTTTTCTTGTGTATGTGTCTAATTGGACAGTGTAATAATACTCTTTCCCAGTAGGTTTGATTGACACATCCTCTTAACCAACCCTAAAAGCAGAAATTTGGGTGGGCGGGCTGCAAAGGTCAACAGAGAGGACCTGTTTCTCAGGTAATGGTGTACCACACATGCACACTGTAGCCACCAGGCAAGTGATCAATGAAGCCTGTGTTGCAAGGCTGTTTTTTCTCATGCACCTCCCTCTCCCTCCCTTCCTCCCCCCCACCTTCCGCTCCTCCGACTACGACGTGTTTTCATTTCATATTTCTAGGCCATGTTCAGTCAGGAAACGTTGGAGTACATTTATAAGCTCTTACTCAAAAGGCCGGCCAAGAAAGGCTGTTCGGACATTTAAAAACTATCATTATTAAAACTATCATGTGGAGTGGGGAGTGATCCACATTTAGTCTAATTCAGCCACTGATGTACATCAATAACATTACCAATAAAGCCAGAGTTTAGTCATTTTAGAGGTGGTTGCTTTTTTAACAAAACTGCTTGAGGATGTGATCTGTTACTGATGTTAAAAAGAATAAACGATACACTGAAGAAAAAAATATAACAGAAAAATAAATAAATTAATAAAAAGTTATAAGCAACTACAACAGTCGAGGTGAGTTTGTTTTCTACATTTTTAGACAGACATAAATCATAAAATAGTATATGCTTAGTAATAGTATCATATAATTTTTATGACTTATTTAAGGAGAAAACAAATCACAGGATAACTGTTTCTTAAAAGTATATCTGATGTTAGTTTATACCATTTTGTCACATAAAAGTTTGTTCATAAGATTTGTCCCACGCAGAGCTCTGCTTTCCCCACGTTGTACTTTACAACTCCATCACTGAGGGGCAGCAACACTTTCTAGCCGTGGCTCTGCACACAGTGAAGGCTCAGTGGTGATTGCATGAGTGTGACGGGACCTGTCTGTCCGATTGAATCCCCTTTGTGTCCAGGACGGCAGGTGGGAGAAAAAGAAATGCCTGGAATGTCAGAGATGATGTTAGACGTGCACGCGCACTCTCGGACTCTTTGAACCTCTAGCTCAACCTCCAACCTCAGTGAGGACAAAGGAACTACCTGGGGCAAAGGGGAGGGGGTGTTGTGGCCTGGGAGTGAGTTACAGTCTATCAGTCTCCATCAGGTCTCTTCTGAGTAACAGACAACAGATTGTTACGGTCTAAACTTATCAGTTTGTGTGAAAGTAATGAATAGAACCACTGAACCTTGACTGTAGGGATATGGGACTATAAGAATTTCTTCATACAAATCTTTTGTTGTCATCAGTAGTAGAATCAGAGGTCATACTAGCAGAAATATCAGTAGGAGCAGTGATAACCATCATTATTATTATCCCTTTTTTTTGTGATATTATACTACTATATACTGTAGTAGTGTAGCCCTGGTAACTAGTTTTTAAGTATGCCCTTAAAAAAATATTTTGTGACAAATTAATCTTGAGCATGGGAAAAGAGGGGGAGGATGGGCAGAGCATGGGAGGGACGGAAGAAGAGAAAAGAAGCAGACCCAGAGAGGAGGCTTACTTAGAACAGAGGACAAGAAAGGAAAAGAGGAAAGATAACAAGAAGAGAAAAGAAAACAGGAGAAAATTCAGTCAGGGGTTATCAGAAGGGGAGTTTAGCCTGAGGGCAGGATTAACTCAAACTACTGACCTGCCCACACCTGCCCAAACACACAGGGACACGCGAAAAGTAACCAAAGGCATGGATGCTACAGAACACAACTTTGATATTGTGCCCATGCACGGATCTATCCACACCTCTGTGAATGTGTGTGTGTGTGTGCCACTGTCATTCAGAGCTCCCATTTAAAGCCAATAGAGCATGTGTAAGTAGAATTTAGATTGCATCATGCTGAAAGACTAATCACTTTGTACTTTGTGCTGGTTTGATCCTATAAAATAAAGAAATTAAAAACCTGGCCAGGTCTTACTGATGGCTACAACTATTAGCCTCTACTACAGAGGTCATGTAGACATATATACTGTCTTATCTGCTTGTTGTCATATTGGCATTATATTAGCTGGCTGTGTCATTGTGTGCTTTTTCTGGAAGTCTGCATCACTAACATTAAGATAATTTTAGATTATGACTGGGGCTGGCCTCCAGCCGATTACATTAGAGTCATGGGGCCGACATAACACAGCCTCAGACAGAGACACAGCTGACTAGATGAGTCAGGAATGTGGTCAGGGTAAATTCAGTTTATCTCACTTTCATTATCTCAAATGGTTTCCCCCATTCTTAAGATGGTCTAAATGTTAGTTGTGAGTGGGCAGGTGGTGCTTTGCCTAGATGACTGAAAGGTTAAAATTACTTGTCTTGTCCCCCTGTGTGACTTCTGACCTCCTTCAGGAAAGGAAATTCTCCACATGTTCAGTGCTACGTTAAGCTACTCTAAATAACCTTATCATGGAATCAAATAAATACATTTTAAAGCTGCATTCATCAATATATTAACAATGGAAAAACTTGTGTATGGGGTTGCTCTTAGTGACAAACTCAACTCTACAGCACATGTGAGCACATTTCTTTAGCTAAATTTTAAGGCCTGAACCTTTATCATGGTTATTTTCAGCCGATCTAGCAGCAAAAGAGCTCTTATAAATCCACTGTACTCACCAACCAGCAGACCTACAATGTTAATGGCCAGCTAAAGAGCTAGATATATAAAAGGAGAGTGAATATTGGACTTGCATTTGCCAGGCGGCCAGAATCACAACTATAAAAAAATCTATTATGCTGCTGTGTATGTTGGATTTGCAAATACGCACCTGCTTGAACCTAAGTGACAATTACGTTGTGAACTGTGCTACACGTGAAGACGAGTCAGGTCAGAAAACTGACTCAATAATGTAAGTTATACAGCAATATCTAAGCTTTGTTTAGATAAGCTTATATAAGCTTCTGGTCATACCACCAACAGTATTACTACTGGACTTAACTGTTAATTTGTAAAAGTAAGATTTGGATTTGTGTTCCTGGCCACCTGGAAAATGTCTGTCCAATATTCACTCTCTTATTAGCTCCGTTTTGGTCTCCACACCTTCCTTAGAAAGACATCTGGCCAATATCTGGCTAGCTGCTAGATGCGCCACTATGTCGAATAGCTACACACTTACTGTTTCCGTCTGCTGTTTGGTGCTGGACAGGCAGTAAACTGAAAACAGCTGCGTACTGATGAGAGCAGTGAGACTGAACCACAACAGTGAAGTTGTGGGCCATAAAACCTAAACAATGAGCTGAAAGATGCTAAATAAACCTGCCAACTGTTACGATTTAGAGGCTTGGTGGTTGTTGGCCATGCAAAAGAATTATTTCAAATTTTAGTAATTCATTTGAGTTAAATTAGTTTTATGGCATGTGGTGTGTGTGATCATGGGCTCTACAACATGACAGCTGATTGTTTTAATGGCTTGCAGGCTGCCTGACCATCCACAGGCTATTAAGACATTGAATGACTGGGCTAAAGCTACAGATGAACTTCTGACTTCAAACACACACATGCACACACATTACACACACACACGCACGCACGCGCACAAGTTTGCTCAATGCCACACTGTAAGGCCTACAACATATTTCAGATAAAAGAATGCATTGTTTGGAATTGTTAGGAGGTCAGAGGTGGACATCTGCAGAGGGACAGTTTCCATTACATCAAGTGTCCCTGGCTTTCACCCCCCTTTCCCCCAGCCACCCACCATCCTCTGTCTTCACCCCCTGAAATACACACCAGACACAGAAAGAAAAAGGTCATCCAGTGTACAGCTCTGCGATGGGCTTTTTTTCCAGAGCTGGTGCCTGCTGAGCTAAGCGGGGCGGCTGGACACAGAGGGACGGGCCGACAGGTACACGGAACTGACCTCAGCTGCAAAATTTGGTCTGAGCTGGTGCCCATTAGAAATTGGTCCCCATTTTTTCTATGTCATTTATGTTAGCTCTGCCATTTCATTAACAGTCCTTCGCTGTCCAATCACTGATTATACTTACAAAATCTAATTTTGCTCCAAACCTCTGAGAACTGTTTTTGTGAATGCTTTATGTAATACATTAATAGCACATTAAATTTGAGACAGCATGGTGGATTTGTTGTATTACAGCATGTTATATTCAAACTTACTAAGATTATCGTAATAGTAATATCATATTAATAATATTGTAGTATTCTAACATTTCGCAGCACACTAAGACCATTTTGATGTTTTAGAGAAGTATGGCTGATTTCATTTTAGTACATAAAAACTAGTAAATGCATCTTCACAATTTAAGAAAAACATTTTCTTGAAATTAATAAAAGTTTCTATCAATGCTGAGAACGTCATTATATACGTCTCCAATAAGTGCTCAATGTATTATAAAAACATCTTTGTAATTTCAATTGTGCATTTTTTTACAGTGAGCACAGATGGAGATCATTTGTATTGAAGTGATTTGTATCGAACCAGCCAATTCACCAGTTAATTAATACATTTCTCCAAATACGTGGTATCGTAGATACAAGTTGCTGGACTATTTACATCCGCTTATGTCCTGATTATGCATGTATAAGACACAGGGCATTGAATGTGGGACTGGCTGGAGGGCTCTGTGTGTATGTGAATCTGTGTGTATGTGTGTGTGTGTGTGTGTGTGTGTGTGCGCACATGTGGGGTGTTGGCGGTGTTTGCTCAGCTGCAAGTGTTGTTCTCAGAGCAAACAACCTCTCAGAGATTCTCGCATGGGCTGGTCTCCTCCTCCAATACGAATGTTAATTAAGTGAAAAGGGGAATTGTGTTGACACATGTGATCCAGTAGAAAGTGTGTATATGATTTGCATTGTGTAAGGTGTGAAGTCCTGCAGGCCAGTGAGGTCGTCCTTGTGTGCTGGCAGGGCTCCACATTGCGCATCGCGACCAGCATTTGATGCACGCTGCTCGGAATGAAAGACAGCCTTCAGGGGAATGTGACAGGAAAATATTATCTCATGCTTGCGCCACAGTCTCCCTGGCAGAGTACCATCTATTGACATCCACCCCCAATGAAGTCGCACCACAAAATTCGTTATTGTTCAGAACGGCACAAGTAAAATGCCATGCAGCGCAGTATTTTCCCTTTCGTGTTTGTGTTTGTGTATCCCGACGCAGGTGGATGTCATACCTTTAATTCAGACCATTCCCTCCTCTTGAAAGACATTTTTACATGCAGAATAAAATGTATTATATGAGTATTCACAGTGGTTTATAATCCTGGTCCAAATTTAGAATTTCCCTCTAACCCCTAAAAGGATCTGTGACATTTCATATATCAGTCCCTGAGCACATCCTGCCCTCCTTTAGTCATTTTGAGTAACTTTCTTAACCAAGAAAAGTCCTCCGATCTGCACCAAGCAAAGGAATATTTTTTATAAGATAACACATTTCTTTAAAGATACAGTTGTGAAAGGAGGAGAGAAAGTCTTTGCAATAAACACACAAACTTTCAGTGCAATACATAAAATTAACTTTGAGATGTTTGTCGAATACTGTACAAATCTCCACTAAAAGTGATTTTGCTGTACAAGTGTACCGAGTTTTGACCATTGCTGTCAACATTTGACTTTCCTCACAACACGTTCTGCTGTGATGTGCTGCTACTCGTCAGTAGCACCGATAACCACAACAGAGACCGAAGAGCTGGCACTCGGCGGCACATCCGCACCCCCTCAGGGGAAGGACAGAGGCTAAGCGAAGGAAAAGGATTTGAGCTGCTGTGCCTAATCCAAAGGTAAATAATCAAAGGGCAGCCGTGGCACAGAGAGTCAAAACACACAGTACCTGCTGTAATAAGCGACTTTAGTGGGTCAGGGTTCGGCCAAATTCAGCTCGCAGTTGATTTTCTTATTACATAAAGGACAGGGCAAAGGTCACAACATTTGTTATGATGAAGATGATAGATGCTCCGTTAGTAATTCAGCATTTTAACTGACAGATTTGTCCTTAGAGGGAGAGAGTGTCGGTGTGTGTCTGTTTGTCTAGTGTGTGTGTGTGTTTGTCTAGTACTCTCCATCCGCCAAATGGCCATAATTTCGGCAGCCACAGACTGTGACCCAAATATGCAAAAGCATACCTGAGTATAAACACACACACAGAAGAACAGTGTACTTTAAACCTTTCCTTTAAAACTCAGGATTCAGACTTTACATACTTTGTCTGGATAACTTAGCTAAATAAAACCCAGAAAAAGTCTTTTAAGTCTGGCAGCAGATGATTCGGATAGGACTAATAATACAGTATCAAATTAATTCAGCAATTCAGGTTTCATGGTTTTACGTCATTTCCCATAGATTCAAAAATTTTGAAATAAAAACTCCTCCAACAAGATCCATCACCTGTACACTTAGGATAATGGTCGTCTTTCGTAGGGATCTAGCATCTATTTGACACATTTTAGTTGATTTTGAGGCCAGCTTTCTTGTCACATTGTGGGTAAAGTAACCAGCATAACAAACTTCTAAAAGACTGTGCAGTCTCTGTGACAAAGACATTGAGGGATATTAGAAAAGGGCTGTGGGAGTCAACACATACAGTCGCTCACTACACTGCACGGAGTGATTTCTCCTCTGTGGGTTAAAGTCCTGAAATACCATAAGGAATTTATATGACTGGTATCAACATGAGCTTTGCTTGACTTTCCTCCAATAACACAACTTTAATTAATCAACAGAAAACAATTACTCATAGATTCATAATTTCCATCACTTTTCAAGTAAAAATACCAAACATTTTTGGGGGTTTCGCTTCCCAGAACGGAGGATTGGCTGAAAGGTCACTATTTTCAACAGAAAATGAATTAAGATTAATTAATTAATCAAAATACTGGACAAATGAACTGATAATGACAATAACAAGGCAACCCTAAATTAAACCCAAAGGTTTGATTTGATTTGACAGCACTCTGACAGCAGTGATGCTCTGTATCTTCATATGTACAGCAGGCAATAAAAGTGCATGTAAATATCTCAAATAACAGACATAAAGTGTGCACATAAACAGATTGTTAACACTCTCCTCAAGTAAATGAAGTTTTAGATTCTCTCACTTAGCAAAAAAGACTCTTTGTCTGTTTCCTGCCCCAAAGCATAGATGGTGCGGAACAGATACACAATGATAATGATTCATGGTCGACTTTTTAATGAGTAACTATGGAAACGGTGTACCCAAACAACACCAACAGAAAATCACTGACGTTTCAGTGTTTCCTTTCAGAAAATACCCCATTACAGTAGGAGCTGTAAATCGGAGAGATTATTTTAAGAAATCATCAGGCCAATCTAATAAACGCTGCTTCCTCGGCAACAACATTTTGAATCCAGGCACGTTCTCTTTTCCTGTATATGGTAATGGGACCCAAGGTCACAAGAGCTACATCATCTCAGTGAGCATCACATCATGGAAAATGCGAGAACGTCTTTCAACGGAAAAGACCCCAAAAGAAACACCCATTCTTGTTTTCGAGTTTCCACTGACTGATTTCTTCCCCATTAAAACCCCATAGAGCCGACCGTTACACACATACAGCAATGACACCTTTTACAGTTGGCCCATTGTGCCCAACTGTGTTCAAATCAAAGTCACTCTGGCTGAATGAGCACATTCCAGACAGGACGCCGCTGCAGTGAGGGCGTTCGGTTCTCTAATAGTCTGAAGACATTTAGGTACAGGCTCTCTCATACAGCTCTGTGACGTGCACGCTCGCCAGGTTTTTTTAGACTCATAAAACACTAAATGGAACTTTGGTGGGAGTTTTATTCCAGTCACATCAGACACCAAATAAGGTCAAGAGTGGAAGCAGTTGAAAGGCATATAGATGAAACAGAAAAGAAATATGGGGAGAGGTGACTTGATGTGAATGAAATAGAGAAAACAAACTTGTTTTCTGGAAGTGACTATGGTCCATAAAGAAAACATTCAACAACTGATGGAACCAAAGCTGATAGTGTGGCGCTCAGCCATAACACGACTTCAAATTGTCGCCACTAAGCTTTACTGTACAGAGGAATGTCTCATCCAAAACAGACTCCTACTGGGCTCACCTCACAATCATTTATATTGGCTAAACATGGAGCCCTTTGAGAGCAACTCAACCAACGGCAAATGGGAAGTGAAGGTTCCTGGAAGCAGGAATAAGAGTGCTTTTTGGGGGGACGGGATGGAGTTTGGGGGAAAAAATGAGATAAAATGTCCCCTTTTCAACCACGTAGATGGTAACAACGACGCTCTCTGAAATGGTCCACAATAAACCGACTCATTCTAAAAAACATGTTTAAAATGAAGTGATTTCACACAGAAGAGCGCCCAATTGTTTGTAAGGTGCCTGAATGAGAGATCTAATTTATGCAAAGCCTAAACGTGGTCCTCTTGTGTTGAACACACATATTTACAACTACCAAACACCAACCAAGGTAATGTAAAAGCTGTCGGTATAATGTCTGACGTTTAGTGTTAAAAAGCATTGATGTAGCTCCACTTCAGCAGTTTGGGCTCAAGGGCACACTTGGAACACTCTAATGTTCCAAGCTGGGTTCGGGATTTAAACATATGATTCCCGAGTCACAAGACAGTCTGTAACCATCAAGCCTGTGGCGCTCCTCAGTGTGACGAGCTGTGTGAATAATAAATAACCCTAACATGCACAGCCTCCTGCAGAAACACTGGATCCTGGATCAGTTCTTTCTGACCCTGTAAGTTTTCGAAATAGGGAATTTGTTTTCGTCCTTCATTGTCAGAAACCCCCCACCCACAGACCTACACATGCTGACATTATAGTGAGCCTTCGACTTCCCACTTCAAAGTGCAGCGCAGATGAAACCCCACTGCCAACTGAACACTTCATTTCTCACCCTGGTGCAGCGTTTGACTCTGCGTCTGCCACTTCCAGCTACCTCAATGTGTACACACACACACACACACACACACACACACACACACAGGATAAAGAGGGCAGAGGAAGCCCAGTCAATTGCCAAACAAACAAACTATCTCTCCTACAGAGCTGTATAAGAAGAGCGTCACAGCAGGGGGCAACTACATGAAAACCACAGCAGCAGGCGTGAAAATGGAAATGAAAGGGGGAAGGAGCCATATTATGCACCTCGTAGTGAAGGGAGGAGTGGGTGACTGATGGAATTCGTTTCCAGCCATTGTCATCAAAGACTGCTAATTGATGGATCACATGTTGTATTTTAAAGCATCCTTGGTGCCAGTCTTGTAAAACTTGACCTGGCATCCCGACCCAAGACGGAGCAGCTCTTTAGCCATTCGCCCACAAAAACCCTAACCTCAGATCTGATCACTTATTTTCATTTTCATCGTTAAAATAATGTGTGCAAGTTAGCTGGGTCCGTCCACATTATACATGCAGCCCACCAAGTTAAACGAGTCTTCAGTGGAGGGATTTGGCACGTAACCCCACAAGCATTCACTGTCTTCCTATTCGTTTTAAAGAACGAGAAGAGGATGTCAAAGCAGCCTTGATAACAACTAAGATATTAGAAATGCTAAAGTTTTCCCCATCTTGTGTGGCAAATACGCAGGTTACTACGACAACAGTGGCAGGTTTACGGTGCAAGACGACAAATATTCTTCATTTTACTTGGTCACATTAAATCATACATGGGAAGTCATCTGTGGCAAGATACAGAACCATCAAAGAAAAGAAATCACTTTAAAATTATAACAAGATCAGATCATCATCTAATAATTATTAAATGATCATATAATGATGAATGGCACAATTAATGGCCTTCCATGGGCCATAGCTCCTTTGATAAAGCATCTGTTGGGTCAAACTGTGCCATAAAATCCCACTCTCCTCTCCAGGATCCGTCCCAGCTGGGCTCTGTGTCTTTACAGCTGCAGTGTTGGGAAGGATCTTACCTTCTATCACCTGCAGGGCAGCGGCCAGCCGGCACAGCAGGGCGAGGTGCAGAGCAGGACACCACCTGAGGAGACGCATCACAGTTTCACAACACACTGTGTACAATCTACACAAACGTTAAAAAAAAAAAAAAAAAAAAAAAAAAACGGCTGTAAAAAAGGTCGCAACATTAATTCAAAATACATTATGTTGCGAGGAAACGTTTCCAATTTGCGCACGAGAAAGCTGCGCACAGAAGAAATGTGGCTGCCTCTCAGGTCTGCTCCGAGGTGTGACCGAAGTGAATATTTGACATGGTATGACATGGAAGTCGATTAAAAGCCGCTCCGCTTTCTTTACACGCGGAAAATGATGAAGCGTAACAGTTCAACTGTCTTACCCTTGAAACATCTCAGCGCGTCAGTGAACAGAAATCCAGGTTCGGAGGTGAACTCCAAGTGCGTGTGTGTGATGATGTGGTGCCTCGGCCTCACTGTGCAGACCTCAAGTCACACTGCTGCTCTCTCTCTCTCTCTCTCTCTCTCTCTCTCTCAGTACAAAGCCTCTCTCAGTTCTGAGCTGAGTGACTCTCAGACCCACGGAGTTGGGAAATTTGACTCCCTTAAAGGAAAAAGCCCCCCCCCCCCAACTCAGTGGACCCTCTCTCCTGACCTGCTGCTTGAGTACAGTTCCTTTCACTTTTATTACATTATATACATATGTGCACATATATTTTATTTAACTCTTAACTCTTCTAATCACTTAATTTTAAGTGAATTAATTTACATATTTATTAATCAATTGTTATTAATATTATTATAATCTTTAAACTATGTTCCACTGCATTAATAAAGAAAAAAACATTTCACTAATAATAATATGATGTCTATGTACATCTATGGCCATAATTGAAATCTTTTAATGAATCCATCTTAAATACGTTAATGCCTTTCCAATTCCAGACCATTTTATTTCTTGGGAAGTGTAGCTAATATTAAACAAATAAATAAACATAAAGTTAAGGAATTTCAAAAACCCATGTTTGTGAGTGAGTGAGTGAATGAATGATGGTGACGGTGCTATGACGGTGGTGTGGTGATAAACACTGTCACCTCACAGTGAGAAGGTGCTAGGTTCTGGTTGGGCCTTTTCTGTGTGGAGGTTGCATGTTCTCCTAGAGCTTGCGTGGGTTCTCTCCGGGTACTCCTGCTTCCTCCCACAGTCTAAAGACATCACTTCCCACCATCTGTGTGTTATGTATTTATGCAACGGTGTGCACATTTCAACTTAAGAAGATTGTGTTGATTTCCTTTTAAAAGTTACAGTTTCACTTTAAAACTGGATTTTGACACAGGGCCCTTTTACAAGACAGGGCCACATCATAAGGTCACAATGCAGAACCCACCTTAGTTAAATGTTTCCATAACTGTAAAGAAATTCATATTTTCAAAAGAAATCATTCATGTGTTTCACAGAGACCATTTCCTTCAGAAAGGTCATTTGACCCAGGCATGTAACATGTGCATCACCAATTGTTGTCTATTTGCTTTCAGTGTTCTCTGGGCTTTAATCAGTCAGACAAGAAAAATATTTTCTAACCATTGTAGTCACACCCTGATACTTCCACACTGATCACAAACCCTGCAAGGATTTAACCAACCAAAAAATGACAATCCCCGAAAAATGTATAAAATTACAATTTTATACCTGCAGTTCAATAATCATTTTATCATAAATTGGGGGTTATGCTGACCCGTGTTCAACAGAGAGCAGATAAACAACGGAAGGCAGGGAGCTACCAAATAGGAATCATCGGATTAGTCTGTGTGGCCTCAGGCAGAATGATCTTAACATCAATTCTAAAAAGATCTTCAAAGATTAGGCCCCTTTGTTCTTGAATCAATACAAAGCAAAATACAGCCATTGTATTAGCAGAGGCACACAGCAGTACTGACAGCATGAAGCTCAGCAGACCTCGAAAGTTCCAGTGGTCCCCGCAAAAATAAGAAATAATTAGAATTCAATATAATTGCATTTTATTTTAGATTTCACGACAGACTACAGAAACAGCTCGTCCAGTTAGTGCTGGACAATTTCTCCCGAGCCAACCGAGAAACAACTTCAGGGGTCAACCAGGTCAGAGGGAGTGAAATTGTCCATGTTGTGATGTTAACACCCCACTATTAGCAGATGCTGGAATGATAATGGCTCGCAGAGAAAGAAAGGTGCCCTCCCTTTCCTCCTCGTACCCCTTCATCCTCTCTCCCTCTCTGTCTTTACACACTACATTCCCTTCCTAAGCCTCCAAAAGAAAAAAAAAGAACAGAAACAATGTTCAGCCAAGGCTTCAGATGTTATTGGGAGGTCAGTGGAAGCTGTGGGAATGTAATGTCTATGGTGATAGAACACGCTGTTTACTAGGAGAATCTCAGAGAAGACAACAGTGTGCAGATGACGATGACATATGGACAGAAAACCTGGATACATTTAGAATATAAAATATGAACATACAGAAAATCAAGTTGTATATAAATAATCGAAAGAATGTACGGCTACGCTACCAGCTCTGTGAGGCTCTACTGCGGTGCCGACCTCCATCCTCCAGCATGTTACACTGAAAAACACCTGTCCAGCTGTTGTGTTCATTGACAAATTTCCATATTTCATATATTGAGGGGGACATGACCCCTCGTCTCCCAGTGGGGATTACACACCTGGAAGATGGATGTCTGTGCCAAATTACATGACCATCTATCCAGTAGATGTCGAGACATTTCAATCAAAACCACACAGTCAATCTCTTGGTGGCGCTAGATACAAAGTCAGGAGATCACCAAAGTCAGTGAGGTACATCATCTGGGGAACATGAATGTCTGAACCAAATGTCATGGCAATCCATGCAAGAGAGGTTGAGATATTTCAGTCTGGACCAAAGCACTGGAGCGATTGATCAACATTGGCAAGAGATTATACTTCAAAACCACCAGTGTATTTTTACACTTTTTTTTTAGATCTGACCTGCCATAATGCACACATACCACATAATATAATATGCATTGCTGTTTGTACCATTCATAACCTCATAACATGTCCTTCTATATATGAGCCAGTGTCTCTCGTGCAGGATCACTACTGCACGCTACACTTCTGCGCAGCTTTAATTGAACTAACGCGACCGGGGCCATCAACCGAACCCATCATTTTCCCTTCTTTGTTTCCACGAGCTCTGTGAATTTCTTTAGTACGGTGACACTTGTGGTCATAGTCTTTCTTATGTGGATCCTGGCCACGGGACAAGATTCCCACTGGGGAAACAATAAAGTGTCAAATTAGGTTAACTGCACTGAGTCTTAGGCAAGGACAGCCTGTGCTTCAAACCCAAGCGAAGGGTAAGGACTACAGACAGCACAGAATGTCGCCGTAGTTGTAGCTCAGACAGCGATCAGGGCATCAGACCGAGATTGTTGTTGTTGTCGCTCTTGTGCGTGCTGACCCAGCTAACCACTCTGTGGGACAAACAGGAAGCCATTTATCCTTGGCCAAGTTTCCCTGAAAGCTTCCTACTGCAGCTCCAAGATTGTCTTTGTTCTTTTGCGAGCCAAGAGACAATGATGATTTTAGGATTAAATAGATTTTTGGAAACTGAGCCTGGGCCAGTTACATAAGAGGTGACAGCAATCCAGCCCGGCTCCCATCTGGGTCAGACGGGAACGGACTCCATCTGTATCACCTCGTGGGTGTATGCTATTGTACGTTACAATAGAAAGTCAGTGATTGTTAATGAGAGACACAATTACATGAATTTTAAAAAAAAGAAACAAAAGGATGACATCGTCAAATTGATTCTGATTTTGATTCATTATGTTTTAGGAGGTAAAATAAAGAGTTGAGATGAGAAGAGGGCAATCAGACAAATTAGTGGTCTGTCATTCAGCTTCATTTCCTTTTGTATAAGGACTTCCTGCTTTGATGTTTCCTGCCTTTTATCTGTGTGTGTCTATAGATGAATGTTTCATGGGAGTTTCCATCCAAGTCTTAACAAACCCTTCACCCTGTGTTTTTTCTCTCATTAGTTGGGTCATCATTTATTGGCACAAATGGTCCGTAAAGCTCTGATAGAGAGGCACATACGCACCTACTGTCGTTAACAGTAAATGGAAAAATCTGTCTATATATGACGTGACGTGACACTTTCCACCTGTCAAATCCCTGTTGTACATTATAACTTAAAGTATCACCCAACCCACAGTAAGACATCCTGATGTTCAATGGAGAAACTCGACTAAGACTTTCCACAATACCTGGAAACAGAGCACGGGCCTTTAACTTGAGGGAGAGAGGGGCTCAAAAAAACCACAACATTGATAGTATTTTCAAAATAAAATTAAAACGATGCATACTTATTTTCATTGTTTTGGACATCATTTTAGCATGACAACACTCACCACAGTAAATGTTAAGATCTGGGATACAGTTCATTGCTGTCCACTGACAACTTACCTTAACTGAGTAGTTTAACTTTCCTAAACTTGGGGAAATAATTAAATTAATTAAAAACAGCAGGCTACCCTGTTGAGTCCAAAGCACTAACAACATTTCTGAAGACTGAAGACTCTGAGTTCCAGGCTTAACCTTTTTTTGGGGGGTGTTTGTTTATTATGCGTGCTTTTCGTTCTAGATTAACACATGACACATTGTGGATCAATCTATCTTTTAAAAATAACTTTAAACTTCAAAAAATAAAATAAAAATGAATAAATGAAAATACTATTATACGAGCTCTGCATTGCTCGGTTTTCCTTATCCATGCACACTGGCTGGTTAAGGACTGAGCTCACGCACGCGCTGTAACACAAAAAAAAGTCAGTCAAATACATTAGTGACTCAACTAAAATCTACTAAAATGCTAAAATCGCGAAATGTTGCAGTTCCTCTGTTGCATTTTCACTATCTCATCCTTTTTGATCGCACTCGGCACATTAATGGTATCTATGAAACTAAAAACAGTTGATAATCAATGTATAGATAACAATCAATGCTTCCACATTTGCCCTTATACACTTCTGATACAGTGATATGAGGGAAACATGATATAACGGCTTAAAAACATATTCTATTCATCCCATGAGTACAAAGGCAGTGCTTGTCATACATGCCTGAAAAGTTTCATCAGTGGCATGTTTCATCGGTGAAATTAAATAAATAAAGACACCGTCAGCTACGATAGCATTCCTCTTTGAAACCAATAAACCAGTCAGTGATATGCTGAAAATGAACATGCTGTGGTTGGTGTTCTTTCCTCCAACAAGTCCGCGGTGAAGCAGAATAACATGTTCAATTGAAATGACAGAAAGAGTTAAGGAGCCCCAGGAGGAGGGGGTGTAGACAGTCCTCTCTGCCCCCAGACGATGCACTGAGCTCAGGCTGTGCGGCAGGTAGACTCCCCCATCCTTCCCAGCAACCACGGTCCTCTAAAATGTAAGCCACACTGTTGCTTTTTTCCCTCCTGTCAGTGCGAGAGAGGTTGCACTGTACTTCCTCTGTCTGACACATTTGTCCAAGTCAAATCTCAAAGTCATGCCCTTCTCCGTCAAACCCCCCCCCCCCCCCTTCCCTCTGGGGTCCCACTGTCCAACAATGTTTCTCTCCCGGTCCCTTCCAAAGGATTCGGAACCTCTTGTGTGCTAGGAGTAGATGGTAATGACCTCCCGACCTCCTCCGCGGACCAACAGGACACGGTCTAGGCCATCCATCAGGACCTCCAGGAACTCCATATCTGAGAGACACATTCTGGTTAAGGACAAACTGTACATTGGAGCAACACATGCTGGCATGTTCACATTCAGATCCATTTCTGGCTGTGAAAAATGCTTCTGTCAGTGGTGGAAAGTAACTAAGTACTTTTACTGTAATACTGTATTGATATACTTTACTTGAGTTTTTCCATTTGTACTTCTCTACATTTCAGAGGGAAACTGACTTTTTACTCCACTACATTTAAAAGCTATAGTTACTATTTACTTTTTAAAATGAGCTTTTACATAAAATAGTTAAAACTCCAGCGCAACCTCAACCAGCTACAAAACTAAAATTCTCCTTAAATATTAATACAACAGTAATAACATAATATATACGAGTCAGCACTGTAACCGTCATTTTAGAAATACTGAGGTCATGAGTCCAAGCCCCCTACATGCACCTCCAATGCACTGTATTTTCAGATCGATACCACTCTAATGTCGACATTAAGACTGGAAGCAGGGAGGAACAGCTGGCTTGGCTCTGCCTAAAGGTAACAACATCTGCCAACTATCACCTCTAAATCTCACTAATTGGCTGTTAAACCCTTTTTTAAGTCTTAATGCTAAGCTAAGCTTACCATTTGCTGGGTTTAACTGGATATTATGCAGACATTGGAAGGGTATCTTTCCCTTGGCAAGAAGGCGAATAAGCATATCTCCCAAAATGTCGAACTATTCCTTTAATATGCCAAAATGTCTTTGACTGACTAAATGACGGACTGACTCGTTGGCTAAAGGAACGACTGGTTAGCTGAAAAAGGATACAGTTCTCGTCCCCTTTCTTGTTCTTCGGCGGGCCTGGCATGTTGAGCAGGACCAGCTGTGAATTCTGGGATTTCTTGACCACCACTCCGTTCAGCTTCACAGCTGTGTGCATCCGCCGCACGTTGGACTGGTTGCTACATTGAACCACAGACATGAATAAGAACGCCGGTTATCCTTCCATTCCTTCCAGAGGGCTGTTTCAGAATAACACAATAAATCAGCGACAGGAAGCGCCGGACGCACACGGACACATGCAGCCTTCGTCATCATGCACCCTGAAATATAAGCTGCACTGGTGATTCACATGAGCATGCCAACACAGGAGATTGTTCTCACAACATGCACAGAGAGCGTCCATGCACATGCAAACAAAAAATGAAAGATAAAGTGACTTACAGGTTCTCCCACTCACTAGAGGAAGGGAACAAAAAACAACATATCCAACATCAATACCATAATGAGGGCTGCTCCTATCTTTAGATCATCTAGATCCCCCCTAGCTGTAGGGGTTAGGTCTCGGAAAATCAGCAGAACAGAATTAACAAATTACATTATAAACAAGCAAACCAATAGCAAAATTATCATCACAAGTACAATACATTTTTTTTTTAAAATCGAGCTATGGATCTACTTACGGTTTCATATTAAACATGTCTTTAACTCCCATGCCTTCTCTGTGTCTGTTCCTCTCAGTGACCAGTTTGTCTTTGGTCCAGGTCATGTGGACCCGATCTGGTGTGGCTCCTGCAGCTTTGTCATTCATTGTAGAATGAGACGCTGTGTTTCTGTCGTGGATCAGCTGGGCCTGAACGGAGGACGGACAGATAAAAAAAAAGGTTGTTGTAGTTTTCATAACATCCTCGTTCTTTTCCGATTTCTACTGATGAAACATTGGATTTCCACTTAAATCCTCTGGTAGCTCTGGGGAAACACTAATATAATCTTAATACTTCTCTCAAATAAAATTTTTCTGATTTTACAGTTCTGTTCAGTAGTACTCTCTCTGTATTTTAACTTTCAATTATTGCACAATTTAACCACAAGGAAATGTCACAAAGATGGATGTCATTGCAAATATATAATTGCTTTACAGTTGAAACATGAAAATATGGCTAGAACAGGGTATGATGACAAATGATGTAGATGAAGATGTGGTTATTTTTAAGGTAGTCAGGGGATAGACAGGTTTATGGTGCTGACAGTACATGCAGGAAAGGAACCAAAAGCTGTCTTTCACAGTGGACAACCTCCTAGTCTATTTATGTCATCTCTTTAAAAGACACAGTGAAATAAAAATAAATGTTCCAACTTCTAATTCTGTTTCATAGTCTTGATGCCAAAAATAATAACAATTCTGTATTTTATATATTAAAATACTTTTGATGAGTCATCTGGACTTTGCATTTCCAAAAGAGTGTGCTAATGCCTCATCCTCTTCCTCCTGATGGTTGTGGGTGTAGGCCAACAGTCGCCTATAACTCATAAGAACTTACTAGAGCTCCACTATGGTGCCGCATTATCTAAACCACGCCCACCTTTGAGCGATCCAATCATCCCTCTTGCAACTAATCCTCGCTCACATATTCCGTTTCCCTCTGGAAATGTCTCACACTACTGGAACTGTGTGCAGACCCCCACGACTGCTCAGCGAGGAATTTGTCTTCCTCTAGTGGCAGCTTTTGGTCTCTGCGTCTGCCGTGCAGTGAGTGGAGGGAAGTAACATTCCTGAGTTGAGCTTCTGGTAACGGCGCTGTCTGAAGCATTGCAGCTGTTATGGATGGATTATGGCGTGAGAGAAAAGGATGGCGTGATGAATGGAGGGACCAGTGGCATCATGGTAGGCTACTACGAGCCGCTGGGTTGCTACGGCTACCTCATCCTCCGGTATGCACGGGGTGTTGGTGGAAGGGGCAGCGGCACCCGACGGCTTCTTCCTCTTGATGGAGCCGCGCGACACGTCCGTGATGCTCTGGATCTGAGCCCGGCGTCCGGGTCCCAGTGCCAGATCGGGGGGCGGGGGGAAGAGGTTAAAGATCAACAACAGCAGAACAGACCATGAGGAGCAGAGCTACGCCTGTCTCTTCGGGCGGAGGACAGCTTCGAAATGGGATGTATTTGTTCAAGTGCGTTGTGGCTCCGAGCCTGACGTCTTTTTTTACCTGATTCCTTACAGTGCAAATGTGATAACGCGAGCGTCACTGTACCTCTCTCTCCCTCTCGGTGCGGGACAGCTGCATCTGTTTGAGCATCTGAGACCTCTGCTCCATCACCAGCGTCTTCTCATAGGTGAAGGCTGAGATGTCGCTGTCATGCTGAAGGGACACATGGAACATTTGCAACTTCAGATTCTGTTACAGACTTAAAAAAAAACACATATAGTCATTTGATGTACTTGCTCTAGCTGATGTTGTCATTTAGAGCAGTTTGAAGTGAACAGGTAGTTTTTAGTATTCTGTAGGTAGTGCTTTCAGTGTCTTGCTTACGGGCAGGTAAAGAGACTATCACCTTGCATCACTGGAAGCAAAAATGATTTAAAGAAATGACTGACTGACTGAATTGCAAATCGTCTCACCATCTCCACCACCTCCACCTGCGCGTCCAGGCGCAGATGGTAGAGAAACATCTGGAGGTCTTTCTTCATCTGTATGGAGTTGTCGTCCATCTGGGCCACCGTGAAGATTCGCATTTTACACTTCCTCCATACCTGCAGAGGCAGGGGGTGTATCAGAATCAGCTGCTGGGTACACGCAGTGTGCCGATCCAAGAGCACTAAATCCTATGAGTTATCTGACCTTAGGAGGGGTGCTAAAGCTTTTAGCACCCTTAGTTAAGTTAGTTAAATAAATCACTACTAACATGTTAAACCTTCTGACAAATGACAGTGGAAAAGAAAGAAGAAGAAGGCTGACGGGACATTTTATTTGATCTTTACTTGTTAATATAAAAAGGCAATTGGGTCTGTATTGTTACATAAAAGAATCCCAAAATATCAGGAAAACTTTGTTTCAATAGCAATATTAATAATAAAACCCATTAAATAATCTAAAAGTGAAAAGGACACTTCAGACAAAACACACACACACACCTTGTGTTGACTAAGCAGAAATGGCAGCAGCATGAGCAGTCCACCGTCGTGTACGATCCACCACACATCAATAGTTCCCTCCTTCAGGCGCTCCTGGTTACCAGGGAAATGGTCGATGTTCTTGGCAACCAGCAGAGCCTGATGAGCCGCCGTCGTCTCTCTCACAGTCTCTGCCGAGAGAGAGGGAGAGAGAGAGAGAGACAGAAAGAGAGACAGTAAAGTCGTCGGAAAGATTAAATGCTGGTAAATTTATGGAATGAATCATTAAAATGGTATACATATCAACTGGAGAATTGACCACTTTGATTGTGTTTTGTCGCACACTTCCTGCCGTGTAGTTTACCTATGAAGTTCCTCCTCGCCGAGGAATCCCGGGCTTGCTTCCAACCGACTGGCCAGGCCATCAGGACCGTGTTGTGTTTCATTCCTCCCAGTCCCGCCGACTGGATGAGCAGGGAGAAACCGTCTCGCAGGTTGGAGGTCACCACCACATGGGAGAAACCCTTCATCCGCTCCGCTGCCATGGCTGCCTTCAGATTCTGCGGGGACCAAGTGTATCTTAACGGGTGCTGTAAACATGACGTCTATGCTGGAGTGCACAGTGGGTGAGTCCCAGATGACTGAACAAACGGACAAACCTGCTCTCCGGTCTTGGCGTCGTTCCCCCGGGTCATAAAGGTTCCCTCCAGGACTGAGCAGACGATGGTCAGTCCCTTTCCTGCTTTCAGCTGTGTGGTGAAAGACATGAGGCGAGGGTGTTTCACCACCAGGTCTGAGTCCAGCTTACACAACACCAACAGCTGAGGCCTGAAGAGAGAGAAAATACAAGAAAAATAAGCATTAAGAGTAAGATACAAACAATTTGTGATATAAATATCACAGATTACCACAATTATGCTGCATTGTGGGTAATGTAGGCAGCCGATTTTGACGAGGAAGAAGTGTTCGGAGTAAAAAATGCAAAATAACTTCAGAGGCAATCCAGGCATAACAAGAAATGAAGATCCCACAAATAGAACTTCAAGTTTTGTGCTCAGTTCTCCTGACTTTGTCCCGATTAAATCACAACATGCACACACACTCACCTCCAGTTTTTGGTGTGCAGTGGCGCTTCCTCCAGCCGGATGAGAGCATAGCGTGCTGCATTTAAGGACAGACCTCTGATCCCGTCTCCCCACTCCTTCACTGCCCTGCAACCAAAAGGTCCAAACAGGAAAGTTACACTTCTTTTCCAAATGCTTAAGAATTTAATTGATGTTCAGTTTTATCTAACTTTACTGCATTTACATAACACAAATGAACAGTGGCTAGTTTTGCTTCGATACTATTAGCAACGGAGAGTTTAAAGCAGTTTGTTTTGACCTGAGACCCCCAGACTCACCCTCTGTACTCGATGTACTTATAGATACACCCTGCTATCACCATGGCAACCAGGGCGTAGTACCAGGAGGAGACGAACATGAGAGAGAGACACAGACTCATCCCTAAGAAGGACAGGGTCCTACAGGAAGCACACATAGTACATATCATTACAGGTTTAAGGACCAAACCTGTGGTTTTAATCAAAGCATTGGAAAGCTTACATCTTACATAAACTGTGCAGGATTTATTTTGTTGCAGTTAGAAGCTGTTCTTACCAGTGATAGAACTTGAAGCGAGGTCTCCAGTTGGGGGTACGGAGCAAAGTCTGAACAGCGCAGGCCAGGTTCACAAACAGGTAGCACATGAGGAAGAACCTGAGCAGACACACGGATCGAAAAAAATCATTAAACGGAGAAAGGAATGTAATTAAACGCAGCCTGAAAGCAGCCAGGGTAGAAAAGGGATTGGTTCCTTGTATTTTCTGCAATGTTGGACCACGTACATGGAGAGGATGGGGGCCACGGCATCCAGAGAAGCGATGAGGATTCCTATCTCACAGATCCCAACTGTCAGCAACAGAGCCCAGGTGGGCTCGCCATTAGCCTTCCCATGACCAAAGACCTGAGAAAGACAGAAATAAAGAGAGAGGGTCTGATACAGTACTCTATTAAACAACCAGATGCCAGTTGTTATCCACTACGATACATTACACAGGCTAAAACAATCAACACCCTACGTTTGTCTGATTGGGTTATTATCGTGCTGATGTTGTGTAGTCTGATCCCGGCATAAGACAAAATTGGTGAATGCCACAAATTCTTGTACGTTCCACTTAAGAACATTTCCTGCAGGCACTTCACAGTAGAATCTTTCCAGTAAAGAGAACTGATCTTGCCTTTCACTGTGCAGTTGCAGCAAACTGTCTTAAGTTAAAATCAATGAATCAATCATTCATCAGTGGCTTAGTTAGGTGTTAATTGAGGTTAGAAGTTAGTTTAAACTATATTTGGACGTTTGCTGTGGTGGATTTAAAATCATCCAGCACACATAATAAAGGTAAGCAAAGACTTTGAGCATGTCAGTGCTGTTACTGCTTTAAAAATGTATTGAACTAAATACACAGCAGTGGCATAACGCAGGTGAAGAAGCTGAAAAGACCCATTCAAGACCAAAAAAAAGGGTTGTTTTGTGTAATTTGGGTGATGCCTGATTGTAAGAGAACACAGGGCTGTAACGTGTGGAAAACAAAGATCTTTCCAGCACTGACCTGTAGGAAAGGGATGATGCCATCCCGAGCAATGGCTTGCAACAGCCGGGGGGCGCCAGTGAGGCTCTGAAGCCCCGCCCCACAGCAGGAGAAAAAGGAGCCAATCACAATCACCCAGGGTGACGGCCAGGCCAGGATACCGATTACTGGGTTCTTCTTTACTGAGTAACCAAACCTGAAACACCCACAAACATGCATGTGGTATATTACTGTATGTTTGAGAGCCACGTCAAAGATACATTTCCCTCACCTTCTGATGGACAATGAAGAATTCTGATTTCAGATTTTTTAACTAGGTGTTTATCTATTCAGTGTTATATTGACTCAGCTACTGCAGCCAAACATCTATCCTGGCTCAGTATGTAAATAATTGACTGATTCATACTTTCATTATTTGAACCCCAATGACTCTGATGTCTCTAAACCTAAACCTACAATAAGCTGTAAAATACCAGTGTGTGCCAATATTTGTTTATCTACATTTCCAATGACTAGGAAGTCAATTAAAAACACACTCACTTGTCTCTCAGCACCACTCCTTCAATACAGGCTCCAAACAAGACCACACAGGAGATGTCTATCCGTGAAGTTAAGAGGGAAATACTTGCACTGTACAATTTACTCTGCAGTAACAGCTTGATCTGTGACATTGTAAGGTAAATAAATGAAACTATAACTAGCAGAATCAGTCTTGTGTGTGCAGAAATGGGTTTGCACTTGTGTATCTGTTTATCAGCACCACACACACTCAGAAAGAGTCTAGAGGATACAAATGAAGGAGGTGGTGAGAATAGCCAT
The DNA here is from genome assembly GCA_031216445.1 of Lateolabrax maculatus. NCBI lineage: Eukaryota > Metazoa > Chordata > Actinopteri > Acropomatiformes > Lateolabracidae > Lateolabrax > Lateolabrax maculatus. The sequence goes on along the minus strand of CM062203.1, from coordinate 21,333,745 downwards.
TATGGTTCCTATTGGGATGGACCTCTGGGCATCTCTGAGATCACCAGACCTGTTAGAACCAGCCATTATACCTGGAATCACACAAACACACACACACACACACACACACACACACACACACACACACACCCACACACACACACACACACACACACACACACAACGTAAAAGTTAGAGTCAGTGGTGGAGGACGTGTAAGTAATAGTTTTAATACCACAGTGTGAAAATACTCATCACAAGTAAAAGTCCTGCATTTTAATAATGACACCAGTAAAAATATTAAAGCAAAATATAATTAAAGTATCAAAAGCACAACTACTCTTTATGCAGAGTTTAGAGTGTTTTAATATATAACATATTCTTACATTTTTGATCACCTATGCATTAAAATGTAAGCACTGTAAAACATCCATTAGCCCAGGCTTTTATTTGCTTCAATCACTAAACTCAACCTGCTTATATTTGGGACAGGCCTTTGCATTTGAAATACAATGCAATTGTTTGAGACCTGCGTTTATTTGTAAAAATGTGTATACACACAGGACTCTCCGTTTAATTGGGGCTAGGTGTTTGATTTGTGTTTTACGGTAAAAGCCTTTTCAAAAATAATACATTTAAAAAATGTTTAAAAAAAGTGTTAGATTATATAAATAATAATCTAACCACACTTTTTTAAAAATAATCTAACTACACTGACAAAAATTTTAAGACTTTTTAGAAATGAGTGTGAAAATCTTGAACGAAGAAAGAATAAGAGGATAGCTGCTTTAGAATAAAAAAGAAATATCACCTAATTGTAGAAATTTCATAAATCTAGTTGACTAATGTTTAAAATAGGCATGAGCAATGGCATTCTTTTTTTCACTTGTTTAAAGAAAACAAGACTTTCAAGACTCAACAACAGGCACAAATGGCTTGGTAGGATGAGGAATTTTGCAGTGTGTGCACTATCCAAAATGTAAAGTAGCTGGAGTAGTGGAGCAAAAAGTCTGATACTTCTCTCTGAAATGTACAAGTAAAAACCTGCAGAAAATGGAAATACTCAAGTAAACTACCAGTACCTCAAAAATGAAAGTTAAAAAGAAAAAGTCACTTAAGTTCAAGTAACTCAAAAGGTAATTCCACACAGAGCACATAAAGCCTCTGAAGTAATAACTGACATTAACCCGGGAACCTTACGAATCTGCGAGTTCATGTTTCATTTGCTCTGGCAGATACGTCTGGCCCCCCCTCCCATTCAAACTGATTTATCTGCCGATTTATCAGGCCAACCAATCACAAACGTTTATCTAGTACGAGGAGGGTTTAATACGATGTCCGACAGAGACGAGTGCCGTTCAGGTATCTTTGTAGATATCCAAGATGGCGCTGCCCATATGGAACGCTCAGCGGCCGGCTACAGCGGCAGTATTAAATGGACTGGATGGTAAATTTACTCTAAAAGAAGAACAAGCAACTGCACTTAAACTTTATTTTGATAAGAAATATGTGTTTGCCGTACTTCTGACAGGACGGCGTTTCATCGCTCTGATTGGTTGTCTCTGCCTGTCGCTAATTCCTTGGAAATCAAAAATGAACTGAGAGGTTCCAGACTAATACACATTTGCGAATTAGTCTGGTGATGCCAGGCTAGCCTGACATAGGACTATTGGTTTGGTATGTGTCAGAGAGAATCATCTACCTGTGACAGAGGGGAAGTATATTCCCACCAGCAGAGTGAAGTAGGTGGTGATGTCATTGAAGACGTAGGGCATGTTGTTGTCATTGGACTGGGGCTCCGAGGGTTGTACCGAGGGCTGGCTCTTCTTCTCTATGAATGCACCGGCCGGGCCGTAGTCACCCCACAGGTTGTCTAATGGAAAGACGGTCAGACAGCCGGATGAACATTAGGATCCCTTCTCCGGCAGAAATGAACATCTCGTGGACAAAGCCGATCACTTAGCCCATCCCATGAGACGGAATAAGCCAGAGGAAGGCCTTCTCACCTTTGATGACTCCACTCAGGAGCCCGGGGATAGCCCGTATCTCTGTCAGGTTGTTGGAGGTGAAGTAGTTGTCGCAGGTTGCGTTGGGATGTTTGGTGTCGCAGAAGATCATCCACAGCTCGGTCGTCTCAGTGCTGTTCTTCACGACTTCCATCTTTGCGCAAGTTTCAAACTTCTCGTTCCTCAGAGATCGGTTTCCCAGCAGACACACACTATGAGGGGGGAAGTGTAGGGTAGTTGGACGAAAGTTGCTGTATCTGTTGCTGTGGCAGATAAAGCTCTGGTTCTGATAATTGTAAATTAATGAAAGAAATTATCCAATATATATTTTTTTTTACAATTGTTGATCTAGCGCCGGAGGATTTTTTTTTTATTGGAACATTTCAGTCTTGGAAACGTGTTAAATGCTTAATGCTTCACATTGAGTAACTCACTTAAACTCCGGTGGTTCGATGGCCGTCTTGATGACTCCTGCATAAGTGGCCATGATCGAAAGAACCACACAGGCCAGAAACACCAGAGCCAGTTTGTTCACATACCTGCCGGGAGAAGGGGAATAAATGTGTGCTTTGGTGTGAGTGTGTGTGAGTGTGTGTTTTTATATGTGCGTGTGTGTGTAGATACTCACTTCACCCCTACAAACACTACCAGCGCCATCAGAAGCAGGCAGCATGTGCCGTAGACTCGCATGTTGTTGAGCATGGCTGCGTGTTCGCCTTCCTGGAACACCGTCGCGGTTGGGAGAATGTAGGTCTGGCAGTGGGGTGACAGAGAGTGAAGGTGTCATTCACGTGCAGCAGAGTACCTACTGTGGCTGTCAGGAGTGGGGACATACCAGCAGAATCTCTATGGTGCCCAGTATGTACATGGATCCAGCGAAGGTGGTGCCGAGGTAGAAGCAGAGACCCACCGCTCCTCCGAACTCTGGACCCAGTGATCTGGAGATCATGTAGTACGCGCCCCCGGCTTTAGAGAAATTAAACTCTGGTTAGTCTACTGCCCAATGTATTCCCTCATATTTTAAACTTTATTTTGCATTTCTCCAATGGGCGTAATTTCCACTGGGGATGGAAATGCCTGACTGACTGCCCTGTGTGTCGCCTCTCAGGCAACATACATGCTGCCATATCCTCTTTGTGAAGGTTGTTGGGGCTGTATGCTGCCTGTGAGGAAGACTGCCTCCTCTGCATTTTCAGAAAAAAAAAAGTCTAAATAATTACTTCAAAAACTGATCGCACTGATCATCAGACATAGATCACGCAGGGAAAGACAGTGCCCCGTGTGGTAACTATGGAAATAAAACATTATTTATTGAGTTTAAATGTCCATTGTTGACATTTGAAATAGTAATTTACATTTGCATTTACATGCTAGTTAGTTTTTGGCATTTTTGATTGGGCAAGATTGTACAATTTCTGTGAAAAATAAAGTTTCCAATTATAAATGAACATTCACTTGGACTTAAATGGATATCTGTGAGTATTTTCCAGTCAGTAAGAGAAGTCTTGGATCTGAACATCAACAGCTGCATATAAACTCTACAATTTAAAATGAAGCTTTGTCTCTTTGTGACCCCTGATATCAGGTTGCATATGTCTACAATGAGAATATCCCTTCCTATCCCTTGCTGCATTTGACTACAGGCAAAAATTTGTGTAGCAGAAATGTGTTTTCACCTGCTCTCTTTACCTTGTTAACCATCTGACAACCCCCAAATTAATTTATCTCCCACTGCGCTACACAAAAATGTATCAATAGTATGAAAAATTAAATATTTCTGGAGTATTAGAAAAAAATAACAAATGCAACATTTCATAATGTACCTGGGACAACTCCGTTGGTTGCTATGGCGCTCATTGATATGGCTGTGAGCAGGGTCTGTGTGGACAGAAAGGGGACAGATGTTAAATTGTGGAAGATTTAATGATTTATCAATTTAAATAGTATTTCAGTGGATTCATTAGTATTCAGATATCCAGCTAGCTGTCTAACTAAACACACCTTGTTGGTCACTTTAAGGACAGCCAACTTTATTGGCTCTATCTGCCCATGGGGGGGGGGGAGGAAGGATTTGGGGTCCTTTCCCTAACTTCCTTGTTAACTTCCACACTTATTTTTGCAAACCAAAAATGACCTCTGACCTGAGTCATACCAAGGGGTGGAAGTAGTAAGACAATATTTAAATAAAACTTTCACAACCAGGGTTTCATTGTGCTCCACAGTTATAAAAGAAAAAGAGTGAACAGCATTTGAATACATATTTAAACCAAAGATAAGCCCAAACCCTTCACAGAAAATTCAACAAACTGGGGAAGGGAGGCCCAATCAACAAAAAGTCTCTGAAAGTAAATCGGTGTTAACCAGATAATCCATGTCACATTTTGGGCATTACATGCACAACCGCTGCGGGTGGAGCGCCACCGAACTCCTCACAGCCTCTGTCCTGTGTGAGGCTGCAGAGCCGGACTGTGTGCAGATTATTCACATCACATCACATCACATGAGCCTTTCACACAGTCGGCTCTGTGTCGCGCCGAGCCTCTGACGTCCGACCCGCGGCTGCACGCAACATCCACTCTGTGCTGATCAACACCGCACGGCCCCAGAGGAAGGGCCCCTGATCGCTCCGCCAGGCTCCGACACACGGAACGGCGCGGCGAGCGGGGCTCGTCCCATTTACGTGATGAAAAACACCGTGTTTCCACCCCGCTGCAGTCGGCAGGGAGGCAACCCGCGGAGCTGCTGGGGCCCCTGAGTGACTCACACAGATGCAGCACATGGAGACGATGGCGAAGGAGCCCAGGATTCCCGCCGTGCCGACGATCCAGGTGAGACGCAGGAAGAGAATCACGCCCAGGATGTTCTGCATGCAGGGCAGGTAAACTCCAATGAAGGTTCCCATCTGGGGGACCTGGGGGTGGATGAGCACACACACACACACACACACACACACATAGGTGCACACAGGTGAGAATCAACAGGGCGGACGATGAGAGGGGAGGAACTCTTTTCCCTTCATATTACATCCCCAAAGATTGTTTTCTAGTGCTTTTATTATGAGGTGTTCAAAATAACTGTAATCCCTCCTCACATGAGTTTATCATATTCAATATTATGAACAAGTAAATAACACAGAGTGTTGCAGCTTAGTCTTAGTCGCTACAGTTGAAAGCAGTATGCAGTGGAAGGGTCTTACTTAGCACATTGGCTTGAGAGAACAAAGCATTTCATGTTTATGAACTGATCCGTCAGAGCTTCAAAATGATTAAGATCACCTCCAGTTTTAATCCAGTACTCCTCCTATAATCTATTTAAAAACTACTCTGTTTTGAATAGTCATTTGTATTGTATATGTCTTCTTTTCCCACAGAAAAGTAGAAACCACCTGCTTCAAACACATTTTGGAGCGGAGGGGTGAGCTTTAAAGTTTATAGACTTTTGCACAACACGGCTGTTGGCTTGTCATTTACGACCCTGCTGTACCTTACAGACTGAACTGAGGGGGCTGCTCTCCAATCGTACTGGAGTTGAAAAGGAATAATTTTGGATTGTCAGAAATTATTCACCAAGTTTTATGGTTCAAGCCGATGCCCAGCAAAACACGAACAGTCCAAACACAAAGAAGTAAAAATGACTATAAAAAAAAAAAAAAGAAAAAAGTTCAAATGGCACTGGAGCTGTCCTTTACAGATATAACCCAGGAGCTCTATTGGCTCTGCACATTTTAATTTGAGTCCTGGTGTTAGAACACCAAAAGGTTATTTCAGCTGATGGTTAAATAATTTCTTCATGTTTATGTGGTAAACTCCAGCATCTCGAATCATTTGAGACTGTTAAATCTCAAAGATCAAGTATCTTTGAAGTGTCAACTGTGGAACAATCACATTGCATACCAGGTATTTAATCTTTTTTACAAAAGCAAGAAAAAGTGCTTCAAATTCTTAATGTGCCGCAGGATATTCAGTTGATATACATCCATCATCCAAACAACAGCTTTAGCTGCTAAATAACATTATGTCTATCTTCTATAATATTTACAGTATGCATCACACAAACACGCACACATTTGCTTCTACTTCTTTCCTCCCCAAAAAGTGTACATACCATTTTTCGAGTCACAAACACTTTGTCCTGTGCTATCTCCACTGCACTCAGTTGCCTGTCGAAAGGGTGGGAACTGCCTGATGTTGGCTTCCAGATCTCCCACATCTTCCCCCTTGCTTTACCCTGTCTCTTCTCTCGTCTGTTTTACTCTCCCCCTCACTCGCTCTCTGTCTCCTTCTCTTTAGTCCCAAGCTTCTGATCCCCTCAAAGAAAAAGAAAAACGCAGCTATCGTGCATTCAGGGGGCGGGTTCCAGTTAAAACATCATCAGTGCTTCTTCACAGAGCCACAGTCCGAGGTCCAAGACTCTGGGTGATCAGCGTCAGCCAGACTACCAGGGAGGCAAGTATTGTTGTAACTGGGGCATATTTGCAAGGATTTCATATGATTTGACTCATTTATGTCCCTACTGTCTGCAGCATGGACAGTTACCAATGTGACTAATGATAGCAGTGGGGTTTTGTCCTTTTTTGTGTGAATTTGGGCTGGACGAGGGGCTTCACAAACAACTGGGAAGAAAAAACAGTTTTCATGAGTCTTCTATCCCCTTGTTTTTCAGGCCTAAGATACAGTAACAGCACTACAAATCCAGGTAGTTTAGTGCCTATTGGTGCTGCAATGCGCAGGGGTCTTCAGTGTGATGACATGTCGGAAAATACACTTAGCTGATTTCTCATAATGTCAGAAAAAAACACTTTCATAGCAGGCCCGTTAGATATAAAGCTACAGCCAGCAGACGGCTGAAAATTGTAAAACAATTCCTTTAGTTGCATTCTCAGCCTTCACGACCAGCAAAAGAGAGACAGGCTGCAACAGAGCTCTCTGACACTGACGATACTCGGAGACAGTCCATTTGTTCCCACACACAACCGATTTTACAGACCAGCCGACATTTGAATTACGCACAACTCACTCAGTATCCTTACATACTTATAGACATGCACATCATCCCGGAGCGAAAAAAGGGGAACTGTGAAAAAGGTCGGACCGACATGCAACTCTGTCCTTCTGTGGGTCAGTTTTAAAACCATCAGCAGCGGGTACGCCAGCTGGCACAAAAGGAAGGGAACACCTCCGTCCTCCACCTCCAGCTGGCACTGGAAAACACAGCCTCCCACAGCACAGACGTAGTTCTCCTCTGTGTGGGGGCTGGGGGGACGTTCACGGGCCAGACTGAGCCGCCGTCAGCCAACCAGCAGCAGGAGAGGTGACTGGAGAGGCCCTGCTGAACGCACCCTGTGAGTTCACAGCTGGACTTTGTATTTGAGCAGAGGAAAACGTGTCCGTCCCTGCCACGACCTTAATGCGAGTGCTGCTGGTCAAGCGTTTCATATCTTTTTCCCACGCTGAGTGGGTTATTGGCGCCACACACCAGGCTCAAAGGAGATGTGATTAGTCTTGTGACTTTGCTCAAAGGCTGATAACAACTACAGTTATCAAGGTACCATCAAAGAAACAATATTAGGTTATTTGAAGAGCGACGCTACTGTTCTGTGGTTCCACAGAAGGTGTTGCATCGTTAATCAGTTAATGTGTGTTTGCTTTTTCTAGTAATGCATTCTGCATTTAATGGGTGTTACTTTTTTTGTATAAATGCGCTGCCCATACCTCTCCTTCAGCTGTGTCACATGAACCTCAAGCGATGGATAGATTTTAAAGCTCAGAATGTCTCTCAGTATCTGCCTCAAAACGCCTCTGTCCTCCCCTTCCTATCTGACCTGCTTCCACTTCTCCTGAGCTCTGTTTTTGTTCTGTTTATTTGAGGGATGAGCAGCACCCTGACAATGTTTATGGTGGGCTACTAGACCTGCAGGACAAACTGTATAAGATGTGTCCAATGTGAATAGCAGGATCTTCCGGTGGAGGTGCCGGTCTAGAAAGTGGGACTTTGAAAAGATCCAGCCGCTGAACTGGGACACAGCCACGCACAGAGATTGTGTTGCTATTTGTGCTGAATTCAAACACTTTGCCATTAATCAATTTTTCTAATTGGCAATCAATTAATTGGTAATCTTTTAAGCAAAAATGCCAAAGATTCAGTGGTTCCAGATTCTCAAATGTGAAGATTTGTTAGTTTTCCTAGTCCTCTTTAGTAGTAAATGAAATATTTGTAACAAATTGTCGGCTCTGAAAAGTGCCTTAAAATAACTTTCCATCCATTTTTATGTAAAGCAATTTTTTAAAAAGAAGTAAATACTTTGTCGCAGTCAAAGATACAGTATTTAGACAGTAATACTTGATAGTGTTCATTGTTTTGGCTCTGTACTTAAGTAAGTGTAACTTTCAGTTTGAAGGGTCTTTGAGTGCGTCCACATCCATATGTGTGACTAATGTAACTTATCTAGTCACACTCTTTCCCTTAAAATTGTGGGTCTATGAGATAAAACAGCAGCATTCCCTACACGGTTAATGTGCTGTGATGACTCAAATTAAAGCCAGCACGTCATCATCACACTCATTGTGTAATTATAATGCAGTCTGTTGGCATGCAGAGCCAAACACACAAAAATAAGTTACAGTTTTACTGTATGTCTTTTGTTCTTCAGGCAGTAAAAATAAAAATCGGCAAATTAGTTCATAATAAATCTCATGGGATGAAAGAAAATGACACATCTCTTTCTCACAATACAGTCCATTCTTGAGATATGTTCATGAGCTCCTCGTGATATCATCACAGAGATCAAAGTCGACAGTAAACTCTAATTAAAGCTTGATGGACTGCAGAACTGAAAAGCAGGAATAATTTTTGCAAAAACTCATTCTACAGCCCACACCTCAAATCAGAACGTGATACACTGTCATTTATCATCATGCCATGTCTAGTTGGAGTAGCAGAATTGTCATTGTCATTGTCAAATCATTGTCAATGTCAAAAAAGAGGTCCGTACCACCACAGTGACCGTCCTGACCCCCTCCTCGTTCTCTGCCTCCTCGTGCTCACGGACACCCTGGGTCAGGTTGGTGTAGTTGGCCAGCTTGTTGAGAAGAGATGATACCATGGGGTTACTGTCCATTTCCTCCTGCAGAGAGACAGAGAGAGAAACCCATGATTGAAATGAGGCATTCACAACCTGTTCTGTTACTGCTGTTTAAGCCTCCTTAACCAGCTCCCAGTATGTTCAGAACTGATTTTTAAATCTTATTGATTACTTTTAGGACTCTTCATAGCTTTGCTTCTTGTTAAACTTCTGACCTCTTAGTACCACAAGAGCCTATACATAGTTCATATAAAGGACCTCACATAGAGGTTGTGTATCTGTTACAGAGACCCAGCTTAGAACTAGACGGGACAGAGACTTTGCAGTCAGTGCTTATCCTGTGTTTTTTCTTTTCTATCTTACTTGGATTTCTTTTTCTTATCTTACATTTCTGGAATTGGATTTTTCTGTTTATCACAGAAATCTAATGACTTTATAATGGGTTGATTTCAATTTTCTGTCTTTGTGGTTTTTGAAAAGCACACTATAAATAAATAATTGCAATATTATCAATATAAATGTATCAGTAATATCATTACTAGTATTATCCACATCCAAGCATCTGGATATTTGAAACCATCTGATTAAATACCTGTGTCCTTTAACTTTTATGTCAGCAACTTTAAATCATGTACCTGTAGTTATTTATTCATAAAAGTTATATTGCACAACATAATGATACAACCTGCACCATAGATCATATGCAGCATGAATTTTCTTTTCAACTTAGTGGACAATACAGATTATGAATATGTGCATCAAGCATTCATAAAGCATGCTTTTGGTGAAACATAATTTCTGTCTTACCTCAAACAGGGCCATGTTCTTGCCTTCATAATAGTGTTCTCTGTCACTGTCTGAGTTGATGAAGGGACTGGACTCTCTCTGGCTGTCATCTCCTGGTAGGATACAGAGGAAAAACACCCATACTGTAAGATGCACATACTGTTAAAAAGACTGTAGTCTGGTGTCCTGGTAGTTACAGCAGTGGCAGTGGACAGAACATGTACACATCCCTCTGTGGGTTATTCAGCTGGGGATTTTTCAGTATCATTTCATTTGTGTCTTCGTTAGCAGAATATTTATATCTCCATTTTGACCTGAAAATTTGTAAGAAGTGCCAGACGGCTGGCTGAAAACGCTCAACGTCCCCCACTGACCACCTACTTCTTGTTGAAGTGTGCGGGCACAAATGAAACTCATTGCTGTTGCCTGGTTGGTGCACTTTCAACCGACCAAAGAAGGTTTTGTGGAATAGGAAACGCCACAATTGACGGCTAGAAGGCTGCACCACATCATTCCCAGACAGGTGAAGCTAGTTAATATTCTGAAAGCAAATGACTGGCAGCAGGTAAATAATGAACACTGACAATGTTAAACCTTACAACACCTACAAAGAGCTGAGCGGCAGCACACCCTGTCGAGCTAAAACTGCTGTAGCGGCCATTAGTCAGATATTAGTTCGCTTTTCTCAGATGTCAAGACTTGCAGTTTGTCAGTGTAATCCGTAAATACAACGCCACCTTTGAGTTTGGTTCATTTTAATAATTTGAATGCATAAAAAAGGTCATGGTATATTACGAGGACTGTCCGATCAAAGTGGCTGTTACGGTGGTGGCCATGCTGTCCTGTTTGCTGTTGTGTGGAAGTATACTTAAGGTAAACTCCACTGAATCTATAAAAAATGAAACGCTATATTGTAATGGAAACAGAAAAACATAGATAACGGCATATTTTTCTTATTTCATTTAACCCTTAATGGAGTTGACCTTAAGGAAACTGGATAACATTAGCAACATTATCGGAACCAGTGATAGTGTTTGGACTTTTGTTTTTTATGCAACTTACTATGCTACTGTCAGACACTAAACTCTTTACATGTTGTTATCAATGAGGTCGTAGTGAATAGATTTCTAAATTCATGAGTGCTGTCATAAGATACCATTTAACTTGCGTGTGTTAGTCATTTATCTGATTTTGGATGTCTTGGTTTTTGTAAAAGCAGCACGAGTTGTGGCACCAGTGGACCATCCAACATGTGGCTACACCTGTATCAGACTGTATAGCCTAGAATGAGAGAGCGCCATGCTCCAGACCACTTTTTAAAGAGCTGATTCTAAAACGTTGCAACGACAGGGTCTGATACTGTTTATTGAGACTCGGGGGGTCAAAGTTTTCAGTGTCTGGCAGAAAAATGAAGGCTTTGCCCACAGTTTAACCTTTGGCTACAATCAGCTTTTGTACAACTTTGAAAAGTCAACGCATAGAAGAGTAACTTCAAGATGTGCCTTTCAAACTGCTTCAATCAGTTTGGTTTCCTTGCCCCTGGTTGTCATGCAGTGGTCTCAGTTTATTAGGTTTGGTATGTTATCACACTAGATGACACTGTTGTCTTTATTGGCTTACAGAACCCAAGGCCTAGCAGTGGTTCAGAGATTACTGAAGAGCACTTAATAAGAAGAACAGTGCACTGTGGGTGCACATGACATGGTGAGGACTGTAACAAAACCGTACATGCAATGATGAGTAGAGTATGACAGCTGTTATTTTTTTTTACATTCATGCCCACAGCGGGCACCGAGCAGGAAACAAACTGAAAGGATCTCTGTTGAAAATCAAAAACCCCAGCGTGCAGAGGTTAAAGTCAGGGTCAGATCTGTACTCAGTGCTATCTTTGCGGCATTCAGCAGCCACTTTCTTCTGGGCCCTCGTTTGCACAGGGAATGGGTGGATATTTATGTCACAGATGTCAAGAGTTTGTGACACATCATGATGTTAGTACATAATCTAAAAGGACAAGATAATGTATGTCACTTTATTGTAACAGAAGTACAGTAAAGTGCACACACAGCTGGGTGCTTTAGCATGCTCCCTTATAACAATGGCAAGGTATTGCTGAGCTGTCTGTTGGACTCTAGAGTCAGACTAACACACACACACACACACACACACACACACACACACACGTATTGCTGTATGCGTGTGGACCTTCACTGAATATTCACTCCCTAATGCTAACTTTGACCTTCAAAACTAACAACTGAACCCAAACTCAACAAACTCAAACTAATTCTTAAAATAAACTAAACATAATTCTGATTTCAAGACCTTCGATGATTATGAAGTATGACATCTAGAAAAGGAGTTTAAAAACATATAGATAAAAGCACACACCATACACTCCAACCAGAAAGAAAGAGATTTTTCTTTGTCAATGAATGTAAACTATAAATTAATTTACAATAGACTATAAAGTTGTGACCATCTCTCTCACTCCCATGCGGTCATTTTGTTTGTTTACAAAAAATAAACATTTTTGAAAGGCTTCCCATGCAGTAATCAGGGTAACCAGCAGGTGTCCATGTTTCTTTACCTCCAACAGCAGGGTGTCCTAGAAACTAATAGAAGTAATATAATCATGTCAAATGTTATAGAGTTAGTGTCCTCCGTGACCAACCCACAACCCTAATGGTGCACACCCTGTACAGTTCAGTGAGTGACAAACCGGCTTGTTGAGGCATTAGACAAGTGACAATCCAACTGAACAAAAGTCAAAGGGGAATTAACTAAAACTAAAACTTCCTCCACCCCACTGGGCTAACACATGGGAAACAATGACGCAAATGATTAACATCCTTTTCCGCTGTACAGTTTGTAGAAGTGCCTGGAAGTGTTCTGTGCCATTTCCTCTGCTGTGCCACTACAACAGAGGCAGGTTCATTGATTACTTCATATTTAATACTCCATTTCTGTCTCCAGTCACTATAAATAAGTCTCTGGGAATTTTAAACACACACTTAACAGAATAGTTCGATATTTGGGGAAATTATTTGCTTTCTGGTGCAGGCTGGTGGTGGTTAGATGAAAAGATCAATACCACTCTCAAGACTGTACAGTAAATATGAAGCTACCGCATCAGCCGGTTAGCTTAGCTTAATTTTCATACAGTTTTCCACATTTTAAATGAATATTTGATCCCAAATGGTGAAGTTCAACCATTAATTATTAACCCATTTTAATGCATTACAAACCAGTGAATGATATGGGCCTGCTACAGCTATCATAGTCCAAGACAGCAGTCTTGAGCCTAAAAACATATATATTGTGTGCAGCCTAAGGAGTAATACTACAAGCAGAAAGTGGAATAGTATGAAAAATGACACTGGTCATAGGAAACTGCTTTGGAAAATGTTGGTATTGTTTATGCAGATGGCATCTTGTCTAATCAGCACTGTGTATGTGGGTTCGTGTCCTTTTGAGCACTGCATGTTCTGTGTCTTCTGCCTTTACAATGACAGACAAAGAGTAAAAGTACACACTGTGCTGCCATTCATAAAGGGATTTATGATAGTTTGCAATGCTTTCATTAAAGGGATAGTTTGGTTTTGAGCGATGTACCCCCAGTGGGATTTTTCTGAAGGAGTGCTTCACAGAGCAGGTTCAGTTTACTAATCATGAGGGGTACTACTCAGCCTGTGAAAACAGTTATAATACAGTATAATTCCTTTGTGGTTCCTGAGGAGCTTTCTAAAGTCTAAGAAAATAAATCCAACAACCCTGATGACGTCAACACAGCACATTTTTAAAGGGGAAACTCCACTAATTTTACACATCACAGTGTGTTTACAGGTGTTGGGGAGTGCTTCCTTCATAAGTGAAAAAAGATGTGTGAAGCCTTTTGTGGCTCCAGAGGGTGCTGTGTGAGGTTGCTTGTGGTAACAACCACACAGGGAATTATCACCCTCAGATTACCTCCCTCAGATCTATGGAACTTTTTAGCATCTTTCAGCTCATTGTTTTGGTTTTCCCGCCCACAGACTCCACTCTCAGAGATATAGCGTAGATTGGAAGTCGAATAGTGAACATTTTACATATTACCACTTTTTGACCAAAAATAAATCAATGTAAATGGCCTGAAATAGATAGTATTTGCTGTATGACTTTGTGTGACTGTTATAGGCATAGTTATTGCTGTGCTTTTTAAATGACATTCATACTTTTGCATATTGTACAGTATATGTGTGTAAGTGGTGTTAGGGTTAACCCAGGTAAACCCTTATAACTCCAAACCATAGACTGCATATGAAAGATCATATACAGTTTATGGTCACCCACTGTACAAAAATGAAGCCAAAACATCCCAGATACAGGCGCTTCCATGTTTCGCAGGTTCTACCCATACCAGATTTCTCTGACTCCGCATGAAATTACTTTTAACATTTTTATCTTTTTATTGGTAATACATAGATAAATACAGAAATATAAAATTATATTAAAATTATAAAAAAGTATTTCTTATTTTTGTTAAGACAGGAATATCCTCAGGTGCCTAAAACAGGGCCCCTGGATTGGTCAGGGGGCAATGTTTGTAAAGACTTAAAGTATTCAATGAAAGAATTTGTAAAATTTTGCAGGCCTGCCTTTCACTAGGAATCTTATCTTTCATAAAAAAAACATAATATTCCTAAGCCACAGAGAAAGAGACGGCAGCTTAGGAGATTTCCACAGAAGTATAACACGGCGTCTTGCCAAAAGACAGGTAAAGGCTAATATGTCTGACTATGAAGAATTAATTTGGGGAGAATCAACAGGGACTTCGCTGTAGAGGGGCCCAGCTTTATATCAGGTCAACCAGGGCCTGAGAGAAGAGCAGGGGCCCCCCGTCCAGAGTTAGAGAGCCTGAAAACAAGCCTGGAGGAACTGATCCAAACCAACCTCGAACATGCCACCAAGCTTAAGGCTGAAGAAGAGGACAGTCAGGCCCTTCAGAGCGAAACTGCCCTGCTGAAAGAATAGCTGAACGACCAGGAGAAGGAGTTCCTCACTGTTTTACAAGCCCTCAACCTTGTCAGACCCCGAAGTCACAGCTCACAGACTAACCTCATAAAAGCCTGCATAGCTGGTTTTGTAGTAGTTAAAGTTAATTGTTGAGAGGTTTTACACACACACTGAATGATCAATGTTTAAGGACATCAGGATTGTTGGTGGCAAAACATTCAAGTTGTGTATGGGGTTGGCATGTTTTAGAGCCATAGAGCCACACTGTTAGCAGGCCTTCTCTTTAGTGATAATGTATAGCTGCGTCTAAAATCACTACCTCTTTACTTTATAGTGCACTATATACTATATATCCATATAAATCCATCCACTGTCTGCCAACAATCCCCAAAAAGTGTTGTATTTTATATTATCGACGCGAACATTACTGCTGTACGACTCAACAACATGGATGTATTATACATGCTCTGTGTGACAGTGACAACGCAAAGTGACGATGATTCATTAATGCCCGGAATCTCAATTTACTGCTCTCTAGTGATCAATCATATAAGGAGTAGTGAATGTGTAAAGAAAAGAAGTGACTGAGGATAAAGACAAGACAATAAATACATCTGCAAGGTTTCAATTTTGATTTTTGAGCAATACCAGTGTTATATAAAAGTTGCTTCACATGGTGCTTACTTTGAGTAGTACATATTTAAATGTATTACATTTTTAATTATTTCATAAATGTTAATTGTAGACAGACACCTAGCAACATAAAGATACATGTCATTCCTATAGGATGGTCTAAACATATTTTCTTGAGCAAACAAGTTAAAATGGATAAAGAGAGCGGAAATCCTGTTAGCAGTCTGTGAAGATTATTAAAGGACAGTGTTCAGTTTCTGCATTTTAGATATTATGTTCTGTAGGTCATATGGCAATCATTTTTGGAGTTAAATAATGAGCTTTAAAAGGTACAAAATTAAGATATTACTGAATGTCTACCTCTCCGTCTGTTACACACTTGGCCAGCCTGAATGCTTAGAAAAAAGAAACCTTGCACTACAGCCAACATACAGCAAAGAGCCCCAAACATCTATCCACAACACAAGTAACAACACAACACAGTCCCACCTTCCTACCAACCAAGCTGCCCTGCAAGTTCTAGCTAGTTGAACAGCGTCACACACAAAAACTGTGTGTGTGTGTGTGTGTGTGTGTGTGTGTGTGTGTGTGTACAGAATGTGCCTGACATAACAAGTATCTCACTGTGTCAGCATGCTTCTGTTTGTGCATGTGCAATTATACAATGACACATACAAACTTCCACATTTCAACACATACTCTTCACCTGGTGCACGCTCCAGCTCACTCATGACCCCTAACGGGAATAAAAGGGCATTGAAAACCTCAGTGTTTGAGGTTTTGTCTTACACTTTTTTCCTACCTGAGTGGGATCCTTGTAAGTTGTCCCCGTCCTCTTCCTCCCCAAATATTTTGCCCAGACTGACAGGTTTGCTGCCTCCAGCTGTAGCCGCGCTGTTGCTGCCACCCTCCTCATCCTCCACTGGCACTACGGTGAAGTTGATGGGCATCTTAGCTCTTCAGCTGTCCAGGAGAGTGTATGATGGGGGTGTCAAGTGACGACAACCAGGGAGCCACAAGCTGTTGAACTTTCACCCCCAACAGGGAAGAGAAAAAAATAAAATACCCAAAGGGAGTCAAATCGAAGTCACAGGGCCCCAGTGAGGAAAGCTAGGGGTTCAGATTGACAACAACATGGCACTCACACCAACTCTTCAGTTTCTTTATTCTTTGTTGTTGATCCAGTTTCCCCTAAACTCAGGGTGAAAGTGAGTGCCTCCTGCACATGAGGCAGGCCAAAGTCCTGCAGTATATCTCTTCACTCTCTCTCCTTGTTGCTTTCCCTCCCTTTCCCTCACCCCCCCACTGCTCCAAGACTATTGCCCCATGTGACCTTCTATTTACCATATGAACAGAGTTGGAGTCCATATATGGAGAGCCCTGCAGCTCCTCCCATTACTCTGACCGTCCCACTTCTCTCACTCACACCTTTGTGAGTGGGGAAACGGTGGAGAAACACACTCAAAAGTATCCAGAAAAGTATCCAAGGTATACGTAAAATCCACTGAATGAAAAATAAACACCTGGCTCATATCTAATGAGGACAATCCAAATGCAAACTCTTCGCTTGTCTGTTCTTTTGTCTTGGGCTTTGTTTCCTCCTCTCCTTTCAGGCTGGTAGTTTCCGTCTTTGGTTTCCTCCAGGTAAATAAAATGGGTGTTACCTTTCCTGCTGTGCATTCTGGGTAGCGGTGATTTGCTGTTGTTCAACATAGAACTGCACTGCACGCTCTCGTGTGCACACGCAATGTGTCAGTAAAGGAAACACCTTGAAAGCCTTGGGCACTAACTTTCCTATGTATTTTGAGCACCAGCATAGATTACAATGGACAGTCACAAGGGGAAACGCTTGAGCTTTGAATAACAATGGACACAAGTAAACAGGAATTGTTTTCAGTTTGAGGGAATGATCATTTTATTGGCTTACAAGGTTTTTTTTAAAAAGTTGGGACATTTATCTTGATGTGAAACTTTCTTTGTACCTTGCTTTTTTAGTTTTACCTGGTTCATAGAATAGTAATAACACAGAAAATAAGTCCTGTACATGTCTTAATGGCTGTTTTGTGAATACATTCAATGCATTTCACTTGACACAAAGGCAAATCTAACAAATGTTTAGGATAATAATAAAATAATTATACCTGGAGGTGCAAGAAAGTATCAATAGGCAACTTTACTGCTAGGTCCTTTTTGTAGGCGGTTACCCGTAGCCTGAATCTACATGTTGCCTTACATCTTCTGTTTTATTAATAACTATTCATAATTATGTTATTTATTCCACGACTGCGATAAAACTCCTTGTGTGCCATGGAATTTTTCCTCAGAAAGTTTGCTACATTAACAAACAAAGCATCGTGTTTCCCCTGGCATACAAATACCATATCTTCTTAGCTTAGTCAAAAATAAGTATAAAATAAGTAGTTGTAGGCTCCATGTCTGAAAAGTGAAGCCAATGTGGAAGTGCCTTAAACTTGCATTCTTTCTTATGGCCAGCAGGGGGCCCCACTTCTCACTTGATTTATTACCTCAGTAAACATTCTTATAATGAGTTTATGGTCTCAATGGCTAATTTGAATTCTTCTTCAATATAGCATGATGTTCATTTAGTAAATTGTGGTCCCATTAAGAGTGAAATAGACGATAAAGCAGGGTATGTTTTAGGGCGCGGCTACTTTGTGATTGACTTCCATAGCGACCTGTCAGTCAGGATAGAGGCGTAGCAATGCGTATCAATGACACTGTGTACATTTAACTAGCCGTGATGAACTTGTTTTTGGGTGTTCGTCTTTGAACTTTGACCCTTTCAAAGTGAGTTTTCAGCTCATGAAAGTTAATTGTAATGTTTACAGCGTTCAGTTGTACTGAAAGACTATCTGGGGGGTCGTTCAGGTGTCGCATCTAAAAATGCGTGCAAAACACCAATCCATCCTTTTATTCAGCGTTTCCGAGGTTATGGTACTGTCGCGCCTGCCGTTACTAAGAAACCATCCAGCTACTCACATGCCAAATCACAAGCGGTCTTTGGATTTAGCCATTTCATATGGAAAAGTCACGGCCATTTTGCAGTAAGCCCCACTGACTAAACTGACGAGCTAGCTAGTGCTATCCTTAGCTGATAAATTAGTCTTTGCTACTCGCCGGGCTGCTAACCTGTGTTAACAATTGACTGTGGGGGCGTAAACCCACGCTTCAATGTAAGAGTCGCTGTTCAGTCAAAGTCTGATAAAAAGGTCAAATTGACCAACGTTAAGCCAGGGGCGTTCGTTTTGTGTTTCAGGCACGCGCGAGCAGAAGTGTATTGCGTGAGTGTACTGCACTGCATGAATGTGAGTTAATAAAGCTGGCATGGCGTCCTCGGGTTCTCAGTCGGATCAGCCACCTCGCTCCCCTCCAGCTCCACCCCCTTGTATGTGCCGTCACTGCTGGATCCGAGAGGCCCCAACGGCGACGGCCAAAATACCAAACTCAGGGGCTTCAACACGTAACCCACAAACCAATGCGTGGCGTCACAGTGGCGACGTCCTCTGCCTAGACACAGTCATTGAGCTTATCCAACGCTTCTTTGCTTTGTGTAGCTGAGCTTAGCTCATTCTGCCTTACCTCACCTTAGCTTTGAACATAGGTCTATGTCTTTGAGCTTGAGCAAAACCATAGCCATGGCTCGGCTTACTTTATGTTATTCTACTTTGGCTTAGCTTAGTTTATATTGTTGTAGCTTGGCTTAGTTTAAAATAGTTTAGCCAAACCCTACCCTAAATACTATATAATAATTGAATCATTAAATGCTGTGTTCTGTTTTATTTGGTGCTAAACTGGTGATAGCAACACCTCAAATGAGGTCTTCAGGCAATGTTTTGTTTTTTGCAATTTTGCTCACAGTTTGTCAGTTTGAACTGTAAGCCATGCCATTCTCAACTACATCACATTCCTCCATACTTACTGTGACTGATGCTGTTGTCCAGTCTCTACACACCTCACAGAGGAATGACTTTCAGTGTGTGTGTGTGTGTGTGCGCGTGCATGTGTGTGTGTGTGTGTGTGTGTATGTGTGAAAGTGTGTGTGCATAGAAGATTTTCTGAACTTAACTGAGTGGAGTGATCTTGAAAAAATGGAATGTAGCTCCTGCAACTTTAAAAAACAAGCTGCCAAGATGTTCTTAATATGAAATATGGTGTGCCATGAAATGTAGGCATTAATAAAGAGAACTGGATTGGAACAGTAGTGAAAGCAAAAATGGCTCATGTTTAACCTGCAGATACCCCTTCTACAGCTGGCCTGATATCAGATAATCTCCCAGCCACAAATCTAACAAAAGAAAACTGGTATTTGTTCATCTTTGTTTAGAAGGTGGTGTATAATATTGTTTTTCCTTCTCTTTTTCTTAGCAGCTCTACCATAAAAGGCAAAAAAAGAGCTGAGCTTTAGAGAATCTTAAATCTCATCTTCTGTGTGTAAGTGGCTCACACTGTTATGACTCTAATTCTAATCCAGTTCTTTAGGTTTTTAAAGAAACTACAAATATTCTTTATCACAGCATCAAGTGATAGATACAGTATAAGACCTTAGGGCTGCCCATGTAATGCCAGCAGAGGGTGCTGTAGGTTCATGAGGGCTAAACATTTAAGTTGACAATGAACAGTAGAAAGTGAGAGATGTTAAGTCAATGTCCAACTCACAAGAAAATATATTTATAGTTTGTAAGCAACCAGTTGGAGGAGGTGGACTGCAAATAGGTTTTAGCAATGGTTCACAGCAGGAGGTAGTAATGAGCAGAGATACTTATTTTAGTGGCTTGAGGACTTGTAAGTATCTAAGTAAGTATTTGCACCGTTGAACTGTCCTTCAGCAAGGCAGTGTTTTGTGCTAGCCCTGACAGTGGACGTCCCTGTTAAAATGTATGTGTAAATGCAACCCTTATATTTGCTTATAGAGGTGTTTGGCAAGATGCAAAATCTTTAACCAGGTTGCCTAAATATGCCAATTTTTTTGCTGGAATCAGCTTATCATTGGTGTTCTATCAATTGGCCCATGACTGAACTACCACAGCTTCTCCTTCATGGACAAAACTGCCATTTTATACTGCTCAGATGGCTTAAGTGTGAATGTTTGAAAAAAGGGAAAGCAAGAGAGTTAGAGGTGAAATCAAATACCTTTAGCAAACAGCAAAAAGGTCAGTGCTGACGCAGACCCGGGAACAGGCTGCCCTCCCTCAAGACTATATTCTTAAGTGGCTAGATTCTATTTGTAGCATTTTTACCTGTTTACTGACTCCCCCACTCCAAAACCAGGTAGCTGGGCAAACATACTGGAGGGTTTGGACAACCTCTTGTGTCATCACATGGGGAATAAATTTCAGCTGCCTGCACTGTGCTGTCGGACCGCAAAACGCAATATCAGGGTGAAGCGGGCTGGGTTGCACTTTTTATTGACTCAGTGGACACACTTCAGTATCCTAATTTCTGCAATCATTTGATATGAGAATACAGCTTCTAATTATTAATACTGATCAAAAATGCACTGCGGTTTCCTTCTAGATAAGGCAATATTGCAGTGTTTTGTGGAGACTGCGTTGAGCATCGCTTAACTTAAGCTAACATAAGATAAATAATGGTTCTATAATCAACATTTTTAGTTAGGGTTCTTTATGGTTGTTTATAATGACCCTTAGGGTTCTTAATAAGCATTAAAAGGTTCTACTAGGCCATAGAAAAGGTTTCCATTTGATTAAATAATAATTAATTAATAATAATACTTTTTTTAAAAATGTAAGTAATCCCAATCACTTAAAAGAGCAACAGACTGAGAAGATTAAGAACAGCAAAGACACACTCAAACACAGATAAACACAAATAAATTAAATACATTTGTTTTTCGCAAATTGACATGTTCCATATCCTGGCATCGCCAGACTAATTCCCAAATGCGTATTAGTGTGGAACCTCTCAGTTCATTTTTCATTTCCAAGGGGTGTTATCAACAGGCGGAGACAACCAATCAGAGCAACAAAGCGCCTTCCTGACGTACGGTACATCCTGTCAGAACTACAGCAAATATATTTCTTATAAATATAAAGTTTAAGTGCACTTGTTTGTTCTTCTTTTAAAATAAATTTGATGGTTGATGGGCTTCTGTAGAAGGCAGTACAATATATTCCTAATGTTATTGTTTTATTGTGAAATGTTTGACAAATGATGTTTGTAATGAAAAGGTTAAATAAGCAGGAAGCACAGACAGTACAGGAACTTCGTCCTGTCATGCAGCAGCAGATGAAGAGCAGCCTTACCGATCTGACGAGCTCAGAAACAGAAGCAAGACAAAGACGACACATTGACTAACTTTAAGGTTAGCCTGGCCTCTGACTAGCTATGTAGCAGGTCTTTGCTCATGCACATCTATAGACCCACCGAGCTAGATTACGTTAATGTTACAGGAAGACTGAAATTCTTATTTGATGGTATCTATTTGTTAGCTAGCAGTTTAGCCTTTGCAGATATCTAACTGAACCGTTGCAAGTGAAATGTCAATTAAGATGTTTTTACAAAATTACCAACCTGGGTTGGTTGAAAATGGTCATTTTCAGTCTGGTCAGGCACAGCCCTTACACATAAAGTCATGAAACCCTTTAAACATAAAGAACTCAGTTGTCTCTACAAATCTATTATTGAACCTTTTTGTGGTGAAAGATTCTCGGGGCAACAGAACCCTGGGGTTCCTTATTAAAACTTTTTATGAGAGCATTTTTAAGAGTGTAGTATTTGTGAACAGTGCCGTAAAGACACCAGTGTGGGCATATAATCCTTAAACCATATTATTTTACAATTTTAGCTTTTCATTAAATAGAAAATTGGGTATTTTGGCCAAGTAGTATACTGTATAGTAGCATTGAAGATCATATACAGTGCCTACCTTGTCCCCATCCCTCATCTTTTTTTAGGGACATGCCCACTCTACATACAGCAATGCCCAGAACACCCAGTAGTATTTTCATTTATTTCATCTCCCACTCAAACCCTCAGTCCTTTTCACACACACACACACATACGCAGTACCACAAAAACTGGATGTCCTTTCGTCATAGTGAAAAAACAAAAACAACAAATTAATACATTTCACGGCTGAATTAGATGAAAATAGTCTCGTCGTCGTTGTGTTTGTACTCAGACTGTCATAAGCGACAGGAGGGCACCAGGCAAGCGTGGCCAGCAGTCAGATGACTATTTTTGGTACAAGCGGAACATTTCAACAGGGATTCTATGGCGGTGGGGACCAACAGCAGAGGATTGGGGGTAAGAAGAAAGTCTGTGAAACTTGTAGGACTGTGGGAAACAGTGACCCTCTGCCACACTCTGCTGGCACTGGAGGTCTGCATGTGGGTTACCAACAAAACAGGAGGAGAGGGAGAGCTGCCAAGCCCATAATTTGAGTTTGGGATCAGTATGTGTGTGCGAGTGTGTTTGGCGGGTAGGAGGTGTGGAGCTCTGGTGAAGCCAAAAATCACCATCCTCAAAATGCTTTCAAGCTGCAGAAAATAAGTCTTCAAATTTTGTTTTAGTTTGTTGTTTAGTACAATCTGCTAAAGTGAAATCATGTCAATGATCTTCTTTATGTCAGCTTCTTGAAATGAAACAGACAAGACAAACCACTCCCCTTGTATGAAAAACACTGTCCCCTAAGAAGGGTAGAATGGATGGACAGAGTTGAAAAGACAGGGAATGAAGGATGGAGGCAAGTCTGTCGGTGGAAATTGAGAAATGAGGAGAGTATACAGAGTATGAATAAAAAGGGGAATGAGGTTAGTTCCAGTTCTTCCTGTAAGACAAAACAAGCACCAGTATGGGAATTAAAGCTTTTGTGCAGGAGGTCAGATTAGAAGCCAAAGGAGAAGCCAGGAAGCTGTAGTTTTAAGCAGGACAAGGAGATTGTGCCAAGCAGGAGGCAAGGTTTAACATGTACTCTACACCTGCATTCAACTCTGAGCGGTCACTGTATGCGGTCCAATAGAAGCATTTGTAAAAGGGACTTTAGAAACAGTATAACTGAGTGAAATATGTGTCTCGGATATATTTCTGTCATCCCGTCATCACCCACTCACTCTCCGGCAGAGTGCGCTACCATAACTTGGATATTTTAGTTTTTTAATGAAATGTTAAGACAGCAATTGGATGGATTGGCATTAAATTTGGTATCGTTATCAGCAGGCTAAAGTTGTCACATATCCAGTGAAATAGCTTGACGCCTATAAGAGTGATTGGCACAAAATTCTGTTAACACAAACCTGCACAAATTTATCGGAAATCGCCGTTTGTTCGGGCCGACGGTGGCTGGATGGAAGATTTTAATATATGGCCTGACCCTACGCTGTGTTTATGAGTCAACTCATAAAATCCCCGTATAGATCTAGCCACTCAAACAGAATGAGTTGTACCAAATGATTCTATCAGGGCAAATGGGCTGACACAAGGTCTAACCACACAGGGTTTTGTGACTTTGAGAAGCTTCCAGATCTGTGTTGTGTCATGAGAAAGTCGAGCGAAACAGCCTGCAGATATAAATACACCTCAACCTAACAGAAAACCCAGCAATGGGGAGATGATTACCATGTTTCGCCACCAAAACACAGCTGCTAACTATGTTAAAATAATAACGTCTAAATCTATGAGTGGTGGAGGGCTGAGAGGAGGAAGTCCAACCACACACTCTTAACACCATCACACGCACACACACATGACTTCTCATCCTGTCCGCAGTGATTGTTAGCCCACATGCACGGTGTGTGTCCGCCCAGGAGTTAACCGCCCGACGAGCCGGCTATAAAGCATGAGAGTGATTGCACGAGTCATATTTAGAAAGTGTCTCACTTCTACACATGCGGAACTACACATTCGTCCACGGAGGTGTATTCCTACATAAACACACACACGCAGATGCACATATATATATATACGCACGCACATCGGTGTGTTTCAGGCATGGCCCGCTGAGTCCAAATTTCAAACATATCTCAAAAACCCTCATAATTGCTACGTCCATTTTACATTTCTGTATTTTACTGACCAACACACACAATCAAAAAAGCTTTTATTGCTAAAACTGGCAGCACAGGAGTGAGTTGTTAGACCTACACAAATACCAGCCATGACTATTTATTCATTTGCTATGAAAAGACTTACTTTCCCTTACAGCTAAATGTTATGGATTAAGTGTCCAAGGCCTTAACTAGTATTATTTAAAGAATCATGAGATGACAGTTACGACTATAAGTGTAAAATATAGAACCAAGGTAGTGTGACTCAGTGTAGTTTGGTTTGAGAATGGACATTTTGAAAGCTTTGGCCCTGACGCAGATTCACTGAAGCATTCAGTGTATGCAGTGGCTTGCTGAGTTGCGCAGCTCACGGAGGGGAGAGTACGACTCGCCGGGGGTCCTCTCAAAGATGCCAGGTTATGCTGTGTTCAACACGTCAAGGTCATGGGGCCAAGTTTCCTTTCTCGTCAAGGGGCCCTGAATTCCTAGCAATGCACCTGGGGCCCTTTTGAATACGGCATGCTCTGCCATGTTTCACAGAACACAGAAACATCTTGGAAGTGTTATGCATCGCGTGATACTGCTTTTCAATGTATGTGTTGTATTAGCTATCGATCATCCCCTTCCCCATCATTCAGTGAAGAGTCTAGAAGAGAGTGTTTTATGGATATGGATGAAGCTTATTATGCAAGTTATGGGGATGTGCTGCCACACTTGGACATTAAAGGGCCAGTTCACTCAAATTACAGATAGTTTGCGTTTTAGTTGACCAGGTTCCTCCAGTTCCATTGTATTTGGGTGGAGGCAACAATATATAAGACTGGGTCAATTCATTTTTTTTCTCTCCATAATTTAGGTGATCCTTTAATGGGATGTTGTATCTCTGTATATTTATATCTGGACTAAATACATTACATTTTGGGACAAAGATTGCATTTGATGTACTATTTTACCTTTACCTCTTCACTATATAATGCACTTTGTCCCTATTGTCAAATTCAAAAAGTGTTAAATTTAGGCACTAAACTAGTGTCTCCAAAACTCCCACGATGGAATAAAAAGAGAAGCAATGGCATGTACACTACGTTCTGCTAAAAATCCCACAGTGTAACACATTGCATTTTATAGACTGAAAATTACACTACACCAGTCCGTGATGATGCAAAACTGATAACGGTTCCTAGTACCTGCATGTCTAAAGCTCACTAATTAGCACGTTACATTGCTTTAAAAAAAAAAACACGTTGTGGCTTTATGGGGAAGGTATTTATATATATATATATATATATATATATATATATATATATATATATATATATATATACACACTGTACATATGTACTTCATAGGAAGATTTTTTTTTACCTTTGGATTGGGCCGGGCTTGCTGTTTCCCCCTGTTTCCAGTCTGGATGATGTCCCCTGGCACCAGCACCATATTTAACAGACAGATATGAGAGTGGTATCAAACTCTCATCCAATTCTCTGCAAGAAAATGAATAGGCATATTTCCCAAAATGTCGAACTATTCCTTTAAGTTCCTTTGCCTAAGTGACAGCTTGGTTGATTTCACTGTGATGATGATGAATGATTACATGTGACAAATAAACTTGATTGATTGAGTTACAGTATGATGTACAAACTGAACTTCATGCGGGTCAAGTGCTGCTGGCCTACTCTAAATGCTTGGAAAAGCCTGTAATTGAATGGCATGAGGGCTGACTGACTGTTTTCTGACTGACAGCCTGGCTAACTGACCGGAGCAGTTCACAGGGGTCCTGTGCCAATGGCCGCCTCTGCAACAGGGTCCTGTGAATTTTGACAGCCCTGCGATGCTTGCCTTCTTTCTCCAGGAGACCTGGCCCCTAACCCAGTTAGCATATTTAATCTTGCTTCATAGTTTCTTTATGAGCTATACATTCAGGGAAAAGGGTCACGTCTACTTCAGAGCCATATCACTTATCTCACATGATGGTTAAACTGGCCAGTTTAGGCTTTAATGACAAATATCGGCTTTTTTCAGTTGATATTTTGTTGACATTTTAGTCCTGCGGTCTAAATGCTGTTTCAGGAGATGATCTACCATGTCAGTACCAAGATTCTTTTGAATATTAGTACAAAATGACAATAAAATATCCAAAGTAACAGTCAGCATGTTTTTGTGTGTCTACCTTATGTGGATTTGTGTCTGATGTTGCTACATGTGTGCACTTCTCTATGAGTGTGTGTAGCTCTTCATGTGTGTTAAGGGGTGACTCTTTAGCTGGGGCCGGACCACATCTTTGCCCGTCCAGATGAAGGAACGGAAATGCATCCTGGGAAGTTGAGAAATTGAGATCGACAAAACACAAAGTTGGTCTTTGTCTGTTTGGGTGCTGGCACAGCCAGCAGTCCTGGGCACTTCAACATCAGTTAACTTTCTTCACTGAAACTGAACTGAAAAACGAGAAGTGATACAAAATATTGCAGGAACATACACAAATGCCTTGAAGTATCACATTGATTGATCCAAAATGAGGTGGAAAATGAAAGATGAAACCTTTTACACTGTGGGCAGGTCATGCTGGTGGTATTAAAATTGCGTATTTTCCTCAATGGATTTGGAACTATGACGTTTCTTAAGATTTTTTTATTCCTAGAATGCAAAATGTTGTGATACTTGAATCCAAAATCAACACTCCTGAACTAAGTGGTGTTACTTTAGGCATTTGGGTATAGCATTAACAAAAATGTAATCTTTTGATGGATTGACAGGGCGTGAATAGCTTGTTTGTTTAGTTGGTAAACTGTAATCTTATATCTACTGTTTTGACTGAACTTTTTTGCTCTTTACTTGAAACATGCAAGGCCAACTGGTAGATAAGATCTCCTCTCCGGACCTGAAACAAGCAGCTTTCTCTTCCTCTGTTTTCCCCACAGTTCCTGGAAACACCCACAGCTTTCTAGAAAAGATATTTCACTTGAAAGTTTGATCCGCAGCTGAATTTGAGACGTTGAAATGTTAATGGCCAAATTCCTCTGGCTATCTGGAGGCTGTCGGGACTGATATTAAAATAGTGTGGCCACTCAACCATATGTCTGCAAAAACTGAAAAGTGTAATGTTATACAATGTAAACTGAGGAGCAGAGTCGAGCCTGTAACTTGGGGTTTGCAAAATTTAGGTTTAGTATTTTCTGAGACATTTACACTGAACAGGAGAATATAGTGTATTATGTTATGTTATTTTATAACACTGACTCTTTAATACGGTGAGAAATGACGCAAAACGACAAACATTTTAATTAGTATTTTAATTGTGATTCTGCCAGGCACAGTCCTGGCCAGCCAGGGTCCATTTATATAAATCTATAAACAAAAACTGGGAAATGCAGCATACAAATAAACAATATGTTACATACACAATATTTACAAACTCATGAATATACTAAAATTATAGTTGAATTTGTGAAAGCTTGAGCGAAAAATATATGCTTTGCATGCAGAATCTGTTTCAGCATCTAGTGCTTATTGCTTGTTTGACTTTGTATGGCTGGCAAGGTGTTAGAAATGTAAATGAAAAAGGCAACAGTAGCAAGCATTTCATAGCATAGTGTTCAATATTATTTACAACATTATAATGTACAGAAATATACAATATGTATTTCACTGCCTGCATGGTTGCTATACTGTATATGAGCACTGTTATGAAAATAAGTGACATATGGAGGCCAAAACCAGACATAATCGTAATTAAATACATTAAAAAAAAAAAACCTCCTTGTGTGCATGGCCTGTTTTAAAATGCTAACATTAACACTAGTTTAATTTGTTGACTTTTCTATCTAACTACAGCTGATAAAATATGCTAGTGACAGTGTTCATTGGAGCTGGCAAAACTGACGGCTGGAAATTAAAAGCCTGCTTCCTTTAGCTTAATAATACTGTAGTTGCCATGCATGGATAATGTAAGAACATTTTAAAGACTGAATTGAAGTTTGAACTTTAAAAAATATTGTCAGTGAACATAATCCAGGCTTTTGCAGAATCATCAATTGCAATTTCTGCCGGCAATAGGATTGCACATAAAGATCTATTCTACAAAATAAATAAAATTTAGTTAAAACAGTTACAAGTTAAAATCTGGCAACACAAATGAAAACAATCCTGTTAAAGTCAAATAATAAATTCTGCTGATGGAAAAAAATCTTGCTCGTAGAAAGAAAAAAGAAATCTGCTGATTGACGATCTGCAGCAGTGAAAGTAACACATACATGAATCCAGCTGGGATTTATTTATTCATATTCATGGATTTATTTATCTATTAATTCTGCCCCATAGGTATTCATCAACATTATCAATTTCTTTGTAATTTTTCTTAATCATTTTTTATGTCTGGTTTGGTCCTCCATAGAAATATACAAGACTGTGTTTTGGGCAAGTTTGAAGCACGTATTGTCTGACTAAATAGGAGACTAATTGTTCCGATGAAAGTCTGAACAGATTGTATTAGTCTGTATCTGACTGCCCCGTTATTTTATACTGCATCTTAAATTACTTTGGTAAAACCTCTGATGTTACATTTTAACCTTCACGTTGTGGAAACTGTATGAGGCACTTGGATTGGGGCTTAATCTGGTGGTGTATATTCAACTTTTAAGTATTAAAAAAACATGATGTCATGATATCATGTCAGCAAAAGATGCATGGCAGCCCAATGTGATTATTATGGTCAACTCTAGAAATTTAGAAAAGACGAAAGGCCAAAAACATTCAGGATCATTCACCAAACATCCTTCCTCTAAGCTATTATTGGACGCTGATTCACTCATGATCAAACTTAGAGGGGAAGCCTTGAGTAAAGTCATGTTACACTTTTAGTGTCAGAGGCCGAAGAGCTGAATTATTTACTGTAGGAATGAATGTAATTACAGGGAGTAAAATGATAATGAGTAGGTCTACTGGAGGTGAAGTGGCCATGTTTGATGGTTCTCTGTCCTTTGAGAGTGGTTTTTCAGATGACTGCAAACACTCTGAAGGCTTTTCCACCTGTTGGGTTCAGTAGGCTGGAAGAGGAAGAGCTGGGAGTAAACAGACATGTGGTATATGCACAGGCTGTTTTGCACATCAGTGACACGTGTTGATGTAAAAATGTATTTGAATATCGACTAGTCACTGAAATGTGCTCATCACATTGACCAAGGTAATTATAGATACAAATTTGAACATACAATTACACATATACATTTTTTCCTCTGTATATACACTGTACATATGTACTTCATTTATTTTTTAACCCTACCTCTCTGAAGTGATGCCATTCTGGTAGCTGCCGCTGTACTGCTTCCTTTTGTCAACAGGCATCACATCTAGATACCCTCCTCCCTCATTCCGGA
Source organism: Lateolabrax maculatus (assembly GCA_031216445.1). Taxonomy (NCBI): domain Eukaryota; kingdom Metazoa; phylum Chordata; class Actinopteri; order Acropomatiformes; family Lateolabracidae; genus Lateolabrax; species Lateolabrax maculatus. The sequence goes on along the minus strand of CM062203.1, from coordinate 21,303,870 downwards.
TCACTCCAGCATGAACGGCTGCTCGGCAGATACTGGATTTCTGGAAGAAAAATAAAAACAGGCCAACACGTGTTAACAAAGTGTTACATCAAATTGTTCATATAACAATAAAGTCCTTAAAGAATCTGCCCTGTACTTTAGAGAATAAATGCAGAGTCCCGTTGGTGACTGCTGCCCACATTTATCATCCTAAAATCATCAAAATTCAAATGGTCCACAAAATACATGTGGTGACATAATAATCACAGAATATGATGCCTTTTCTGTTTTTGTTTCCATAAAATCAATGACTGTAGACTGTAATGGTCAATTTATGACAATGAACTCACATCTGAGTAGTATTTTGTCCCAATGACTCGGGCTCGACTGTCACGTAGACAGTTCCTCGGACAGTACAGCCTAAAGAAAAAGCCAGAGCTCACTTTAGGTCACAGGATATTTTCAATACAGTAGGACAGTAGTAGAACTACAGTATGTTCTCGCTGTCAGCCGTCTGGAGGTCCAAAATGATCTCACTGAATGAGTTCAAACTATTCAGGCAAAGTAGCTAATGGTACATTACCTTACTCTGGCTATAGGTTAGTGTTGCTACATGTTACAAGGCCAAATAAGCTAACCTGTTTTACCTAGAATGACGGTGGTTCAATTCAAACAGTGAGATGTTTTCGGTCTACAGGAAAACTCCGGCTGTCCTTTATTCCAGCACGTGAATGAGTGTAAAGCAGATTGTTACCTGGGACAGTGTCTTGCAGGTTTCTTGTAAGGGCAGAAAAGTGCCACGGTGGTATCACATGTAATTGCCTTGACTGGGAGAAGAAAAGGCACAGCAAAATTAACCATACAGTGTTTCTGTATGCAGATAGCATGTTACTGTATCCTCAAAGTGAAAAATGACTGTACGCTCCTTACCAGGCACCGACTCTACTTTGAAGGAATTTGCACTCCTGTTTTTCCTGTGAATTTAAAGAAAACTGCATTATCATTAGATGAACCCATAATGGGAGGAAATATATATCTAGACTGTATTAAACTAAGCCCTTTTTAATAAAAACTAAATACAAAGACTGATTCATACCCAATTGATTGAATACCATTCTTGTATGACTTGGTGAATTGTTGTTTTCTGCCCAGCCTGGTCACATCCAGCCACCCTCCATCATTGTCAATAACACCAGAGTGTAAACCAGCTCCACACACACTGGATTGCTGCAGTAAAAGACAAAGACATGAATGTTAATGTACAGTAAGATATAGCTTAAACGAAACATGAATTTTCCACTGATACATACAAAGTCTTATTATACAGTATTATACCATACAATACAATACATATATAACTGTTATTGGTAATCATTTACCATGTCATAATATCCAGTCCCAACTACTTTTCCAGGGCTGTCAAGGCAGCCAGGTGGACACTCATATCTATGGATAGGAACAACAGTAAAGTGAAACACATCTTGGCACTGGTGCTTTGCTTTTACTAGAAACATGTAATTTTCTACTAATATTTGTATAATTCAGCGTCCCCCCCAAAAAAATAATAAATGATGCCATCCAAACTGTCCTGATAATTTCCACCAACCTTGGTACATCAAATGTTTGCATGTATTATTTGACATTCGTCTGTTGTAGTGTCAGCATTTTCCTCAGCATGTACCTGTTACAGGTCGTTCCCTTGCATTGATCTCTCAGCTTAGTCTCACAGTCCACCTGTTGGCCTAAAATAACAAACAAACAAGAGCTTTGCACAATCTCATTTTAGTACTACTAATAATATATATACTCTCAAGACTGCAGCAGTCAGAGAGCTGTGGTCTTGTTGGGGGCAGTGCTTACACATCTGCTCCGTGCTGACAACCTGGTTTCTCTCTAGGTTGTCATTGGGCGAGGGGTCTGGGGTCTGGGCCCGGGGTTGGGGCTCCCTGTCCCGTACTGGTTCCGGTTCAGGTTCAATATAGTTGGTCTCCTCGATCTCAGGAGCTGGACGCCTGTCAACACCACCATCTGAAAACATGGATACCAGATTGTCATTGTATTGTTCCACTAGATTTGATCCTTTTTTTGCCGCTTACATTGTTACTTAAGTTGTACTTATGTCTCAAAATGAATATGGCAATACTTTTTATTGTGGAAATGCTGCAGTGGTCACATAAAAAACAATCTTCCCATGACAAAATCGTGGCAGGATAGTGAAGGGAAATATCCATGGTGTAGCCGAATGTTGAGAACTATTTTCTTTCAGTAAAACTGTTAATAACTTCAACGATTTCGGGTAGCTACAATGTTACGTAAGGAGGAGATAAAACATGACCACACCCACCCAAACCCACCTTTGTAGCAGAGATTGTCCCTGCAGCCTCCAGCATAGCTGGCTGGACAAGCAGAACAGGGAGCGCCATATTTGTACGGAGCATGACCCCACCAGTTGCCCCTGAAAAAAACACAATGGTGACGGAGGTTTTGCTACAGTTAAAAAGTGATAAAAAAGATTGTGTTTTAAAATAAACAAGGTTCTATGATGAACTGTCTGTCTATCACCATCTATCATGGGCTAACCTCAACCAATCAGTTCAATGAACCATTCTAACTCTTGCCAAAGCCAGTCGGGAAAAGGGCGAGAACATGTTTTCCATCGAGAAAAGCCAGCGGTGCCGCTCTTTGCTCTTCTTTCAATGAAGAAATACTCTCCAGTTCAGCTATAACTGAACAAAACCTGGTGCCTACATTACCCACAATGCAACTTAACCACTGACAGTTCGGCTGGAGATTTGGGTGTGTTATGCTAGTAGTGGCTAATCTAGCCTTGAACGGAGGTGAGTAGCAGGTTACAGAGTTACAGGTCTGGTAACTCCACACCTCCAGATTTTTCTTCAGTCCCAACTGACACTGACTCGAGTGACATCACATGAGGCAATTCATCAGAGATGTTTTCACATATACAGTAGTACTCCCCAACACCTTTTATCAGACTCTGGTGTGTCTTTTTTCGAAGGAGTTGTATCACATGGTATTGAAACAAGCAAAAACGTACGGTGGAGAGTAGTTGCAGACCAGGTAGACAGCTTTAGCCCAGATCATTCCCCACACGTTCATGTTGTAACACACATTGATGGCACAGCCAATGCGATTGCTAGTCGCCCACACCAACTGAAAATTGAAATGCACACACAGACAAAGTAAAGCTACGGTGGATCCTCAGACATTTGTTGGAGCTTGTAGCTTAATTTTCGAAAGGCAGCGGTCATCCATTGTTTGCATTGTACTATCTGCAGTACAAAGGGATTTTACATGATTTCGGTGTAGGTGGCTGTCACAGTAACATATGCAGATGGATCTGATAAAGAAAATAATATCATAAATTATAATAATCATATATTCTTAAAGCCATTAAACACCCTTAGTATATTCACACAGGTATTTTTACTAATTTTAACGAATGGGGTTTCACCTTAGAGGTCTTGTCAGCCAGAAAAACATAAAACACCAACAAAGTTTTTCAATATCAAAAATTAATATTGATTTTTTAAATACAAAACCATAAAATGATCCAAAAGCATTGTTAACCCTTAAATACATGGAAATAAAAAAAACACATACCTGAGTGTAGTGAGTACAAACAGGTCCTGAACATCTGAGGGGGCAGTGTGGGTTACACTCCTGGGAGTAGGGATAGCTGTAGTACCTCACCTCATCATACCAGGCCTGGACATGGTAGGTAGGGGGGCGGTCCCTAAAATTGTAGAAAATATGTTACACTGCATCCTTCCATTATATTACCAAAAAACCATCTGACAATAAATGTATCGAAGATGTCTTGCAATCTCATCTGATTTGTTGGTAGTGTCTATATATAAAAGGCTAAACTGTAGTTGAACTGTGTTGAAGAAACACAAAAAAACTATGAATAGATAACATTTAAACAAAAAACAAAATAAATCCTCATAAAGTTATGAGGTCTGGAAACAATGTTAACAAAAGGCAGGTTTGCTTATGGTTAAAATTCATTTGGTATTACACACCATCGTCACCATGATATTGTTGTATAAAACATAATTTAACTGGTACACTCCCCCTTCACTTCACTTTCACCTTCCCTTTGCACATACACACCTGCCCCAGTGTGCTCCGAGGTTTTGGCCTATTTGTGTCAACATGTGGCTCGGTCCATGTTCCCATCGGCAGGTATGTGCCCAGTGCTCTGCACTCCTCTCTAGCTCGTAATCCCATATCTGGGGAGCACACACACACAAACACACACAAACACACACACAGAAAACAACACACAGGTTCTTGGTTAAAACGTTTTTTTCCTCTGGAAAGATGAACTTAGAAGGTCAACTCTGAAGGTCAGTTAGTGTAAGTTGCTAATATTTTTTTCAGCTAGCATTACATTTGGTGGTATTAGTTTTCTCTTGGGCTTCAGGTTAAACCTGAACCAGACCTGAAACTCCAGTCTGGATTACCCTCATGACTGAAGAGGCCTCAGTGACCACTTTCTGTAGTTGTGGATTTAATTGCATTACATTTTTCAGTTATCTCATCATCCTATAAATACAACAAACAGAAATTCCACTGAAACTGATCCTAAAGTAACCATGCATACTCGAGGCAAAGTGAACCCGAAAGACGAGCCTGCTTTTTACTTTAAAGCACAGTGGCTGAAAGCATGCCTCTTGCAAAATTTAACACACTATAGTCAAAACTAGGCCTCACCTATTAAACACACACGTTCACTCTCTTACACACAGACACCCGTATGAGAGAGAAGGGAAACAGAGAGGTATCACCATCACCACATCGACTTGCAGCTTTGTGCTACTATTCAATGTGGTTGTTTCAGAGCTTGTTTCCAGTAAGTATTGGTCTCATAAAACAAGCTGAGAGAGAAAAAGCTGACAAAACAGAGAGTCTCTGTTTGGGGGCCTGATGGCATTTTTACTCTAAAAACTTGACACAATTAAACTCAATTGAAGTCACACACCTCTTGTTTTGAACAATGCAGGAAAGCAGACCATGGGTCTAAGACTGTGCAATTCAAATGTTGCGGCAAAGTTAATGTACTGTTGACTTTGTTGGGGAGGGAGAAGAATAGGTGCAGTGTGCTCGGCTGTTGCCACACTGTTTGGTTGCTTTACGGCTATCGCACGTCAAAACTAACAGGATAATGCTTTAGTGTGGAGTTCTAACTGCTCTGATTGACCACCATAATGTGTTCCATATGTTTGGTAGGGCTAACACACTGTGCCCACTGTTGCCAATGCACTGTGGTGCTGCTTACTGTTCAGGCCTGACTGGAGAAGTAATATTTTGACTCTTTACTTCTTTGGCCACAATCCAGCTGTTGCTGAGATACCGACACTGAGGTGATTTTCTGCTCCAACCTCCTGCACGATTGCAATGTGATACTGTGTTTTTCCATGATCATTACATTATATTGTGGTTGTTAGGTGATTTTATCTTTGTTTAACTCTAGTTAAAAGAGTGCATGAAATTCTGAGACTGTCAGCTGAAGTTGATGGGAGACAGAGCGAACATTTGCCATAACAACAGCTGCGTTGGTGGGACCATGTTGCTACAGGTACTGTACCATCAACACATGCAATGAAAAATGTTCTTGTAAGCCAGGTTTGAGTAAAGCTCATTATTATAATATAATAATAATATTGTAATATAATTTGAGGCCTTATACAGACATTGAAAACCTCACAGTTTACAACCTATGAGGATGATCATGTCAACGTTATGGCGACAATCACTTCATCCTCCGTCTCAACTATCAAATATCTTCACTTTTTGCCAGGCGATCAGCATTTCTCTACAGCAGCCCTCTGAGGTGGCACCCCCCCTCCATCAACAAACATGTACCTTTGAAATGAGTGAGGAGGCTGTGATTTTTTCACACATTTTTGCTGATGATGGTCTGAATGCGGCCTCAGGGATGGTGGATTATTGAACATAAAAACTGTGTGACATTGACACTGGACACTGCAGTTCATCTTTGTTTTTTCCCCAAAAGTCAGTGTTGGTTTCTTTTAACTACGAAGATGTTCTTACGAAGTAGCTTAATTTGCCTACTCTAAATCATAACAACAGGGGTAGCAGCTCAGAAAAATCTCATATAGGTAGTTTTAGGGTTAGGGTTAGGGTTAGGGCAGTGTGACATATTTATACATACAAGAGTCACTTTTGGAAGAAAAATGGTTTGGTTCTTTCAAACTGAACTTTTTTTTTCAATTCCTGAAGGAGTCAGCATACTTCAAAGTGCTGGTCAGATTGTCAAGCAACTTTTGAAATCGCCGTCCTTGGTACCTTTCTGAAATTAGGCAGTTTCTTTAACTTGCGCTTCCACTTCACACAGCAAATGGCCAAGTGTGCAGAGGTGAGAAAGGAATTTAACACTTCTATTTATTTGGTCTTCACAAAACTAATTTGAGCCAAGTGCAATATGATAAACCTCTTGTGCGTCGTTATCCTCGTTTGTACGCTATGGTGGCAGAGTTTTCACCCCGCCATTAGGACCAGGTAAAAACACTTCAGCATTTAGATGCGTTCGGACATCAATAGTTTGTTTGAAGAATGCTGAACCCTTAACCTTACTTATAAGGCAATACAGCACAGCCCATGTGTCACTACTGTTACAGGTTCTAATGAAATTAGAGTTCAGCACAAAGCTTTCCCTGCAAATGGTCTACAGAGGATACTAATGATCTCTGCCAGCTCATTATTCTCTCCATGCTCTTTATTCTTCACCCTCAATTATCCAGCAGAGATGAAGATGGACTGCCCGCCAGCCTTTGGAGGAAGGTCATGGTAACAACTAGCAATCCTATTGCATTCCAAAGAGCATTAAGTTCCCAAAATACAGAGCTGTTTCTGCCAGGACCACCACTGCTACAGAGTAAAGGGTAAGATGTGCAGTCTTAGAGCAGCAGATTCAGGGCTGCTCAAGGCAGCTCCCAAAAAATGTAAAAAAAAAAAAACAAAGATTGAGGAGGAAAACAAGAAGCCATCCTTTGTTTTTGGAATTCAAAGTATGCTAAAATGCTTTACGTAAATGCTTGTAATTCAAACTATAGAATAGAGAGTGGTTGTGGTTATGGGAAGCTTTAAAGAGTCCTATTTCTCAGGGAAATCTGCTGGGCAAGATGTGACGTGCTTTAGATTAACAGACGCAACGGTGCCTTAAAGGCATTTGCTGAATGGCTTTTGTAAAAAATTAAGGAATCAAAGCTGCAATGGAAGTGCAGCCCCTTTGGCCTCCATAACCTGCAATCTGAAAACCAAATACTTGGCCCTCATCAGTCCCCGGCCTTACCACATCATTATCATCAGTAATAGTATCCCTCACTAAAGAAACACTGGATTAGTGTACATATCATACATTTACACTACCGTGCCCCGCACTTCAATCGGCGAGGCTCGTCATGTTTGAAATAGATTCACCGCTGTGGCACTCAAAATGAGATGCGTGGAGGATCAAATAAAAAATAACACCGGCCTCGGCCGGGGTTCGAGTGAGCTGGGGAGAGGGGAGGCGCAAGGGAGAGGGTGAAGAGAAGCCCGAGGGAAGGCAGAAGATCAAGAAGGCAAAAGAGCGAGGGCAGGGAGAAAGAGAGTCAGCAGGGGGAGGAGGGGAGCGATAGAGGGCAGGAAGGGAGGGAGGGAGGGCAGGATGGTAGAGGTAGAGTGGAGGGCAACACTGTGGGGGTGAAAGCTGGATACGGGCCAGGGTCAGCGAGGGCGGGAAAGCAGGAGGCAAGGAGCTAGAGCCGGCCAGATGGTGGCTTTGGCTCGCAGATCTCATTCTCTCTGTCTTTTCCTTCCCTGGTCCCTTTAGTCGACAGGGCTACACTGGCAGAGTCTAGAAAGTTCCTTACCCTACGGAGAAAAAAAATGCGACTTTCGTGTCAAACCACCCTGATTTGACAAATGATTCACCAGATATTGGCCCCTCAGAGAGCTTGTCGATTACCGTTAGATTTACGGTCAAAATTCCTAGTCGTGTTTGAAACAATGGGTCCTTGGTTTCAGGCAGAGGAGGATGAGGAGGATGAGTGACCGTTGGTTCGTCAGCTGAATAGACAACTCTCACCAGCCAACTGGCTACCATTAGCTTTGTGAGCTAGTTGAAACCATAATCCCGCACTGCGAGGATGCTAAGCTTCCATACTTGTTCGTGCTTTCAAATGGTACGTTTTCACTTTTTACAAGAGTTACAAAAGGGAGGCCTTTTTGGATGCAGAGTAAACGTAGCACTATATCGGGTAACGCTGGCGTGTAAACTTCCCTAAATCCAATAAGGCTCCCACACAGTGAGACAATACAACACTGTGGAACGGGGCTTTTTCTTACTTGTAACCCCACAAACTAATATAACCGAGTTAGTTAATGATGTGCTCTTTGGTCTTGGAAGTAACTTTTTCTAGAGTCCGATGGAAACCTTTTCAGTATGTTTAGAAATCCAAAACCTGACAGGCAGCAGGCCTCTAGGGCTTGGTTAAGGTTGCTGAAGTAAGGGTTAACGGTCAATCCAAATGAACTGATTTTGCATCAGTTTAACTCTGCAGGAATTTAATTCTGACTCTTTACCTCTAACTCATTAATACTGGTGCTGTTTATTACAGAAATGCATGCCGGGTTGAATTCTTTTGAATGACAAGATGTTTTCCAGTGAGACAAGATTTACCTACAGTCTGCGACAGACAGCTGTGTCCTCAGCACCTACCATGTACTCCATGTTGGAGGCCGGAGGGTGGACCTGACCACGCAGCTTGTTGTGCAAGTCCAGGATGAGGTGCATGTCTCCCTCGCTGATGGCCCTCTTCCCTCTCGACCTGACCCTCCACCACTCCTCGTCCTTGTCCCTGTACCTGTCCAGGATGGACTCCAGGCGCGTGGAGTTGGTGAGGACCATGGCCAGGGCGGTCTGGGTCAAACACAGGAACAAGCTCGCCGCTCGAACCCAGCCCGGGAAAGGCAGAGACCTCTTCATGACCGGGGGGGGTGAAATACTGCTGCTGAATGAAGAATACTGTCTGTTGTCTGCAAAACAGAGAGAGTGCATGTTTAAGTAGAGTAGCTTGAGTTTCTGTGCAGCTGTTTAATATGTGATGTTGCGCCAATGCACAGCTCATTATTAGTTCGTTATACATTTGGACTCAGCAAATCCAGGCTATACATTAGCATTTACATCAGTGTAAAAGTGTATTTTCTCCCTTCATGACCAGCTTACCTACACTACAGCATCCTTATAAAGGCACCTTGAATCTCTCCTCTGTCTCTGTCCAATAATGCTGTAATTATAGGGGGACTTGACATCAAACAGCAAGGCCAATACAGCTTTCAGCAGCCTGAGTGCACCCGCAGGTCACTGCATCACCACACACAGTAGGACCAGTGTAAACTCACTTTTCACACCTGATGTTACAGAGCAGGAGATTTGGCGCACATGCCTGAGTTACTGTACTGTGCACGGAGGCTTGCAGCATTTTAGATTTTGATATAAAGACAGGGAGGTTTTTTTTAATGCCCCTTCATGAACCAGAATACTCCAGTGATACATACACACACACACATACACACATATATATTTTTATATAGAGAGTATTTTTTTTTAATTTGTTTTACACAAAAACTAATTCCAATAAATGTAACAAATTCCATAATAGAGAATATTGTGAAATTATTCTAGTGATCCCGTGGGAATACTTTTAAAGACAAAAAGTGAGCTAACTTTTGAGTAACAAACACACACACACACACACAAACGTCCTAAATAATATTAGGCTATGGTATTATTTTTTTGGGGGGGGGTCGTAATGTACCGTGCAAGTTTACCTTCAGATTCCGCCAAACTGATGAGAATATCTGCCAGGTGCAATACTCCAGAGGCCAGGACGCTTTGAGATTACTGCAGAGCGACAGTCCTCCAACCCAGGGAGCCTCTCATGCCATCCATCACACGAAACGAGCGCAGGCCGTCGGCTCTCTGTCGGACTGTACATCCACGCTGGGAGGCAGCGAGCTCGCAGGCGTCTGTCGGTACCTGTTGAATTCCGCAGCTCGCTCAGTGCGCCGCCGGCTGCACGGGACCGCGGCTCATTTTTGCGCTTATATGCCAAATGTGCGCTTAGCAACGCGCGACGCAGAGGACCACGCCTCCGCAAAATCCTCTCGCGCCCCCTCTACCGCACCCCCACCTCACACACGCACACGCACATGCACGCACACACACACACGCACGCACACGCATATGCACGCACACGCACAGGGATGTGTTGGATCTCCAGGGCTGATGTATTTGAGGAGGCACCTGATCGCACTAGAAGTGACGTGAGGGCAAACCTGTGGATGTTATGAGAGCGGCCCACTCCTGTTACAAATATTGCACATTTTGCTTTTTCCAGGTGTTGTTTTGTTTGACAGGAAAACACGGTTTAAAACGAGCTATTTGTAGCTGACAAGACGGCCACATCCTCAGCACGCTGTATAGGCTACACGTCCCAGGAGCTATGAGGTCATATAAGGCCCCCTAATGAAAAACCACCACATCTGTACAGTGTCCTTGCAAAAAAAAAAAAAAACTGTAGAAAATAGTTATTATGAAGTAATAAGTATTTGCACTCTTTGCACAAATGCATCATCATGAGCATCTGGTGTATTCCTTTCCTTGAGGGCTGAACTTGTCTGGGATCATATTATTTTTTTATTTTTTTTGTTTTGCTGTGTGTGAGAATGGTCGCAGCCAGCAGGGTGGCCAGTATTCCCCCCCGCCACAGGACCACAAAGCACTGATTCATCTGCCTTTACATACACTAGAACATTTGTGAAGGTGTGTGTGTGCTCTCTCTCTCTCTCTCTCTCTCTCTCTCTCTCTGCTTCCTCTGCTCCAGCATGCTCTGTTCTGACTATCCATCAGCACAGAGAAGTTTCCTTTAAATTGTCACCTAGGTGCAAAGGCGAAGCGAGATGAGGGCAGCTGCATAAAACAATGCAAACAAAAAATAGGGATGAAACATTTACGAAAGAGGCCAAAACAATCTGCTCAGCTGAATCTGAAGGAAATACATGAGGGATGTGATAATAAATAAGATACTGTATATTATACAGAGCGAGGGAGCACATTTAGGTGTTACGGCATGACCTGAGACACACAGATATCACATTTCAACCTCAACAGTCCACTCATTCACCATTCAGTAGCTCGTGCTTCCCTTTAGGTACTTGTAAATATACAATGTATTTAAACTGTCGCAACAGAAACACATCTACTAGCACTTATTCCTCACTGTGCCACAGTAAATGTCCTTCAAAGTGTTCCAGAGCCCAAGGCAACGTCGTCAAAACGACAAAATCCTCTCAAGGAACCACATGGGACTAGGGAAGGTTTAGCATTTTTGCTTGGAAAACAACATCAGAGGAGTGGAATAAACCAGTTGATTAATCAATAATCGTTTCAGCACTAATTCTCTCTCATATTTATATTTATTCTCACAGGAGCGATTTTTCCAACGACTGAAACTGTAAATATGGTTATTGTTTAAATGATAAAAATAAACCTTTTTTTTGTAAAAACCTTAATAAATGTTGACATCATGGGTGCATCAACGATGTTTCTGGGGTGATTTTGAGCGACCCTCTCTGGCCATCGTCTGACCAGCTGAGTTTTATTCATCATTATTCTTATCTTATACAGTATATTTGTCATTTGCAAAATCAGTATTAAAAATATGTTTATTCAGGACATCCTTATATGCAGAAAGTCTTATTTCTGCTTATTCCACTTAGTTAAAAATGTGTGCACTTAAATGCCTGATGACATTTATATGCTTTGGTAATCATATAAAATGATTCAAGGACATTTTCAACATTACTGATAATATTTTGCTTTATCTCTTCCACAAGCATCTGCTGCCCTCTCCTGGATAAGGAAGAGATTTTCAGTCAGAAACAACTTAACCACCAGTGAAGTTTGAGCAGAGCTGTGCAGGCCAGCAGTGGTGTCCATGACTGTACAATCTCAAACCAGTTAACCCATGAATGACTAACAACTATATTTTGGTATGTTTGCTGCGGAAAATGTCAAATACAGGTGGCTACGCATGACAAAATCAAAATGTTTGAGTTCACATATTAATTATTGATTAAAGTTGATTTTCTTGTAGAAACGCATCCAATTACAAGAATAATTTAAACACACATTTGAAATGCTACACTTAAGATTTACACTGGATCAAAGAACAGCAAATATTATTGAAACTGAAGTTGTTTTGAATCGAATGGTACCAAATATTTGATATAACTCAATGTTTTTGAGATGCAGCCATCTCTGTAACATACAATATTTAGTTAATAGTCACATAGAGTTACTGATTTGATCATTTTTTTGACAAAAACACAGGTTCCTATGATCACATAATTATTTTTGCACATAATGGCCAGATAGAGTCAACTAAGAATGAATCATAAAAATTGATTTTCAGAAGTGCTTGTAGGTTGAAATGATGAGAAATGTGGCTCCATGACTATGAGTTTACATGCATTTCTATGGGCTCTATGGGTATGGCTGTATTGTGATTAACTAATGACCTCTGTTCCTTTTTGAGGTGTCTTAACCTCTAACAAACACACACACACACACACACACACACACACACACACACACACAGTAGGGGATCATAATCTTGCCAAGTTCGTCACCAAGGGGAAGATTGTGTGTGTGTGTGTGTGTGTGTGTGTGTGTGTGACAAAGTAAAATGAGATATTGAATTGGGATGAGAAATTGAGATTTAAAACAGACATTTTATTCAACTGACAATCCCATAGGAATAATATATAAAATGTATCTAAGCACAATGTCAATATTGGACCAAGAAAAAATAACAGATTATCATGTTTTCTTTTTGAATCTATATTGTAAGAGTGCAGCCTATGTGTGTATCAAAAATGATGAAGATCTGAAATTCCTAACCTATAGTTCTAGAGGTGTTTTCATGGAGGAATTGACTAATCAATTAATCAGCTAGTCACTTATTTTCTCTCACATTTATATTTATTCTGAGTTGTTTGTACTTACCACAACAGGAGTGACTTCCAAATGACTGAAACTGCAAATATGGTTTCTGTTTAAATCAGCTGACGCAAAATAAAAAATAAACCGTTATTGTTTTTGGTAAAAACCTAAATGACATTATGGGTGCATCAACAATGTTTCTGGGAGGATTTTGGGCGCTCCTCTCTGACCAGCTGAGTTTTATTTGTCATTATTCTTATCTTATACAATATATACTTGTCATTTGCAAAATTAGTTTTAATAATACGGTTAGTCAGTTTAATAACTAATGACCTCTGTTCCTGTCTCAACCTTTAACAAACACACACACACACACACACACACACACACACACATTGCCTGGGGTTCATTGCCTCATCCATATAGACATGCTGCTCGGAAACCTTTGGCAAATCTCTGATTCATCATATTTACCAGGGGCCTAATCTTGCGAGCTCTTGCATGGGGGAAGACTGTAGTTATCTTTTCATCTAACTTTCGGCAAGCAAATTTCCGAAAATGTTGAATTTTTTTTTAATATTTGTATTGTTGCTGTTTTAGTTAAACCTACAGCAAAGTTAATACAATCTCAATCATATGTGAGTTAAGGACTGAGAGTGCATGCATGTCTTATCTTTCTGCTGGGAATCTTTTATGTACCTTCCAATCATTTGCCCTGAAGTCACTCTAAAAGTAAACTTGTTTGTTGGGCTCGATCACATGCCCCTATCACTGTTGGGTAAGCACTATTGACAACGACAAGGTTATGCATACATTGTCGCAACTTTTGTCCTTCCCAGCAAACCTTGGTCAGAAGGTAAAGTTGAAAATGTTAAAAAGTAAAAAACACAATTTACTGTAACTCATATGTGAAAATCAGGTATGCATATGTGTCAGTTTCTCCTTTTATAGACTAACTGAGCATCGTGTTAGTTCAGGCAGGCCATGGAGTCTAGTCAGCTCAATATCCCAGCTACATCAGCTGACCATTACAGTCCAGCAGCCACATCAGCTTCTACGTATCTATTGGCGATCTCATTCAGTCTGTTGTCATTGATGCCTGCTATGTTCTGTACCCTACGGGGGAGTCCTTTCTGCTGCTCTCCCTGCCTTAGGCTTTCCATGTGTGAGCATGGAAGGGCAGGGAGGTCCCAGAACAGAGCATACCGCCAAATACATCTAACTGCAAATATATCTACTGCATGTAGATCAAGTTTCTTTGACAAAGTGGTTCTGACTGGAATCGATTTTGTTCTGTTTTGTGTTGCAAAATGGTTGCGAGCAGACGGTCACTTTCCACTATCCTTGTCCTTTCCAATTCTATTAATGGTCCACCAGGCCCCAACTTCAAAAACCCTTCAAATACCTCTCAGAGTTACTCTGCTCTATGCCATCATGTTCCCCGTCTTAGTTTTGCATGTTCTGAAATTTAGAGGATTAAGTTTATTAAGATAAAAGTCACAATTTTCCAAGAAAAAGAAACTAATAATATTAAGAGGAAAAGTAATCATAGAATATGTTGTTTTTATCTTTAAATTTCATGTTATGCTTATGACTTGAATGGATAACATGTGCAGGTTTTAGCATTTCCTGATAGTCCAAAGTCTACTGTAAAGAATGTGGTAGAATGATGGTTGCAGATGCTGTGAAAACCACGCCAAACTATATTAAACATGTATTTTTGGCAATAATTTTAAATAATTCATTTCTCAAATTTACAACCAGATTCAGTTTATAAATGTTTATATTTTAAGAAAACCACAAGTAATCGGATGAAGGGCAACAGGCTGCTCTGAATGTAATTACACACACATGGTCCTGGATGTGTTTTCTGCTTGTTATCTCTATGTTTTATTTACATAAAGAGTTCCATAAAAAAAAAATCAATGTACTTTGGCAAGATGACCACCAAATCAAACGGTATTGTAAGACACAAACTCAAACACACTCATGTGGGAGGCAAATTAATAATTAATTACAGATTGGACATCATGATGCAGTTGTGACTTTATTTATCATGGCCATGGTCAGACACACACAGGCATTAGCGTTGCCTAGTTTAAACTTTTCTGCAGAAATTGTTCATAATTATACATCAAGATGGGGAACCTGCACTGCTCTGCTCAGGACGCAGCCCACCTGGCCTCTCTCGCCCGAGACATCTGCCCTTTCCCAAACTACAACCCCAGTCCTCTTTTCTCTAACATGCTGTCCGTCAACTCTTCACTACACCTGAAGAACCACTACACGGCGGTGCAGTCCTCCCTGACCCCCAAGCAGCTAGAGGACTTCACCCAGGGCCTGAGGACCACTTTTGGCAAAGAGGGCAAGGTCTCATTTGGCGGGGTGGGGATAGTGGCCCTGTCCCTGGCTGTGCTGTTTGACACTCTTGCCAGACAGGTCAGGGGAGAGTGGGTGTCAGAATCGGGGCCCATTCCAGGTTTATTTTTCAAAGACCTGAGAGGGTACTACCCACCGCATGTCTACACGGTCAGCGAGTACCTGAGGCTGGTACCCCACATAGCAAACAACCCCACCAGGATGAGAGAGGAGACAGAGAGGTAGGTACTGCAGTGTGTATGTGTGTACATGTGCTCTATAAAATCAGTCTGCCACTACTGGATGTGTGTACTCTATGTGATTTTATTGTCTGTTTATCTCACTAAGGTACATCAAGCGGTTAATAATTGATGAGCAATCTTTGAACAACGTGGGCAAAAATGACACGATACCAATAAATGAAGACATCACAACATTAAATGTGCTGATGGGACAGGCTTTTACATTCAGTTTGAAGCTTCATGTTATCCGCATCAAAAACGGAACGCTGAATGAACTGGTCAGCTCTGCTGAAAGATCACATGATGATGATGTTGTCTTCAATCTCAACTGTGACCCAGAGACAGCTGATAAAGAGTTTTTGGCTGAAGTGCAAAAATCTGACAACCGCACCCAAGAAGCTTTTGAAAGCTGCAAACCAATAAGTGATGATATAAACAAGTCATGGCTGCAACATGTTGCTGATTTAGAATTTAGAGATATCATGGCCAGCTATTTCATTGTATTTGGAATTACTGCTGATTCAATGCTTTCTCAAAGAGAAGATTTTGACCTGAAGGCCAGTGCACTCGGAGAATGGGCAAAGTAGTTCACTGGCCAATTTTCCAAATATAAAATATTCAAAGTTCTCTTCAAAACATAAATAGATCAAAATCAGATATATAAAGTGTAATATGAAACTAGAGGAATACATAAAGGCAGATTAGCTGTTGATAAAATCTGTATAGACATCATGCAGGAGTAACCAGGCACAACACATTCTCACTCCCAACCAGTCACATATGGAAGCTTGGTCAGGGCCCTTTGGAGTCACTTTTTAATGCACTGGGTACCCCTTTAGTCACTTGTCAACATGCAGGGCTTCGCGGTCAAGTTAGAAATAATAAATATGCAACCTCCGGTTAGACTTTCAAAATAAATCTTTCTGAGAAACATTTCGACGTGCATTGTGAAATAGTTGCAGTTTGGTTAGGTTTAGGCAACAGAACTACTTCTTTAGGTTTAGGAAATACATTCACATAAATACGTACGTAGTATCTTATGTACTCTCTCTACTCTCTTTCAATATACCTAATGAAACCAAATGCTAAATGTGATGGAAATCTTAGAGCTGGTTCACTCTAACAAGAAGTTTCAGGAGACCGGGATGTCTTACACAGGAATATTTATTGAAGCTCGATCGAGGAGAAAAGGGAAACACCACGTGTGAATCACAGCGTACTGCTACCCAAATCTGAAGATGGTGTCCTGAAGCTCAGTATTTAACCTTCCCCAGAACTGATAAGTTCCACTATATTCAAATAGGGTTATTCCTAACTCAGTCTGTCATGTGTGATGACTCTATTGGATATCAGATCCAAACAAGGAAAGACGTCAACCATTGCTGTCCTAGCAACAGCATAGCCTCTCTACAGTCTCTCTTATCCAGTGTCAACAACCTTGTGTCTAAACCTGAAAACAGAAGATATCTAGCAGACCTTGGTTTACCGGAGGCCAGAGCCAACTCGGCCTTGTCAGGCACGGAGAGTGAGACAGGCGAACAGAGACAGGCAGTTGACCTGACCTGTGGAGCACTGTCTTAAGTTACCTTTAACCTACAAGAGGGAAGTTTAACATACAAGAAGGAAAATTCCTTCACACTAAACATAAAGCAATTGTACACATTTAACATTTGCATTAAAAATGTATTTGTCACATTTGACCAGTAAACACATGACATTCAGTCTAAATTCACCCTGGTTTACTTTGCAAATGACATATGTAACATGTGTCCATGCCAATAAAACAGTGAGCCTAATTGAATTCTGGCATTTTTTGCTTTTGTGTGGTGACTTAAATTGACTGAAGGGCCTATTGTTCTTGATGCATTTCACCCACGTTTGAGAGGCCGCTTACTAATGTGCAGTCAACAGAGGCATTAATGGAAATCTCAACTTGGAGATTGTTATAATAATATTGTTAGGCATTTAATCCAGGTTAACTTTCAGCCAGGTTTATTCTTGCCAATGAGCATGTGAAAATTTCCAGGCTGTGAGAGCAACAGGCTGAATTGAACTCGGCATATGGCTTAAATGCACCAAGAACAGTGACACTTTACATTTAATTACACTTTTTTCAAATACCTCAAAACTATATTTGAGATTCTTGGAGGTAGCCTATCTCAAATCCAAGCTCAGCCTGCATGTTTCAAGACAGGGACACAGAAACACAAAGAGCAATCCCCCACCAATCACTCGCTTTTCCTTTGCATGTTTATGATCTTGTCTCACAGTCATCCATGATTGCATTAGTTAAAACTTCAAAACTAACACCAAAAACTATTTATTGTACGTACAGGAGGAAGCCAGTGCAGATGGATGAATATAAATGGATGTGGTGGTGGGGTAGACACAGTCACAAATGATGAGTGTAATCTATTTTTGTGATATGTGTAGGTACACTCTGTATGGACAGTGGAATTCAGTGGTAGTCATTGTCCCCAGAAGGATTTTCCATATGCTCTACAAAATTAATGTTAATATGTAACATGTTTATTAAAATTCATAATGTCAAATAATTTATATCTAACCCCCTATTTTTTTTGTTCACAAAGTAAGAAATTTACATTATGGTTCCACATGTTAACTCAGTAAACTCTACAAACCTGTGTGTGTGTATGATTTATAAAGATAAAGTTTGGTAGATAAGGTAAAGTTTGTTTATGAAACATGTTAAATGTATATAACAATGTGAGCCTACATTGTATCATATGTAGAGTTATTACATTTTAGATTACAAAATCCTAACGTAATAATCTGTACAAAATGGAGTGACTTAATACATTAATCTACACTTCATTGTTAGATTTTTCTGTTTCTTCTTTCATGTCATTTCCTGCTGCTTGATTTTTCTTTGGAAGAGGAGCATTGTATAAAATAATCCAGCGTTGCAACACTGAGCAGAGTCAGCTTTACTCAGAAATTACTTGATATGTGTTTGCCTATTTCTGCTTTGTCCATCCCACACAAATAAATAGATAAGCCCAAGGTTGATTAAGATTTGATTTAGTTGTGAACCGGGGACATAGGGTTTACATGAAATAGTCAGTAACTATTTGTTTTGGTGTCAGCTGCACATACAGTACATGTTACTGATGCTCACACAGGGACAACGGTCAGAAAGCACAAAACAGTACTGTGATTACAACAAGTAATCCAAATGAAATAAAAGGGTTTGGCAGGAGGATGTTTGCTCTAGCCAACCACTACCTCAATGGCACCATGGACATTTATTCAGGTACTGTACTTAAGTACAATGTTGAGGCAATTTACTTACAAATGCTCTTATACTTCTACTCCATTATGTTTTAGTGGGAAATGTAGTACTCCACCAGATTTACCTGACAGCTAGTTATCATTAGGATTTTACATACAAGACACAGATCAGTCTGTGGGTTAAACTATCAAACAGTATGTAGTAACTAACATGAATCCTCTTAATCAGATGTAACATTAAAATGCTGCTCACATGTCAATGCTTCAGAACCAATAATCCACTCATATTAATGTAACACTGACAGGTGACTTTTACATTTCGTACTTTAAATACATTTTGCTGATACATTTACCTTACCAATACTTTTGAGGACTTGGACTTGCAGTGGAGTATTTTTACACTGAGTTGCTGCTTTCACTACAGCTGAGAATCTGAATGTTTTTTTCAACCACTGAGCATACATGTGGCTTAAAACGCACTCTTTATTTGATTTAATTAGAAAAAAAAATGTATATATAGTAAATGGGATTTTTAAAAAGCACGCGTGCGCACGGGGCAGCTGTCGGACGCCTCCTGAGCGTCTGTCAGAGAGGATTAACGCAGCCCAAAGGTGGAGCGAGCACTGCGGGTCCGAGTGATCCTGTGAGCTCCCGGGGACGCGGAGAGCGGGATGGACGGCAGTGACGAACTCTCTGGATTTGGCGCATTTTGTGAGGAGCTGGTGGGCTGAGGAACATTCCCCCCCCCCCCCCCAACACACACACACACACACACGCAAACCCAATCACGGGACGTTTAGTCCAGACCATGTAATGGCAGTGTTGGAGACTGCCCATCCTCAGGGAACAGAAATGGTGCCCAAACTTCTGCTGCCCATCGGTAAGTTTACAGCTGTGACCGTGTCTGTGGACGCGTCAAATGCCTTTAAGGAACCTATGTTCTAATGTATTCTCCTGGTATATTACATATTCCAACAATATAATATTCTTGGCTGCGTTTTTTTTCTTCTTCTTCTCTTGGTGTATTATCACCAGTTTATGGTTTTAAGACTTTTTTCTTCTTTTTTTTTTTTTTTAAGTTAAATCAGATTTCTGACTAAATGCAAACCAAACCATAATCTTTCATGTCCTCTCAGCTTTAGCAGCAAGCCTCATCTCACCTGAGCTGCCAGGTGCCTCAGCCACCAAAACAAAAGCTCAAGGTATCACATCACATCCCGAGTCACTGTTCAGTCTTCACTACTCACCATACTAAGACTTTGGGTATTTTCTGTTACAGCCCATCCATAGACAACCCTGCATGAATGTCGATTACTTTCTTAGATATTAATCATTTTGATTTGGGGGTACAAATGGTGCTCACAATGAAGAACAAGATGACTGAAGTGGGGTTTAGATTAGAGTGAAAGGAATTAGTCGATTAATGGATTAGTTTGATCAACAGAAAATGAATGAGCAGCTGTTTTGTCAAACTATTAAATCATTTATTTAATTTGAGTTTCCCAGATGATTTACTCTTTTTTTATTTTTTTATATCATTTTAAATTGTATCAGATAAAGTAAATCCTTAAAGATGTCACCTTGAGTCACTTATTCTGATAGTTTATAGACTAAACTAAATAATCATTAGTTTCAGCCTTATACTGTACAGTTGGTAGTAATTTGATAGTATGACTGTGATATCAAATTAGATCAAACCCTAACCTCATCGTCTAACATAAATCAAATGGGCAAGGTGGTTATATTCCCACAAATCCAGAAGATGAGATTGGGGGTACCATTAGATCTTGTTGACCTCCTTCTAAAGACCACTCACTCCATAATCACAGTCGAGTCATCCTCTTTCAGGACAAGTAATGGACATTGCTAGATAATATAAAATCATCTTTCCGAGCATTACCCTTACACTTAGAATTCAAACATCCCATAAAGTTATATTTACTGTTTCTAATATAAAGTAAAATTAAATCTACAACCAATCTACACTTTAAAAAGCATTCATACACTTTCATCTGCCTGCCTGTTTATCTGCCTGTACACCGTCTGCCTGTGTTTCCAGTAAAGAACAACTCGGGTGTGACACCCGCTGGGCAGTGTGGGACCTGGGTAAAGGAGTCCGACGGAGGGTATTTCACTTCGCCCAACTACCCCGAGAAATACCCGCCTGAGAGGGAATGTGTCTACATCATAGAGGGTGAGGCCTTCACCTTTTCCCCCTTGGAGCCTCTCACTCAGTTTCCGACCCTCCTGCCTCACCTCCTCTGCTTCCATCTCACCTTCTCTCAACCCCCTTCCTCCTCCAGCCGCTCCCCGACAGTGCATCGACTTGTTCTTTGATGAGAAGTATTCCGTAGAGCCGTCCTGGGAGTGTAAGTTCGACCACATCGAGGTCCGCGATGGGCCCTTTGGGTTCTCGCCCATCATTGGTCGCTACTGTGGGCAGGAGAGCCCGGCGTACGTCCGCTCCAGTGGGAGGTACCTGTACATCAAGTTTGTGGCTGATGGTGAACTGGAGGCCATTGGTTTCTCTGCCCGGTATAACTTCACACAAGGTGAGTGATTACAAAGTCATCTGAGTGAGGGGGCTGCATTTCTCAACATGGCCTTAAAGCTGCACTAGTCAATATTTATATATTAGAAATGGACCAAATGACTATGTGAAGGGGGTTGCATGTACTGATAAACCCCCATAGAATCATCACCTGACCCTGCATGTCTCCTTCAGCTCTACAGAGCTTTTTAGCTTCTTTCAGCTCATTTTTTTGGTTTTGCAGCTGCAACTTTACTGTTTTGATTCAGTCTCAATTTGTTTCCAGCAGCAGTAAGCTGTGTTTTTTTGGGGACCAAAAAGCTCTAATAAACCCGTCTGTACTTTAAGCAAGAAAAAGGAAAATAGTTTATCTGATTTGTTCTATTGACACATAATCTAATTTATGGAG
Organism: Lateolabrax maculatus; assembly: GCA_031216445.1. Classification (NCBI taxonomy): domain Eukaryota; kingdom Metazoa; phylum Chordata; class Actinopteri; order Acropomatiformes; family Lateolabracidae; genus Lateolabrax; species Lateolabrax maculatus. The sequence goes on along the minus strand of CM062203.1, from coordinate 21,282,064 downwards.
GAACATCATTTGCAAACAGTCTGTGCTCATTTGAAAGAAATTGCATCAAAGTTCTGTTTCAACTTTTCACCTAATTAATTATTATTTAAATAATAAAGAATGATTAATTAATAATGAGGATTCTCTTTTATTTTATATATTTTAATTGCTAAAATAAAAAAATCAGAGACAATTCAGAGGTCTGGAACATTTGTGCATAGGCTAGTTTTCTTCTGAATACGTGTTTTTACAAAGTGTTGAATTTCAGTTCTGTTTATAAAAAGTTGTAGCATATTGGTCTTACTTAAATCTGTGCATCCCAGACATTAAAGTTCAGGGAAAATATGTGTCTCAGCTAACAGTATAGAGGAACTCTTTTTGACTACTTTAATAACATAATGATTTTATGTCCTGTGCTACTTTTCGCTTGTATTGTGTTATAGTTTTGTAAGGGCTTTCTTGAATTATTTAATTGGTCGTGGAAGATGCTCTATAAAATGTAAAAAACTGTTTCAAAACTGGCTCATGGTTTGTGAGTCTGTATATTTTGGCTGTATCTGGCAGTTTATATATATGAAATCTTATAGGTTTATATTCACACTATATGATTATTGACAAAAATGGGGTGGACGAAATATAAGAAATGGTATAATGATGATTATTATTGCAATACAATCCAAAAGCACAAAAAACACTTCCAAAACAACAATCAAGCTGAATCAACACCTCTCTTAAAGTTTAATCAAAAACTGAACATTATCAAACGTCACAGTTTGGGTTAAAATGACTTTGGTAAGGTTTTTGTCATCATGGTTACAATAATAAACACCTGGTAAGTTCAATCATAGTCATGCTTTAAAGATAAAATAACGTTGAGTGTGGTCTCTTACGTACTCCATACGTCGACTTCGCTGTATAATAACATCACATAAACATGTGGCTTTGGGGCACTTGCTGAAATGATGATTCTGGTACATTTTCTCTCCAGTCACTTCCTTTTGAGAGTGTGGCGAAAAGTGGAAAACAATTACTTCATTTTTTTCATGTAAATTTTGTTTTGTATATTGTTGTTGTTGCTGGCTTGTATCATGCCAGCTGCAGCTCTGTCTGGCTGGGGGTATTACTACGGCTCTAAGCCTTTCGACTCCTTTCCTTGGCACTCTCTCCCAATCCACCACCCTGCTGTGAGTTTCATACTGTTGGCTGCCACACGCTAAAACTGGCTACCTCTTTCACACAGTCTCTTCCTGTCTGTCTTTGCCCAATTTGGCTGGTCATATAATCCAATTAAAACACACATTACACACATTTACATGCACTACAGACACACTTGTGTTTCCAGTACCACAGTGTAATATGCACTGGAATAAGATCAGTACTACAGAGGAACCCTGTAATCCTTAAATTGCATCGAAGGAAGTGGGGCAGTGTACATTATATGCTGTTTTTTAATTGTGCGTGTGATGTCAAAAAGTTGCATATTGCAACTTTAATAGTAGTCTGGTGGCATGCTGCTGGAGATGTACTCTCATTTCCATTTGTAGTGCAGGCACACCAGCTGCAGCTGCAAAGAGGAGGGGAGCATTTATTCAAACACACACACACACACACACACACGCATGCACACACACACACACACACACTCAGGCACTTGTTCCCTCAGTCCCACACATGAGTTAATGAAAGCTTGTCTTCAGGGGAATACAGCTTGTCAGCACTGAGCCGCAGCAGCAGCTTAAGGGAGTCCGAGGCAGAGGCTTTATTAACAGCAGATTTTATAGGCCACCTACACTGACGAGGAGCAAAGATTAATCTGCATCCCTCTGTCCATCCAGCCATCCTGCTTTCTTTTCTTTCTTTCTTATTATCCTTTTATTCCGCAAGGGATGTTCCAGTTTTGCAGTCCTGTGAGTCTGTCCCACGCACACTAGTTTTTTAAGGTGCTTGGGGGCTGAAGTTGTTTTCCTCTGCATGTTGGGGCTCAGTGCTATTTTTCCGAACACGTCAGACACAATTTCTGTATTCTTTCACAAAATGTTACAGTAGGGTCTTTTTACCTTCCAGTGTTACCGACTTGCTAAGCATACTTAAGCATTCATATTTTCAGAAACTGAAAGACTTCAGCAAGCACTTTTTACCCTAAGGAAAACAGCCTGATAAAATAATGAACTATCCCTTTAAGAAGATACTTGTCCTTATTGGCAGATCAGGAAATGCTGTTTTTCATCTGTTTACATTGAAATGTAATCAGTCTGCCTTGCCAAATTCTAATCTCTTGTCTAATTCCACTCATCACTGGGGGCAGGAGAGAATTAATTCACCCACATACACACGTGCTTACACATATTTTTAAAAATTGCAATATTTTAAAAGGGTCAATGCATACTTCATTGACCGAGACCCGAACTTTAATGCTATTCGTATTTAACCATGTTATAACCATAAGGATACCATTTTACTCCAAATTTTTTGTGGACTTTTTCGTGAGCAACATGAAAAAGCATAAGCACATTCAGAGTTTTCACACTCACACAAGATGAATACAAAACTGTATGCACAAGATAATATTTAACATTTAACATGAATGGATCACATGACTACTTGTATGTGAAAGAGGTTTGCTTTCTGGGATGAACCCACAAAAAATGTTCATGCATGTGCTGCAGTTCTCTTCTGCAACAGAGCGTCTTTCAGATGCCCTCATGAGCCTCAGCAGACAGACACAGTCAGCAACTCGTTGAACATAGTGCAGCATTTAGCAGCTAAATAGCTTGGCTCATCAGGTCTTGTGGTTCTTGCACAACATTTGTGTCTGAAAAGTATGTCTCATCTAAAACCGTTTCATTAGGAGGACTGTGTACCTCCTCCAGCTTCCTGGTGCAAAGGTATAGTCTCAGTAGTTTCACCTTAGTTTCTTCATATAACTCTTCAACGATACACTCTTCATCAGTCGGCCTGTGACAGATATCCCGCATGTCAGAGTGAAGACTTTTGAGCGCCAAATACTTTGATTTCCCTTCTGGGAAAAACAAGCTCTCTGCCATAGTTTTAAACTCTCCTACTGCTTTTCACAACTCCATTCTAAAGGAACCAACCATAGTAGTGCCAATAAACCTTAAGGTTTCTGCTAAAACCCTCACAAGGAACACGATCCTGGCAACAATTGAATTATACGCTTTTGTGATCCTAATAAAATCTAGTATAATTGTTTTGTTTTTTTTTTGTAGCACAAATGAATAACATTCAGAGAACAGAACAGCTATGGTGTTTTCATCAAAGGCACAAAACAACTGTTTTTGGAAAAGAAAATGAGCAATTTGTGCATCTAGAGCATATAGATTAGTCACGCTATCAACAGCTTAAAGGGAATAGGGAATTTAAAAAAGTTAATAGAGTTGAAAAATACACATTACCGTAAAATGGACAGTTTCCTTAATTTGTAAACCTTTTTCTGAAGTGCTGTTAGTTCTTTGTATGCTTGATAGGAAGGATTTCTTGACCGAGAGAGGAGATGCTGGACACTTCCTGATTGTGGCTGGGTATATTCAGCTAAAGGAGAATGGTACAAAACCCTTCTTCCCCGGATCTAACATAGGTCAAGAATATATAGGAACTCGAGACTACACATCTGCAAACATATTTATGTCATATGAATTCTTTTGGTGAAAAACCACAGTAGCTAAAGTCAACAGGTCAACCAACAAGAATCTCTCAACCGTACACCAAACTTCTGTTGTCCTCAATAATTTTTGCGATGATGACCAGCAACACAACAGACAAGAGCCTCCTACTACAAAGATCCGAGCTATAGGTCATTCAACAATACAAAGGGAATTTCCAGGACACGGAGGCTCAACAGGGAGATGTGTGGACACAGGTGTAGTTATAGGGATGTTGCTTATCAAGCCCTGCTGTCACCTCACCTGGAAAGTCAGGACTCGCTAAGGTAGCCAGTGTTTTTCTATAGAAAGCCATTAGTTTACGCTATTTGAAGGATATTGCACGAACTACGCTTATTCATTTCATTCTGTGTCAATTCACAGAATTGTTCTGTGGCAAGCAAATATCTCACACAAAGGCGCTGTCCGTGGTGCTGAATTGGACGACGGCCAAGACCCCGTCCCGGGCCACACGGCCTACCTGGGCCACACGGAACCTCTAGCTTTTCATTTTGGTGCCCAGCAGCGTGCAGCTTACTTTTTGTGTGGTGTTCTCAGTAAAAATAGATAGTGAAAATGATCTGTTGATAGTCATAATGACATCATATCAGTAACATTACACCTTTCACTACAGTTTCATTTAGTGATTTGGGAACATTTTCAAACTGAATAACATTAGGAGAGGATATCTTGGACGGTCCTATATCTTGACTTCATCTCATCTTTTAATTTTTTTCCCCTTATATTAGGTATAAAGCCTCTGTGAATGCATTGTTGTAACACACACACACACACACGCACACACACACACACACACACACACACACAAACACACACACACACACACACACAGGAATGAACGTGAATAATCTGGAGGCGCCTGAAGCAGAAGCAGGGCTCAGAAACATGAGAGGATTAATAAGAGTCTTTGTTGACTGGAGTCCATCACCTGCTCTTCTTACATCACAATGATAAAAACATTTTAAGATGTGAGAAATTATGGTTTTAACCTAAACTTTCTCCTCTCCACACTGCTGCCTTTAAAACATGTTTCCTGTACTTGGTTTGGTGTCATTTGTACATGTAGTATTATTTGGTATTTGATCAAGTTTCATTGAAGTTTGGATTTTTCATACAAAATATCAAACCGGGTACTTCAAGGAGAATTATGAAAAATAAAAAAGAAGTGACGTTTTCATCACCAGGTTGTCACTGCTAGTGGGGCCTAATCTGTCCAGACTAAGCTGGTATATCAGGATTTATAATCCACCTAGCAAGTCAAATCATCAGCACAAAGGTTTAGAACACAATTTCTCTTCCCTGTCTGATGCTAAGTTTGTGTTTTTCTTCTTTGGTGAAGGGCATTAGGGTTTCAGCGGAGTTTAAATGAGGGCAAAGGGAATGTGCTGGTACATGGATTATGTAAACCCTGGCTGGCTGTGTTTTTATTTGGTTTTGCAATATGTCTTTAATATTGTCATTTTTATTCTGTTTTTTTTCTCCTTGTACTAGATTTTATTTTAATCTCTCCCCTTTTCCTAGACAAAATGTGTTGCAGTGAATATTGCATGCACACATTTTTAATACTTAAAAAATCTAATCTAAATCTAAAGCAAATGGAATGGAGGGATTATATACATTGTTGATTCTCTACCAGGTGTACTTGACTCAATAGAAAAAATCTGTCTAGATAGAAAAAGGTTTAAAATCTACTTTAAAAATGTTAATTGTAGAAAAACTTGAGTTAATGTTACAAAGATATGTTTTTGTTCTGCTTTTAGATCCTGAGTTCCAGGGGCTTGGGGAACTGCCAGCTCTGCCATGTGAGTATTGTACTTATGTTATTGTGTCCCAGCATAACATTAGACTGCAGGTAAGCAGCTTTGATTAAATGTAATACTGTGAACTGTGTGAACATTTATTTTATGGGTTTGAGTCCTCATTTTTGTTGAATGGATAATATTGCTCAACTCCTGCTACAGTTTCACAGTCAGTGAAATTTTTGTCAAAGCTAGCATTACTTTAACACAAAAATGTTGTTAAATCCACAGTTTGCGAGTTTGAGCTGAGCGGTCCTGAAGGCTTCGTTGAATCCGCCCAGATAGCCGCGGAGGGCCGGGCGCTGCAGACTGAGGCTGTAGACTGCAGGTGGTACATCCGGGCTCCTCCAAGAGCTAGGGTCTGTATATGTCAAACAGATGTTGTGTAGTGGTGGTGCTATGTGTAGCTGTTTGTCGGTTGTGGTATTTTTTACTTAAGTAGCAGTAAAAGTACCACATTATAAAAATACTCCATTACAAGTAAGAGCCGTGCATTCAATATTTTTTGTAAGTAAAAGTAAAAAAGTATTGGAAGCAAAATGTCAGAGATAAAAGTACTCTTTCAAGAGTGTTCAGTGTGTAATTTATACTTCATATTCAATTACCAGTGATGGCATAACATGTAAGAAACACAATGTTGGAGCTTTTTTTAACAAACTTTTGTACTGTTGGGTAGTTTATTTGTGCATCATATACATCATATTATATAAACTAATCTTATGTTTTATATTTTAACTCTTAATCTGAAAAATAACCAGTAACTATAGTCGTGAAATAAATGCAGTGGAGTGGAGTAAAAAGAACATTATTTCCCTCTGGAGTGCATAGAGTCAGGTAAAGTACAAGTACCTCAAATATGTACTTCAGTACAGTACTTGAGTAGATGTACTTGGTTACATTTCACCACTGAGCATAGCATAAGCTATGATGCTAATGATTTAACTAGGATAATTTTGGTGTCTATGTTAACAGAATCCGTTTCAGTCAGTCAACTGTTGTTACTAAAACGTGGTATGTTCCTTTAAAAAGTATTAAGGAAACTTTTCCTTCAAGAGTTAAAAAACAAGTAATGGAGGATGGGCCAGGAGGAGTGAATTTCATCAGAGCCTGGTCCATTTACTCTTGATTCTACTCAACCTTGCCCCCCACAGATCTACATGCGTTTTCTGGAGTATGAGATGCACAACTCCAACGAGTGCAAGCGCAACTTTGTCGCCATCTACGACGGCAGCAGCTCGGTCGAGCACCTGAAGAATAAGTTCTGCTCCACGGTGGCCAACGATGTCATGCTGGTGTCCTCTGTGGGCGTGGTGAGACTGTGGGCGGACGAGGGGAGCAGGAAGAGCAAATTCAGGATCCTCTTCACGACCTTCCATGAGCGTGAGTGTATCTCTGTCAATTCCTTTTATTGCACCTCACAGCCTGTGTGACTCTTGCCTTTTGCTTTTTTTTAGCTCCATGTGAAGGAGAAACTTTCTTTTGCCATAGCAACATGTGCATCAACCACACCCTGGTCTGCAACGGCATCCAGAACTGTGTTTACCCATGGGACGAGAACCACTGCAAAGGTACCCCGACACAAAGGCTGACAAAACTCACCACCGGCCTTATATATTGGCTGTGGCTGAACATAAAGTCGTCCTTTTTCCATGTTGTGTCCCTAACTAGAGAAGAGGAAGGCCAGCATCCTGGACACGCTGGACAACACCAACCTCACCATTATTGGAGTGACCTGCGGCCTGGTCGTCATCCTGCTCATCATCTCTGTCATCATCCAGATCAAACAGCCTCGCAAGAAATACATCATCCGCAGGTGAGATCTTCAACATTCACTTACAAATTTAAATCTTACAGCATATCTCATTACAAAATGCTATAGTGTGCATTCACTATATTATCTACAGCATATATACATTTGAAACTCTGCATTTCCTCTTAGAGCTTCTCAGAGAATTTTAGCCTCTTGTGGCTTATTGTTTTGGTTCACAAACTACGCTGTATCACATGTGCTGGTGTTTGCCTGAGTCGCTCTTCTCTCCTCTCCTCATCCACAGAGATGACTTCGACCCTGCCCTCCTTCACCCTGGTTTCGAGCCCCCCCACTACGAGCTCTGCACCCTGCGCCGCGCCCCGTCCGGCGACCTGACCGACGCCGCCCTGGCCGAGGACTACGAGAAGTTCCACAAGCTCCGCCGCTCCTCCTCCAGGTGCATCCGGGACCACCACTGCGGCTCCCAGCACGGCAGCGTGCACGGCAGCGTGCACGGCAGCCGCAGCAACCTGAGCATGAGGGACGCCACCATCGCGGCCGACGGGGGGGCCCCCGCGCCGCCGCCGCTGCCGCCGGCGATGGCGAGCCAGCAGTCGCCGCGCCTCCCCCACCACACCACACCGGCGGGTCGGAGGAGCATCCTGGTGATGAAGCACAGCTACTCTCAGGACGGGGCGGAGGGGTACAGGGCGGAGCAGGAGGACCACTTCGTGATGGATGATGGTCCCACCACGAGCCAACACCACATGCACCACCACCACGTCCACCATGGCACGCCAGGGCTGGACCACACTGTCCACCGTACACTGTCTAATGACTTTTAATGGTAATAAAGAAAATGGTTAAAAAAAAAAAAAAAAAAAAATCTGCTGAGGTTAAACTCCTCTTTGAATTAAGTTTAATTTATATAATGATCTGAAAATGATCTTTACAGCAATTCTAATGCAACAGTTCCCCTTCCCCCCTTCGTTGTTCCCTGTTTGGCTCTGGTATAGAATATATTTATGACTGCATCACATGTGAGATTATTTTATGGATGAATGGTGCGTTCTAGTGTTTCTTGTAGGTATGTAGTATGTTTGGACATCATTGGACCACTGACAACAGAGCAGATGTTTGTGTGTGGAGCGCTGGTCCATAATCAAATAGGAAAAGACATTCAACCAGATAGTAACAAGGACAACATATAAAGGAAACATGTTAGTCACACCAGTGAAGAAACACACTTCAGGCAAAATACTGTTGTACAAATATAATACCCAGTGGGCTTAAAACTTATATTATATTATATTTTCTGTTTCTGAGCAAATAGATATATTATTTAATTATATGTTTATGTTTGTTTGGTAGTATTTATTAATATTTATGTGTATCCATTTTTCAGTTTGGTTCGCCTCACCTGATTTACTTTGGTTGATCATATGACTGTCTCTATTTATTTATTTCATTAAACACCTCTCCCCTCTACCCTGCATGGCACCATGGCATTGTCATTGAATGTGTGCGCGTGTGTATATACTTTGTACGTTTTAAATGATTTTTTTTTATTATTCGTTTTATTATTATATTTATTCACTTTCACGTGCCATCCGGCAGGGAACGAAGGCCGGGGGGAACCTTTGTCAGCTTGTCTTTGTCGTCCTTACGGGCTTCTAACAGCGCTGCACAGGTCACCATAACACGACAGCACCAGGACCATCACTTTTACAGTGGCTAACTCTTTGGTGTTTTTTAATAAATTAGTTTTGAGCTTCAGACTTTCGAGCTTTCAGACTCAACTAACCGGTGCGGTTTGAATAGTATCGGGTTTTATTCATGAGCTCCGTTCCGGGCAGCTGGCCCGGCCCCGCTGTCCTTCACGCAGTTCATCTAACGTAACGCCTTCATAACGTCTCCGTCAGGCAGCGTCATGTCGCAGGACGAGCTTTCCCTCGGCCCAGCACCGGCGGGACAGTCTGAGGGCGACGGCCGGGAGAGAAAGGGCCGGAGTCGGCTCGGCCTCGTCGCCACCGGGCTGCTGGGGGGGACGCTGGTCGCCCTGTACGCCGTGGCCGCTCCCTTCGTCACCCCCGCCCTCAGGAAAATCTGCCTCCCGTTCGTCCCCGCGACCGCGGCTCAGGTGGAGAACGTGCTCAGGGCGCTGCGAGCCAGGTCAGGGACCCTGGCGGACATTGGGAGCGGAGATGGGAGGATAGTAAGTGCTGTGTGGTCGGGAGGGGCAGGGGCACTGCTTTGGAAGTAAACAACGATGCCATAATACTGACCAAATCTGTGTGAGCCTGTGGTATATCACCTCACCTCTGTCTGCCTCACACCACACACACCTCATTCTACTGCACAGTATGTGTTTCTGATGTAGTGCTTTCAGTTTTTTTGGGGTGGAGGAGTGGGTGAGTTCCCAGACTTGGGGAAACATTTCAGCACTGACCAATCCAACGGACATGTCACCTATTAGATGTGCTGCGGAAGCACCACAGAAAGAAAACTCTCAAAGCTGCTACCAGACTTGCCTCGCATCCAGCTGCCGCTACGGTCGCAGATTCATTGTGTTCCCCCTCTCCCTCCTTCCTCCTGCAGGTGATAGCGGCAGCCAAGCACGGGTTCCAGGCGTCAGGCTTTGAGCTGAACCCCTGGCTGGTGTGGTATTCTCGCTGCAAGGCCTGGAGAGAGGGAGTCCACCGCTCCACCTCCTTCCACATCTCTGACTTGTGGAAGGTCAGTGACACCTGATTGATGGAGTAAAGTGTGTTGTTGCTTACGTTATGGGAGATGCATTGATAATACCACAGCAGTTAATGTCTTCTTGTTACAGACACCAGGGATCACTTAGTGTAAGAAAATGAAGACATTAAACATACAGGGTGTCTTTGCACTATGTCATTCCCAATATTTCTTTTTTTCTTTTTTGCTTGTGCTAGGTCAGTTTTGCTCAGTACTCCAATGTCGTGATTTTTGGAGTCCCTCAAATGGTAAGTTCTTCCGTCTGCCCCTTTTGAAAGCTCTATATTTAATCTCACCAAGTACGTTTTCAGTATCTCAAAGTATGGCTCACTGCACTGAGTCACTCACTGTCCGTGTCTGCAGATGGAGCAGCTGGAGCTGAAGCTGGCGAGCGAGTTACCGAGTACGGCCAAGGTGGTGGCCTGCCGCTTTCCCTTCCCCACCTGGGTCCCTGAACATACCGCTGGAGAGGGCATAGACACTGTATGGGTGTACGGCGCTGAGACTTTTAAATCACACTTGCAACAGGGAACCACAAGAAAGACAGCAACAGAACACGAGGCCACACCAGAGTCACACACATGAGCAAGTGCAATCACCCAGATGTTGTTGTTTCACCATGAATTGCAGTCCTGGGATGGTGTTCAATCCATGCAATTTCTACTCTGGGGTGGACCTAAAATGGCCAGGAAAGACTGATGTTCTGTGTTAAAATGCACTACAAAGTGTAAAGTCTGTATACATCAATGTCTAAGTTTGAGACAGAGCATGAAAAAAGTGGGGAAAAGAACTTGCTCGACACCGGTGCTGGCCTTGATGAGTGGTTCCAGTCACCACAGGATTATCAGCAGAATAGTGGGTTCTTCTCCATGTCTGCATACCTGCACGCCTAAAGTGGGCCGAATTATCAAACAGGCATTTTATATCTAATACATGTGTGATGTCCAAAAGCAGACCAGGGCTCAAAGGGAATGTAAGTGGTGATGACTTGAGAATTTCAGTTCCTCATAGGAGATGATTTACATGCTTGCAAAATGAACTTGATTATGAAAGCTGCAAGGTGCAAGGGGAAATGTTTTATACATGTATGAAATTGCATCATCCTTTGCAGGCAAACAAAGGCGTTTCACTGTCCGCCACATTATGTTGTGTCATGTTATCTCATGGTATCTGTCATGTATTTGTACGGCTTGGCTTCATTTGTATTGAATAAACTCATCCTGTGGCTGGCTGCGCTCTGGTGCCATCTAGCGGTGAACCCCCCGCACATCACACGTCGTCACACCTCTGAGTCTGTGCTGACCGCTCGCCGAGCTGCCATGGAGTGAAGAAAACTTTATTTAATTTGGAAACGCACGGCCACGCCGCAGATCACCGGAGCCTGAACTGACCAGCAGCCGGAGATGTTTACATGCAGATAGGTCGCGGTCATCGCCTTCATCCCGCGGAGCCCGGCGGCCTCAGCAGCCAGCCAAGATGGACACCGCCGAGGAAGGTAGCTTATGAAATTAAAACTTGATCGCCCCAAGTGCTTGCGTCGACTGGTGAAAGCGCTCCTGCTGAGAGTGTCCGGGCCATGGCCGGTCTCATTCCTCGCTCCTGCCGGTGGTGAAGGCCGGCTGTTCATCGGTCTGACCTCCGGCGAAGCTTCACCAGAAGCAAACAATCCGCCCCGCTAGTGAGCTAGCGTTAGCTCCCGGCCGTTAGCGGTCAGCTGTTTATTAAAACGAGCTGCAGCGGTTCGTGTTGCTGTCGTCTGGCTCAGAAAGGCCGGCTCACGTCTCCCACAGGTGGGGCGCAGCGGCAGAAAGCCTACGAGACGGCCATTTTACATTAAAGTCAAACCATCTAATTATGTAGTGAGGAGTTTAATGCAGCCGTTATGATGATAGGAGGTGCAGCTCTGTTGCTGCTGCGCCTCGCTGGTGTCGTCCATCAGACCAGCACGTCTTCAACATGCTCTCCGATCATCCTCAGGTTCTCATTATTCTTGGACTCACGTAACGTTGGACAACTACCTCCGCACAGCTGTGGACGCTGCGGGGCAGAGGCTGGACATCAGCTCGGTGTTTAAGAATTGTGGTGTTCTTATATTATGAATAAAGCTACGTTTTTATATATGCAGTCAGTCTAAATGTACTTCTGGGTATCCTAACTGGTGTTATGCCTTTGCATGCAGGGCTAATTATAGCCTGGTAATTTTATTTTGGTCCATCCAGTGACACAGGTAATCCAAGGATTACAGTGTGCCCTACTATGACCTATTCCATTCACTAAAGACACATAATCAGGCTATCCCAAATGTGTCTCAGTCTCCTTCTGAAACCACTGCAGGAGGCATTTTTCTTTTTCGTAACATTTGGCATTTTATCTGAGGTGTGTCATGAGTGTGGATCCAGGTAAATCACCCATCTGTTGATGAAATGGATAGAAATGCGATGGGCCAAGTGAATTAAATGAAATATTGCAGGATCTTTTGTGGCAAGTGAAGTGATTGTGTGTCTACTGTACAGCGGACATCTGTCGGGTGTGTCGGTCGGAGGGGACCCAGGACAAGCCGCTCTACCACCCCTGTGTCTGCACTGGCAGCATCAAGTTTATCCATCAGGAATGGTACGTTCAACGATCAAGTTGTTCATATTTAAAAATGTGCATGGTTCCATTGTTTTCTCTTGCTTTTACGTTCCTTAAACATTATCTTTTAAAGTTAAAGGTTAGGGTGCTATCTGTTTACATTCTCAATCTGTCACTCGCTTTGCTTTAGCAGATGCTGTTGAGTTTGTTTGAATTTAGTTGTTGAAGTGTGTTCCAACATGGGGGGGATTTCTGGGGAAGTTAAGAGAACAGCCGGCATTATAACGAAGAGATCCCTGTGCAGGAATGTACCTGAATATAATTTATAAGTAATCACACACCCGACTAACAATATTAACAACCAGACACAAACTGGAAAAGAAAACTATTTTGGGGATCTGGGGTCGGATTTTGCTGCATAGAGGAAGATTCTTGGACATCAGAGTGCAAGTGTTGTGTAAAGTTTCCATATGATATAAAAAGAGTAAACTCACCAGGTGTCATTTTGTTTTTCACAGCTTACTGCAGTGGTTGAAACACAGCAGGAAAGAATACTGTGAATTATGCAAACACAGGTTTGCATTTACACCAAGTAAGTTGTTTATTTTTCAGTAAATTGGGTCTGTTCATTAAAAATGCATACATTTGCTGTTAGCTCCTCTAAGTACCTAATTAAGAACGTTTCCCTCACTTCCACTATCCTCGTTCTCTCGCTTTTACCTCCCTTGTTCTGTCTGTACTCAGTCTACTCTCCAGACATGCCGTCTCGCTTGCCTGTCCAGGACATCTTTGCAGGGCTGATCACCAGTATTGGAACAGCCATCAGATACTGGTTCCACTACACACTGGTGGCCTTTGCCTGGCTAGGCGTGGTGCCTCTGACAGCGTGTAAGTGGCATCACTTACTCACTTGTCAGCAGTTGTGATGTTGTTTCAGCATATTGTATGCATCCCCATAAAAGCCAGCAAAGTTTAGGGAAAAGTTTGAAGAGAACATTCATGTTTAGCAGTTTAAGAAGAACTAAAACTAGTTCTAAAGTGTTTCAACTCGATCTGTTTTCGGTGGAGGCAAAGGTACTATGGTAATTTATTCACTTGTGCTGTAAGTAAGTGTTTTAATTCAGCATGAATTGCAATGCAATTAAAGGACTTGAAGCGTAGTTTTTAGTTTAGTTGGTCTTTCACACCAATTTGTCACTTAAAGAAATGATTATCAGATTGTTGTTTTTTTCTTTTCTTTTCTAACAGGTCGTATCTACAAGTGTTTATTTACCGGCTCTGTGAGCTCTCTCCTTACCCTGCCATTAGATATGCTTTCAACGTAAGTTTTAATTACTCTCTTGGTCTTGGTCTTGGTCTCCTACACTGTCATGCTCCTGTATATTGTCTATGTGTTCTCCCATATTTTGTTCACTGCAGTCCCATGAAGATGGTTGAGATCTGATTGTTGATCAAAGTCTGCTCAAAGCTCCTTCCATCCATCATGTCATCTTTTCTTTCCCTTTTGTCCAGCTCTTTGTAGCGAAATTGATGTATAAGTAGGTGATAAAACCGTTTTAAAAACGTTTAATCTCTTCCTCGCAGACAAAACCTGCTTGCAGACTGCCTCCAGGGCTGTTTTGTGGTCACTTGCACACTGTGCGCCTTCATCAGCCTGGTGTGGCTCAGAGAGCAGATTGTCCATGGCGGTGCCCCTCAGTGGTTAGAGCAGAATCCACCCCCTCTAGTTCCTAACCAGCCTAACGGCCCCGCACCGGCTAATGAGGTGAGATCAGTTTATGCTGCCACCTAGCATCTCTTTTCTGCCTGCACATAGAGATAATGGCCTACTCAAGTGTATTCACTTCCCCGTATATTCTACAACTGATCAAAGATGAGTTAAATTTGGTTTATTTCAAATTGGAATATTTTGGTTTTTATTATTTTTTTGTGTTCCAGGAAGTTTGCTTAAAATACATTGTTTTGATTTAGTGAAAAATAATTCATGCGAGTTCCTTCCTCCCACACTTTCCTCTCATTTCTCTGTGTTGGGTCGCATTGGTTTTCTGCCCGCCTGGTCTGGCCAACGTTCCTCTCAGAGGAAACGTCAAGACCGTTATATGTAATGATAGAGAGCGTGCTTGCCAAGCTAGCCCTGACATTTGTCTGTGTTTACACATGCAGCGACTGCCAGATTGTGCCTATCCTCTGCTGTCATTATTGGTAATGAGCAATAGACGTCAGGTCTGAAATATCTTAGTTACATGTGATAAATTAGTTGGCGATGAGTTTTTTTTTTTTTTTTTCTTTCCCCATCTTGTAAGTTTGAAGAATACAGCTCCAAAATTGTCAAGCTGTCCTTCGTAATTGCCAAATCCAAAACTATGAGTTTAGTTCATGAACATATAAAGACTCAAATATTATCTAATTTAACTGTGTGCAGCCCATGCTATAGGTAAGGACCTGTAGAATGTATTTTTGTATTATTTCATGATTGAACAGGTTCCAGGCGGTAACATTGGCGCCAACGCCCAGGCTGCTGTGGACGGCGGAGCAGCCCAGCACCCTGCGGACCCTGCTCCAGACGGGCTGGCACCTGCCAACCCGCAAGAAGCCGGCAACCCCGGGGACGAGGCTGAACTCGACGATGAGGAGGAAGATGACGACGGGGAAGAAGACGAAGAGGATGAGGACGACGAGGAAGGCAGGGAAGAGGATGCTGCTGATGCCAATAATGGAGGACAAGGTCAGTTCGATGCAATCAATGGTTTTCAAGTGTGTTTTACATATCATTGTTCAGTGCACACAGCTCTACTGTGCACTGTAATTTACACTATTCTTTCTTGGTAAAGAAATGTTAAAAAAGAGAAGTGGTATGTGGCCAGTTTAATTAAGCAACATGAACATTAATGCTTATAGAATGCTTTTGAGCCTGAGTACATGTATAGCTTTGCGTGAACTGGTGTTTTCATTCCTCTATAAAGGAATAAATAGACCTAAACTATGGCAAGGAAAACAAACTATATGTTAACGCAGCTGCAGAAGCATATTTTGCACATTGCAGGTGTTTTGCACTGTTTTATATGTTTTTGATTGTCATTTGCAGAGGATCTGAACTGGAACGCCCTGGAGTGGGACCGTGCAGCAGAGGAGCTGACCTGGGAAAGGGTGGGAATCAATGTATTATTATTATTATTATTATTATTATTATTATTATTATTATTATTATTTAACCCGTTCTTCTCCTGCTGCATAAAGTGGTGTGATGTAGCTAGGAGACTATGCTAAAAAAGCAAAGTGTCAGCAGAGTAGCAGTTAGTCGGCAGATGAATTAGGGCTAAAGTCTTCTGTGACAGGAAGTGTCCATCTTGCTGTAGTGTGCTAAAGAATGGTGTTTGTAGTTGGCCTGGGATGGGATGCAGTTGTATTAATAGTAGCAGCAGTTAAAAACACTAGTAGTATTACCATGTGCATTTATATGTATCATAAAGGATCATTGTGACATTGTTGTCTGTTTGTATCCCAGATGCTGGGGCTGGATGGCTCCCTAGTTTTCTTGGTAAGTGCACACACTTTCTTTCTACTCTCACACACAAACAGTTTTTAAAGATTGCCTTAAATGGGAAATTCCTGGATTTTCAGCCTAGCATATTTCACATAAATGTGGCCATTGTGACTCCATGGATACTAACTTTACACTCCCAACCTCCCTTGTAGAGATTCGGGGAAATGAGGATTAGCACAAAACAACCTATACTGGGCCAAGCTCCTCCTACAGCTTTCCAAATAAACACATCATTTTTCCATGAATCATTTTAAACGTTTGTCTCTGAGTCTGACCCAAAGTAAACACAGAAAGGGCACCCTGGAATAGCCACCTTGGATAACTGCTCGCAGAGAGGCCATGCAGCTTGCCCTGATGTACGCTGTTTTGCGAGTCCTAGTTTTTTCGAATCAAAGCTGGCGAGTACAAAGTTAGCGTGAATCACAGAGTCGCAGTCTCTTCATTTATGGGAGGTACGCCAGGTTGAAATACTATATATATTGGAAATTCAATGGAATTATATGTTGAATTGATGCGCACACAATCTCTTTACAGCCAGAAATCGTTTAACATTGCTGTGTGTGTCTTCTCTAGGAGCATGTGTTCTGGGTGGTGTCTCTCAACACGCTCTTCATCCTGGTCTTTGGTAAGTTAAACCTGCAATGGAGTGATGATGTACTGTACATACAGTCATTACCTTTTGTTAAGTTGTCAGTGATATAATAAAGTCATGTGCACCTTCACATACACTCCACTGGAAGACAGATTCTAACCTAACCTCTGTATTTCTCTCTAGCTTTTTGCCCGTATCACATCGGCCATTTCTCAGTGGTTGGAATGGGCTTTGAGGACTATGTAAGTGCATGAAGGGACACTTGCACAGTTTGAATTCCTTACTGGTAATTGGGTTTGTAATGGAACAGTGGAATTTATTTGATGATGATATTATATCTGGTTGCAGGTCAAAGCTTCACACTTTGACGGCCTCATCACCACCATACTGGGGTACATCCTCTTGGCGGGAGCTCTCATAGTCTGCCATGTATCCTCTGTATACAACAAATTACTTTATGTGCATGACTTACAGTGTGTCTCACACTCTTCGTTGGCTTATTATGGTTGTGGATAACAGTTTGAAGTTTTATCAGTTGAGTAATCTGTTGGTTTTTGCTGTGTTTTGCATAGTTATTAAAAATGTCTATAATATATATCCCAAATCACACCACCACTTTTTGCAAATGACCCACACTTAGTTCCTTCCCTTTACATACATGTTTCAATAAAACTGTTAGTTGTCCAGTCATATAGGACCAAGTCAGTGGTCCGTTTTGGCTCCAAGAGTTTGTATGAAATGTGTTCATGAGAAATACTTATACTTTTTAATGCTTAAAATACAGACTGAATGTTTTTTATCTTACATTTTGGTGTTAGTCCTTAACTGTGCTTCCTTCAGGCGTTTGCTTCATTAGTGAAGTTCCAGCGGTCCAGGCGCCTCTTGGGTGTCTGCTACATTGTTGTCAAGGTAAATTAGAGATGAAAGATTGGAATGTTTCCAAAAATGTACTTTTATTTTATTTTATCAAATTAGCAAAGTTTTCATTTGAAACACTAATTAGTTAAATCACGATTACAGGAACAAATAAAAAACAAAAACAAAATTAAATTGCCTTTTTTATTTTTATATGTCACAGGTGTCCCTGCTGGTTGTCATGGAGATAGGCTTGTTCCCACTGATTTGTGGTTGGTGGCTCGACATTTGCTCACTGGTAAGACAAAATCATGCAGAGTAAACTCAGCTGATCCTGTTGGTACAGTCACAAACTGGCCCTTAATGAATAACCAAACTGATTGAAAGTAATCATGATGATGCAGTGCATACAGATGTGATCAAGAAACTAAAATTATGAACATCCCATAGGAGAAAAAACTTTTTTTTTTTTCATTGCAGGAGATGTTTGATGCCACTCTAAAAGACAGGGAGCAGAGTTTTGACTCTGCCCCCGGTACCACCATGTTCCTCCACTGGCTGGTCGGCATGGTGTACGTCTTCTACTTCGCCTCCTTCATCCTTCTGCTCAGAGAGGTCGGTGGAGGATCTCAGCCAGCCACAGCCGTTCATTGTGACTTACGTAAAAACTCACAAACCATCCATAGCTTTTAAAATCCATGCATGCTTGTTTGGTTGCAGGTTCTCCGGCCCGGCGTGCTGTGGTTCCTGAGGAACCTGAACGATCCAGACTTCAACCCAGTCCAAGAGATGATCCACCTGCCCATCTACAGACACCTGCGGAGGTTTATACTCTCCGTGGTCAGTCAAGTATCCTCCTCCGTTCTAGCCTTCAGTGGCGTTATGGTGCCCAGCTTTCTGTTTACTCTGATGCTAAATACAGAGAAATATGCTGTATTCATGTCGAGCCAAGTACATTATTTAGTGTGAGTTTAAGAGAAAATTATTGCCATAAAGCATAGTGAAAGTGCAAAAATACCTTCGATGTGATGCATTTCCAATAAGCAAAGGTCCATGAATATAGGAGATGGGCAGAATCCCCCATAGTCATAGCAATCATAGGTCTGAAAGACAGAAACGCAGTGATATTTAAAGAACCTCTGAGGACTGAATGGCTCGAGGATCGCAGGCAGAAAGAACAGATGCGTTGACAAGAAATTAATGAAAGGGATTTTGACCGCGTGGGAAAGCAGCCAAGTGCATATTGGAGTTTTCTGTATTTCTGTGACAGTACCAGGGATGCTCTATATGTCTACTAACAAACTGATAAACAGATTTGTTGTTGTTCTCTGTGTGTGTATGTGTGTGTTTCCAGGTGGTGTTTGGCTCCATAGTTCTGCTGATGCTTTGGCTGCCTATCAGGATCATTAAACTCTTCTTCCCAACTTTCCTGCCCTACAACGTCATGCTTTACAGGTTAACACGACAACACCAAATTATTATTTAACGTTCAGTAGCCCAAAGCTAAAGGTGATATTGTCTGTTCTCTACTCTGTTTTTGGTTACATTGACAGTATATCACAAAGAGAATGTAAACGGAGTTCGGTTTATGTCCCGTTTCTGCAGCGACGCCCCTGTCAGCGAGCTGTCGCTGGAGCTGCTGTTGCTTCAGGTCGTTCTGCCGGCACTGCTGGAGCAGGGTCACACTCGCCAGTGGCTCAAACGGCTTGTCCACGCCTGGACATTCTCAGCTGGATACATGCTGTAGGCTGAACACACACACACACACACACCAACTTTAGATGTAAAATGGTATAATGGCATAAAGTATAACTTAGTGGCTTTTTTAAAGACGATCTTCAGCTACGATAATTAGTCACAGAAAAAAGAGAAAACACTGTTAGTTTGTCGCTGTAAGATGTGGCTCAAATTATAGTTGTCTGCCAAAAATGATTTTGTCCTGTGACAAATTAAATACTCTGCGATGTCTACGCCACAGCGACCTTCACTCCTACCTGCTGGGGGACCACGAAGACGATGACAACCAACCCAACAACCTCCCTCCCGGTCGCCATAACAACAACAGGATCCCTGGCCTGGGGGAAGGACTTCACGCTGCCCACCAGGCCATTCTGCAGCAGGGCGGTCCTATAGGTTTCCAGTCGTACCACCGGCCCATCAACTTCCCTGTCAAGGTGACTCGCGGTTATGATTATTCATGTCACATATCCTGTCACTTTTGGAGCCTGTGCTGCTATTAATGTTTCCCTCACAATTGATTTTTTTGTTCTTTGTTTTTCGTCATTAAGATCATTCTGCTGGTTGTCTTCATGTGTGTGACGTTGTTACTGGCCAGCCTGATCTGCCTCACACTGCCGGGTAAGTTGCGGCAAGCACAAGCTCGGGTTCCCTGCATTTGACCTTTCCTCTCCCTCTTGTTACCAGTTGTTCTTTGCACCTCCATCCTCACCTGTCCCTGTCCTCCCCTCTCCCCAGTGTGTGCGGGCCGTTGGCTGATGTCTTTCTGGATGGGCAGTGCTATGGTTCATGAGCTGTACACAGCGGCCAGCGGTCTCTACATCTGCTGGCTGTCTATTCGAGCCGGCACCGTGCTGCTGTCCTGGATGCCAGAGGGACCGAACATCATCCTGCTCAAAGTCCGCGAATGGACACTCATGGTAACGTGGATGTCTCTCTTGTCCTCCCAGCCAATGGCAAATATAGTGCCACTCTGTATTACAATACAAATGATTTTAATGTGTGTTTGGGTGATGTGGATGTGATGTCCTGGTGAGAACAGATCATAAAGACCGTTGTGGTGGCCGTGCTGTTAGCTGGGGTGATTCCTCTGCTGCTGGGTCTGCTGTTTGAGCTGGTGGTCGTCGCTCCTCTCAGAGTCCCACTGGACCAGACGCCTCTCTTCTACCCCTGGCAGGTAGGACTATAGAGTTTGTATGTCTGTGAATATGAGTGGTGAAATCATACACACCATTTGATTGTATCCAACTGAAGAATGATGGATTATTTATTCACACTGGTCAGAGTGACTGGTGTTGTCAGTGGGGCTGAGTATCAAACCTCAGTACCCTTTTTAGTTTTGATTAAATACTGAAAACTCAAACTCAAATGTTAGGTCAGATCTTGTGTTTATTCTTTGATCACATATTTCCTGACTGAAATATCATATCTTCCACTTTTAGACCAGTTTATTTCTCTTGCTGTTTGTGTTTAGATGACATTTAACATGTGAGAACTTTGGCTTACCATCTCATTAAATTAGGAGATTTCAAAAAATACCAACTGGCATTCAGTGTCCTGCTCAAGGACACAAGAACTGAGCACTGAGAGAAGATGGTAAAATCTTGAAACAAACCTCATTGTGTCTCGGTAGTAAATGAATTGTTTTTGTCTGTCTGTGTGGCAGGACTGGGCCCTGGGCGTGCTCCATGCCAAAATCATTGCTGCCATCACCCTGATGGGCCCTCAGTGGTGGCTCAAAACCGTCATCGAGCAGGTCAGTCTCACATCGTTCTAGCTTCATTCAAGTAAAATGTAACGAAGCTAGCAATTTAATGTAATGAGGTAAAAACACACTTGTCAGTATCTTCCCTCTCTTTCTCCTGTAGGTGTATGCTAACGGTATCCGAAACATTGACCTCCATTTCATCGTGCGAGGGCTGGCTGCCCCCGTCATCTGCGTCCTGCTGCTGTCTCTCAGTGTGCCCTACACCATCTCTAAAGGCATTACACCACTGCTGGGTGAGTCTCATCGTGTTTGAACTGAGCATGAATTGTCAGGCACAGAGGTAGCAGACAGGCGAGATACCATCAGGCCACAGCACAGGCAGTGCTAATTTGGACACAGGGCTCATTTTGAGAATTATTTTAATGCAAAGCCTACCCAAGACACCAATTTTAGTTTAGACAAGTGTTTTTGATGTTGACTCAGACAACACTTTGATTTCAACAACTAGTCAATTAAGAATTCCCAGCCCGTGTGGTAATCCGGATTTGATCCATTGTGCGAGCCAAAGTGCAATTGATTGTTTTTTTTGTCTTTCATTTACTCTGTTCCCTCAACTTTTAAGTCCATCTGTTGCCAGAGATAAGAGATAATACACACACACTCATTAAGAGAAGATTCTGTTCCAGTGTTTACTTTGCCCTCTCGGTCTTTCCCCCCACCTCCCCCTCTACTTCCTCTCCTGCCTCCCTTTCTAGGTGTGCAGCCAGAGATGCAGATGCTGGTGGAGAGGAGGATCTATCCGTTCCTGCTGATGGTGGTCATGCTGCTGGCCATCCTGTCCTTCCAGATACGGCAGTTCAAACGCCTGTACGAACACATCAAGAACGACAAGTCAGTAGACCCCAAAAATCTGAAATCTGAAGTGTGAATGAACACATGGGGGCAGAGAAGCTCAGTGTTTTATTCCAACCATGCGGTTTACTGAGCCAGAGAAATGGCCTTAAGATATGATTAGCCGGAAATAGCTTTGTTTCTGTGATGTGATTCGCTGTTAGTACTGTATGTTGTCAAGCAATATATCCTATGGAAAGTATATCAGTTTGACATTTTCCTACCGAGGAAATGTCTCTATCACAGTAAGTGTTTATATAGTTCCTAGGTGATGATGACAAGAAGGGAGAAAGATTTTTGCCCATCTTCATGCTGAGCAACAGAAAGATCCTTAGAGCACACTGGTCTGTGGGATCTTGTTATGTTACATTACAGTTCACAACACCAAATTCAATTCAGTAAAACTGATCTAAGAATAAAAGACCCAACTGATGAGTGACTTGATGAAGGCCTCATTTATTAAACCGTGCGTAGGATCCATACTAATATAGTGTTTATGTGCACAGATGGTGTGCGCAAAAATATAATCAGATGTATAAAGCCTGCAGGCAATGTTCCCTTTTATAAATCACAGTCCACCTGGAATTGTGCGCTCGCTTCACGTTCACTTCAGCGATTTTCTACTAAGAACTAAAAATTACTTGAAAACTAAAATCGTACCTTGTGATTTATGCAGTATTAAAATATATTATTAAAAACTATTGAGGCTCTGTTCTGCAATTCTTAAATGCTATTTGATATCTTGGATTGCTACAGTCCATGATGATGATTTCATCAGTTAACCTAGTTAACGTGGTTGAGGTGAAAAGGACTGAGTATATTCACACTAAATATTGGGGAACAGCAAGCCAGATTTTTCTGAATCCTGCCACCTGCCATCATCTTAGCATTTCAAAAGCTGCGGTGCTCCACAACTGACCACAAGTGTCAGTATCATACAGTCCAGCCCTCTCCTCTGCGCAGAGGGTGGGGAATGTGATTTTTTTTAAACAGCACTGATGAAGAGATCTGAGATCGCTTATATCTTTCACAATTTTAAGGTGCTCTTGGAATAGTTATAGCTCACGGGCACAAGCATAAAATACTGCTGGTTTGAATGTTTATGATAAAGTGGATGTATAAGTAACGTGCGATGTGAAGAAAAGTGAAAAGTGTGAGAGGCATCATCATAAGTATAACGATGGCTGTCGCATTTAATTTCTACAATCTGGCTTCAATTCATCACCCCGTCTCCAAAATGCTGTACGCATGGGTCGTGGTTTTAGTACAGGCAAGTGGCGTATGCCTCTTTCAGGCCCAGATTTATGCATACGCAACAGTTATAAATGAGGCCCCAGATCAGTAAAATCTCAAATAAAAATTTCAACCTTACAACCAGCAAAGACATGTGGCGTCTTTTAGTGAGTTAAAATGTTAAACGTGACTTGTGAACAACTCCGTCTGTCCTGTTTCTCCTCCAGATACCTGGTCGGACAGCGCCTGGTGAACTACGAACGCAAAACAGGCAGGAGCATGTCCAGCTCCTCACACAGCACCTCCTCATAGACCTGACACCGACGTGGGGATCAGCGGAATGACTCACTCTGCCCAGCACCAAGAGCGATCATCAGCTCCCGTGGTGAAACCTTTTTTGTTTCCTCCAAGCTTGGCTGTCAAACGTCAACTTCAAACACAGCCTCTAAACTTTTGACTGCAGCCTAGTCATCTTATTCACCGACATCTACTGCTGTCACAGTTTGGGAGACAAAGACGTTGAAGAGTGAAGACAAAAACAGTCTCAAAACCTTTCACGGAATATTAGAATTTCTGAACAAGGTTGCTAACCAACCTTGCAAAAAGAGTCAGCACGACTTGTTGACTGTCCATCCAGTTAATTGTGTCCGCTTTTGTCTTCAACGCAGTTGACATTTTAAGTTGTAATTACATTTTTTTTTAAAGAGGTTTGAGTGAAAGTCGGGTCAGTTGAGGATAGCCTTTACCTCAGATTGTGTTTCCCTTTGAATGTTTGTTGTGAAATGTTGTCTAGGTCACACTGACTGTCTTTAAATGGGACGTTTCAGAGCTGTGGAGGAGCTGTTAGACCATAACAGGTGTGCCTCTGTCGTTGTGTTCCATTTGTTGATTCGTCTCAAATGTCAGTGACAAGGAGGGACATACATGATGTACCAATGTTATTTCATTCTTTTTTTTTTTTTTTAGGTGTTTTTATTAGATGTGCTTTCATTTGTTTTTAGTGTTACATTTCTGAAGTGAGCTGTTAGACTTTTAGACAGTCTGGACACAGCCCAGGACCTGTTTCTCCTGAAGGCGTTCCCCTGTGAATTTGAAAAACAGTCTGGGTTGTGCAGTACTTTCCTGAGCAAATCCACCTTTAGGAGGGGAGAGCTCATTAACATGAAAAACAGTCACACAGCAGACAGAAAGTGAGGGTTCAATTCAAACTATTTAAACTGGAAAAACACCCTCATAACATTTCAGAAATGTGTTTAGACTGACACTGATTTTATAGGAATATTTGTTCTGATAATGTGAGTTAGTTGGCCCTCAGTGGCTTGTAGTGCTGCTAATTAGCTGTTCCAACTCTTACCTGTCTGCTTTCTGTTAACGGTTTGGAGACAACAGCTAAAAACCACTGTATAAACAACAAAACACTGATTTTCATTGGAAAGAAAGTGATTCTCGTGAACTATTCTGACAGATAATGGAAGTATAAGTATAGTTCTGGTTGGTGGAGGTGCCCTTTCCTTTCTCTGTACTGTGGCGTAGCTCTGATTCAATCCATCGCTGCCACCCGCTGAGCTGAATCAGACAGATCAGGACACATCTCGTAATCAATTGCGTTACCAGTGACAGCGCATCAGTTGCCTGCCTGAATGTATGGCCAGTGTAGTATGAAGGTTTTTAATTATATGTCACAAAAAGAACACATCTCATATTACGACTGAATGATCAGCTAAGTAGCGTTGGTTAGATTAGCATAATCATAATCTCATTCTAAAATGCACCAGTTCTACTCTCTCTGAATCATAGTTGTCCCTGTCTGCAGATAAAAGTAAGCAGTCACACTTACATTTACAAAGGATGTGCAGTTTAATATAGATTTCCCCATAACATTTTTTGTTTTGTTACAGCTATGCTACAGTGACTTCCTGTTTACATAGTTGATTGCTTTTGATTGGATGGAGCTACAGTTGTTTCCTTGCGGTCAGTTTTCACATTACTTAAGTCTTTGTTAGCTAAGACATTCCTCATGTTTTAATGTTGCAGCGTGATGAGTGGATGACCTGGGTTGAAACTAGCTAGTTCTTACTAAGAACCTCTGAAGGACTTTACACACAAACTAAGCAGAGGATTTACAAATAGCTGGTGCAGCTCAGTCCTGCTCCTTTTCCCCGGGGGTTCACGTTAGATTTAATAAAAGTAATCATCTCTTCTAATGTTAGGGGAGGTGGTCTTTGCTTTGGGCGAGGCAGCGGCTGACATCTTGACTTATAGTCCCTTGTGTGGGTCAAAGGAGTCATCTTCTCAGACTCCTCCAGAGCCACAGAGGACATTATACAACTGTGAACTTTATTTGTAAATTAATGGAGTGCCCCCTTTTTAAACAAGTCTGCATGAAAAAAGGGAGCAAGAAAAAAAACAAAAAACAGCTGCCATCACATTGCATGCACGCTGACTTCACATATGAATTTAAATGAAAAATAATGTGTAAGCAGCATGTTAACCCTGACACAAAGCCCAGCAGTTTAGATGTGGTCATGTTTCGTCACATAATTCAAAGCACTAAAAAGACTCCTCGCGTTGCCATCCACTGTGGTTATGTTGATGAGGCAAAACAATCCAGCCCATCGGTTACCATGGTTACTGTGGGGCATGAAAGTAATGTCCACCAGTGTAAACCAGTGTAAGGTCTGTCAGAAGGTTGTCGCTCAGTCAGTTGAAGACAGACGGGGACCACAGGTCTTTTGTTCTCGTTTTGTTGCTTTTGGAGAGAAAAGTCTCATCTCCTGGATCCAACACAGCTCCCTCTCTCTGATCCTCGACTGACTGACTGACTTCTGACTCCATGTGGGAGCTGAGTTGGTAGTTGCATCCTGAGTCACTCTCACTTTGATCTATCTGTCAGTTTAATAAAAGGTGAGGTTGACAGTCTGTGGTTTTGTTTGTAAACTTCCCCAGAGACAGGATGAGCGGGTTCCCTGTCGGATACGATGTCACGGGGCAGCAAGAGGAACTCTCGTTGACCCATTAATCCAAAATACTAAAGAGAATTTGGGGAAATGAGTGGACATTGAATATGCCAGTATTACCACTTGTTTCAACAGTGGCCGCTGTTCTGCACAAGTTGTATAGTCTCCCTTTTTTTAAAAAAAAAAAAAGAAAGAAAAAAAAGTTCTCTCTTTGTCGTATTGGCATATCTGTCCCTGGCAGTAGCAGACCAGGTGCTCACACTGATGAGCTGCAACCGACTCAGAAGAGATCCTTTAAAACCAACTCTCTGCTTTACCTCTCCACAGCTGGTGCTCTGATTTAACTGAAAGTTGACGCCGACACCGGTGATGGAAGAATCAGGGCCGGCTCTTTGAGCTGGCACTGACGTCCGGGGAGTCAAGTTTCAGGGTCCTTCACATCTTCAAAGGCTTGTCTGATATTCTGAGAGAAAAAAAAAATGCAGACTGAACTGACTCAACACAGTACTCAAATCACAGCAGTCTCTATATATGTGCTTTAAAATCAACACTGCTGTTCAGGGTCATGTGTCTCAGAACAGACCTATATGAAATGATTTGTGTCTCCAAACCAGGCAAAAATATCGCAACCACAAGATCATGCTCAGAAACAGGCTGTGCGTAAATTGTCAATAATAATTATGTAATTTGATTACACTTTGGGTCACAAATTTACAATTTAAAGGAATAGTTCAGCATTTTGCGAATATGTTCATTTGCTTTCTTGCTGAGGGTCAAATTAGAAGATCAATACCACAGTCGTATCTGTATATGAAGCTAGAGCTTGAAGATGCTTAGCTTAGCTTAGCATAAAGACTGGAAACCGGGAGAAACTGCTAGTCTTGCTCTGATGAAATGTAAGAAAACTCAGCGCCTCTAACGCTCACTGATTAACACGTTGTATCGTGCCTGTTTTATATGTACAAACAACAATTTCTGGTTTCACAAGGGGTTACATACTGGAACTATTTCTATGTCTTCACAGGTGGTTGTCTGGCAACCTCAAGCCTCTAGGAAATATAATCATCTAACTCTTGCGAATGAGTGGATTTCCCGAAATGTCAAACTATTGCGTTAAGGTTCTAAACATTTCAGTTTCTACAACCACTTATATTCCCAAAAGCACTCTTTGCATAGGGATGTAAAGTCAGCGTCCAGGTGTTGTCTCACTTGTTTGACCACATTGTCTCCTCTGCTCCACTGCCCGTTGAGAAAATGGCTGAACGTTACTTCCTTCAAGTTTCGAGGCAAGTTTCAGAACTTTATGTCAAAAGTCATGTTCTTAGACACACTGCTGAACAAAGTCCTTACAATTAAATTAAAGATTTGAAAAAGTAAGAGTGTTACAACCTCTCAACAACAAAAAGACGATGCCCAGACATTCTTTAAAACTATTTCTTGCTGCCAATGAAAACTGAATCCAATTCTCTAATGGGTTCTTGCTCCTAAAATTCTGAGAGATGTTTTTAAGTTCATGTTCTTTTTTTGTGGACAATAATGGTTGAGTAGGAATTAGGGATTGTTTTTTTTTTCATGCAAATGTTTTAATGTGTTGCACTTTATACCACAGTTTGCAATCATTTCAGAATCCATTGTAACACAGTCAACATATGGGTGTTTGTTTTTATTTCCCTCTGAAAGATGTCAGTATTTCACTGTGGTGACTCTGCTCAGTGGATTTAACTTACAAGATGAATATAAGTTTTGGATCTGTTTTTGACTCTGCATTCGTGCTTGAAGTGTTTCATTAGGAGTTTGGTAAATATAAACTGCTTTTCTATTGTTTTGGAATGTGAATTACATTAACTTTAGTGCTGACAGCTGTAGTGCTGCTGTGTGGAATGCTCACTATATATATATGATGCTATAAAGTGACCTTTTAGTGTCTTATTAACTGAGCTGGACACTTCAACTTTTGGTCTTGAATTTCAATTTCTAGAAGCAAATGATTTATATTTTTATATGTGCAAAAATGGCAGTGGCATGTACTGTAACAAAAAGTGATATCCGTTAAGGTCTATTGATTGTTGGTTCAGTAATATGAAACAATAATAAATAGTTGTAATGATTTCTCAGAGAGTGCCGTTTCTTCCTCACCCTGCAGTGATGCTCAAACAAATGTTACTGATGTCTGTCTAGTCTGTCTATTTTTGGCTGAGAGCTGTGGTTCCCAGTGTTGCTGTTGTGACGCCCCTAGGGTGTTGCAAGATAAATCTCAGGAGTGGTGAGATGATTAACATGATAGGAAAGGGACAAATAAATTCCTGCAACACAAAATCGTGTTATTTTCTGACTTTGATCCTTGTTTTTTTTTTTTCCATGTGAATTGCTGGATAATTATCCCTCCAGAGGCCTCTAAAAATGATAAAAAATAAACAAATCTGAGAAGGTAATTGAGTCTTTGACTTTTGCAACCCATGATGAGGACTGTAAAACAGACATTGCTTTATGGGGTCTCAAGCCAAAAACAGTGGAACCACTACATTAAGAGTAATATAGCATCTCTGCATCTCAAAACAGGTGAAATCAATTTTATTTGATCCTTTAGATCAAACACAATTTGAAAGTATCAAAGAGCTGCATCAGTAAATTATTTAAATTCCATTCATGTGTGTGGGCAGCCAGCATGAAGCCAACAGGAGCTACAAGATCTTTACCCTGCAGTCAGCCGGCTCATGCGCTCTACAGGCCCGAAAACAAGGAAACCAGTGGAAGCCTGAACATTTTTGTTGAATTTATCCAGTGAGCAGCTGTCATTGGAATGCAGTATCCAATTCTCGTAAAGGGAGATTTCGCCACGTTTTTAAGTGTTTGTCCAATCAGTGTTGATGGTAAATGTGGTCAATTTTTTGCTCTGGCAGATGTGTCTGGCCCCTCTCCCATTCAAACTGACTTCTCTGCCGATTTATTAGGCTAACCAATCACAAGCCTTTATCTAGTTTGAGGGTTTAAAACGATCTTTGTAAAATATCCTAGATGGTGCTGCCGATACAGAACGCTCTACAGCAGCAATATTAAATGGACTGGACGGTAAATTTTCTCTTAAAGAAGAACAAACAACTGCACTTAAACTTTATGTTGATAGGAAATGTGTGTTTGCCGATCTCCTGACAGAATGTACTGTCCGACAAGACGGCGTTTCATCACTAATGTCCCTTGGAAATGAAAAATGAACTGAGAGGTTCCAGACTAATACGCATTTGCGAATTAGTCTGGTGATGCCAGGCCGGCAGTGCCTACATGTACCAGGATCCATTTGGTGTGTGCTTCTGACGCCGGCTGCGCCTTTTACCCCTAAGCATTTCACTAGCTTGAGAGGGAATCCCAAAGGCCTGTGAGTTAGCACCTGTGGCCCCAACTCCAGTACACACAGACTCAGTGCAGACGCTCACTTTCTCTCCTATTGCTTTTCATATTTAGTTTATAGTTTAAATTTTTTTGTTGGATCAAATGAGAAACTGACTTTCATATATTCTGTATATGTATTGGACTAATAAAGTATGTGACTACAGTGTCACAGAACACAGGCAGTTAATCAAAAATATCAATCACATAGTATCAATATGTGTCAAAATTAATTGTTTTATCATAATTCTTAATTACTTAGTTAATAACAGCCCAGCTCTGATATGGGATAATGTCTAATGCTGCTGTAGAGTTCAGCTCTAGGAAACAGGATGTAGGGTTATTTCTGATGAATCCAATTACCTTTCTGCTAATACAGTCTTAAGAGTTTTGGAAGGCAAGTAGAGATTAGGAGCGTATGCATCTGAAACAAAGTTTCAACTGTCAAGCTAAATCAGATTTTTCCAACCTGTGCTTCATTTTTCCCAAGCACAATGGGATCAACCTTTTCATGCCGATCAAATCATGGACTGAGTGCTTGCTTTGTCCCTCCTTAAGGCGCTCTGGAGAGATTAGTGCTGTGTCATAAAGAGTTTGAAGTCTTTTTCTTCTCTATTGTGAAACCAGACTTCAGGCAGAAGTGTAAAATCTTCAGTTTATTCTCTGTATTTTCTACTTTGTACAAGAAATTTCAGACCTTGTTCAAAGAGAACTTAATACATAATTATTATACCTCCTTAAAAGTACTAGTGAAGGGCAGTTTGTTAAACACAATGGTGTAAGTGTTTCAGGTAAGGCAGGATTTAACTGCTAGAGATTAGGGTTTCTGTGCTTCTGAAAACATGTTGGCTCAGTGTGAACTGTGTCCTCATGCAGGAAACCTTACCTGCCCAAGGCAGTCGGCATGAAACACTTGGAATTAATCCCAAACTGTCTGACACAGATACTCTGGTCAGATGCTCAGTTGATCACCATGACTCACTGTGAAATATTTTACTTTGAAAACCATAGTTTTCTCTGTCTTAAATTTCAGGCAGGTAATAGCAAGTAGTGATAATGCAAAAACTTGATTTTAAGTATACTTTTTTAGGGTTTACTATTCAGGTTGCTTAAATTCAATTTGTCTAATTCTGTTCTTACAACTTAAGTCAAGTTTAAAAAATAAGATCGAATGGGTTGGTCAAATTCAGGCCCAAAATTCCAGATGAGAAATTCAAACTTGAACATCGAGCCTAGTAAGGACACTTTGTTTCCTTAAACCTGCAATAACTGTTCATTTTCTTGGCCACTTGTGGGCAGTGGAAACATGCTGTGAACACAACCCTGACACATAATAAGTTGGAGTTGGTGGAGACCAAAAACAGAAATAAAAGAGTGCGAATATAGGACTTAAATTTTCTGTGGCAAGAAACGGCTCCAAATGAACGCTAATGTTGCTCCATGTCTGCTGGTTGTGTAAATAGGCAACTGTTTGTTAATAAGTCTGATAAATCAACTTAAAGGATGATAATGTGTCAGTTGTGATCATAGCTTTTTTATTTTTGCTACCCCCAAGTGGCCAAAAACAAATACAAAATAAACAGTAATCACACGTTTAAAGTCTTGGTTTAGAATTTTAATTGTATTTGGGCAACTTGATAGTTGTTTTGAACATTGGACACTTCCAAATTCTAATAGATGTCCTCAAAGCTAAATGTTTCAGTGCTATAAATCACTTGTATTAAAAATTAAACATCAAGTTATAAGTAATTGTTTCATTTCACAATTGGATATTCACTTGTCTACAACATTAAAATTATTACAGCTGTTGTTTGCCTCCATAGGCATGCAGCGAGAGCATTTTTTTTCTGCTTAGTGTAGTGTATCTAATCTTCCTGTCATGCTACTCTCTTATCCACTTTGATACACATTCTGTAGTCTTTTACTTTGTCTTTAGTGATTCCAGAAGTTATTTATCAATCAAAAGGGATCAAGTATTACAAGTGATATTGGTGATTTGAAGGAATGGCAATGCACTCAACAACAAGTATACCTTGGACACTGATCAAGGTGACATTAGGGACCGTCTTGATTTAGTCCTTCCACTGTACTGAACTACACAAATGAAGTCACGTGGTCGAATCCAATTTAAGTGTTAAGTGCAGGAGAAGATGAAACCAGAGAGGGGGTGGGGTTGGCTTGACGCGCTGCACTAATTAATTCTCTAATAAGGAAATCTCTGTCAGAACAAAGATAAATGAATGTTGGTGTAAACACTGGCAAGAATTTTCCAATTTGACTCTACATTTGTTGCATTTATTTGACATATCTGTGTTTAGTGTTTCTAATGTCTTGTGAAAAGAAAACACGGGTTCACTTGCTTATTTTCTTCTCTTGTCCCTTTGTAAAACATCTACAGATATTAAGAGAGAAGATTTTCAAAGGTTAAGACATTCCCTCTGTGCTTGTACCATTCAATTTTACACTTTATTGTATTCCAACCGAAAACATTCAAACTCTCTTGTCACTGGGGAGGGGAATGCCTCAGAACAGCTAGAGCTGGAGAGAGAACGACTAAAGGGATTATCATGCGTCAGTTCAAGAGAATGACTCTGATCCAATTGCCGGCCATCATCAAAGAAAGCCCAGTGCTTCTCCACAGGGAAACGCGGGATTAGTTGCTCAGCACTGTTAGTGGGGACGGTTACTGTTTTCCAGCCAAGACAACTGCCTGTACTTCTACTTTCCAGAGGACAACTTTAGCTTGAACTTCTCATCAAGACTTTAAGAATTCAGGAATTCAAGCTGCTCGTCCGGGTTCTGATGCCATGATTAAACGATGTGAAGGACAAGGCTTTTGGTGCCTTTGCGAAGAGTCACATGGAAATAGGCAGAGGCTCGGATACTCTTGGGCTTGTCAAACTCCATTTATTTGGATATGCGGGGCCGACTCTCTCAATAGAGAGGAAAACTTGTGACACTTTTTATTGACTCGCTTTGATCACTTCACCAATCCAGAGTGACTACCTCATATCATGCATATGATCAAACCTTTCTTGATGTCATTGTCTTGTGGAGTTCTGGGGATTCTTAACCTCTGTGGCATCCTGAAGAGATTTTTTTGACAATGATAAGGACTGGGGGCTTGCGTAATGATGTCATGACTCCCCTGTGACCTCTGGTGACCCTGATCTTTTGGGCCGCCTGGCAGGATTCAATCTTCTGTCGGGTAGGATGAGTCAACGCATTGCAGCAAGCCGGTAGACATAAATTGTAGGTCCTCTTAGAGTAGTCCTGGCACCCTACAAGAATATAAAAAAGGGGAGGGTTTAAATGGTGTTAATTACAGAGGAACAAGGTGAAGGTTCAAAGGTTCAAGAGAATGGATTTGCCGGAAATGTGGGACTGGGTGAGTTTAGGGCCAATAAAGGTGCTATGGATACACCTGTCATGTCCATCACCAATGTTGATGAAAATGAGGACGAGTGTGAGGTGTCAGGAGAGGACGATAATGACGAGACTGAAGTTGAATACACACGAAACTATTGGGAGGATGAGGACGATGTCTACCAGGAGTTTGAGGAGTTGGACTTTGAGGCCCTGCTGCATCACTCAGACACGCGGAGCATCGCCTCGGACGATTCTTTTTATCCCCCGGACGGTTCAGTTGTGTCCCACATGTATCGCTCACCAAGTCCTGACACCCCAGAGCCCATTTCCTTCTTTAAGGCCTGCTGCAACAACAATGCCATCATTGTCAAAATTATGATTAGACAAGGGGTGACGGAGGAGGAAGTGACTGAGACGGATAGGAACAGAACAGTAAGTGTCTGGGTTCAACACATTTTAATGTAATGTTATTTTTTCAAGCACTTCTGGGTTTGTTTTTTTCTGCTCACCTGAAACCAGCAATGTCTACATTTTGTTTACAACTTTCCCAATTGAAACCAAAAGAATCCCAATGTTGTACGAGTGTTTATGTAAGTTTTAGCTATACAAATCATGTATACTTAAAGTTGACTTGTTTACCAATGAATTCTGTAGGGTTTCAGGTTTTTAGGTGTATTGTACTACTTTTCAGGCAGCCATTGGTTTTTTAATTAATTTTCCAATATCATTGCGTGTTAATCTATATTAAGCACAGTTTGTCAATAATATAACTACGACAAGTGTTCACTGCTAGATTTTACAACTCAAGCTTGTTTTGAGTCAGCTGATGACAGTCTTATTGGAAAAGCTAAATATACACTGTCAATCACTTGTACTCACTTTATTAATGTTTCGGCCCTCAGACCTGTGAAGGGCAAGTGAACCAACCAACTTGAACTTGAACTGATTATATATTTTGATACCATCGGTGGTTTGTCCCGTTTTCCAGCTGTGTGACTGATGTGTGTGTGCAGCATCAGTGCTACAACATTGCCAGCATTGTTGATCATGGTAGTATGGTATGTATGGTTCAAAACACAGCTGTACAGGTCATGGTACCAACTGTAAATAGCTGCGTAAGACCTGCAGTTTACAGTAGGTAGCTGTTGTAGCACCCCAGGAAGTCACATTATTTAAAATCATAATGATGTTGTACCTTGGTATGGGAGCTGTTGCTGTCACCCCAGCATACATATGATCTGTTGTCAGTACAGTGTATGTTCCTGTAATACTGATTTTCCAGTCAGCACCACTTTAGCCATTGTAAGCTGTTAAGTGTTATGTCCACAGCTTACAAGTATCAATCAGAACTCACAAACTGTTGAGATTTTGTGATTGTGAGTTCAGTTAACACAAACGTGGCAACTGGTGCAGCTCCTGAACACCAGCGAGCCACTGAAGGTCACATCCTGAAGGAGGGTTCAGAGCAGTTGGTTAAGCCTCCAGTGACAGATGGGCGGTGTAAACGGCACAGTGACTGTGTCAAGAAGCAGCTTGCCATCAGAGCTGAGCTCTTAGAGGGCTCGCTAAGACACTGACCCAAGGACTAGGTAAGAGATACTCTATGTTTCGCACTGTGACAGTTACATATTTCAGGACACCTAGGAGTGTGTTGACATAGCATATGCTGCCATGGGACTGAGCTGAATCATTCCTGATATTCACCCTCTTCAACTATCCTGACGAGATAATGAATCTTACAGGACCCTCACCGGTGGTATGACTTCCTCTTTGTTAAAGACACATTCACAAAACATGCAATACTGTCCATGTTGTTTCAAAGTTTACCTACTTTGTAAGATAATGTGCAACTCACATACGTAGATTAAGTCATTTTGGTCACAATTATTTCAATTGTTTATACACATTCTCTCTTATTTGTCGACCCCTAATGACAAAAGCTTTGAAATAATTTCCATGAATTCATGACAGGGCCATTGTCTCACAATTCCTGTTATCCTTTTGATCTGCATTTAAATTAAGTTCTTGTATTCTCCCATGAAGATTTAATTGGTCAACCAGCTCTACAGCTGCACCTTGACATGCTTTATGACTAGCCAGAAGTGAGTAGTGGGGAAGGGAAAATTTATTATAACTGTGCTTACTAATGCTGCTAAATTGGTGGGATGTCATAAGAATGTGGATCATAAAACTTTTTATATCACAACTGTGGAGTTTTTTTTTTCTTACATATTTTTTGAGCATTTTTTGCTTGTTATTTAGGACAGTAGAGAAAGACAGGAAAGGCAGGGGAGAGAGAGGAGATGACATGCAGCAAAGAGCCTTGGGTCTGACTCAGACCTGGGCCACTGCAGTAAGGACTCGGCCTCAAGTGCTCTACCTGCTGAGCTACCGAGGTGCCCCACAAAAGCTTTTTTAGTGGGAGCCAGGCCTTATAGGTTAGATTAATTACTACCTACTCTTCAACTTTGACCCATCGTACTAACCATAGGCCTCCAGATATGATCTGGCTGATATGATCACATTCTGATCACAATGCTTTTACACCTGGCATCAACATGTATTTTTCCTTATCCAGATAGTATATCCACATCCAGATCACATGTTAATGCCGGATATGAATGAGGTCAGAGTTGTACACATGTTTTTTTTTTTTGCAATGGAGAGATGCCACAGGGAAGTTGACTTTAAGTCTAAATTAATGGTTTATATAATGTGGTTAAACTGACTTGGCTAAACTGGTTTGCCTAAAGACCGTGTGATCGTCTGACCACTTTTGTTGTTAGCCTTACTGGACTTACTCTTTTCACCAATGTTGGAGTGATTCCAGATCTCAGCATTTAGGTTGATGAGAAACTGGTGTTATATTCCTATATAACTCATAGGAATTATACTACTACTACAAAACTACCCACAATTATTTTCACCGTTCTGTATCTGTACTACATAATACTCCTACTGCGGTGTGGCTAACTGTAACTGATTTGATGTCTTTTTGTCACACCACCAGCTGGTTAAACTCTGCATGCAGATTGGTGGAGTACCAGGTGGATTATTATTATCAGTTACCAGTTACGCTTAGTAACTGTCTCAAACGCTTGAAAGTGCAATCCCTGTCCCCCTGTAATAATCTAAACACAAACTCTGTTAGATTCAACAGCTATAACCATTTTAATTAAGAGCAAACCAGCCAGTAGCAATTTCGACAATTAGGTGCTTTGCGAGTGACCACTCCAGTTGGAAACCCAAGTTTAGCCTGAGATGAAAGTGTATTACAGACTCACTATCAGTCTGTTACACACTGTGAAAAAAAACCTTGCTTGTAGGCAGCATGACTGATAAGTGTTATTCCTTTTTATGAGAATCACTGCGATGATTTTCTCCTGTAAGGGAAATATGACTATGAATCCATAAAAAGGTTCACCATAGCCCCAGGAACCCATTTTGGTGTTTTTAAGAGCCAAAATCAATCACAGACAAAGAGAGCGAAAGAAGCTCAAGCACTCCTGTTTTTTGTGTTGCAGTCCGGACTGATTGTGGCGTGCTACCATGGTTACGTGGATGTGGTCATCGCCCTCTCTCAGTGCCCGTATCTCGATGTCAACTGGCAGGACAACGAGGGCAACACCGCTCTTATTACTGCAGCACAAGCAGGTAAACACACCTCCGGCCTATGAATAGAAGTCCTATATATACAGCATATATTGAAATCAAATGCAGAGCCCTTAACTATGACCAGGGGTGTTGTTAGAACTAGTAGGCCGTTCACAGTCAGGTCACCCACACAGGTGTTTTGACTTATTACGCTTTTTACTGATTCGACATCTCTTGCGGACCATGTACACACTTCATTAAAATTTCCCAAATTCTCCGGTTTGTTTAGTCAAAGAAATAGTTTGACATTTTGGGAAGTACTTTAATTTGTTTCCTTGCCAAGAGTTAGATGAGAAGATCCATACAACTCTCATGCCTGTGCCGTACATACGAAGCTACCACCAGCAAGCGGCTGATTAAGCTTAGCTCAGAGACTGGAAACGGGGGGAAACAGCAAGGATCCACCGCCAAATGCAACAAAACCCTCCTACCAACAACTCAAAATAAGCTTATTACCCCAAATGCCAAATTATTCCTTTAGAGTCTAAAAACATCTACTTGAGCAGGGGTCTCAGCCAGAATAATTGAAAACACACAACATTAAAAGCTCTGTGGGTGAGCAGGGCCTTTACAATTAATATCACGTCTCATAAATTGTGTTATAAACCTTGCATACAAGGCGAGTGTCATCCATTTATCTATCATCTATATCGGCTTATCCATTATAAGCTTGCTTCCATGTTGTGAAATAACGTGAAACTTTTGTGATATAACAGTACAAAGTGATATGTTGTTATAACAACAAATCAAATAAATCACAAATAAAAAGATTCTGTAGAGATGGTAGAGAGCTTGTTGAGCTTGAGTTCCCTATCTTTGTCCTGCATTTACCACAATGGGGAACAGTTTCATTGTTCCTCTAGGACTAAAAACCTTTGGGCACAAATACATGACCAAGTATTCTCACTTAAGATACATAGATACACACAACTTCCAGGATGTCTAATTTCATCCGACTGAAATTAAAATATTAAATTTGTGTCACAATTTGTGCATTCATAAGTGTATTAATAGCCATTTCACCTTATTTAATATTCATCATAATCTAATATTTAATTTGTCTCCCAGTGAGAGATGTTAGATGTTGCATACTTTAATGTTTCTCCCCCACTAGCTTTGATGCATAATTTACAGTGGTAGAAATTTTATAGCAGATAATTGAGCTTCAAAATTGGTCCAAATCAAAGCCCAACGCATATTATGAGGTCTGGTGCCTCCATTTGCAAGGATCACTGTTATTTGCTGGTATTGGAAAGTACCATGGTTAGTCATTTCATAGTGATGCAGCCACATGTATCAGACATGGCGCCCCGGCCTCTCGTCTGCTAACGATGATGAATGGCTCTCTGTGGCCTGTGATGAATAGCTGCAGACTACTCTTCATTTTCTGCTTCATTAAAAGAAGTATCGATCCCATTTCATGACAAAGTACTAGGGGGAACAGGTGCGAAAGACTGTGAGTCCACACCTGTAGCAGAGTGGTCTGCTCTACAGCACAAGAAGAAAAACTTTACCTAGAAAGTGTCTAGACGTGTGTTTGGTATGAAAGCCAAGTCGTCAGAGGTGAACACCCAGTATTAACCATCCTCCTCACCCTTCCATTCAAACATGCTTCTGCTTACAGCTATATCCCCTTAATTGATTCCTGTTGCGTGCTGAAACTGTGCATTGTACTCACTTTGAGGAATTTCAGGAGATCAGACTGTTTCATTAACCCGGATTTAGGAAGACTGGATTTACTCAATTAGGAACTCAGATTCTGAACTTTTAAGTAGGTGTGTTGAATGGTAAAAAGCTGCAGTTTATCTTAAGGTCCTGTCAGCTACAGTGAAGTGACTTAAAATACAAAAATACAAAAATAAGCTCAAAATCAGGACGCAACTTGAGCACTAAACTGTGGACATGCTTTGACATGGATAGATTTGAGACTGACTACTAGACATTATTTAAATCCCTTTTTCCCAAAAGATATTTCCTAAATAAATTAGACATTTGTATGTATGGTTATTTAAATATAAAATATTTGTATATCATTATATAACAGGCAAAAAAAAGGTGCATAGCCATACATTTCCATACAAAATCAAAGCAAACTGCATTAAACCCAAGTGGCTCATTGAAACGAGATTGTCTGTCCGTGCTTATTTTGCTGCATTAAGGCTAAACAGCCGTGTACGTGGACCGACTGAAAAAAAGCTGAAAAGGTGGCCAGAATTTCTGAAACAACATCCAGTTTAGCATCACAACTGCATAAAAAAGAGTCTTGAGGGGACAAGTGTAATGAACGTGATAACAATATTAATACGAATAAGTACGAGGGAATTAGCCTAATTATCCCTAAGTATACCAAAACACACCGACGGACCAGATAATCAACTGCCAGTCTTTATAGTCTTCTGTGTACAGGAGGGAATCAAACAGTACCACGAAGTTACACATAGACACCATTTCCACCTACAACATGATTTCCAAGAAATGCTACATAGTATAAGTGAGGTAGGAAGTGAAGTTTTTATATTCACAAGTGTTTGTTGAAAATATGGAGATATGGAGAAACCCTCTCCTGCCTAACACACGCTGTCTCTCTGGTCTGCAGGTCATATGTTCATCTGTAACTACCTGCTCAACTACTTCCCCGGTCTGGACACCGAGAGGAGGAACTGTCACGGTTTCACAGCTCTGATGAAGGCAGCCATGCAGGGCCGGGCCGAGTGTGTCAGGGCTCTCATGCTGGCTGGTAAAACACATACATTTAAATAATCAAGGTCATTGCACATCCGTTCTAGAAAATTACATCTTGTATGAAAACCTTGTGCAAGCGAATGGGGGTCATGTGCATTAGATGTAAATCCCCTTTCTGTTTGGGTGAATGTACAAATGTAGAGCAGACTACGGTGCAGCTTTAGTCACATCGACCACTTCTGTAACTCCCTATGTTTCCAGGAGGGAATATTCAGGCCCGGGACAACGGCCGCAGTATGACACCCAGGGAGTGGGCCCTCTTCACTGGTCGATACGAGACGGCCAACCTGATGGAGCGGCTGATGTTGAAGCCCTGTGCCGAGCAGTTCTGTGACTCCTTCTCCCTGGAGTGGCCCATGTTAGAGGTTAATACATTCATACATACTACTGAATGTACCATATAACGATTTTTATCCCCCTTTGAGAAATCCAATACAAGGATTCAAAATGTGTAACCTCTAAACTGTAGCGTTTGGTCTTGTGCAGGAGCTGGTGGCCCAGGCCAAGGAGCCAAAATCCTGCTGGAGACGTCTGATCAACATCTTCACCTGCTGCCCTTACAGGTTTTACATCAACAACAAGGTAAACCCCGTGGATGATGGTATTCTTGAGCACATGGTCCGGATCACCACCAGTATCTCCAGTCCATTCATAGCCACATCTTGCCGCACGCTGTGTCCAGGCAGCCCGCCGTGCATTGGGAAGCGCCGCCCCGCCGTGCAGGAGATCCTGAGGAGGCAGCGGGTGGCCGAGCTGAAGCGCCTGGGCCCGGACAGACTGAACCACTACAAGAGATTTTTCCAGAACTCGCGGATCCTCCTCATCCCCAAGGCGATGGACCGGAGGTCCAGCCTCCAGCCTCAGCTAGTGAGCGGCATGGCCGCCGCGTCCACGGTGGTCTTGAGACGGGCGAGCCTCCTGCCTCTGCATTTGCTGAGGAGAAGCAGCGTGCGGCCAGGCATCGTGGTGCCCAAGGTGAGGCTCTGCAAAGCGCCGGCTCCGAGCTTCATACCGGAAAAACTCAAACGGAGCAGCAACAGCAGCCAGCTCCAGATCCCCAAGTGGAACTACAAGATGAAGAGAATAGAGAGGAGGCAGGAGAAAGAGAGGCAAAATCTGTTACCTCTGACAAGGAGGAGGTGAGGGGAAGGGGGACGGACCACTGTATGTCCACATTACCTGAGAAAGCAGCATATGACTCGCTGCAACTTCACACTCTTTGAATATGAATATAACTACTAACCAATGGATTTGTTGCCTTGTTTCTACTTGAGTTCACACGCTTTATTTGTGAGGCTACTTTGTGGTGCAATGAGAGACGGAGCCTTAGGAATCCATATACAGTACAGTATTTGCAATTCCTGCTTGGATGCTGACAAAATACATTGGTCCATGTTGGCAGCTTATATTTATGGGCCCTTATATTTATGGTGAATTTCAATGACAGGTGGCAAAAGAAGACAAAGTGTAAGAGTTTCAGTATGTTTCAAAAGAAGTGCTCGTCAGATTGTCTAAAGCAGAGGTTCCCAACTGGAAACATTTGCTACCAGGCTGCAAAAAAGGAAGCAGAAAGAAGAAAGATTCAGAGAGAAATAGGGAGAAACAGGAAGGGCAGGGATTACTAAGAGGAGGAAAAGAGTTTAGGAAGAGACAAAAAACCCAGCAACAGGACGTCATGCTGAGTTGGAAAGAATGAGAATGAGTAAAGGACACATGGGGTACAACGTTGAATTTGACAGTCAATTGTGCCAGAGAGGAATATCAGTAGGGCAGAAATGAGACTTGAAAAGGCAGGAAGGTGGCAGCCAGTCGGAGGGATTTCACAGGAGAAGAGCTCCGACGCGGCCAAATGAAGATCGGTGGCTGGCTGCTATGGCAGATTTTCACAGGAGCGGATCGGCGAGCACGCAGCAAGAAGCCAAGAAGCCATTTTAGACCGATACATAGTAGAACAGGTATTTTCAAGGAAGGGATGAGCTTATGAGCAGTATTTGACATCTGAGCTGAGAAGCCAGCTCACACAGGCTTTGTAAGGGCTTTGTGGAGAATTGGAAAGGCAGAGTCAAAAATAAACAGCTTAGTGCGAGACTGTGACTTGTTGACTTCCAAAATAATCACATGAGATAGTCCACGGCCGCTGTTCTCCTGCTCTGTGAGACCACCACTAGCTGTTCCTAAGAGTACATGTGTTTTTGGATTTTGCATTGGAATGTAACTAATGGAACAAAAAGCATTTAGAGGAGATTTTACAAAATACAAATACATTGAATATGTTTAAATGTACTGTATGGCGTATTTCCTTTATTACCCTCTAGTGGCAACCACTGGGAATTGCAACACAATTGTTAAAAGTTATTAGAGCAGAG
The DNA here is from genome assembly GCA_031216445.1 of Lateolabrax maculatus. Taxonomy (NCBI): domain Eukaryota; kingdom Metazoa; phylum Chordata; class Actinopteri; order Acropomatiformes; family Lateolabracidae; genus Lateolabrax; species Lateolabrax maculatus. The sequence continues at coordinate 21,240,508 of CM062203.1, read as the reverse complement.
GCCCAGCAAAAATTCTAATAAATAAATAAAATAATGATATTTTAAAGTGGGGATTTATTAAGGTCATTTTATGCTGTGAGGCTGGATAAATCTCACTAAATGCCTCTTTAATATTGAATCCGTCATGTAACTTGACAGACTTTGGTACGACGTTACAGTAACTAGGCAAGGGGACGATGGGCTCGGTACTCTTTTCTACTTTTGAACCGTTGGTCTCTGGGGCCGGGCTGATCTGGACCGGACCACAGTGAACCGTCCATGGACACCTTTACATTTCTGCCAGAAACTGGACAGAACACTGAGCAACAACTCATTTCTACCACGTTTTCAACCATTCATGGATAGCTGGAGGATATCATCATGTGTCATGTTGAGAGGATGGAGAGCCGGCGCCAGTGGGATTTAAAAGCATCAGCGGCTCAACTCTTCAGACACTTCAACAGGCTGCATGTCATTTACTAACTGCATAGTTGACTCAAAGTGAGGGAAAACCAAATCTACATGCCAAATTCACTGAACTGAAACTGTTGATGGGCCGACAAATCCATGTCACACCATCACTGGCTTCCGAGGAAGTACTGTGATTCATACTTGTGGATATGGATCTTGTACGTATGTTTCTTTTTATTTATCTAAGAATACTAATGTGTATTTTTGATCAGGGATATTGGAAGCAAAGCTTACAGCTGAATTCCACGCACCTCTTTGTCATCCAGGGACAAACCGCACAAGGACATTTTTGCATAAAATTGCAATGAAGCCTATAATTGTGTAATTTCTTTTTTCTGTGTTACCTCATTACACACAAAGATCACCCGAATGACTGTTGGCGGCAATAAACTTGTTTGTGATGCTCTGAGGCTGCCCAGCTGAAAAATCATTTTAATATTACCACAGCAATGCACGACGCAGCCGCCCTTTCCACCATGTTTAAATGATAATGTTCTTTTCTTTCTTTTTATTTAAGCGCTGCTAATATTACAAAAAACACTTTCGAACCTTTTTGAGTTTTGGGAGGAAAACTGTTCAAAGGGATGTTATCTCAAGTAAGGAAATTCTGGAGGGAGTTTTCTGCACTGTAGACTCTTATAGTGCTGAATCACAGAAATGTTTAGAAACGTCTGTCCTGGAACCCATTAAAACACTGTAAAGATATTTCCGTGGACTCATGAAGTATACTGAGGAACTCGCTTTCCAGAGGTTGGCTGATCAGATCCTGTATGCTGAGTTGGAACATTTCACAAACCTGTTTTGCGTCGTTACCTCAGCAGCAGAGAAATGCTGTATGCCTGTAGGGAGGCAGCCCGAGGTAGAGTGTATTAAATTAAACCAGCCTCTGGAGTCTGTAGCATGGATATTTGTGGTGTTGCTGAGAAAAGGAAAAAGATGCACTTTGGCCAACTTCTCACTTCTGAAGCTGTGACTGACAGCTGCTCCTTGTTCTGCGCTCCAACAGTGCGTGTAGAAGGAAAAAAAAAAAAAAAAAGACGTGACCTATAGCAAAATTCTCAAAGCCAAGAAAACCTGTGTCTGTGGTGTGGTGATCTATCTGCAGAGATTAAAATGGCCGCCACCCTGACCTGTGGTGCAGTTTCTCTAATGACCGGTAGAGGGCGCTCTAGCACCCTTTAGATGTCAGTGTGGTCCCATGTTGCATTAAGATGAACACATGCACTCACAGGTATGTACAGCTATGCACATCGCCCTGGGCATTCACCTGCTCACATCAATGTGCAACACACACACACTCACAGCCCAGAATGAGAGATTGTGTCATGAGTGACCTTGAAGATAAATTTGAAAAGGGTACGATCTTCTGCTTCCTCTGTTTTCTTCCAATCTGAAGCACTGGGAAGCTTTCTGTGGCTGCTGTATGAGAGGCTGCATCCTATTTCATTATATTTCCATCTGTGGAAGATTTGGGCCATTTTCATACAATGTCAGTCATTGTCCTGCAAGTATCTGAAATGTGCTGAAACCCTAATCCCCCCCCCATATTGTACTCATGCCATCATGCAAATGATAATAATAATAAAATTACGACTCACATTTTTTCTTCATTATGTTTCTGCTTGTGTTTCTCTCTCACATAAATTTTACACAACGACATAGTTCATCAGTGTGCTGCTTTCTGGCAACTAATGACCAATTTCCAGATGTTGGAGTGGCCTTGAATGCACCACCCAGGAGAGGTTTGAAAAATGGTCCCTCTTTGGAACTGCAGGACGACACAACAATAACTGACGGACTAAAAAAAGAAGCAACAGCATGTTCACTGTGATGGATTAGTCTTTGTCGGTGAATTTGCGTATTGTGCTGAAGGAGAGGAAAACAAAGGCTGCGTGGAAAGTAGGATTTCATACGAAAAGCTTACGGTGTGCTTTGTGAATACTGTACAATCTGTACATTACACACAGTTAATGGTAAACACAATGAACACCAGCAACACTGTCCTTTCACACAGTGAAAAAGAACAAACAACTCCCACAGTCAAAGGTTCTTCGATGGTCCATTTATATTTTTTGGAGCAGTTGCAATCTGTTTGAGGCAATAGAAAGATTCACAATTCTCTTTTTAAAACACGTTTGGTCTAGCAACAAAAAGGTTACCGACATTATATCTCCATACAGGTCTTACAGTCAGGTTTTTTCTGCCTAAGGATCACAAGGACATACATAATGTTGTCAGTTTCCAGATGCTTACTAACAAATACAGTACTTCTGTTTTTCATCCAGTGTTTCTGAGGGGACAGTTGCATTATGAGTCATTTTCAAGCATTGGAAGATGACCTTTAGGACTTCTAAACAGCGGTGGGTAGGGAGAACCAGGGTCTGTTGTCACGTTTTACAATTTAGCCTTTCACACATAAAAAAAAAGAAAGAAATCACCATGTAGTTTCTGATTTACTGACAACAAATACTCATGCATTCATGGGTGCAATTTATGCAATTTAGCATTATAAGACCAACTGATCAGAATTGGGTGTTTTTCATGCACGGGAAAAGACACTTTTAGGAAGAATCAAACCTGTGATTGTTCTGTTATGTGGCTTAAAACGGTCACCTGTGACATGATCGGAACTCACGGCTGATAATCGGTAATTTGTCATCAATGCAAAGGGGAACATTTTGCGCACAGTTAAAAATACAGACATGTTGGAAATACTTCTCACGGATGTAGCACCTTTTTGGACTGCTGTAGTGACAACGTGGCTCCCTGGGCCCTGGTCTACTCTACTCCACATAGCAACAACATTACTACACAAAGTCGACAATTTAGTGTGTTGACCAGAAAATAAAATGTGAACGAAATTCCTACATGTAGCTGTTTTTTTACAAGTCTTTTTCCATAATGTTGCTGCTATAAGTGACATCCACATCTGCACATAAAAAGTATATATTTATATTTATATAATATATATCCGTACTCTATTAACAGTTTTGTCTACCATGAAGTTAGAATTGCCACCCATCTCTCAGAAAAGTTTTTTTTTGTACTTCAAACATTGATTATTTTACAACACAGAAATCAACTAATTTTGTACAACTTTGGAGGAAGCGATGCTCCGCCCGGTCACAGTTCCTCCACGGGTTTCTTGTTTTCGTTTTTTGTGTTTGTTTTTTTTTTTAGTTTTCTTTTTCTGTTTTTCTCCCCAGTTGCCGGTGCAGTTAGACAGTTTTCATCCCAGTAAAACACAGTTTTAGAAAAACCAAAGCATTTACAAACTGGCATCGTTAGAACCGCAAGGATGTTCAGCTGAGAGCTTCAGCTGAACTTGGACCCTTTAACACGCCGCTAACCTCCTCCTCCCCCCCGCCTTCTTCAGCTGAGGGGAAGTAACCCTTGTTTGGCACGGTTATATACACAATGAGCACAGTTCAGTCAAACGAGGGGCTCATGGGAACAAAAAGGGGATTTGAGGTGTTAATGTGGAAAGATAGCCGCCAAATAACCAAAGCTAGCCAAAAGAAGACAGTTTTGTCAGAGAAAAGGCTGCTCGACTGTCTGAGCCTCCCTTCAGCTATTTTGTCAGCCGTCCTGTCAGCTATTCTGTGAAAACCATCTGTAGGGCAGTAAAAGGAGCACCGTGACCTACCAGAATTGATGCTTCAATACCCAATTCAAATCCAATGTTTCACAGTAGCAACGTGTTGACATCCGTCTGTAGCTGTGATTTGAGTTCTGAAAGTCTGAGTGCAGAGATTGTGTGTATTTGTGTGTGTTTAAGGTGGGGGGTTGGGGGGGGGCGTAGTTGGTGAAGAAGTGAGGTTGACCCAATGGCGAAAGGCCTGACATGACACAGAAAATAGTGCAATGTACAGTACACAATGCATCTCCGTAAATGTACAGTGTACGTCAAATACTATACAACCAGAATCGAGAATTAAAAAAGTAGAAACACAGCAAAAGAAAAAGAAAAAAAAAAAAAAAAACCTGTTACAAATGACAAAGTCCAGAAGCATTCTTTGCCCGGAGGAGGATACACCACGCTGAAGCCACAGAGAGAAACAAAAGTTTGTGTGACAGACGTCCTACATGTCCTACAGCTCTGCTTCTTGTGCTTCACATTACTAAAAGCCATGTTGCTATACCACATATTTACAGGTCTCTCGTTGGGGGGGGGGCTCTCACACGTTCTGTTCGCAATCCAAAAACCTTCCATCCTCGAGTCCACTCGTACGTTTGTCCCGTTCATTGTCCTTCTTCGTCTCCACATGTTTCCCACTTTCTCCGTCTTTCCCTTCATGTTCTCTCTGATCGTGTCCGTCCCTCTCACGTTCTGTCTCCAGAGGCCTTCAGGTGCAGGAGGTCGTTCTGTCGGGCTGAACCTTCTCGATCACAAACTAAACACAGAAAGAAAACGTGTCCGTCGGTTTTGTTGGTGGTGTGCATGCACATGCATGGCCGCTCGCTCACTCCGCGCGCTCCTGTTTCCTGTCGTTGTCCCCCCTCCCTCCTCCCTCAGATGTCTCTGGGAGGATTGTGAAGTCTTAGATTTTCTCCTTGTGTCTCTCTTCCTGCACTCCACCCTCCCCCTCCGTCGTCCTGCTACCTATGATGCTACTCAGGAACTACAGGGGAGGATGGGGAGGGAGGGAAACTGTCCTCTCATCTTCTCTCCTCCACTTTTTTTAACTACCCCCTTCGCCGTCCTGTTTTCCGTCATCCATTCTCTCCTCCTCCTCCGCCTAGTCCTCCACCCTCATCTCCCCCTTAGACCCAGGAGTCTGGTGAGGCTGGATAGTGGCTGGTCTCGTAGTTGAGCTCGCTGTAGGGCCGCGAGGCTGAGTAGAAGTCTACATAGTTGCCGGTGGACTTGAGGCCCTGCAGGTGCATGTTGAGGTCACCCTGCGGGGGGCGCCCCCCGGGGTGGACCTGGTTCTCGTAGAAGGCCTGGTCCTCGTAGTTGACGCTGTCGGGCGGGGGAGGGTTTTGGAAAGGAGGGTAGGGCTCTGAAGGAAGGCCTTGAGAAGAGACCTGGAAAGAGAGCAAAAGTAAGATTATGATGGCGAGCTCCAAACCACGTCATCTGGTCTTCTGTGTCCAAGACCGTCACCAGGCGATGAGGTTTAAGAGCATGGAAGCCCTCTCGTGTATATTAATAATACTGGCATTCATGCTGTGTGCCAGCAAAATATACCCATTGATCAGGGTTGATGGTCGTAAGTGGTGTCTACTGTTGTGCATTGCCGTGAGACTGCCAAGTCATTAGTTTAGAGACAGAACCAGCTTCAGATATCACTACCAAAGGGTGTGATGGGTAATATGAAAGGCTTTTACTGGCAACAATGCAGAATGGAAAGCCAGGTCCTGAGAGCAATTCACTTCAGCATTCCTATAAAGCACAAATGGGGCTTTACAGTTTAGTTTATAGTGACCTTTTTGGACTTCATAGTATTTTTATCCCCTTTGCTGTCACACTGTTAAATTCCCTTATTATAAAGGGCCTAGTTTTGTTGCGATATTTTGTCTCCATCTAAAACGTTTTATAAGGCTACTATGCAGCCGTTCCTTCTCTTAAAGGTGAGATGAGTCATAAAGAGGTAAGACTATCATGCAAAGTACAAACATCAAGAGAAAGAGATGCAAAGAGGATATGGAAAGAGGCGCCTAATCTAAGGATTTTTCCCCTCGGAGAAGCAGGGACACCTAAAGGTTCCATGTAGAAATGTAATAATTAATCTGCATTCGGTGTTTTCACTTCCCCCCTCTGTTAAAATCTCTCCTTGGTTTGTTTCATGACTAATGCCTTCTTCTACCAAATTGTAGCTTATTTAAATTGCAGGTCTGTGTAGTAATTCATCACATAAAGGGAGAGGATACTCTGAGATCAAACTCAATAAAGAGACATGTGCTTTGTGGTCACATTATTAAGTGTACAACAGTGTTCACAAATGTACATGTAAAGTGATTATGAACATTCTGAACACAGCAGAGAGAGTTGTCGTACCTGATTATACTTCAGGTCATCGGTAGGCGACACGTATGCTCCTCTGAGTAGCGTGGAAGACCCACCGGAGATTTGACCTTTGGAGACAGAGAGGATGAGGACTTCAGATGAACACAAACACTCCCTAGTGTTCCTTGATTAGTGATTGACAATTAATCAATAAATATCAAGTGGATGTTTTTTTTTTAGACTGAAATCTCACAGAGCAAACTGATCTATAGTGAGGTGTATCTGACCGTGTCGACAACATGACCAGGCGATGTCAGATTTTAACTGTTTAATTGTAGAATCTGAATTGTTTTATAAAGACGTTGACTTCTTTTGGGAAACTACTGTTTACTGTATGGCCATATTAGTGACAAAAGAGAACTTAACGTAAAGAGAATAGTTCTACATTTTGGGAAATTATTATTTGCTTTCTTGCGGACAGTTAGATGAGAAGATTGATATCACAAGCTGCTGATTAGCTTAGCTTAGCACAAAGACTGGAAACAGAGGGAATCAGCTAGCCTGACTCTGTCCAAAGGTAACAAAATCCAACTATAAGCATCCCTAAAGTCACTGATTAATGCTTTATATCTTGTTTGATTGATCTGAAAAAAAAAATATATTAAAAAAACTGTTCAAACGACGAAGTCGTCTTTTTCTTTAAACCTGTGAAAACCTGTTTTTGTGTCAGACATGCAGTATGGAGTTCTTACCCGCCATGGCGTCCTTCCGGGATGTGTGTTCGCCCTTGTTGCCATGGTAACTGGCATTGCCAGTCAACTCGTAGTCTGCCTTCCTCTCCTTCAACGCCATCATCTCTCTGGGGGAAGCAGGGGCGCTTGCTACAAACGAACACACAGGGAACATCTTTAACCCTCGATTCATCATCGACACATCATCAATACACTTATGGATTCATCAGGGCCTGTCATAGAAGAAAAGCCAGGGTGACTGGAAAATTGCATTTTTCTGAACGTCTGAGGTTTTGTAATTACCTGCCTGACTCTCAAAAAAGGCACAGTGCTCTGAGGCTTCACTGTATGCACTTCTCCTAACCAGCACCCTGACATGAGTGAAAAAACGGGCGTACTGGGTGCTGTTTGTGTTGTGACTCTGTGGGTATTGTGCCATTCGAGTGGCAAAGATAATGAGTCAGATCTGGTTAGCCATGTTGAAGGAAACCTTGCTATTGATTTAGCACCATATGGTTGAGTAGCGTTTCCTCTAATATTTAAATCATTATCAGCAGGCCTTCACATGGAGGCTGCTGGCTATGCTGCAGCCTGCCAGTCTGCTTGTGAGGCTGCGTCTGTCTCTTTGTCTCTCTTCTGTATGTTATAACAAAGTTAGCACCGATCCATACGCTCATTAATGCTCTGCTAATATCACCAGTCTATTGAAATATCGGCCAATTACCCTCTGCCTGCAAACCACTGTTTTGGGGATGCAGGAACGCTTTCTTATGTATGTGAAAGGTTTCCACTGCAGTGAAATTAAACAAATGGCTTGACGGACCATCTGCTTGCACAATTCTAAACAAAAATAAAAATGTGAAATTAGTTTCCAAACCCCAAAGTGTTCAAATGGTCTCACATACAATCATTTCAAATTGGTTTGAATTATTTACTGACAAACAGATATGGAACAATACATCTCCCCACTGCTTTTTTAACAATCATACCAGTCATTCAGTGTCATGGGATTTAATGGAAACAATGCAACTTGTCTGGAAATATATTTATTGTAAAAATTGTAATGCAATGGCAATTTTACATATCGGTCTCATGTCTGAATGAGCGCCACAGTTACTTTTATGTAAGCGTCACAACTGCAATCTCACTTTCTGTACCCTGTACAACATACTTCTTAAGTATGTCCTCCAGTGGCATGTACTGCAAGAAACCTGTATTGTTAAGCCCAGACGTTAGCTGCAGCTCACTGAATGGTAAAATATCCCCATAATTAACAATCTGGCCCAATTGAGTGATATCTTGGGGTTAACGTATTTCATTTAAAAGTGTCTTTCCCGTGAGGGCAATATCAATCCACTAATTGTGCATTTCTTGTGGATTGCTTTGCAGTTTAACATGAAAAAGGAATAAGGGGGTTTTGACTCACAAGTTACTGTCCTTTTTGGGCTACCTTTACACTTATATATCTCTGTAATTTGAATATTAGTGGCTCTCCTGGCTATCTTTCTAGGTTGGAACTGATAACATTTCCATTAAAACTTCCACCGCAGCACAAGTCTGAACTGAATGTTATCACATTACCTTAAAAGAAATAAAACATGCACAGAGAGAAGTTAAATGCATGGTGTATTGGCCTCAATAATAAATGTATCACTGCATCATCGTCTCTTGTGCACATAGGAGAATACGTGGTAAAATTCAAACATCGTGAACGTCAAAGGATGTTGTCATTAATCAAGAAATACTGAAGCCTCGGAAAGCTCATAGTAGTCATCCCCCGATTCTGACAATGCAAGGGCGTAAGCCCTTTTAGGGGGCACGGTGCAAGGATTTTACTTGACAGCGGAATAATTTGTCGGTAACTGCCGTAGTGTGAAGGTTAAAGCAGACTTCTGTATTGGAGCCTCGCTTGTTTGTTTGACTGGACTGTACTGATGGAAAGAGTGATTGAGGACAAACGAGAAGACAGGAGAGTGGTGGTGTGTGTGTGTGGGTTGTGGGGGGGGGGTCGGACTCACCTGATCGATTGTTGGGTGAGGTCCGCACAGGAGAGATGGACGGCGTGCGAGAGGAAGAGTAAGGTCGCTGTCTGTCTCTCTCTATCGTCGAGGAGGAGCCGACGAAATGGTACTGGGAGTAGCCATCCTGAAGAGGATAAGAGGGGGAGAAAAGAAGAAGACGGGGTGAAAAGGGGAGAGGAGAAGGGACGAGGCAATAATCTACGTGCCTCGTGTCACTGAGACACCATCATGACATGACATTTCCAGTGTTAATAAAGCCAGAGCACATTCGGCCACGCAGGCTTTACCTTTTTGTAGAGGCTGCGGAGGTCCCTGTATTGCCACATGCTGTTCAGCACTTGAGACGCTGCCTTCACCACTTTAGGACTATGTCTGGGAATTCAGCAGAGAGGAAAAAACACATACAGTATAAAGCTTGACTGTCCTTTGTTATGTTTTGTGGCAGTGGGAGCTATAAAAACATTACAATGCAGGATAATGAAGAAAACAGACGTTAAAAAAAGGTGAACTAAACCAGAATGTAAAGCTTCTTCTCACCGCTGTCTCCAAAGAAGGTGCAGAATGGAAATGTGTTCTTTATCTCCTCAAATGTGGCGCTTAAAGTGGCCAAATTGCGTTATTGCTCGGCTGATTGATTGATTGGCCAATATTTCACTCTGCATCTTCTGGGGTTTGACTCGCTTGACTAATGGCTGTGGGTTTAATTGTCTCATATGGCCTTATCAGCACTGAGGAAATTAAACTTTATTTCTTCAAGTCATTTGGGTAAATGTTATTGTTTCAGATTCTGTGATTGCAGGGCCTGCCCTAGCAGTGACGCAAAGCAGGAACATGTTCTTTGAAGAACAAGGGGAAAACAATGTCAAAGAAATTAAATTATATATGGATTTATACCGTCAGCGTCTCTAAAAAGGACTCGAATGATTTATACTTTGAATAATAACAAAAAATTAGTTTTAGCATTTGATTACTGACAGATAATTGCAGAAAATGAATGCAACGTTAGGACATGAAAGTAAGAACCGAATTTGCCATCTGCTATATCTTACAAAGGCCAAATGCAGTAACTACTGTACATATTAATACCTGAATCTGACTTTTTGAAATCTGTTTTATTATGTAAAAAATATTATGCCATAGGAAAATACTTTTTTTTGTCAAAGCAGCTTTTTAAATTTGCAGTTACTATTAAATTGATCTAAAATAATTAACTTTTTTGATTTTCACTAGCTGTTACCTGTAAAAGTTTGGTACCTTTAAATCACATTCTTAAATGTTTTTAAATGTAAATGACTGTATTATACTGGTTTAATTATAAATATTAATAGTATATGTACAGACACCAAGCAAAGTAGTGGAACATTTAATTCCTATGAGCTCTGAACTGTAAACAATCAAAATTGGCCAGTGACCACACAGAAAGACCAATGCCGAATAATCACAAAGTCCCCAGTTTGATTTAGGCTGGAGGCCTTTGTTTGTCACCTGTCTTGCTCTCTCCCTATGTTTCCCGTCTCTCTCTGCTGTCAACTATTAAATAAAGGCAGAATGCTGAGGAAAATGTAGGTGTGCGGGTAAACAGACTGGCCAAACTTTCTTTTGGACCTTATTTTCTGTTGTTTTGAGTGCTGACTCATAGCTCTAAAACAAGCACACAGCCTCTCTAAAACCTCCTGCCTTCAGCCCTATGCCTCTGCTGCACGACTCCCTCCACCGCAGCCGCGCTCCAGCGCGTTCTTATTCCACCTACTTGTCCACTGGACTGATGAATTTGTCTCCATCCCCCTCTCTGTCTTCTCAACCGACAGACCTTCTTACCTTCATGCCTAAGTATCGCTTTCTCCACCTCCCCATGCACCATGCATCTCCCTGTTCCACCTGCTTTCTATGTGCTCTGCTAATGAACAAATGTGTCCTTCTTATTGAACAGCGGGCTGCCTGATTAGCATTAATATGTGTGCTTCCCACAATCAAAATTTGGAAATATGGAGATAATTAAATACAGATTATTTTCAGTCCAGCTGTACATTGTGGGATGTAGTGACTTTGTCCCTATTCAGTGTGATGATGCGTGTATGCTGATGTTAGAAACATCCAATCACAGAGCTTAAAATTCTGGTGGCAATTTAAATCTGTTTCTTACCCACAACCCTATATTTTCATCCTCCCATACTTCCTTTTTCTTTCTTTCCACCCATCTTCCCATTCGCCTTACTTGTCTCCTTTGCTGCGGGCAACACCGATGAGCTTCTCGATGCCGCCGGCGTCCCTCAGGGCCTTGGTGTTCTCCATGTTCTTGGTGATGACCTCGTGCAGCGCGCAGCAGATAGCCGTGATGGTGTCGTCCGACATGGTCTTCCCCACCAGGCTGCTGGTGTTGCCCCCTCCTCCTCCTCCCCCGCCGCTGCTGTTGTTGTTGTTGCTGCCTCCGGGCAAACGGTGCACCAGGTCCCTCATGGCGTATTTACCTGTGGGCAGGGTAGGAGAGGGGTGGAATAACGCAGGTTAAAGGTTTTGAAAGTGGAGAGAAGGATAATTTGAGCTTTTGTAATGCTAATTTTGATTATTTTATGTACTGATGCAGAATATAATGAAGGTGGGAACAACCGTAGGCGAGTGAAAAATTACCAATCTCTGGAGAGATTACCTACAGATCATTGTCAATTGTTTCCTCAAAACGTGTATATTAATGCTAATAGCTAGTTTATTTGAGCTATAAAATAATACAAATAAATACATATCTGCAATGAGAAAAAGTTCAAGGCCCTTCCCCTGCTGCCCCACAAATATAACCTCACATCAGCAAATAAAACCCCTGAGCCTTTACCTATGCTCACCCCTCATCCCCTAATAACTGGTACAGTCCCTAAGTGGACCGTGTTCTCTGCTCTTTTCCTTTTCTTACCTTAAAAACCTATGAAAGCTAGAACTCCCAGCTGTAACTAAGAAAATACAGCCTGTCTGGGTGGCTGTCAGACAATGGCGATGACTTGGCCCCGTAATCCAACACCGACTGACTACATTTCCCATGACACCCCAGTGGTGCTGTCAGGCAATCTTGTCCACTCTGCCCTCTGCCCCTCATTCTGATTGGGTCGTCACCCTGGGGTGGTGAGGGTGGGGGCGCGTCTTGACCCACTGACAGTTCAAATCCACATTATGTGTGTTTTCCTGCTGTAAAAATCCCGCTGGAGCATGAGGCATATATACTCCACATTCTCTTTATTAACAGCTTTAAGAAACACAATTCTGCAGACAATCAAAAGTAAATCACACATGTAAACTAGCTTATTACAGTACGTTATCAAACATGATGGAACAATATAAACAGCTTAATTTAACTACTGCCATATACTCGCATTATTGGCAATATTCCCATTATAACAAACTTACAAACACTGAAAATGAAGCTCTCAGTCAGGCTGATAACATTGCAGCAATAAAACAACAGTTGGCTCACAGCGGACCTGTCAGTACAGACAGTATTGATATCTACTGCTGAAAGCTCTGAGGACGCAACTTCAGAATATGTTGCGTCTCTAACACAATTTTATCATGTTAACACAAGCGAGGGCAGGACAAGATGTACTATCAAAATATACATGCACGCCCCATGGCAGCGAGATGTAAGATTGACATTACAACCTACATACACTACACACATGAACGGTTGCATCCGCATACTTAGACAGCGCACACATACACAGACACAGCTCAGCTCAGAGCCTCAAGCATCCTACAGAGTAAGTGGAAGGAGGCATGAGGTTGTTGCTATGGGGACCAGCAGAAAAGCAGAGTTTATTACAGACATCACTCGGCCTCCAAAGGAAAATCAAGCGTCAGACGATCAGGCAGAGCAATGCTACCGTCTGCTTAAAAGAAGAAAACTATCTGAATATCTGCATAAATACAGACACATATTATAAAGACACTGATCTTTTATTTATTAAAATCCACAAACCCACTGCCAGTCAGCCATTCCTACCAGTGATAACCTTCTAGAAAAAGGACATTTTAACAGCTCCTTTTTAAATAATTACTGCTAAACATGTCTACCTTCAACAAGTATCATATTCAGTATTAAAGCAATAAACTAATTGTGCAAGTGGGTCAAGATAACTGCACTTGTTTGCAGTAGCATGATCTTTAATTGAAGCATAATTAAGCACATTGCTCCACTAGTATCAAAGAAAATGATCACGTAAAATTCTTAAATATATAACCGGTCTGTGTGTGTGTGTGTGTTTGTGTGTCTTTGTCTGCTCGACTCACCAATGAGCTCCTTGTTCCTGATGTCCAGAGCCATGTTTCTCAGCGCGGTGGCCACTGCGCAGACCACCCGGTCGTTGTCTATCCTCAGCAACTCCACCAGGATGGGGAGGCCCTTCTCCTTACGCACCGCGGCCCGGATATACACCGACCACTGGGCAGCACAGAGGGAAGCACCATATTATGCCCAGCTCCTTCCTTACTGTTGTCCAATGTAGGCTATTTTTTGTCAAAGTTAGTGTGTGATAGAGTTCACCAGAGCTATTCTTTTCCTTTAGAATATCATGTCACCTTTTGAATTACTGGAAATCTACGTGACAAAATGTACTATCATAGCTGATAACCACTGTACTTTGAAGACTAAGAGTGCACAGCCATGCTCTGTAACCTATGCCGAAGAAGGCCATGTGATGTTCTGAAAGCTCTGGAAACCACCCAGTATGATATCTTTTTTTCAAATCTAGTGACTGCGTTCACTAGCATTTTACCAGTAATTTGTATTTCAAGAGAGAAAAGGCTTCTGTCAAGCGGAGGTGTTAGGGTTGTTATTTTTGCAATGAGCGCAGATTTCTCACTTTCAAAACACTTTTTGGCACCCACTGGAATTTCAATACACTTGTGCAGATGTCCTTCGGTATCACAGGGATATGAGCACGGTGCTGAGTCCCTACCTTCCAGCTGCCAGCAGCTAGGTTCTGCAGAGCCCCAGCTGCTCCCTCCAGGGTGTCTGGGTTGGAGCACTCAGACAGCAGTGTGAGGTAGGGCTTGACAATGGTGGGGTGCCACAACATCTGGATGCCTTTCGGGGGCTCCGCCAAGTCTGGAAATGGGCCGACGCCGTCCCACTGCGGAAGATGAGACATAATTCAGAATAGAAAAGCATTTGGAATTCTGTGTGAGGCGAGGTTTGACGGTGGTGGGGTGCCAGCATGGTCCCCTCAGGCAAGAACAGGGGAAGGAGGGAGAGAGATTTACTATTCATAAACAGTGTATAAATAAGGTGGCATTCATCTATTCGTGCGTTCTGTTTTTCTATCTCCTCTGTAATTGAAATCTGACATTTCCTCCTGCATTGATGCATTTTTGAAAAATACACACACATACAGTGCACCAATAATAACTGTGAAAGCGCTGGCTCTTGCATACTGGAGATTTCTCAGTGACACTGCAATATAATTTGCACAGATTAGTGGTACTGACATTTGACTAATGTGCGTTGATGAGTGTGATGAGAGCGCTACACATTTAAATACAAATATAACAGAATATCACTGGTGCCAACCTGCTGTTCACCCAGGACTGCAGACTTGGGGGGGCCAATGACGATAACGACGTCTTTCTCTTTATTGTGCTTTCATGGAATCATATCGGTGCATCAGATCATGTTATCATCCTGTTATTGTTTTGCAAATTTCTGTGGGTCAAATGAATGATTCTGATGAAGTTATAGTGTTTTCACTTAACAAAAGCCAGGTCTCATGTAATGCACAATGGTGGAACATTGATCATCGATTAGAACACCACTTTGATTATTTGACACATGATTCGGCATACATTTGACGCTGATAAAAGAAAATATCCTTTTGTGTTTCTCTGTCAAACACACTTCTTAGTCCTCACCCTGTAGTACAAGCCTTTTCTCTTGCCTGACAGGCATAGAATCCGTAACTAAGTGGGGAATGGGACTGCTGTTCAATAGATGGTCAATAGACACGCATAAGCCTACTCTCTGTATAAGTTACTTGTTACACCATCCATACAAAAGAACAGCTTTTCTGTACACCACAGCTAAGTGTTTGTTGTGTTTGTTGGTCTGTGGTCTGTGCACCCTGTACAGGTCTACTGAGAGTCCTTGTCCTTGCATGCTTTAAGGTACTTGTCCTGTACAGTTGATTCTTTATCTGGTTCTGATTTGTAGGTGCACTGTACACATTGATAAAACTGGGATGTCCCGTATGCTTCCTACTTGTTGTCATTATATAATATCAGTCCACGTGTCTGTTTTGTATAGAAAAGAATATCATCCTCCTTCCATCTGCAATGACGTATTCTCTCATGACGTCTGTTAAGGCTCTGTAATATTGCCAACACACCGCATTTAAAAAAAAACATCTTGTTGTCCTCCTTGTTCCTCTTTCCTTTTGTATTTTCTAGCCTCCCTTTTTACCCCAACTTCCCTTACTCTCTCTTTATATCTCCTCTCCAGCGACATATCCTTTCCTCCTCTCCTCTCCTCCTCATTCTCTATTCTAATTACCCCACAGTTGATAGAGTTTTGCCCTCTTCAACAAGCTCCCCAATCGCTACTTCATGGTAATCACCCACAGCTGCACTGGAGTGGAGACAGACAGATAGTGGGGAGAGAGGGGGGTTTACGTATTATTATTATGGAGAGGTTATGATTTCTCCCCTTACAATCTGATCCCAGAGTTAGTTTTTAGATCCATCATCTCCCTGGTTCTGCCTGGATACGCCAACAGTTTGCCGAGGCTTCGCTTGACAAATGGAAGTTAAAGGCCCGGCTCCTCACTATCATTTTTTAAAATCTCCTTTCTCTGTCTTTTCCAGAAATGGTGGTGGTGGTGGTGGTGGTTGGGGGGGGAGGTGCGGGGGGGCTGCAGGGCTAATGAGCAATTCACCCACTGATCCGGAAGTGTTGGGTTTTCAATCCCACACAGCTTCACTAGAAGTTGTAAAAGACGTCTTCCACTCGACCAGAATGTGATGCTGATTGCTTATTAGCATGACAAGAGGTTAGAGCCTACTCCAAGGCAGCCGTTTGGTTTCTGCCAATTCTACAACTAAAGGAGCGCTCGTTTTTTAGCTAAACGGAGGATGAAACTCTGCCTGTTGGAAACAGATGGACAGACCCTGGAAATCTAGACAGAAATACTACATCAGCCTGGTGTTTTTGGTTCCGAGCGCAGGTACTCAGTGTACAGAGAATCCAACACGGCTTAATCTGCAGGTAAAGCTATAATCTCCCAATCCTGCTGTGTGAAAACCTTGTAGCATGTGTTGAAACATTAAATTAAGAAGACATATATTTGTATCACATCATCGAGCTCTTCTTGATGCATGTGCTGTAGCTGTGAGTCGCCTTATTGTGGAGATGTGACCTGGAATAATCCAGGTGGCAGAAGAATAGCAGTAGTTGACGTGGAAAAACAACTCTGGCTCAAGCATCATGAATATCAAAGAAAGCTGTAGTGCATTCATAAATATTCATTTGAGACTAGAGATGGTGTGAACCATGGATGAACTGAGCGACTAGAAACGGCACAGAGCTGCATTACAGAATGAGATACTCAATCCTCCATTTAGATGAAACAACAACAACACAGTGACACCTGCTCTGACAGGAGACAGGCAACAAAATGATATAGATGCAAGATGTCTCAGAAAACACACACTACATTGCTCTATAATAAAGGCTCAAGATGACAACCTTTTATCTGTACTACTGTAATTATGCCTTATTTTTAATTTCTAATCATCCTGGTGTGGATATCTCACAGGGAATACCAACCAATAAAGTCACAGCATTAAACAAACAAAGGCAAGCTCTTCA
Source organism: Lateolabrax maculatus (assembly GCA_031216445.1). Lineage (NCBI taxonomy): Eukaryota > Metazoa > Chordata > Actinopteri > Acropomatiformes > Lateolabracidae > Lateolabrax > Lateolabrax maculatus. The sequence continues at coordinate 21,223,516 of CM062203.1, read as the reverse complement.
TATATTATGTATTCGGTGGGTAAATGTAGATTTTTATGTGGCCATTAAAATTATTTAAGATACTATGTTGTTAATAAATAAGAGGGAGAGTAAAAGGGGGAACAGTAAGAAGACGATAAGAGAAAAAGGAGCATGGGGAGACAAAGACCGGAAGATAAGTCAATAATTAAAACCGTCAGCATAGAAATACAAACATCTCATCATCATCATCTGTTACGTCCCCGTGATGAAACTGAATTGGTGTCACATTAGCTGTAATAACTGATTACCATGTGCATTTAGCCACAAAAGACTAATTCATACAAACAAAACAATTAGGCTCCAGACAAAAAAAAGAAAAAAAACAAACAAACAAACACGTGACTCTAGTAGCTTTAAGACCCGCTGTAACCGGTTAACATTAACCTAACAATGTACACGAGCAACAGAGACAACATCTATCTGCCACGTCTGCATCGAGCGGCCATGTTCCTGCCCGTCGTTCCCTCCTTCGATGAAGCGGCGGCCACGCACGCTGACTCTCGTCTCTCACGCGCCCTGAAGCTCGTGGGCCTGTTGAGCATCGAGCCATTAATTTGCACACTCGGCTCTGATTGGGCAGTCATTTTCTGCCATTGCCACCATACTGGCGCACAATGAAGTGGTTCATTTCCTGAGAGATTTGTTTCCATGAGTCCGTCTCTTATCGTATGATGTATGATAAAATGATATCATGAGAACTGGGAAGCCTGACTGGATGGGAACTGTCCGCTGGCATCCTGTCGCTTCTTCTGTCTTTGAGTCTGTATGTATAAATGGGGGTTTAGGTGCATTCATACTGAATTTTCTATTTCGCTTTATTTGTGCAAATTTAACCACTGGAGTGTTTTTGCATTTTTTCACTACAAACACTTAAAGGACCAGTTTGTAGGATTTAGGGTGATCTATTGGCCGAAATGGAATAGAATATTCGTGAGTATGTTTTCATCATGTATAATCACCTGAAACTAAGAATGAGCACTTCATATCTACATACAGAGCGGGTCCTCCGTCATGGAGCCGCCATGTTGCACCGCCATGTTTTTACAGTAACCTAGAACGGACAAACCAAACTCTGGCTCTAGACAGGGTCTTTTGCGTTTTCTGTCCCTTGACACACAGATAGGACAGATGCTAGGTGTATCTAGCTGACAACGTAAGCCGACTCTGTATGCCTTTGTGTGCTACAGCTGAGAGCTGGGCCCTGACCCTATTTCTGTGCACGCAAGCAGAGGGGAACAGCATTCAGCTGAGACCAAACACAGTCCATTAGCTGGTGTGGATATTCATCAGAGGACTGCTTAGAGGCATTAACAAAGATGAATCCACCATATCATTATTATTATCCGGCATATTATTAACTACATGGAGCTGCAGCACTTTGGAAACTCACCCTGCCCAAACATGAAACTCATTGAACCTTCCGCTGATGCTGCCAACCTCTTTATCTCTCATGAAGCAGATAAAGCAATAAGTATTTGACTGAATCGAGGAAGACATCAGAAGAAGGGAAGAGGACACAGAGAGAAAAAATGATCAACAAATGAAGAAAGGAAGAAATGTAAAAAGACTGCTTCCCCACCTGGTCATGTCCCTTCTTCTTCTTCTTCTTCTTGCCCCAGCATCCAGAACTCTCTGCGTCCTTCCCGCCGGTGTCACACAACAGACCGTCCAGCTCCTCCGACCCCCCCTGCTGGCTGTGAGACGTCTCCGCAGCCAGACGGTACGACAAGTTCCTCAGGATGCACACGCAGTTCTCTACGGTCTGATGGTAGAAGAGGGAGCAAAGAAAGAAAGGAAGAGGGAAAGAAGGAGAGACAGACATGAAGGAGGGACAGATGGCAATCAGGCGAACAGACAAACACAGTAAAAATCAGACTGTAGAGACATATGCACGCAGGAACACACACACACACACACTCAAACACGCACACATATGAACATACTGTGCGGTGCAGACTGTATAAAATACAATATACAGACATGGACACACACATACTGTGTGCATAATGTAGACAGACATACACACACTCACTCACTCACGCACTAATCCTATTGTTGTGAGTGGCTGTGTAGTCAACAGTCACAGACTTTGATCTTGTGAAGGATTTCTAAGGATTAAAAACTTCACATTTCCACTATACACACCAACTCACACACACACTCATGTTTGTACAGCTATACTTGTGAGGACATTCATACACATAATGCATTCCCTGGCCCCTTACCATAACCTTAACCATCAAAACTAAATGCCTGACCCCAACCCTGACCCTGACCTTAACCTAAACTTAATTCTAACCTGAACCTTAAAAGCAAGTCTTAACCCTCAAACAGCCCGCTGAAGGTGTCTCTGAAAGTGAGGACCGGCAGAAATGTCCTCACTTTCCAAAAATGTCCTCACTCTCATGGTCTAAAACTCAAACTGGTTCTCACAAAGATAGTTGTACAACAGCTCACACACACACCCACACACACACTGGCAATGCAGCTAGACACTCATCAAACACACATCGATGCATGTAGCACATATGCACACAAAAAGATGCACATGGTTGCTCACATAAAGGCACAGTCACATAGTCTTACTAGAGACGTTTCTGTGTCACTGGTCATTGGGTTGGGTAATATATGGTGCACTGTAAAAATATCAATCTTGGCAGCTTTGGGATTTAATGCTGTATTTTTGTACATATACTTAAAACCTTTAATCATTCTTTTTGAAAACATTTTTTTAATTTGATATTTTCTTAATTGTATCTTGTTTCAGACCTGTACTTAGTATAAGTGAAACTGTAGGTTGTTGCTTCAAGATGTTATTCAATAATTAGTGATATTTTCTTTTTTGTCTATTAATATCTCCCAGTGCAGGAAGACAACGTGACTATAAATATCCAGAACAACGCTCAATACTGTAGGTCTAAAATTAAAAAACACAGCTTACCAAGCTTTCATTTTTTACAGTGTGCAGTTTGTGGCCTGCACGCCTTGGACATTAACATACAAACTACAAGCAAACAACTTATACAAATGAATATGCATATGAGGTGTATAACCCACTCTGCAAAGACAGATAAAAATAAATTTGCATCTAACTCATGTGAATTCATGTAAATTCTAAACATTCTTTACATGGCAATCATCACCAAACACATGTTTACAAAGCCAAAATAACCACTAATATTTGAGTTTTTGGACAGTGATGTACACACACACACACACACACACACACACACACACACACACACACACACAGGACCTTACAGCGACATCATTTTTTATCATTGTGTGTTTGTGCGCAAGTTTTTGTTCAGGGGATGTTGTGTGTACATTAGCTGGAGGCTGTGGGAGTTTGGGTGCACTGCAGTCGGTTGCGTGTGTGTGTGAGACAGTTACCTTGCTGTCAATCTCACTGCTCCCCAGAGCGGTCTGGATGACGTAGAGCAGAGCGTCTGTCAGGCCCTCACACTCCCTCATCCTCCTCCGGGCCTCCTCGCCTGCGGAACTCACATTCCTGTTATGCACACACACAAACACACACACACACACACACACACACACACACACACACACACACACACAGACACGCACACACTTCATCAATTAACAGTCCAACTGAATACTTGCACATGTGTATGTTGGAGCATATTGATATGTGCTACTGCATGTGTGACAGAGAGGGGAGAGCGTCTGAGTGTAATGCCCTTTAAATGTCACACTATTAAAGATGGCTAGGAGATGCTTGTGCCCTCCGTGTCAGTGACAAATGGCACCAAGCTCCCAAAACTCCATTAGTCGCATTTGTTATCCTTACTAACAGTCTTCACACATTTAAGTCTCAAATCCGCGATTTAAAGGTATGGGATGTGATGTTAGACGGCCGCAATGTGACACTGTATTACACAAGTAAACAACAAGTGCATGATTATACATGGTCATTATGAATTTACTTGTGGAAACTGTGTTAATGCCTAAATACTCCATTGGCCTTAAAGGTTTATTTATTTATCTTTTTTTTGTGTATTTTTGGTCACCTGCGCTTTGGCAGCGCTCAGAGCCTAACACACAATCACGAGTGTTTTTTAAGCTCATAACATGTAGTTTGGGATGTACTGTAACAGATTTAAGAGAGGTCTGACCTCAAATGGGATGCTCTGATGCATAAACTGCAAAACACGACATGAGTGGCGTGACATGTATAAGTAATGCAACTGTTTTATTCGGACCTTCAGTGGAGTCTCAGTTTTATTAAATTACAAAAGCGTCATGTTTTAATTATACAGTCAAATAATCGCTTGAATTTTTCATGGGTGTTGACAACCTGATGTATTCTAGTCTGTGTCTCTCCTGGCTTTTGTTTACCTCGAGCTTTGATGCAAGGTTACCTGACACGCACACACACACCTACATACACACACAAACACAAACACACACACACACACACACACACACACACAAACAAAGGGCACTGATTGAAAGCTAGTCACCTGTACAGTGTGCCACATGACTAAGGACACAAACAAACACCAAAATAGAAGCACTTGAATGGTACATTTAAAACACTTTATGTACTTCTTTCTTCACACATTTCCTTTATTTTGGATACCACCTGTTAATGGATTCAATTCAATTAACCTCAGTCAATTTGGCATAATTAATCCCTCTGAAGCGTTCCCGTGCAAGGCAACAGGGCTGCAGATTATCTCTCATTATGATCTTTTAGTGTGAAGATTCTAAATAATGAGAAAAAAATCACACTGCTGGAAAATGTGTCTAATGGAGGGGGGTGCTTTCAAACGGAACGGAATTTGATTCATCCATAGTGTGCTGCTGCTGTGAGAAAAAGTGCACTGAAGAAAATGTCACTCTTTTGGAAACAGCAGGGTTGAGACTGTTTCTTTGTCTTTAATTCTATAATCAAAAGCAGGGTTCAGCTGGATGCCTCAGCATGAGTGTTTGAATTGTGTTTTTGTTCTAAAAGTTTTTATGTCCTATAATAAAAAGAAACAATCCAGCCATTTTTTAAATATAAAACACATTGTGATTTTGCTGCTCTCAAGACCAATTAGTATAAGATAAGAGTGATTCAACCAGTTCATGAACACTTTTAAATTTGCTGTTAATGACATGTCTAAATTCTTCATACAACTCATTCTACTTATGTAAGCTTTAGTATACTCAATGTTGAACATTTAAAAGGTTCTTGCTTTGGCACTTTCATAAGAAAATACTCTAGCAAAGAAAAAGAGCTGTAGAGAAGCCAAGCTATTCTTCAGCGGATCTCCAGGCAAACTAACTAAACTGTCCTCAGATCAGAGCACAAACCTCAGTCACCGGGTGCTAGTTGCTGAGGATAGTGGTCCAACTGCCTTCGCAGTTTTTGCTCTACTCTGGCCTGACAGTGGAGTACTATTCTATACTGGCTAGCATATGCTGGTTAAACTTAAGCCTAACCTCAAACAAAGACATACACCACTGTAACATTTAGAAATACACAACATGTATGCAAAACACGGGCCTCCAGATCAGTCGATATTTTGATTTAGCAGTGCGTTATGAGCACCAACCAGGTGATGTAAGGCTGGATCTTACAGGCCTCCACACAGATCATTTCATACACGAATGAGGAAAGATAAGATCAACACAACAACAACTGTGAGTTGATGTTGTGGGTGCTGCTTTTTTTCTTGTCATCTTAGCGAGACAGGGAGAAAGATTTGAAAAAAAGGATATTTCAGCTGACACTACCACAGGGCGAGTCCCCGTGGGATAGAGATCGCATACTGATGAAATTACACTCTGGAGGAGTGAAGATTACTTGTGCGCTTTGGAGAGAAGAAATAATTTACAGGTTTCAAATGTCTGGGTGGTATTAATGTTTCAGTGTTTCTGACCAGCTTGTAAGTACAGTAAATAACAAACCGGGTTAACCGGCTCTTCGTTAGTTGCTGCAGAACTGGTGTCACATCTGCAAATTCACGAGCTTGATTCATATTCAGCTTTCTAGCAGCAAAAGTTTTGGCACATCCTGTTAGTTGGCACGACAGCATACGGACACACAGTGAGCAAAACAAGCACCGGTGAGTAAGCAGAGGCAAAGAAATGTGTGTGTGTGAGAAAGTGAGAGACGGCGAGGCAGAGACAGGGCGAGACAGGAGAAGAAAGGGATAAGGGAGGGATAATATGATGGAGAGAGAAGGAGTGGAGTAATAGAACGAGATGGAGACGGAGTGAGGGAGAGGAGAGTGACTAAAGGGAGAAGGGGGGGTGGATAAAATGAGAAAGCGAGGAGGATAATGGAAGATGGAGAGGAAGAGAGAGAGAGCAAGAGAGAGAGAGAGCAGGTGGCCGGCGATATAGCAAACCCGCCATGAAATATTCAATCTTTAATCAGACTCCCAGCATTCCCTAACGAGGCGTGAGAAAGATGAATTAGCCCTTCGAGTTTAGGGAGCTGATCCACACAAAGCTATCTCCTGCAACACGCACACACACACACACACACACACACACACACACCAGCAGACACATGTACAGTATTAGAGGCGAATAAAGCCTTTGTTAGCGCCCCAATATGTGTGGTTTATTTTTTGCAAAGAGCAGGTAAGGGACATATTGCGGCTGAAATTGATGGCCCACACATGCAGTTAGATAGAGAGACAAACAAACAGCGGCATGCACACACACGCACAAACAGGAAGCTGTACAACCCTGCAGACACTGATAGAAATGTGGTCATGGCAGCAATCCCACTCTATTCTCGCTCAACTTGTGCTGCAAATTTGCCACGCCTCGAGAGGAAATATTTAGAAATGTCACGTAAAGCCCTGTTTCAGATGTCAAGCCTTGCAGTGAATGGTCACATAATTAAAGGGAAACTTATTTGTTCTATTGTTTAACATTTACGTCTGCAGAAATAATAGGATAGATGCGATGAGAGGCGGGTAAAAAGACAAATATACATACAGTTTGTGAATGTTTCAGGCTTAGCTGTCATTATTCTGTCTGCGAGACGTGTTTTTTTTTTTTCTCTTTTGATGATGAAATGTTTGATTGGAGGGAACCAGTAGCACATCAAAAAATTTCTGGTATACACGCGTGTCTCTTAGAAATATCTATGAGCTCGGTCTCGACCACGGAAATTTCATCATGCAGTCCTGGTAATACTTAGAGTTTGGAAAGCATCTCGCCAATACAAATTTTATGTGTAGAAATATCTAATGATCAGCTACATCTAGTTTGAAAGGCCCCGAAAATCTGTCTTCTTCATTAGCTTCTTTCTGTAAGCGATGGGTGCTTGACTGGTTAGCCCTGTAGTTTCACTTCATTCAGTCAGCTGGACACAGTGTTCATTTTAGCCATGTTTTTGTTGGGAGTAGGTGTATTTGGTTGTGTTTTCACCTAACTAATCAGGAGCAACTTTAAACCAATGTGACATAACCGGACGTCCTTTTAAGTCGACATGTAAGCTGTGGAGCTGTGGTGGTTGGTAGGAGCACTTAACTTAATGCTTTTCAGGACAGTCGACAAAAGTTTAAGTGAGTGGACTAATAAAAACCTCCATGGATCTCATACATGCTTATCGGCATTTTTCTGTCAATACGTAGAGAGCAAGCGATGCAAGAACATGACGTTAACATTCTCCATCTGTCCCATTAATTACTCTGTAACAATCAGTGCTGTCGCTTTAAAAAGTTAGAACTTATTTAGGATTTGAAAATCTGAATCATAATTACCATAATTATTTATTTTGTCTGTATTCCTTTAAGGAACACAAAAAATTATTACACTGTATTCCTGGACATAAAATTACTGGTACACATTTTTGGACATAATTTCAGGATTTAATACTTGCAACGCTTCAATGTGACTTCTATTGAATTTTGCATGATGGAGAGCAAAGGAGGTCTGAAGTGAAGGCAAGGCGAGCTGCGTCTGTATACCTAAGGCACTATACTTAAGGCAGATGCCATGAACACAAAACAATATTATGATGGATTCCTGGAGATGAAATACTAGAAAGCATTTAGAAAATAGAATTATAAATGCTAGTACTTCTGTACATTGCTTTCAGAGCCGCGGAGCATTTTTATTGAATTTTAGAGAACAGAGAGCTAAGAGGGACTGCTGTCTCAGCATCACAATTCATGCACGCACACACACACACACACACCCACAGACACATTGTTTAACTATGGGGTTTAAAAGGCAGAGGATGTATTAGTTTGTGAGGTTAGACTGACACCACCACTATCAAACATGCCTCCATTATCCCTACTTCTCATCCTCTTGTATTTTATATTCATCATTAGCGATAATGAGTCAAGTCAGTTAATGCCCGCAATAAGCACAAATAAGCTAATAATAGGCATATTTATACTTTAAGTGTTTAGTTTAAGTGACTAGTTATACTACACTGTACATTAATGCAATTAATCAGTAACCAGTAACAATATGTAGTTAGTTTTCTGGTCAAATTTAGTACAATATAGTTGATATTATGTAACTGTTGGTATTATAATTAAAGCTGCTGTGATACATACTTTTATATCAACAATGAATCAAATGACTATGTGTATATGAAAAGTGGTCACTCATATTAACACATTTGAAGAATTTTCATCTGGCTGCAGTTCCCCTCAGCTTTACTGGGTGTTTGAGGATTTTTCAGCTTGTTTTTTTTTCTAATTTCTTTCAGAAGTTGGTGGTGGCCATAACAGTGAGTGAATATTGGTCTTGCATTTGTCAGGTGGACGCAAACAGGACTCCAAATAAATGTGAACGTACAGTGAATTTTGCTCTGTATCAGCTAGGCAACAGTTTGCTAACATGTTTCCCAAATTAACTTTATAAGTTGACAACTTATACATATAAACTTTAAGCCGGTAGATTTCAAGTAAGAAGTGTTTAGTAAGGTGGATGATCGGGACAGTTTTAAATGATTTGAATTGTTTTAAAATAATATGTCAAGTTTCCCCCAAAAGGGACAAGAACAAATGATGAAAAACACACAGGTTAAAAAGTTTAAAACAATCTAAAAACAAAAACTACAATTTAGTACCATATTGACGTGCCGTAGGATCCTGGGCCTAACCATGACCCTGGTCTACATTTGAATATACAAAGTAAGAGTATGTACTTCATTGATTATATATAAATGAATTACATAACATTATAGTGTTTTTCTTTTTAAATGTCCAATGTGCTGGAGTACAGAACCAAAACAACAAAAAATATGTGTCACAGTCCTACTACTACCAGACTGCACTGTATGACTAGCATCATGTCTCAAGTGAGAAAAACGAAAAGCCACAGCAGCTCTGAAGCCAAGTGGTGAGTCATCTTAAATGCAGCTAAGTCTGTCAGTTCTTTGTGTGTACAGTGTTAAAAATAACACAGAATAGGACCTAAAAAAAAGACTGTTTTGAACTAAGAGCAACTTATTTCTCTGTTTGAATGTGGTGGGTAATAGCAGACTGTGAACAGCGAAACATCGCCGCAAAGTGATTGAATGTAACATCTCTGCAGAAATAATTGTGACAATAAACACTTAATCACTTAATGTATATTGAATGTCAATAATATGTGATTCCAAAAATGTATGAATACTTAATTGAAAGAAAGACATGTCTGTCTCCTTAATGTTTGATAAGACATAAAAACATTGGATAAACAGATAGGGACACTGACCGGAGGCAGCCTGTGGCGTTGCGGAGGACCTGGGAGGAATGTAGGTGCAGCTTGCGGTCCTCCTGTGTGTGCGGGGAGGTGTCCCAGCCAGAGTGGGGGATGATCACAGCGTTGGTCAGCACGGCCAGGGCATCCTGGATGATGGGCATCTTCAGGGCGTCGCACGACGACAGGTTCCACAAAACACCTGGAGAGGACAGCAGGGAGACAGGAGGTGAATACCAATGTAGAGGAAAAGGAGAGACAGATGGCTGAAAAACACTGAAATACTTAGTAGGTTGATCAAACACACAGAGACAGTTACTGCAGTCTTGACCTACTTATTTACAGCAGTCTGAAAAGCCATAATTTCAAATCACAATAAATGTGTTTTTTGACATATCAGTTGAACTTCAGGCGTCTGGGTGGTGATTCCTAGATATGGTGAAGGCACATGACCAGACCAGTCAAAACTCTATGGGCTTGCCTAATCTGGCCCTGAGTAGAGTTTACTGTTTTACTATTATTACAAATATTACATATTATAGCATTACATATATATATATATATATATATATATATATATATATATATATATATATATATTATTATTATTATTATTATTATTATTATTTTATAAATAACTGATCATATGAATTGTTCTTTGGTTAAAAACATCACAAGCACACATATGCAAACCTACACAGGAGTGATGCATTTCAAATGTTGTTCTAATATTTCAAAACATAACCCTCAAGGTGGCCACTGTGCTGCTGTAATTAAAAGAGAACATTAAAAAAATTAAGAGAAGTACTAAAGGCGGTCAATCACTTACGCAAAATTCCACTGCTCCTCTCTCCTGTTCTTAATCCTCACCTGAATTCAACATACAGTGACCAGCCAACCAAGAAAATGGAGTGAGTTTTCTCCTGCCTACCAATTACTGTTCACTCTTTTTTGCCAGTTTCCACACACACACACACACACACACACACAAACACATAGTCACACACGCAGAAACACACACACACTGGCAATTGAATAGACAAAAGCTCTCCCTCTCTAGAGACTCACTCTCCTGCACACACAAACACACACACACACACACACGTACATACATCTGTTTGGGCCTTTCAAGGAAAGGACAGCGAGGGTAAGAGGCAAATCATCACATTTTGCTGCAAAACACTTTTCCTGAGTGGTTTTACACACATCTAAACATTCATGCACACAAATTGCGATAACCTTGAGGGATCTGTACAACACATCAGAATTCTCATTGACCTTTGTCTTGCTAAGTGTCTATATCCTAATCTATGTACTCATATAATTATATGTTGGTGAATTTGAGAGTGTCCACCCCTCATATCTGCACTTCTCCTTTACGGTTGTAATTATAGCTGCAGTAGTGGTAAAACATCCTATCTTAGATCTTTGTGTGTTTGGAATAAGGCGTCCTCTCTTTGGCGCCGCGTTGTTCACCCGCAGCTGAACAGCGGCTGTGTAATTACAGCTTCTGTTATCTGTCTTTGTGGGTTTGTATGAATTTGTTCTTGTGTGTGTGGGTGTGTGTGTGTGTGTGCGTGTTTGTGCGCATGTCTAAGCCCCCCTGGACAAATCGGTCTGGACTCCATCAGCCGCTTGGGCTCGGCGTGTCTGTGTGGAATGTCGAGGCGGCAGCGTCTGTGGTCAGCAGGACTTTCTAAACGACTAGCTTCTGGCTTCATGGTGGTAATTAGCTGGGCCCGTCGCGTTAGGTAAGGCATCTTCTCCCCGTCTCACCTTCTCTTGCTGCTCGAGAGGGCAAAGGAGGCGTGCGGGGTTTTTGATAACCTTGACATTCGATGGGGCACGTAATAATTCTGGCTGACCCTGGTTTCCACGTGTGAGTCAGCGAATGTTGCTGTGTTGGCTCCTTGTTAAGAAAGACTGGTTTTCTCCACACAGTATAACAGAAGAACACCTTAATGTAAGCTTAGCGCCATGATGAAAAAATACCAAAATATATATATAAATATAAAAATACAACTACTCCAAAAATGTTTTATTCACACGTTGTATCTTGTTAACTACATAACCAGCTACTAACTATTTAGTGACTTCTGTTCAGAGTTATGAAAGAGTAAAGCCTGGCACTACAGGAGAACTCTTCTCGATGCTGTTGTTGCTCAGGTCCAAAGCATAAGCTTGAGAGATTTCTGACTCTACCACAATGGAGGTGAATTCAATTTAGTTTGTGGTGCACATATTATTGAAAAATTACTTCTGAGAAATTCACCAGCAATAAGGTATAGAACAGCTGTTTTTATTTAGTTGGTAGGAAGTAGTTCCTGTGCAGACGTGTGTTCAGTAGAGTGTAGTAATTGGGACATTTCTTCTTGAAAGTCATGTTGTTGTCAAGTTTTTTGAAAATGTAATTGTTCAGGATGTGCATCCAAAGTCAGAAAATGTGTTGCTTTGTAATTTGGCTGAGCCAACCCTTAAAACTTTAACTCTTATAGAATAAAAAAATGTATACTTTGCCATTGCAACATAAACACTTTGGCAGAATACATGTCCTTGACACGCAGGTGTACATAATTCTTATATGGATATGTATGTCTGAATCATTACAGAAATGTTTTAGCTGGTTACAATCCTTGTCAGTAAAACACTGGTTTATTCTTGAAGAACCACATGGGTGCTTTCGGTGATAAAACTATGAATATCATCCTTCGAAATCTGTATAAATCCACTGAATAATGCATTTGATGTCCTGTGGATGAATTGTTAGAGCACATCATGCAAAATACCATTGTTATGAAGCTCTTTTTCATATATTAGCTATATCCTGTAAACATGTACGCTAACATTACTATAATTTGTTGACCACACACTAAAATCACCACATACATATGGATTTTTCAATCATAGAGGAACTTAAAATTACCCATTTTTATCTCCTGTAACTAAGTGGCATCTAAAAAACATGTTTTTGTTGTTTTCAGTAGTGGTCCCCAGAGTAGACCTGCTCTAAGGAAACTAAAATATGTAACTAACGAGCACAATTCTCATAAAAAATAATCTCCCACTGAGGAGGATGTGAGTATTACGCATCAGTTGCATCCATTTAAGTAAAAGCCCTGTGGTTTACTAAGTAATAGCTATATATTGTATATGGCGAAATGTAAGGCATGACACATGATGTCATGCTGCAGCTGCAAGAAAAAGATGTCTTTTTTATCATCCTCAGTAAAGTCAGCTGTTTGCCAGCATCGCTTCTTGCTGTGCAGGGAATGACATCATCTCCCAGTGGCAGTGGGATTTTATCTTTGATCTGAAACGCGCACTCACAAACACACAAACTGCCTCGCGCACACAAAATAAAGACCAAATGCTCCCTCACATTAGTGCACGCTAATACACATGGACAAACGCACACATACACACACAGTAAGTACACACAGCCACACATTCACAAACCCACGAGTGTATGACAGATGAAGGAGGTTAATTGCCTCAGCCTTACGTCATGAATGGCAGCAGGAGGTTATGAATGCACTGTTATATGGAGGGAGGGGAAATGAATATGTTGGCTATCTCTCTTTGTCTCTGAAGCCATTTCTCATCTCTCATTTGCGCCATATTTTCACTACCCTGTCATGCTTTCTTTCTTCAGCAACACTGCAGCACAGCTCTTTGTTTGCCTCTTGATCTCTTTTTTGTTCTTTGTTCCCCATTTCTCGTGTTTTTTTTGTGTGTTTCATTTCCAATTTCTCTGGACTTCACCTTTCCAAAGGTAAAGATAAGTGTCTACTGGTTGGGGGTTGAATAATGAACAATAAACGAGCAACCCATGCAGCCCGGAAAAACCTGTTCCACCTTTTTCTGTGTGTGTTTGAGTGGTGCTCAGCCTTGATTCCAATCTTTCCCAGTGGCCACTTGCGGTATTGCAACAAAAAATCCTCCTGTGGCCCACAAAGCATTTTCCCCATAGACCACCCCTGTAAAAGAGACGTCTGTAAAACAGTTAACAGGACACCTCCAGCCATAAACATGGTGAGTTATTACTCTTTGTATTGTATATTTTCAAGCCATATGGGTTTAATCTCTGTAAAACTTTTCCAAAGCCCAGAAAAGTCGTCTTTATTCTGAACAATGTCACCGCTGTGTACGAGCCCATTACATAGCCCGGCTGGGTCAGAGGCCAGAGCGGGACAGACGGATTAACACTACTGCGCACGTTCAGTGGAAGTAATCTGGAAACCAGAATTTTTTTTGGCGTATACGCCAAGCGAGCTATTCTTATTGCACTGAATAGGCGCCACCTTTGAGCCTGTTATCCAGTTCTTATGATATATCCATGCTGTGTTCACCATGAGCTATTGGAGTGGGTCCATAGAAGGCTGATGATTCCTTAGATGAATCAGACGTCACCCATTATCCGTCTGGAGCATCACTGAGGTTGCCGTCTACTCTGCGTCTGACCCTGGCGGTGTAATGTTCCTGCACACTGCACAGCGGCCGTTTTCAATAAGAGGATTTGACCTCCTCCTCGTCTCTTTCTTTACCGATCTTCTTTCCTCTTTTTCTGCATCTCTTCTTTTGCCTCCTCTTGAGCATCTAGGTTTTAAAGGGTGGCATAGTGGATGAGTAATGAGGTTTCTGGGGGTGGGGCAGCAGTGGAGGAGGTGGGCACCGTAGCTGGAGCAGGTGGAGGAGCCGGAGCATTCGCACTTGGCAGAAGTTTAATTGTTTTTCTCAATCCAACTGTTTTTTAAACAAACCACCACATCTCCTCTCAGCGGTCCCATGCGAGCAGCCAGATTAGTGAACATGTCTTTGAGTGGGCTGAAAATACTGATGTCCAGTTGGAGGGTGTGGGTCGTGTGCGGGGGAAGCGGCAAGATTTCGATCTGGTTTGGCTCTGCAGCCGTCAATGACCTGGCGGTGGCAGTGGCTTTCGTGTTGGTCCATGATTAAAACCAGAGGTCGTTCTGTGGAGGCGAACGTTTAATAAAATGGTCCACTACAGTATTTCAGAAGAGCCCTGTGGTCATGTACCTCCTCTCTGAATATACATACAGGCGGTCGGGTGGACCATCCAGAGTGTATGCCACACTGAGAAGGCAGCGAGGAGATATAATAAAGGGAGGAATGCTAGCCCCACCAACAGTTGTGTGCTCCCTGGTAGTAAACCTGTCTCGTTCCCTTCTGGCACAGAACCTTTTTCTTTACACTTTTATCACCAAATCCAGTTTCAACACACAGTTTCATTAAAGTTGCATTTTTTTTCCATTCTTATTGTTACTACTATGTACATGTCTTCCAAAATCAGATTCAAAGGCATGCAGCCGTAGATGTATAATCAATCTAATCTAATAAATCAAAGTTATTATTGCTTGAGTTCATATATTTCATGAGAATAAAATTTATATATGAGATGTGAGTTTTTTTAGGCATCTGAGAGGAAAACATTGATTTGTTAGCTATCAATTTTTGCACACATTTATTGTTCTCAAACTAGAAGCTTAGGTGTTGGCTTTACTCTTTGTTTTCATAATGAGGTGAACATCGATCACTGTTTATCACTTGGTCCACACAGGCCTATGGCTCTGTTTTAATGAGCCTCGGCCACAGCTTGGAATCTTGTTTACTCAGTTCGGGTCTTTTAATGACATTGTCATTAAAACAGGACACAGTGTAGCTAAGCAGTATGCTGTAGATCATGGCATGTTGTGTGTTAACTTATTCAGCCTTCATATCTGAAGTCGTATAGAGGTGCAAGTATTTTGCAAAAATAAATAAAGGACAGACAAAGACAGTGATAACACTATACATACACTTGGAGGTAATGTCACTCGCGCCCACCACAATGAGTTTCAATCTGGTGTTAATGGATGAAAATATTGTTTACCTGCAATTATTTAACAGGTTGAGCCTGAGAAACTGCATTAAAAATCCAGTTTAAATGAACTGAAAAAAAAGCCCAGTGTAACTTAATGGAACACAACTTTGATTATGTTGTATCTTAGCTTTGTATATTCTGACATAATTTTTGTACTGGGTTGCATCCAGACTGCGGAGGGTTCCCATCACAGTGTGAACCTGACAACTTCCATATCTGCTACTGAAGAGCTGACACCAACTTGAGCATTCCAGACCTGTCCCTTGTGATGATGTGTGCTGCTGTTCCTGGATAGAAAAGTTGCATTGGAAGACAAGAGGAACCACAGCTACTGACGGCAAGCTGATTTTAACAGGGATTAACGAAATTAAAGAAGGTGCAGCAGTCTGCGAGTCAGAGAGGACAGATATCAGGGTGCTGTATCATTTTTAAGTTTATTTGAGGATAGATATGTTATTTATATATCAGTAATTACTCCTTCCTTAAAGCATTCAAACTAATTAATCAATAGTTCAATAGTTCCATCAGTTCCTAACTCATGTAAACTGGGATCAATAGCTGTAGATCAAAGCTGAGATGCCCGAATACTGGTCTGCTGTAAGTGCTTCTGCAGAAAAATGCATCTCAAAGTTTCCTTCAGCCCTAAACAGCCTGAACGACATGCTCACTGCAAAAAAAAAATGGAATTAAATTTTCATATTGTTGCTTTGAAAAGCATTAGTGATGCAACCTTTATTCAGGTCCTGAAATCTTTTGCATTTGTCGTTCAAAATTTTCCTGGGTCCAGACCTTTAAATCCATCCACTCCATCGAGTTGACTGCTTCTGGCCTGGCATCGTGACATGAAACAGCGGGGGTTTCTCGGCTAAAAAAGTACTGATCCAATAAGTACCTTGGGTTGGACTAACGATTAGCCAATCAGTGGGCGGGACTAACGCCGTCGTCAAGCTGTTGTCAAGCTGTGCGCTAGAACCAAGGAGGAGTAATAACAACAATAACGATAGTAAGATAGATGCTATCGGGGCTGTTCTAAATCGAAATATCGCCACATTGTATTCTGTTTTTTATTTTGCAACGCTTCACTCTTAAAACTCCGGCAAAACCAGGTCATAGTCGTGGCTACTCATCAGTGTTGATTTAAAACAACGTTAGGATCCCCCTCCCCTACGGAAATCGGAGCGGAGGTAATGTCAGACTGAAGAGGGAAATGGAGTGTAACGAGTTGACAATTCTGTCCAATATTAGGTAAGTTCTAAATGTCAGGCAGAACTTTCCAGGAAAAATCGGGTAATGTGCTTTCAAGTTGTTAAGGGTAAACAAAGTTACTTTTCACATATAAACATCACACTACCGCTTGCACTGGCACGCTGGCATTTAATAAAATTGTTAAAGTAGAATTGTTGAATATTCTTGCAACTGCAAGCAGACAGGTCTGACCTCTCTGCAAGGACGGCCCAGGCTTAACAAGAGTGCCTCGGGCTAGGGGAGCCCAGGAGCTGAGAGCCACGCAACATGTCAGGGATTCACAACTAAGCGGTGGCACACTCTCCTCCTCCGTGTCGAAACACTTCACAATGTTTTGATTTGCTCCACTACACACATTGTGATCCCTTTATTTCTATGTCATGTTGTTTCACGCCTTTTTTTTTTTTGTTTTCTGCACTGTTTGGCTGTATGTTGCCTCCTTGTTTTTGCCAGAAGAGAAATCTTCTGCTCCTTTTGTGTCACCAGCAAGTCAAAATTTTCGCCAACCCACAAAGACGGATTGACACAAATTGTGTGCAGACATTCATGGTCTCCAGAGGACGAAGCCAAATGATTTTTACTGTAGTACCACCACCAGGTACATATTTATGATTTAGATTGAAATGTCTGCTGTGACATCAGCTTGACCAGTCAACGGGAATATGGCTAAAAGTTATGTTACTTTTCATTGACCTCCTGCGTTGGAAAAGGGCTTGTAGATACATGTACCCAGCGGAGAAAACATGCACATTTACAAATGACTAAATACAAGCAAACACACACACAGACAGCTCTGCTGTATGCTGCATCTAATCTGCAGTATGTAAGAGAGATAGAGTTAAGAGAGGTAGAGTTAATATCTGTTCTTTTAAACCAGCTTTACTCCCTCCAAATAATCATCTTAAGGGAAGACAAAAAAAAGAGAGAGCAATTATTAAACCAAAAAGAGGGAGCGACTGAAGAGCAGAGGGCAACAACCTTGTTTGTGACTTTATGTGCCATCAAGCAAACCGTACGCATGAGAGAGAGTGTGTGTGTGTTTGTGAACAGGCCTTTGTGTGTATTTGTGTGTGTAGCTGAATCTGTAGCTAACAAGGCAGGCAGTTTGACTTCCCACTGCGATCCTGATTCAAAATGCTCAGCAGAGAGGAAGAGAGAGAGAGAGAGACAGAGGCAGAGAGGAAAGAGCGATAAACGGGAGACGGGGAAAGGCAAAGAGGACAGGAGAGAGACAGGAAGAGAAGGGGAGACCAATTACGAAAAAACCCAACCACAGAGGGACGAGAGAGTGAGGGAGAGAGGCTGAGAAACAGATAGAGAGAGAGTTATTTCCTGTGGGTCTTTGAGAGAGAGATAGAGAAAGGAGAGCACGGTCTGTCTGCGTCCGGTCGGTCGTTCAGCTGATTAATTTGTGACAGGAGGGATTTCTGTGCTCCGTGCCTTGAATTGCTGCTCTAATTTATATGGTAATCTTCTTTAAGACTCTAGCAGCATACAAAAAACCTTTTATTTCCATCTCTGCTAAGCCAAAAGCCTTTTCTATACTCACTACACACATATAAATATACATAGATGCTCGGAGCACACGTAGGTCATACTCTCCACCAAATATGATGGCATGAGGGAAACACGAGGACACCGCTCAATTTCACCTTCCTGATAAGGTTTTCCCTGCGCTGGGAGACCGTTTGGCGGTGTTAGTATTCATGACTGTCTTATTACCACGAATGAGGCTTAAAATGTTTGTCCCTCACCAGAATCTCATGTCACCCTGATGTGAAGTACTGCTGTAAAAAACTAGGAGTGGATAAAGTCTCAAGGACAGCCTTTGTGGGATATGAAGATGGTTCGGTTTAGGAGAGTTTGCAAGGACGGAAAGTAAGTTTGGGTGTAACAGCTTAGTTGGACACTCAGGAGGCTAAGCCCATCATGTGGGATGGAAGGTAATTATGGGAAAGATTCCTGTGTTTACAGCTTGCAAGCATTCACATCATCGGACGACTAATAGGTTGTATAATTTTAGAGTTGATCGTGTGAGGACTAATAATTCTGTGAATTGAAAATACAGCACATCCACATATCCATTAGATTTGGGATTCATTACCTTGAACGCTGGACTTTGGAAGACAGGAGCCACCTATATTTGTCGGACAAGAACGTCGATATTGGACGCTTCTGCGAAAACCCAGAATACGTTCAATGATTTTTTTTTACATCCAATTCTCACTTACTACAGTATCTGCACATAACAACTAAGTTATGAATAAAGTGAGATGAAAATTGTGGTTGTGGCACATTAACGTTAAAGTCAAAGTATGATTAGGGTTAGAGAACTAAAACACAAAGATCATGGTTAAGATCAATAAAATAAAATTCTGGTCTTGTTGAAAGTCAGAAGTGCTACATGCCCAACCACCACCCTACCATTCACACCCTTAGTTTTCATATTGCTGCATAAGGAAACCATTACTTCCGGAATTGGCACTCAGCCTTGGCTTTAGACGTAAATCTGGAGATGCGAAATCGTTCAAGATGGAGGTAATGCCCAGGGAAACAGGGTCACAGAATCTGGTAACTATGGTAACTCCAATATGAAATGAAAGTGGCATGAGTCCACTAAAGCTGGGAACACACTTTCAAATTATTAAAACCTACAAAAACACCTCACACACAACAACTTTTTCCACCACTGGATTTTTTAGCCTTGACAGTCAGAAAGTGGGGACCACACTGGACGACGGAATTGCGTCAGGCAACCCCAGAAATCCTGTGATAACATGAAGTTTAGTGTTCCTGTACCAAACCAGAAACGGACAACCATTTAATTAGTTTGCCATGATCATTTATGGATCAGTTTGAAAAAAAAAGACAAAGAAGTGGAGGGAACGCACCTCATTTGATGGAGAAATGATGATGTGATCTGACAATGACAATGATCTGTGGTTCTGCACTGAAACCCAATGAAGTGGATTATAAAATAACTCTCACCCTGTAGAACACACACATTTACCCATTCTACATTGTTTGGGTGTATTTAGTCCTAGTTCCTGAAGTAAAAATCCAAAAGGTATCAAGTAGTTTGACGAAACAATTCCTCAAGGTCTACTTCATCACAAGGATTGCTCAGTAGGCATTATAGGTTAACATGCATTCTCAGTAGATGTTATAATTTTATCCATCTCATGTTTACGACTTTTAGGATTTCCTGTCTGTAGAAGAGACGTAGCTCAGCTGCTTGCAACAGATCCATCTCAATGAACTACACCTGCTGATGAAGAACTTTTTATGTTTGAATGTTTGAAATCATTAAACACCTACATCCACAGTGTATGTTTTCATCTATCGACTGTCCGCACCAACTGGCCCAGAATGAAACGGACTTGGTCCAACTTGGTTTAATCATCCCCAATTGGCCCTACAGTGGGTCCCAGCTGAAGCCAGTATATTGTTCAGTGTCTAGTATGTAAGGACTCTAGGCTTCACTCTTTCCAAACATCAGCCTAAAAAACATGCTGATTAAAGTGTTTGAGAAAGCAGAAATAACACAAAATCTTGGATTCTGATGTCGAGTCTTGAAATCTCATGCTCCTTACAGGCCTGCAGCTGAGATGTTTTCATGAGCGTGGGTGCTGGTAAGAGAAATCCATTTTTCTCATTTGGCTCCAGGATTGGAATAAAACCCCCCGAGGATTCTGGACGTAGATCAGTTTGAAAATTGAGTGGTATTCCTCTTTTAGCTCTGTCGTCTCTCTGTACCCCTCCAGAGGTGAAAGTCCTTCTACTGTGGCTATCCGTGTGAATGCCAATTAGAAAGGAATTGCCAGGATATATACAGTAAAAGCTGTAAAAAACACTGGTCCAGGCATTGCTGGTAATCCTTTAATCCTTTTGGCGGTGAGTTACAACCCAGTCCTCAGTGGGTTTAGAACCTCAAGTGAATCAATCCTGAATCCATTTTTTACAATGTGGATGATATTAGTGTTTACTGACAGAGAATACAAACCTGCTGTGGAAACAAGTGCAATGCAGCCCTTTGCACGAATCTCAGTTTGATAAGTCAACAGCACGTGTCCAACAGAGTGCTGGGAAGCAGCCAGGTGGTAAACAATTCTCTACTTTGTTAGTGCGTGTGTGTGTGTGTGTGTGCCTGCACATCTCTGTGTTAGTTTTCATGTGTGTTGTGTGTGTTGCATAGCCGGATATTCAGTGAATGTTCCTTATCTGAGTGTGTGTTCATGAGAGGCAACATACAGTACTGCATGTGTCTGTATGTGTGTGTGTGTGTGATTATATATGTGAGTGCATATTAATGTAACTGGATCCTATTACTTTCCAGGAATATATAACTCAAGCTGAGATTTCTCACCATAAATTAAATTTCATCTTAGAACACATAATTGCAGCGAATGAATCAAAAATGATTTAGCTACAACAGCTGCACAGTAGTGTAAATGAGGTTTGGAAAAACAACATTTACAGTATGTAAACACACAGTTACACACAGACACACGGGCCAGAAAAGTACTGGTTCCCTGAAGTATGTGTTCCCGGATGAAGGGAGTAGCTGCACACATCAGTAACATCAAAATAATGAAAAATTGTGGTTTCTACCTGTGAGCAGCTCTCGGATCTCCACATCTGTGGTCTTCCGGAGCAGTCGGACCAGAGCCGGTATGCCTCCGCAGTTCTTCAGGGCGATCTTGTTGTCGTCGTTGGCTTTGCCATACACCAGGTTCCTCAGGGCTCCGCAGGCGCTGCGGTGAACGTCGGTCATTCGGTGGTCCAACAAGTCCACCAGCAGCTGGATGCCACCCTGCCGCCGGATCTGGAGACAGAGGAAAGAGGAAGGAGTCAGGGGGACAGCTGGGGGAAACTCACAAACAATAGAAGCGTTTCCATGCGTTTGTACCAATTTCTCCCGAAGGTATGCCTGATGGTGTCTACACACAATATATAATATCTGCAGACATTAAAGTGAGGCACGTTTACCTGAACTACAGTCAATAAGGAGTTGCCACTTTTGATGGTGTGGTTGGAGAAAATGGTATATTATCATGTAAATATGAACTTCAACTTTTTCAACACGTGAAAATAAACAGGGTTCAGTGGCACTGATGCACAATTCATTTAAATGTCAGCCACCGCAAACACATAGAGGGATGTTCCATCACTGTGTCTGCAGCCCTCCCTCCTTTCTTCCGTCTAGACAAAGACAAAATGTAGGGCAGACTGCCTGCTCTCTGTAAAAACAAAAGACATCTTAGTGAAGGAGATTGCACAGAGATGAGGCAGTTGTGCTCGTTCACTGTGCCTTTTGTACTCCAGATAAAGGTGAGTCACCATGAAGCCTATTACAGCTGATTCACTTTGGCTGACAATATATACAGTAACTGGATGCAGATTATTTAGAAACTACATGTTTCATCATCGAGTTACACAAATGACACAGAGAAAATGCTGTACAATTATAATAAAACTTAATTAAAATCAAAACAAGATAACAATAACTACAACAATACAATCAGCAGAATGATTACTGTGTTACCTCACTTGACAAGGCAACGGCTGTAAATAATGACTATTTTAAAACTGATTAATCTATTGATTAGTTATCATTGTTTTGGATTAATCAAACTATTGTTTTTCTGTAAAATGGCAGAAAAACTGACAAATGCTTATCACATGGTCCAAATGGATCGTCTTCCAATTTCTAATTTTGCCTGAAAAAACTTTAAAAAACCCAAAGGAATTCACTTAATAATGTTATGATATAAGAAAAACACGAACTCGTTTTGGCACTCGATTTGGAGAAATGTATTAAAACTACTAATCGATGACCAAAATCATTGTCAGGTCATTTTCTTTCAGTTTTGTCTTGCCTTAGTGACACAGAAGCGAGGATATAAGAACTAACACAATAAATCAAGTGAACGATGACACATCTTTACAGGTGGGTGACTGAGGCGGCAGCGGGCCGCTCAGATCCCCCAGCGTCCCGTCTGTGATTTCAACATTCAGGCATGTCTCTCAAGGGCAAAAAACAATTTGGCCTGTGGGTTGTAGTTTTGGCAGCCCTGCTCCAAATCCTACCATACTTCATTCTTCAACACAATTTCAACATCAGTCATCACTCTCGCCCCGTCTCCCTCTCGCTCTATTTTTAATGCCTGTTGGCTGATTGCTGTTTGAAGAACTTTGTTTGCCCTCAAATCCACCGTCTCCATGGGGATTAATAAAGTTGAATCAAGCTGAATTGAGTTGACATTGAAGAGGCAGGCGCTGCCGTTTTCTCAGAGACACTGAGTGATGACGGCTCTAGAGGACAGGGGGACAGACTGAAGGAACAGGACTCTGTATTCAGAGTTGGGCTAAGTGTGCGTAATGAGGAGTTAATGCCGTCTAATGTGGAGTTTGGTGGAGCTCAGACTGGGACGGAGTTTCCCCTCAATATAGATGTGTGTCAAATCTTTTACTACTCACACACTCAATAACCCCTTCACACATTGCAGGGCAGTGTTTCTAGCTGTTCTATTTGCAGTGTTCAGACATTATCCTGTAGGAATATTACAGGTGGACCAAATAGTTTAACAGTATTTTAACAAAACCAACACAAAAAGCACTATGGGGAGGTTGCTGTGTTATTCTCCATTGGTCTGTTGCGTGACCATCAAAAATATTTTCAGGCGAGCAGCCACTCACTCCTTACAGAGCACCATGGTCCCCTGGAATCTCGATTGTGGTACTTGAAGCACAGAAAAATCCCACTTGAAAAACTCTGCATACCTTCCCAGAAACCATGTTCCGCTGAACTGTCACAACTTCAGCAGAAAAAATAAATACCTACCTTATATCTCCATTCCTATCTGCATACTACAGGAAATAGTGGGAAAGTATGTCTTTGTGCGTTTTGATGAAACTCTTTCCTGGAAGTCACCAACTGTGAATAAAAGCCCCAGGTGTGTGTGTGTGTGTGTGCGTGTGTGTGTGTGTGTGTGTGTGTAACAGGGTGAATGATGGCCTCCTTCAAGCAGAGTTTTGGAATTCAACCCTCCGTGTCTGTAAGCCCTCTATCTCTCTCGGCGCGGATCAATACCTCAGATTTGATCTTGTTGTCTCCAAAGCAGAGGTGCTGGAGGTAGGCAGCCGCGTTGGACTGGACTGACGGGAACTGATGCTGCAACATCTGGATCACCTCAGGCAGCTCGGGGTCCCTCCAACCAAACTCCCTACAGAGACACACGCACACAGAGAGAAAATACATTACGGTTTGATATGTGCAGAGACAGAGACTCGTCTGTGTGTGCATAGCTGAACCTGTTACTAGGCAGCTAGTCTCCCTACTGTAACACTGACTTAAATGCTCACCAGAGGAAAAGTAAGAGAGACAGAAACGAAGGCTGGAGATGAATCAAAAGAAAGAAAGAAAGATTAAATACGCTGCTTTTCTATGTTCTATGTTTCCACATCTATGTTCTGAAAAAAAAAAAAACGCAATTTTGTATTCACCAGTAGGTGGAGGTTTACTAGTGAAAATGCTTCACAGACATTAAACTAGATTTGCTCACATAGTAGTCCTCATAGTTGTAATTTTGGATGCACTGTAAGACCTCCCCCTTGCCCGATAAATCGTTTTTTCTAACTGCCCCCGCTGACTCGGTTTCAGCGTGCACCCACAGTCTACCAGTGCTTTTGCCTGAAGGCATGCTTTGGGCATGGACGCGCACACACGAGAACACACTAAGCTCATTGGCCCTGTGAATGCATGTAAGGGTGTGTGTGAAAGAGGACGAGCAGATGATTAACGTGAGAAAGATGTGTTGTGAGAGAACGAAGTCGCGGTGAGGGATCTGAGAGAGGTGGGGCTTATCGATGTAGATTATCTGTAGCCGACGGCAACCACATGTCACGTTTCCTTGACAGCGATGATTTCTAGGGAAAACTGGGACTGGTTTTTCTTATATTTTTGTTTGGGGCAAAGTTTTATTACCACGGTGTGATTATACATTGTTGTTTTTAGACCTTGATATTAATTTTGCTGTAATGTTGCTTTACAACGCTCTGCTACTCTGCGCATGTGTTTTCTGCCTCTAAATTGTAATTTATTCACATTTGGATTGGAATTGTTTTGATATTTGTACGAAATTTGTACGGCTGCATGCAGAAGCCCTGCTTTGCTCTGCTCCTTTGCAGAACCCATTTTGTCTTTGATGTATCTTATCCTTGATGCAGCAACAGCCCAACGTCCCCGTGGAGATCATTTGAGTTCAGACTAATCTAACATAAACACATGCACGCACAAACAATCGCAGGTTTGCACGGATAGGAACGCACACACACACACGCACGCGCGCGCACACACACACACAATAACAAACACACACACACCACTGAGTGCCGTAGGATAACTGCAGCTTAGAGCAGCAATGCCAAGTGCACAAGAGCACAATCCAGCACACTAATATAGCAGTCAAACACACACACACACGCACACGTACGCACTTACTGACTTGCGTACACACCCAGCCATCAAAGGCAGCGCAGAAGAGCCAGGA
Organism: Lateolabrax maculatus; assembly: GCA_031216445.1. Classification (NCBI taxonomy): domain Eukaryota; kingdom Metazoa; phylum Chordata; class Actinopteri; order Acropomatiformes; family Lateolabracidae; genus Lateolabrax; species Lateolabrax maculatus. The sequence continues at coordinate 21,198,145 of CM062203.1, read as the reverse complement.
TTAGAAAGCTTTTGTCTCTAAGTTTCATAATGGGCCAATGGGATAAGCCCAGCGTTTGAAAAATGGGGAAATTGGAGAGAGAAGGAAGAGAGAATTATTTCAAAGGTTATTTTTTTTCTCTCTTTGAAATCCTCCCTCTCTTTAACAATTTTCTCTTTTTTTCTCTCTCTCTCATTTCTCTTGACGTCTCCCGTTGCTTTTCCCGCGTCGCTCCTGGCAAACTCCCACACAAACACACACGTGCGCAGCCACAACACGAACATAAATAATGTTGCTGTGCACGTACAGTAGCCCGTGCGTCAGCGAACGTGATCAGAGGTGACATGACCTTGTTCAGGTCACCTTGTGAGTTAATTGGCCGATAAGACAGCTAACGTTATGGCTGACCGGGCTGTCGGCTGTGTTTGTGTATATGTGTAAATACGTTGGGTGTTTTTTTACATCCTAATGAATACATGGGACAGCAGCGATAACAACGCCTGCAGGCACGAAGCTTCTTTAATAACTAGTAAAACCAGAAGGCTTCACTTATCAGACAGATTCAGCTACTCACGGAAGCACTTGGTGTACTGAAATTGTTAAACTGATTAACTGGTGTAACATATTTAATATTAATGATAATTGAGCTGTACAAAGGCTAATGGAGGTGGAGGTGTGACACGAGTGCAACAACAGATTTCACCACTTATTCAAGTATTTGTACTTTATGCTTCTTTATAATTACATTTTGCACTTTTTACTTGACTGCAATTATTTGATAGCTATAGTTCCCAGTTACTTAGATGGATATTTTAGATACAAAACATACAGTATGATGAGCTTATGAAATACAGTACACTGTGAGAAATTAAACTATTCAAAATTAACGGGGCATTCTGCATAATGAGTACTTTAACTTATGATCAGTACATTAATACTTAAGTATGTTTCCTTACATTATACATTTAGAATGCAGAACTTAATTTTACACAGCAAATAATGTACAATATAGTAAGTAATATAAAAAGATAAAGGGTTTGCAAGCAAAGAGGAAGGATACATTTAGTATTACCATCAAACTAATAACTCACTAATATTACAGCATTGTGATTTTAAACAAACAAATAAAGTTTGCCAAGTAAATCTATGGCTGGAAAGTCAGCAGTCAGCTGAATAGATATGACAACTTTACACAAAGTCCCATGTGTGACAGTGAAAGCAATGACATGAGAATAGTTTCCTGATTAAAAACAAAAAACAAAAAACATCATACAGTGTTCACCTTTCTAAAGAAAAGGGAAAAAAAAGCTTATGTTAAATAACTATACAGGACTTATGTCCACCCAACAAGACACACCTCAGTAAAAAAAATCTTTAAACTGTTTCTCCATCTTTTTTCATGAAAGGTGCAACTACTGAGCCGGTTAAATGAGGTTGCAGAAGTGTTTTTTAGGTTTTTCTTTCATGTTTTCTCATGAAATCGGCACAAGTGACATTACCTGCACATCAGTGGCCAAAGAATAAACACTACTTGAAGGCTAAAGTGGCACTTTTGCCAGCACTCTACAATAATTATTGCGAAAACTCTCTTTTTTTCTCATTCTGTCCCTTCGTCTATCTCTCTCTCTATCCCTACAACACTTCTGTCTCGCATGCGTGCGGCTCGAGACGCACACACACACACACACACACACACACACAAACAAACAAAGGCACAGATACAAACAGGTGGTACTTTATGCAATTAAAAAAGAATGGACAGCGAACACTTGAATGAATGGGACACAATCCAATTGTACAAGTATGCTTCAAAACACACACTTCTATGCGCACACATCTGGAGATGACAGGAGCCACGAATAAGTGAGAAACAAACACAAACATGCAAAAGAGAAAAGAACACGCACACGCGCACACACACAATGACAGAACCAGGGCCTAGAAATAGCTGCAGCCCTGGAGAGAAAGTGGCACGTCACAGCGGATCACCCGAGGCATCAGGCTGTGGAGCTCCGCAGGCACACACACACACATACACACGCAGAAAACAAATGTACATATCGTACATTAAATGTGCAACTCCACATGTACCCACAGACTGAAATAGCGTCCAACATGCTGACATAAACTGAACTACAGTTGACATGTTGTGCAGTGTGTTGCTGTTCTGGGATAAATCCCTAAAACAAACCTAAAGACTAACACTCAGAAAGAATTTACCTACAGTCGCAGCAAATCTAAATAAAACGAAGAGACTGTCTGTCTTCTCTCCTGTGTGTGTTCTGCCCCAGAAAGCTGTACTATAATGGTTCATTCATTCACTAACTCTAGCCTGGAGCTGTACTACTTTTCACTCAGCATCTCAGCAGCTCTTTCACTGTGTGTGTGTGCGTGTGTGTGTGTGTGTGTGTGTGTGTGGGTTCCTCTCGTTCCGTAGCGGAGGGAACACAGGAGGATATGGCGCTCCCAGTCCCAAACACTGTGTGACAACATCACAGCAGGATGAGCAAATACTACTGAGCCATCTGTGAACTTGGGGCAAAAGTGTTCACTCTGAGAGTGTTTACACTGTTTTAGTGTTGGAGTTAAGAAAAGAATATGCGACGTGTTTGGATGGCACTGCTGTTCTGGAAAACAGAAAAATCCTTCTTGAACTGAAAAACTACAAGTGTGCCGTATGTGTGTTAGTGAATGTTAAGGCTCTTGAGTGAATTAAAAAGTATATTCTATATAAATAAAATGTATAAAAAGTATTCTGAGAGAATTTTAAAGATGTTCAGCCTGAAAAAGTGAGTCCATTTTTTGTATCCATATGTAGGTCCACCACATCCCTGAAATTTGACAGGTGACATAACCAGCTTGTTGACTTTAGCAGCAATTAACACACTGTAATAAAAACTGGTCTTCCATAAGTCTGATAACAGTGTTGCATTTACATCTCTAACCACAAAAAAAGGTTCAGTCACCAAAAAATGAACTCCTCTCTCAGGAATGCTGTCCTTTGCCTCTTCAGTTAGACTTAAATAACAAAATTACACATTATCATATGTATACCAAAATATGATTGAACTCTTTCTTCTCAATAAGAGGGTTACATTTGAGAGGCAACTCCCGGAGCTTAAAAACATTCCCCTAAGCCCTCGCCACTTGTCACACACTCAATAATCAGCCTAAATGTGACTCAATCAACATTTTTATCAATCAAGAGACTGTTTCCTCTGGATTTTATCCAGAGTATCTTTGCAGGCCCACTGTTACATTGGACTAGTCTAAATAATGAAGATCAACCTATTTTGAAGCTTAGGTAAGTCTTAAAATATGCAAAAACACATCAGTCATAATGTGATAAAACATCCAATTTTTAAAATACAGTTTTAGTTGTTTTATGAAGCAGTGCAGAATAAGGCAGATCACATGACTTCACAAAGTTCTTGAAACAATTTTTGACAACAAGTTTAATGATCTCACCCCAGTTGCAGATATTTCCACTTCAAGGCACTTGAACTCAATTGTTTTTTTTCTCCACAGTTTTATCCTTTACTTTCTTTTTCTGTCACTTTTCTGCTTCCTATAAATAAGCCATTTTTTTGTTTGACTGCAACCTTATCCCTTTACCCTTTTGTCCTCCAAAAAATGGAATAATTTAAAAATGTGCATATATGTAAGTGTGTGTATGCATGTGTGCGTCGGCGTGTGACTCTCCCCAGAGAGCCGATGGTTTTTGGGAGACTCAGTGGACTGGCACAAAGTACTGACAAGCTGTCAATCCGCTCTTTGTTTCTAACCAACCAGGTGGGCTATCTCGCATCACCACTTGTCTAGGTGTGCAAGTGTGTGTGTGCGTGTGTGTGTTTGTGTTTCCGTGTGCGATCGAGTCACCCACAGCCAAAACATTTACACCACAATGCGAGATGCAGGCAAACCAACAATTAAACCCGGTAAATAAATAAACCGTCTATGAATTATGCATTCAGAAAGCAGGGCGAGGCGCTGTAATACGAGGGCTGCAGGCAGATGATGCTCGTTGCTATATCGGGCTGAAAGGATTTCCTGTGAGTCAGGGGTTTTGGGGAATAGAGCGATTTGAAACCAGAGAGCGAACTATGCGATTTGTGTCGGGTATATTTGTGTGAGTGTGTGTGTGTTGCCACCAGTAAGGGCTGTCGGGGGGGGGGATGGAGATGTGTACGATGACTCATTCCCCGATAGACAGACAGAAGTACAGACAGACAGGTAGGGTAAACCTGCAGAGTAATCTGGCAGAAGAAGACGAAGAAAGGAGGCAGGGATACAGGAAGTCAAATATAAATTGACAAGAGCGCTGACTCACTCGCTGCATTCACTTTTCAGCGGGACGTCTAACAACTTCAGGTGGCTGATTAGCAACCGAACATTACAGTGTATTTATAGCAAAACAGAATAGAGCAGGAAAGACACCAGTGTTGTGTTAGGGTTAGTATCATGGAACAAACTGATCTCCGACCAGCAGCAACAGACCACCGGGGATCTGTCTACAATATGTTCAGTTGATGGATACAGTAATTAGCACAGTAACTGATTGATGATGGACAACACTGGGTAGACTCAACAGTCCATGTAATTGTCCTTGCAGTGATGTTGTAGCACAAGCGCTCTCTGTTTTCTTTATCTTTTTCCTGTTTGTCTCTCTCTCTCTCTCCTTTATCTCCAGACCCACAAGTGTTATCTGTTCTTTACTAACCAGCATATAGTTAAGGAGGGATCACTTACTTCACAGGTATTTTCTGTGTAAGCAGTTTACAGACTGCTGTCATATAGTAGTACATGTATATTAAACAGTTTAGTGTACAAACTGTAATCCAACACTGGGTAAAGCAGTGCCTCGGGTCACAATTAGTATTAGGGCCACCATAAAAAAAGCAAAATCAAAAACCAAAAAAGGCATCATTTTTTGCAAAATGTCATTATATTATGGGATAATAAGAAAAAAAGTCATATATTTTGAGAATAAAGCATTACTATTATATGTATATAAGCAAACAGCAACTGCATAATCCTTTGTCTCCACTCCACTGTCTGATTCCTCTGAAACTGTAACTTCATTCACACAATAGTATGACTTTCTTCCCTCAAGAAATCATGATTTCATACTTGAAATCTTCTGTCTTTTTCTGACCCAAATATTACATCACGTCAATGTATTAGGCTAGCCTCCACGCTTGTCTGCCTTTTGTCTTTCATAGTAGATAATATAAAGGCTACACTGTGTTTCACTAGGTATAGTTATTTTTCTTCATCTTTTCTTTTATTCTGTCACTTTTATTTAGCCAATTTGGTACAAATGGATGTAAAGTTTTCCGTATGCAAACATACTGTCGCAACACCCTACAATATTTTATCCCATATCCACCTGAAGTTAAAGTCAAAGCATTTTTAGAGCACTATAGCTGCTATGGAGTATTGCAGTAGCTGCTGTTTATAAAGTGATCTCAAGGGAGAAGTATTGATCGTTGCCAGCTGGCTATAGAGGTTTTTATAATATATTGGTGTCAAAATATAAAGTATGCATTGTATTTTCAGAACAATGTTCCTGTTTACTTATTTTGCAGACTTTTTTTTAGGACAGACTGCCTCCAGAATTTCCCAAAGCAAAAGGTTAGTTTACACTTTCTTTTTCAAGGTGATTGCACTTGATAAGCACCAGTGAAATACTGTTCTGCATTCATGGATTGGCAGCGAGGGTTCAGATAGGTCACTGCAGCAATGTGTGGAAATGTTAGAGAAATATCACTGTATTAAATGAGCACCCATTTCCGTTTCACATTTTCATAACGTAGCTATCAAACTGAACTACAAACCTATTCAACACATATGAAACCAGAAAGATTCTGAATGAACATTGTGTGTGTGGAGGGGACCCCGCCTTGGCCTCAATGTCAGAAGGAGGTTGGAGGTGAGAAAAGGAAAAAGGACGACTGAAGCTAAGAGAAAATTAAAGAAAGAAAAGGAAAATTGTGTGTATATATGTTTGTGTTACCCAAACAGTGTGTGTGTTTGTGTGTTTGTGTGTGTGTATTTGAGGGTGTAATGGCATGGCTGACTGGCCCACTGAGGCTGGAAGAGATGAACGAAAGGTCAGGAGATGTCAGGCAGAGCTGAGAAACACACACACACACACCCCACCTCAAACCCCATGACTGAATATGGATCAGAGATTCTCACTGTGCTCATGAGCATGAAATAAAATGAGGCACTTTCATGATCGGGTCAGATCCTGTCTAGCACAAATCTTTCTCCGTGTTAGCGGGAACGTTTCCATAAATTACCGGCAGCCTGGAGCAGGAAACGCGTTGGAGTACATAAGAGGCAGTCTCCACAGTAACGGGCCTTCATTTGCCAGATTGTGCCTGTGTTTGGCTCGACAAATCAGCAAAATGATATTTGTTTGAGGCTTTTACAGGATAAAGGTATCATTAGGGAGCCAGCTGCAGACGTGGCAATGACCTCACACTTCTTCACTTACCATCTATTTACAGTGCTGATGCCGTCAGCGCTGGTGCAATAACTTATTTTATTTATTTCATTTTATTTCTATCTCCACACACAGTCTGTGTCCACTCACGTTTAATCAGAGGCATTTGAGGGGTTACTGTAGGTCACTTTGTAGTGGATGAGAAAAGCCAAGTGTTCATTTTGAAAACAATGCAGGAAAATAGTGGTTGACAACCTTTTTGACGACGAGACTAAATGGAATGAAGTGTAACCTTTGACAACAAAACCTATGATGAAACACATCACAATTTAATACTTAATAATAACGCAACTCTAATGTCAAAGATGAACGGTTGAAAGAACTATAATGCTGCCGAATGACAACCTGCATGCACCCAGAAAATCACACACTGTAGTTGTATAATATGATAAGCTAATTACCAAATACCATTATCCAGAGCCATACAGCATGTTGGTGTAACGTTAAAGTTACTTTCAGTATTTATAGGATTTATCGGTAGGAATGAATGCAAGATTAATGAAAAGTTTGGCAAATACGCTTATTTGCATTCTGGCAGAGGTGAGAAGATCAGCACCACTGAGTCAAAAAATTCTAAATCAGGTGCCAAAATTAACACTGCGCAAGCCGAACAAATTAACTGTCACAAAGCACGTTCAGAAACCACCAGGACCGACAGACAATGGAGACAAATGAATGACCGAATAAATCAACAGATAGATAAATGGATGGAGGGATGGGTGGATAGATGGAAAGCCAAAGGAGAGAATGAGCAATATTTAAACTCTAAAAGACAGAGGCTCTGGTAAGCCATATTGCTACAAATTGCAAATAAGAAGTCAGTAAGTGATAATTAGTTACTTAAATTTATCATCTATCTTAAAATTGATTTGATTTTTGGGGATTTTTTTTCCCTTAGTTTCTTTTTCAGGTCCCAGGATGCCATTTGGATGTCATGTAATGATGCGATTAAATGCAAAGTGCTTCTGAAAGCCAGTATTCTGATCTTGTCTCCAATTTAGAATCCATATATGGCTAAAATAAAAGTGAGCCCTGTTTAATAAAGCACTAAAATGAGTGACAGTACAAATGTGAAATGTCATGCTGCCATTAACATTAACATTAACATCTGCGTCTGATGTTGGTGTCGTATAGAGAAGATGGAAAGATTCAGAGGATGAGAAAAGGGTAAGATAGATAGACAGAATGAATATATGTATAAATAAATAGTTGGATTACTTTGTCATTCTTTGCTCGGCTTGATTTTGATTCCACACAAGGAATTCGGGGTCGTACCTATCGAGGGGGGACAGGCAGAGAGAAACAAGAGAGAGGTATTTGTTGGCTGTCTGGCAACAAATGATTCAATAACCGTCATAATGGTGATGATAAATAAATATAAATCACTGTAGCCACTAGACTCGTCTTTCTCTCTCAACATTTGGTTATCAGGCAATGGTGTAGAAGGTGGGCAGAGTGAAGGACATGCACTTAGAGCGGGTGGTGGGGGTGGTGGTGGATATGTTGGGTAAAGAGAGGGTCTTAGGATAAAACAAACTGGGTGCCGTCTTGTACTAAGCAAGGTTTACTGTAGGTTTCAAATGTCCAGGGGTTCACCTGTGAGTTTACAGAACTGACTTCAACATCCTTCTTAAAATTTGATTATTTTAAAATGGTATGCAAATTATAAATAAACAATTCTATTCTCTCATCTGTTTAATCCTGCGTTAAATATATACAATGTATAATGTGTGAGAAGGTTTTATGGGGTTGGCCTGTTAGTCAACTTAGCTGTTGCTTCCCTTCATGTGTAATTTATTGCATTTTTTTTTTTTTGATTTAAAGTGACTCGCTTTATCTCAGAAAAGCAGGACTTGTACCAGAGAAGCTAAATGGTGAGTAAATGACAAGCTGAGCTGCTAAGCCTGTTATGTGTAGGTTAAATTTAGCCAAAATACATACATGTATATTTTTAGCAGTTACATTTTCCCACATTAACTTAGGTGGTGGCAAACCATGGATAAATACATTTAAAAAAATCTGACGATTTCTTTTTAGACATTTAAAGTTCATTTTCTTAATATGATGCCCATTTCCTATATCATATTCATAGATTACACATAGATTATACCTAAATAAGGCATGTAGCAAAAATCTAATGGGAATGATTGTGGTGTTGGCACTTAACAGCTACGTTGACCAATTGGCCAAAGTCCAAAAAACTGGGAGTGTTTGTTAAAAGAATAAGGCTGGGGATAGTCTATTTTTTTCTTGTTGTCATCAAATCCCATTAAAAGACCAAAATCAAAAATAAATGGACCCTTTAACAAGTTTTTCCGTATATTTCCTCTGTAGCCAAAACCTGGTATATAGTGTATTCCTCTGTGCCACAGACCTCAATTGTTCTCCAAAAAAAACAAATCAACAAACCACACCGCTTCACCAGGTGACATGTTCCTTCATTACGATGAACATGGGCACTGTGGTTTATCTCAGTCCCACATACAGCGTCCTGCCGCTGTAAATACACAATAGACCATCAAATGCTGATTAATTTGCAGCTGAAAATAATCCCCAACAAATGCACTATTTCCTCCTGTTTGAATGTTTGCTAAAACTACAGTGCCCAGCTGTTTTTAGGAAATTACTGAACCTTTCTTCAAAATCATACTATGTATCCAAACCAAAAAAAATGTCTTCAAAAAGAACAAAGGGATGTGGGTCTGAGTGCCACAGACAGGGTAGGGAAGTATTGACATATCGTTGGTTTTGGTCTCTTTATGGGATTTGTTAACACAAATGTTAGATAATATATAATAATGTGCCTTTTTGAACAATTCCTCTTTGAGCTGCAAGAACAGCAGCACTGCAGCAAGCTTGTAGTGACGGTAAAGCTTGACAACTGCAGGACCAGAATGTCCCTGTATGGTTAGAATCTTACGGGACCCTCCCTTTAACTCAACGTGGAAAACAAGCCACGCAAACAGCACCGTCTCGTTCAGACAGTGCCAGCTGGCGCTGACGTTGACTGTGCATGTTGAGAAGGTAAAGCGAAAATGCCATGCATCACAAGTCAGTCCTTTACATGTAACAGTGCAGATGTGTGGATGCCGGAAGCCGAAAAAAAAATGATGCCGGAGCTAAAGATTGAACAAACATACAATGTGAGTGCAATGTGGAAAGAGTAATAAACACTTAGACGATGGGTGGAGGAAAGAGCAATGGAACAACAACAACAAGAGTCACCTATTGTTACAACACATAAAGATTTGCTTATGTTTCCAAATGTTAATGGGGTTCCCCATTAAAAATATTAAGATTTGAGCAAAAAGATATATATCTCCTGCTTACACCTGAGCTGAAATGTCACAAAGCGAGACACTTCAGCTTTAATTAGGCGGCTTCTATCTGTGACCGTGTGTCTGTGCAGTCATTAGTCAGAAAGAAGAGGCTAAGAAAGAAAAAACCGAGACACAATTGGAATAGTATTTCAAACTCGATTGTAACTAGGACAAAAGAATGATACAAACAGCTATTACGCTGTCTCTGTATGTGTCTCTCTCTTGCTCTTTACTTGTCTGTCTGTCACTGTCTCTCCCTCCATCTTGCGCGCCCACACTCGTGTACACAGAGCTCTCTTGGCCTAAAAAGCAGACTTCATGCACTTTCCACATTAGCTGTGTCTACCGGCTGCACAAAATGTAACTGACAAGAGAGGCACTCCACTCCTAACAGCGATGGCAGACTTTTAAATTGAACCTAGAGGTGTGCGCAGGCATTCATACGGCAGTGTGAACAACACCCAACACCAGGCAAACTAGAGAGGACAGTGAAAGATGTGGCGTGATGTGTGCCTCGTACTAAAGCCCAGATTCAGCCAGCCTTTTACTGCACTGGATCGTCAAATCCTGACAGTCAATTATCTGTCGAGATGCTACAAACTGTTTGGTGTCACCATGTTACACTTCCAACTTTGACACTCTTTTGTGGATTGCAATCAAACTGTTTTTAACTACTATTGATACTTTCTTGCATAATTATGTTTAACTTGGTGAATCTGGCCCTCAGTAAGTTCAGTGAAAGTGGAAAAAGGAGCGGAACAAAGGGCTTCATCAACAAGCCGGAGCTGAGTCTAAAGAAAAATGTCTTCTTTTTTTTTCTCACCTTGGGTCCTTCTGGATACTGTCCACTGATGGAGACCGGCCCAGGGCGGCTTCTGGGGGGAGGGCGGGGCCCGACTTGCTGTAAGGCGACTCTGTGGACGGGCAGAACTGCAGAGTGCGGTACGGGTTGGCGTAGTCGGCCACCCCGCCTCCTGTGGCGAAGCTGCCTCTCTGAAATGTGGACGTGGCGCTCTGGCTTCCAGTTCGCTGCAAGGGGATTGGGTCGACACCGGGGGAAGGCGGGGCTAGAGCAGGAAGAGTAGCGTAGGGACAGAGCAGATAGTTGAGGACCTCTTGGTACAATTGGTTCACCACTGGGTTTGATGTAGCCGAGGAGGGGCCGGGAGAGGGGGGGGAAGTAGAAATCACAAGGATGCACATACACATACACACAATGAGAAAGAAAGCAACAACACCAGCAACAATGGAACAAAACGGCACAGAAGAAAAGCAGATAAGGGAAGAAGCAAAAAAAAAAAGTTATGAGATAAATGAGATAAAACCAATTTACAACTCAACAGGTGGGGTGACTTCATGTTAAAATGATCTTATTTTTCATTTGAAAAATAAAATCATAAATAAAAAGAACAAAAACAGTCAAACATACATGCAAAAAAAAATAGAAAAATAAAGGAAAAATAAACACGTTGATTACCAGATTAACATGATAGGAGGGCCTATGGTTAAAAATGAGCTGTGCACACCCTGACCCCCCATTCCTCCCACTCTCAAGTTAATTGTGTACACTGTAAAACATGCTGAGCTGATTCAACTTAAAAACCTATGTTGCTGCCTTCAAAGTGAGTTGACTGAATTTAAATTGAATAATCAACACAAAGTTGGCTGACGGAGTCATGAAAATCTTAAATTAGTATAAAATTAGAAGTAGTATAAAGACACACAAGGCTAGTCCCAACAACCTTATAAAATATACAGTATGTGGGGCGGGGATGGACTGAATTGGATACTGACCTTCATCATGTTTACTACTGTTTTCATTATCATCAGAAAAAACAACTGTAATGACTCGTCTTAACATGAACTGAAGACACACAGCAAGTCTCCATCATGTATGTTTTCAAACTACAAAAAGAGTTTTGACTCTAAGCAATGCATGTTGGGAAGTCAAATGTCAGCTGAACTCATGTTTATAAGTTCTGCAGTGGTCTGAAAATAAAAACTATACATTTTTCAAGTTGAATTCACTTGGCATTAATAAAACTTCCAAGTTAGTGACATAAGATTAATTGATTCCACTAAATGTCTGAATAATGTTTTACAGTGTATGTGCTCGTTCATCTTCAAGCCCCCGTCATGAACAGTGTAATTTTGCCCAGAGCCAGATTCTGGAATACTGTCATGTTGCCAGGCATGCAGTCAATCACGAGTACAACACCTGCCTTAAAAAGATAGTTAGACATACTGGGGAATAGGCTTATTTGCTTTTTTGTCTTAGTTAGAGTTAGGTGAGAGGATTTATACCACTGTCATAACCAGGACATCACTGCACCTGGCCAAGCAATAGTCTGGCACATAACCCCCCGTTTTGTGCTAAGCTAAGCTAACCAGGAGCTGGCAGCAGCTTAGCGTGCAGACTTTGAAGTATTCTTTAAAGCTCTTATCATGTTTGTTTATATTCTGCTTTAGTGGTGCCAAGTACCACACATATTTACACTTAATCGAATTACCACAAACTAATTGCCACACAGTGAGGGTTCGAGGGCCCAAGGGCAGCTGCCCACTCGGTGATCCAGTCTTGCAGTGAAGATGTGGGAACATGATGACACCTTCACCACGGCCCTGTGAACCTCCTTTGTCGGCCTCAAACAGAGAGAGGAATTGTCTTCTTGTTAAACAGCAGTCCAAAAACCATTTGGGCGTGATAGTCAACACGGTTACACCGGCTCGCTCTGAGGGAGGTGAGCTGGGTCAGTCTGTGTGTGTGTGTGTGTGTGTGTGTGTGTGTGTGTGTGTGTGTGTGTGTGCTGTCTGTCTGTGTGTGCAACCGCATAACTGCAGGGACTGTGGGCCTGAGGAAATTCACCTGTGATGTGAAATGGGGTGTAAAGTGGTGTCTGCTTGTTTCAAACTCTGTTCATTATCTTGAAACTATTTGAACTGACCTTGAAATGTAGTCAAGCTTCAACTGATTTGTGTTGCACAGAAAAATTGAATATCAGATCCAAAAATCCCCCAAAAACCAACAGGATTTGACAGTCAAGAGTGCTGCTGTCGTGACTGACCCTCGCAGCCACCAAGCTGGAGATGATGACTGAGTTATTTTGATGCATTAAAGTGACCTATCACTTGATTATTATGGTCAATCTCTTTTTTAGGAACAAAACCTTGTGGTATGAGATTTTCTTTCATATTTCTCTCTCTCTCTCTCTCTCTCTCTCTCTCTCTTTTCTCTTTACAGCAACATTCATCGTTCAGGCGACCAAACTGGCGGCATGGAGACGACAACATTTTAGGACACGGTTGATTTGCTTTGATTTCAAAGCACCCAAGCTAACGCCCATGGGATTAATTGAGATTAATTTTCAGCCTTGAAACTAATTAGTTAACAGACTGTGACTGAGAGACAAATTGCCATTGAGACCCCAATTGGATTTGCCTACCTGATCTGGTAAATAGCGCTACATGATCAGATGGGACGAGGAAATCTTGTATGTATGGCAGCCTTTAATATAACAGAGGACCATTAAAAAACACCTTCTTCTCTTTTTCTGTTCTACCTCTCTGTATGCTGTACAGTATTTCTTTGATCCATCACTTTATTCAGTGTATCATGTGATGTCCTCTTCTACTCACTGATTTTTAAATTTAGATGGTTCAGTGGGTGATTTTCAGCACGCTGCAGCTATTTATGATGTCGGACTATTTGAAACACATTTCTGTGTTGACAGTCTCACTGTAATCTACTTCAAGTGTTTCTGCATGTTTTTATGTTTTTTCTGCCTTTCTCCTCCTGTTCCTTCTACCTGTTATGTACCACTTACTGATAAGGAACCTTAATAAAGGGTTTATAAATTACAACTAATGGCTTTATCAATGTTTAATATGTCCTTTACTAATGATTTATAGATTAGTTATGAGCAATGAAGAAGAACCTTTGGAAAATGCTTTTGGCTGGTGTTTATCCTCCTCCAGCCTGATACTTTGTCTTTATGGCGAGCTCTTAAAGGGGTGCTCCAGTGATTTAGTGCTGCAATTCCACAAAGTTGGAAAGCTTGCAAGATACCCATTAAAAGAAAAAAGAATGGCAAAGATTGAATCAGCAAAGGCCAAGATTTCCAAGTTTTAGACGGATCCTACATTTCCTATAGTAGAAACTGAATGGCGTCTTTCATTAGACTTCCATTGCCTGGTGAATGCCCATGTCTTTCAAACTCCATGTCCAAGTCTCTCAGCTCTCAGCAGAATATTTTTCATATTTCTTATAACGTTATTAGCAATAACTAATGAAACCTTTATAAGGGATGCCTTGTTAGAAAGTGGAACCTCTTTTTCCAACTCATCTCTCGTTCTTATTTTGTTCCTAAAACCTTCTGCTTACTATATGCTCCAACTCCAAAACCTTTATAAACGTATATTTTGTAACATGTCTTTAACATTTACATTAGTTGCAAAGCTGCTTCCATGCCATTGTATCATTTGTGAAACTTATTTGCACCCCTTGCATTTTGCTGTCTTTGAAATGCTTGCTTTCTACTGAGCCTCTCTCCCAAATCCCCCTTTCTACTCCCATTGCCCTCTGGGTTACAGTTTTGTAGACTCTGCATTCGTAGATCCCCCTTAACATCTTAAATAAATAACCCACCATCTCATGTCTTTATTTTCCTCAGCCTCCATATCCCTTCGGCTTACCTTGTCCTCTAAGGTTGGGTTTGGTGTAGACTCTGTCTTCGTAGATGGGGTCGATGTGGTGTTCAGGAGACTGCAGAGGTCGGAGCTCAGAGCCCAGGTGACTGTGCTGGCTGCTGTAGGAACCTCTGGAGCCTGGTTAACACAGGGGATATGGAGGTTAGGTATACTGACAGATGGACAGATAGGTGGAGGGACGGATAACTATATTATCTCATGTATACTCCTTAAATGTATATGAATATGTTTTGCTTCCAACAATATATATTCACATTTTCTGCTTATACCCAAATAATAATCATTTTGTGACGCAAAACTTATTTTCATTTGGGAAAATGCACCATGCAAGTACAAAATAAACTGACATAATAAATGTTTTAGAACTAAAATTCGAGGAAATTAAATTAAAGTAACACACAGTAAATGACAGTAACACACAGGCATTATCTTAGCACTGCAGCATCTTACTCAGTGTTCAGTCATCCTACAAAACTCAGCGCAGCTCCCGCGGTGTCAGGCAGGTGAATTTGGCTTGCCAGGCAGGACTTTAAGCATAATAAATGTGGCATTGGCATGAAAGTGTGACACTGTTTGGGTTGTGATATTATGATTTACCATTAATATTTGTGATCAACAGTCGTTGAATCACTTCACAATTTAATCAAACTAAATAAAGCCTTTCAAAAAGCCCCAAACAAAGCCAAACTCTGGCACTTTAAGCGGTTTTCTTTATAAGGGTCCTCAGTAGAAGCAAAAATCTACACTTCCAATCTAATGAATTTTAGATAAAACCTCAAGCCAATTTAATCAAATATCGGTAATATGTGTTTTCTTTTGAACCCTTGTGCTCGTGCTGATGAATACTAATTAGACATGAATAAAAAGTGGGTTCATGTGACCTTAACTTTCATGAACATACTGTGAGTGCTTTAGAAAGGCCATATTAGGTCCTGACAAAAACACGTAATTCATAATCTCACCGACCAAATGGTATTCAAAAAATGGGTATTGCAATTCAATAGAACTTAAGGTTATAGTGATCTAGAAAGGACTAAAAATGACACAGTTAATAAGATTGGTCAAAAGTGACATTGATACTAATGCTATCTATGTCAGGTGCATGTTCTAGTGTAAGTTAAAAATAAAAGCAAAACTATTACACTACTACAAAAAATTATCAGAATGGACTACCTACATATATTTCACATCCATACATACAAAGGTAATAATTAATTTGTCTTGACCTCTACCTGCCAGGCTACCAGGCCTTTGCAGGGTTGCGTTGGCGTACAGCTCGTGGGAAATCTTGTAGCTGTCCGGTCCGATGTGATGCAGCATACGCTTGGTGGGCGACAGGGTGGCGTAGCTGCCCACCACCGAGCTCAGCTGGTGGATGGGCGACGAGGTGTGGTTTCCCCCTGGGGAGGCTGCCATGGGGAGGGGGGAGGAAGAGCCAGCAGCGCCCGATGCCACCATGTTGATGGGCGATGAGGTGCTGCAGGGGGACGAAATGGAAGAAAGGTTGGTCTTTATTAAAACTACATGATATTAAATTGAGTGAAATATTCAAACTCAAGACTCTGTGTTTTTTTATGGCTGCTCCACTCCATCAACTAAATGTATTAAAGATGTCTCCTGAATCATTTATACACATTTGTCCAAAATTCAAACTGACAATGTTCAGTATCTATGAAAACTTTGAGATCTCTACGAGAATTTAAAATAAAGTTTTGTGGGTTTGAAAAACATTTGGCTACACAGCGTGAGCTTGTAATGAATGGCCCACCAGCAATCTGCTACTTCATTAGAGGTTTAACACTTTATGTCTTTTTCAGTGTAGTAGAAATTGTGCTTTGGGAGCTTCATCAAAGATTTATTGGTCGTAAGTTGTGCACTAAACCTGTAGAGCATTGTCTGCAGTGCCTTTAGTTGTCTGTGGTAGGGTAAAATTTGTGAGCACGATGCATTAAAAGTCGAAATCCGAGGCAGTAGGAAAGTGGTACTGTATAGGGACAGAAGTCTATACAGAGTCCAGACGTGTTCTGGGTCTCTGCTTTAATCTTTTCACCATGTTTATACAAGTTAGTACAATCTAAAACTACCCACGCATTAGCACTGGAGTCTAAAATGACTAATACGACCAGTCATTTTTTGATGTGAAACCAGGTGAAGTAATTGCTAAGCCATTGGTAATGATCAACAACTGTATCAACCACTTGAAGATATATTATTTCGTGCTTTGGGACCAGTCAAATTCTTGCGTAATGGGTTCCTAACAATGAGCCCTCATTAAATCAACTGGTCAGACTGTCGTTGAACCAACCTGTAGGACTTGGCGAGCCGGCTGGGTGACTGTTTGGGCGAGGACACCCTCTGTAGCGTGGCGTAGCTGGGCATGTCAGAGGATGCCGACCCCAGGCGCTGCAGCTTGGTAGGGGATCCGACCGCCTGCAGAGGGGAGCTCACGCGCTGTAATAGACGAGATGTACTTCATTAAAGGGGAATGTCACTCACTTTAAATATTAATTTACTCTCCTTATTCATATCATTATTTTCAGAGAGATGAACTCCCCCCCCCCTCCAAACCAGAGAGCGGAGACTCTGATCTCTGATAACATCCTGATGAAGAGATGGAGTTATCAGACCAAACATGAAGGGATGACTCTGAACTTTTAGAATCAAATGAACCTGAAATGCGACTGCGAGCAATGGGCCGCCAAATGAAGTTCCCTGAGAATTCTAAACACGCATTTTCATTTTGTTCCAGCTGGAGAAATAAGTTGAAGAAATATTTGCAAGGTCTCGCAGCTGCAGAGCTAAAGGTACAATTTTAAATACTCCATTAATTTCGAGGAGCGTGGTCAGGACGTGCTGAAGTGAGGATGCTGCCAATTTCGGATACAGCGGAACAGTGCCGGTAAATCTGTATAAATGAATTCAAAGACACGATTAACACAGTGTTCTTAAAATCTAAAAAGCCCAGAATTCATCGCAGTGCAGCAAAGGAAGCAATGAAAGAGTAAATCATCACCTTACATGCCAGAATTTAGTACCAGTTTGCTGCACTGGGGCCACACTGCTGACCGACCCTACTAGAGAAACTGCTTGCAGATCTGATAAACCCATTGTACTAATTGCAAGAAAGATGCAGGATCAGCTATTTCTTCAATTGCTACCAGGATAACAGAAATTTAGGTTAGATGAAGGGTCGGCACAGTTTGGTTGCCACAGCAGTACGCACTGAGGTACCATGTGTTTGCAGTGCATGAAGCATTCAAAATGTGCAACAAATTTCACTAATTCTTTGGTGGTGAAGGGGTTCAACCAAAGAGTGGAGTGGACTAGAAACTAGAATGTGTGAGGGCGAGTTTGTTTATTTTATTTACAAAGTGCTAAAGACGTTTTATTTTCTTATATATCTGTCAGCAGGATGTGTCAAAAAGTGACTGAGCAGAGATTTGGTGGACTGTTGGCCTTTGGCCCAACAATCTGCTGATAATGACTGATTAATGGGAGTCCTCCAGTTGATGATTTTCTTGAGTTGGCCATAACTCACACACAAATGCAGCACTGTGTGTGGGAAATTCTGCAATCTGGGACTTGAATGACGTGCAAAATAATAATGGGGTTATATTTGATTTCCTTTTAAGATACAACTTTAAGAAAAATAAAATGGTTTACAAAGTTTGCACTGTTGCAAGCTGGGGGAATGATAAGCATTCATCGGGGTTACCTTGTAGTATTCTTAAAGGAATATGCCACCAAAACTCTATTAAATGGTCACTGGGTTGGATAGGTGACTGTGAAAATGTTGTAGCTTGCTTATTTGCAGAAGAAGGCAGCTGTCTGGTCAGATTCACCTGACTTAAAGGCTTCAATTCCCCCCCACCAAAAAAAAAACAAATCCACTGCTCTCGGCAATTCCACTGAAATGAATTGGATTGATTCTGTTGCAAAACATGGCTGTTTTAAATGCTGGTGCAACAGAATGTACCAGTCGAAATACACTGCTTTCACTACTCCTATGTAGCTCTGAATCTCTGCTGGAAGTAGCATTTTCAGCAATTCATTGGTGAACCAGCATTCTGAGCACACAAATCAATAGGAGAGAAGTAGTTTATTTTGCAGGAGGAGTTTGAGAAGTTTCTATGGATGTATTGATGTTTTTTCTTTTTTTTTGTTTTTGCCACGGCTCCATTGTACCTGTTGTGAATCCAAGCTGGCTATAGCTGCCAGCCTCTGCAAAGGAGTGCAAACTTTACAGCGCCACCTTTGAAGCCTACAGGGGTGAGCATTTGATGCTCAGGAGAAAGATGTTCAGTAACACAGTCCCTTGATATATAAGGAATTATATAATCAATAAAACAGGCCCATAGTAACTGCACAACTCTTTGGTTCCAGCAGGTTATAGCAGGACTGCAGCAGTGTTAAGGATTCCAGCAATGGTGTATGAGATGACGTCAGAGTAATCTCTTCGGGGATTTGTACCTGCGCAGGCAAAGTGGCACAGGAGTAATACATGGGTGGTCCAACGGGTGCAGGTCCGCCCTCGGTGGGCATGTGGAAGGCGCTGCCATGGGCCTGCTGGGCAAACGAGTCTCTCTGGGACTGGGAGGGAGAGTCTGTTCCCGCTAACTGGGCAGCGGCACGGCTGGATGTCACCTAGAGAGGGAAAAGTGTGGCGAAAGATGAGAGAGGGGAGGGAGAGGGGGGAGGAGGAGATAAGAAATGGAGGGAGGTAGGGGTGGGGAAGGAGAGAGGAATAAGGAAAAGGAGAAACAGGAGAGTGGACAAAGACAGTATAGAGATATGGGGGTTTAGAAAGAGTGAGGAGATTAAGAGAACACAAATGGGGCGCGAGACAGAGGCGTGAAGAAGAGGAGAAAGTGTGCATGGAGAGAGGTAGGATGAAGAAGCAGGGGGGTGGAGAAAGATGGAAATGAACGAGGGAAGTGGGAAAGATAAAATGTAGAAAAAAGAAAGAAGGAAAAAGAAGCCCTCTGATTAAGTGTACCTGGTTGTAGATGTGAACAGCCCCTCCAACCTGCCCGCTGCGGCCCATGATCGATTCCCCAAGTGCCAGCCCTTGGTTACTATGGTAACCAGCTGCTGCATAGGCATCCTGGTTGTTGAGCTGCAAAGCGCTTTGGGACAGAAGTCCTTGTCCTGATGGGAGACAGAAAAAGAAGAGAATAATTAAGAAAATATTGAAGGGCAGTGAAGAAATACTTATTAACTCGACACAAGTGTTGTTTCTTTTATGTTCATTCAATTAAGCTGCCTTTACTGTGAGAGAAGAGAGAAGAGATTTGGGTTTGGAGTTGGAGAGATGTAAATTGAGGTTATGGCACGGTTTGAAAAAAACGTTTTGATCCTTGTCAAAAGCCACCTTAAGACTGGGATTTCACTTCTGTCACGCTGCTTTTATATAACTGTTTTCAGATGACTTTTACTTCTGCAACAGTCCGTCTTTGTGTGAAAATGTGTTCTCTCTGTGGCCTTGAAGGCGTTTTGCAACCCAGTTTACATCCCACATGACATACAATGTATTTCTTTTTTATGTGAAAAGAATGAATGTGAATACAGCAAATACAACAGTTTCAGTTTGGTTTGGACCTTGGAATGAGGAGAATGAGAGAGAAGAAAAGGAAAGAGAAGAAAGAGAGGGCTGAAAGCTGGAATAGAATAAAATAGAACCCCTTGTCCTCTTCTTCGAGACACCCATTTGCTTTTTACCCACTACGTTATTCCAGCCTCTCTCCACTCTTTTCCTCTCATGCTCGGTGACCCTTAAATCTCACTCTGCTCCTGACCTCCATTTAAAACACACTCCTTCTCTGTCTTCCTCTCTCTGACTCTATCACTTCCTTTGTCGCTCCCTCCCACCTCTCATTCTCTTTCTCCACTCAGAATTTCTCTGTATAATTCAGCAGGAGGAACAGAGAGTGACATCAAAGTGTTTCAAGCACAAACTCACTCATGGAGGTATTGAAATATGAAATATATAAATAATCAAATTTCTCTGTTAAACACAATTATTAAGTGTAGTTTAGTTAAAGAAATAGTTTGAATTTTGGGAAAATAAAGGTGTTTTTCCAAGAGAAATACCTGTCTGTTAAACAGGAAGCTACAGCCAGGAGCTTAGCTCAGCAGAAAGACTAGAAGTAGCTGAGAAAAAGCTTCCCTGGCGCACCCCTAAATTCAAAAATACGCCTTTAAAGGTCACTGCTTAAAATGTCGTATCTTGTTTGTTTAATCCGTACAACAGAAATGTAAAAAAACAAACCTCAAGTTGTGGTTACGGAGCATTATGTGCCAGGAACTTGCCAACCAACCGGCCACTCGCAGTGCTAGTTTATATCCCAAAATGTCAAACTATTCCTTTAAACCACCCACGTCTCTTTGGAGAACTTTTCTCTTTCGTTGGGCAGAGCTGCTACTGATCCCTTAGATCACACCAAGATTTCCTCCAGCACTGTGACTAGTGGATTTGCTTGGGATGGCAAAGTGATCAGCACAAAGCTTTCCAAGACAAGACTTAGGGTTGACCGTAGTCTCCCAGACAATAATGTATGACTGTGTGATAACAATTTATGACACAGTGACCATCTCGAAAGGCAAAAACATTGTGTAATACCGGCATTAGGCTTACAGTAAAGTTACAGTACGGTAAGCTCATCCTTCAGCATACCTTTAAACTACATAGAGATATAAAGTAGGTGTTCATCTCACTTTGGGTAAGTAAGAAATAAAGAAAAGCCATCAAAAACCCAAATTTTCCTTTAGAGGTGGATACATTTATCACGTTTTTCTCATTTTGTAATATAATACCGATGACTGAGCTTAGTCCCTGGCTCATTTCACATCTGCTACACTTTGTAATGTCATCTGTCAACTGTAGTGCACATTCAAATGAATGTGAGAATCACTCATACACTGCTGTGTAACACCTTCCAGTGGGTTGTTGTTTTTTTACCACAACTCTTGCACTTACACATTCAGGCTTTCATCCAAAATCTACCAAAGATCAGTCGGCCTGACTCCAGCTGGCCAATCCTCCAGTGAGCAGCAATTGAGCTAGCAGCTGGTCAGCCATCACATCAGTCAGTTAGTCAATGGTAACTTTGCAGTTAATGATGATAATATTTTTTGAATCTCTAATCAAATGTCTTAGATGCCACCGAGTGACAGTGGACGTCATTTATTTTCTCTGGGTGCATTATGCCAGTCAGTTGTGAAACTCTGCAAATGTTCACGTCTCACTTTGTGGAGACCAAACTGTACTGTAATAATTTATGGTTGACACTGTTAGTGATTAACAGTAGGTTCACAGCAGACTATGATGTCACACATAACCACACACATACTGCCGAAGCATACTGTGATGAAAGGCTTCATTGCTACATTTACACGCAGCCTTTGTTCGTGTTTCAGAGGCATTTTGCAGTCTTCTGATTTGCACATGGTTCATTTCATTTCTACAGTAAACATGCAAACATGCTGTGAAGTGTAACACAAACAGGCTATATGTAAATGACAGCACACACGCATAAAACATAATGGCTGCAGCATTAATAGAAGGTTTTGTAGACTGTAAACTGTGAATTTGCCCATAAAGTTTGAAGAGAATTTAATTGAATCATTTCAGGAGGGCAGGAGCTGCTTGTGCGAGAGCCAAAAACTCTCCCATTCCTCTTATTAAAATCCTATAAAATGTTTGATGCGCCCTTGATTAATTCACTTTTGGCAATGATAGCAATGCCGTGCCTCATCAACGACTTTAATTAGAGAAATGAAACTCATTTTTTACCCAAAACGTTGCTTAAAACCTGATGTGTCCGTGCAGCATTTTGCTGCAGTGCAAAGACAGTGCACTCCAGCCACTTTTACAACCGCTACATAGGAGTTGCTGAGCTGTCCTACATCAACATCGGCTGTCCCTTTAACCTCCTCTCATGTCAATTTTTTTTTTTTGTTGCCAGGGGTCTACAAATCAAGCCAAGAACAGCACATGAGACAAGATTTGTGATTATTAAACAACAGAGAATGAAAAATCATAGTGCGCCAGCGGTCAACATCAACTGCACAGGACAGATAAAGTCAGCGGCTAACGGCAAATGGAGTCACTCTGGATGAGCACATCGGAAAATAAAGCTCGACCAAAGTGAAAAGTCACTTGGAAGTACAGTGGACGACTCCTTTGGGCACTGTGGCTGGTGATCGTGCATTATTTAAAACGTGATATTAAGCTGAGGGTGCTGGCTGAGTTTACTAGGTCAAGGCCTCCATGTCCAATATATGCTCATCTTGGGTGAGCGCGCACACAGGCACGTGCAGCATGCAGGGAAACACAAAAAACACCATAATGCAACGGAAGAATTGGTACTCCGGGCCTGTTTCGGATGGATTCACACACTCTCGCACACATGCACACAAACCCAGATGTGTGTGTACAAAGCCGTGGGATGTTTTCCACAGTTTCTGTTTCCCACTTTAGGTGTGTTTCATATGGGTAGTGGAGCCTTTAGGGAAGCAAAGGGCCTCATAAATACTTTATCACTCAGATGGCAAACACTGAAGGCTCCACTGAATCCATCTGAGGTGAGAGAGTGAGGGGATGAGTGTGTGTGTGTGTGTGTGTGTGTGTGTTTGCAGGACAATGTTTATTAGAAGGAAAGTAATGGGGTGCCATAAGAAGGTCTCTGCCTGTGCATTTTAATATCTTCTCAGAGTTGAATGAACACACACACACACACACACACACGCACACACACACAAGTCTCACGCGCTCCTGCTCTTTGATTGCATGCATGAACACACACCCACATCTGCATACACCTGCATGAGAGTAGAGGTGGACGGCCTGCCCTGATAAACCTGCTCTGGCTCACTAATCTCCTCTTCTGTCACACACACACAGAAAAATATGGAGTGGCTTTTCTTCTGCGTCGTGACCGGCGTTCTCTATTGACACATTTTAATATTTCATCAGTTTATTTTTAGATACCCAGCGGAGGCATGCGCAGTCTGCAACACACACACACACATAACACTGTATGCACAGACCCAAATGGCTGCATACAACACAGTCACATGCACACAGATTAACATACAAACTGACGAGCATCACCAGCGTGAAGCATGAAGACCCTCAGTGGGCTCTGTTGCTGTGTTGAACAAATCTGCTCAGCAGCCTGAGTAAAGGAGTGGATTCTGCTGCTGCTGTGTGTGTGTGTGTGTGTGTGTGTGTGTGTGTGGACGTATCTCCTTGTGTGTGTGTAATGCCAGTCATGCATGTATGCATTTGGCTGTGTGTTAAGTAACGTCCATATGCTTGTGTGCCAACTGGAAATTTTTAACCCAACTTTTTTTTTTCTTTTCTTTTCTTTTTTAGAACCACAATGAAACGAATGCCAATTGACCGTTTGCTGGCAGGCGGTGGCACATTTGCCATCCCGATTCTCAGTTGTTTCTGAAACAATGGGTCCTTGATTTCAGACGGAGGTAGACAGAAGCAAGCTTCCCATTTCCAGCCAGCACACTGTCAGTGTTTCCAGCTGAAATGACAACAATCCCACAAAAGGTTTTCAGACATGCACTGAAAAGGCTAAAGATGCATGATGGGCCAGGCAAAGAAGTCGGCATGGAGATAAACATCACTGTTCCTGTATTGCAGTGTAGAAATTTGTATTTGAAGTATGATAAGGAAAAATGTCAATTAGATTGTTAATTCTCTCCATGTTTGACTTTTGTTATTACAGGGTGAAAATCTTTTAGGATGAGGATTTAGACTAACCCTGCTGTGCCTAGTTGTGGTTGTCGAGCTATGATTGGAAAATCAATGTTTGGGGAGGCGTTTAGCAAAAGGTCATTTTAAGCTACGTTATTTTGGTAATTTTGCTCTCTCTCTCTTTCTTGCAATTTTTTCTTTGTCCCCCATCCTGTCTCTTGCTTGCTTCTTGGTCTCTCCGTCTGTACTCTCGCTTGCACCTAGTCAGGTGGTCGGTTACATAACTGTTATTTAAACATCAAAAACATCAAAGGAAATTACCATTCCTAGTTTTGCATGCATGTGTGTGTGTGTCTGTGAGTGCTTAGCATGTGTGCATAAACAGCCTACAGTGTGGGCCTGTACACCTCTCTGTGCTGGTCTCCATGCCTGATGATGATTCACGCCCCATGTGTGATTATATATGCACGCCTGTCAATGTGGCGCATATTTATGGCTTTATGTGCCTGCGCTGTATACTTGCATGCGTGTGTGTGAGGGTGTGTGCCTCCCCTCTCTGCACTGTGAACAGCAGGCCAGCTGACACCACAGCGAGGATGGATTAGCATATCAAACTACTGGCACGACTCTGCATGTCTCCTGACAGCTACGTTTCTCCCATGGGGTCGACTATACAAAAGACATGGGTATCATTCCTTGGACCAAATGAAAGAAGATGAGCGTGGAGCAGGGAGGTGCAGAGAGTTGTTCAGGATCGCACTGGGAGCTCTTGTAACCAACTGCTCTGCACTTGGAGTTAAAACACCACTACGACACCTGTGAACCTTTTCTTTATTTCTATCTCTCTAAGTCTAGTAACCATTTCTGTCCAGGTTTTTTAAAGCTATATTAAAGTTTACATCAACATTGGATCAAATCACTATGCGTGCTGTGTAAAGATTCACTCATAGTGAAGAGTTATCGCCCAACTCTGCAGTTGCCGCAACTCTATGGAGCACTTTATCGTCTTTCAGCTCATTGTTTTGATTTTTCAGCGTTACTGTTTTGGTGCGGTCTCACGTTGTTTCAAGTTGCGGCAGAGAGCTGTTTTCAGTTGAAAAAAAAAATCTGAAAAAAAAAAACAAAAACACTACGCTACCAGCCCAGTAGCAAAAGACATACAGTCAAAATTAGCAACTAGCTGGTGAACATAGTGAAGAGCCAGATATTTCAATCAGATGTTAGTAGAAACCAAAACAGAGTAAGGAGAATAAATACTAGTTGTTAAACGTACTAGATTTTACAATTTAAATAAAGCTAAGTTTTGCTTTCATATCGCATACTACTGGTTCAGACTATATCCATCTTATGACAGCTTTTGCATTTGGTCCTTTAAATGCTCAATGTCTGGTAGCCCGAACCCCGGGAAAAATCTTGTGGAGCACAGAAAAAGAAGATTTATTTAAAGATTTAAAGCGTTTGATATAAACTGAAGATGTTGGCATGAGCATAGACGTTCATTATGGTTGAACAGACAAAAAAAAGATGTGGAGCCCACAGAAAAGGAAATCTGATCATTAGAAAATCCAAGAAAAGATGTAATAACACTGGACACACGGTGGTATAGATCTTGTTGATTACTGCTCTTACATACAATACTTGTATTTAAAATTATTTTATTTTGTCAAAGTGGCACTTTTGGAAAATGTGATGAAATCTTGTGAAAAACAACATCTTGTTCCGCCTTTGAGTAGAACATGCTAATCAGTGCAAGTACTAAATGATCAAACAGGCCTAATTAGATTAAAAAAAGACTTTCCTCTTTTTACTCTTTATTCAAGGAAGGACTGAACAACAGTGTACTGCAGGCTGGCTTTGTGAAGAGCATTTGCTTGGTGAATTCACACACATTCAACAAGGTAATCAGCCAAAACCTGGAGACTACAGCGCTGCAGAATATCCATCGCCACAGGTCTTTGATTGCATTTTCACCTGTTCTCTTCTGTGCTATCTTTCTCGGAAAACTACCAGGAGAAATCTTTTTTTCATTCTACTTTAAAAAAACCCCTCTTAATCATAACATTGGCCTTACTGTCTCCTGTAGACGTGTCCTGCGAGTCCAAGATGCCTGATTCCTGGAGCGATCGGATGCAGGAGTCCACCAGCTCCAGGCCTGTCGTCAGCTCCTCCTCTATGTCCTTCTGTCCATCTATATGTGCACAAACAGATAGGGATAAGTTAAAAGAGTTCTTCCTCCAACTTCTAGACTGCAGCATCAGACTTAACACACACTGATGGCTGGATTAACCCAATAATGGATCCTGCGAAATTGAGCAATGGGCCACCCCAATTCATCCTGCGACCCATCAAAATAAAACACTGATTAGCAACTAAAGAAGCGGCCCCACTCGCGTCTCGTCGCAGACTTATGTGTAAGTCTAAACCTCTGGTCAAGGGTAAAAACCTAATTGATAATCCAGCAATAAATCTTGTGAGATCTGGGTCTATGGGGCGCAGCCTTGTACTTAGATACCGGGGCCGTTTGTCTGTCAGAGCGAGGCTGATAACATGCCCACTGTCTTCAAGTTGGAGAGGGCTGCCAAGGAGGATAAAACCTTACAAATGAGTCTTAGCAACAACATTAATCTCTTATAGAGAGAGAAAGAGAGAGAGGGAGGGATGGTAATAGTAGAGCCTTAGTGAGTGGATTTAGGAGGCTGAATTTATTGACTTTCGACCGATGCAATTGCAGACTGATGATGTTGATGCTGTTGGTGAAACATTTCCAGCGCCGTCTGCAGCATTACGCTGAATTTACCCTCACCCTCGCACACATGCCAAAACTCATTTTTAAACCTGCTCGATCCAGAAGTAATGGGTTTTTTATGATTTGTGAGCGATGATGAGATCAAAAGGGTCTGATTGGGGTGAGGGAGGGTTTTTTTTCTTTTTCGTTGAGAGTAAATTTGGTCATTCTAGGGCCGAGTGGTCGGGGCATTACTGCAGCAGATGGATGAAGACACTGAAAGCCTTCAGTATTGAGAGTTTAGACCACAAACCTTTAGTCACCTCTTTGTTGGCAGAGGTCGCCAACCCTGCACTCAGATAATCAATCTACTCTCCACACCCTTTACATCTCAACGTGACTGACAAAGAGAGGGAGAGAGAGACCTAAGTGTCATGCATGGGTGGTGTTTCTTCAGCTAAAATGCTGTCAAAGAAGTTGTCAAGCCCACAGAGGTGTCTTCATTTGACTTTCTAATCACCCAAAGGCCTCACACTCATTGATTTTTGTTTCCTCCTTTATGGAAAACACTTCCCATCTGGCTCGCCAAACAGGTTAAACTAAATGCTGAGAAATATTTGTAAATGCTGTTTGACCTTTACTGAGATGTCAGAAGGGGTGAGCCGTGGTGAGGGAATTTGAGAGACGGGAGCTTTTTGTTAGAATTCGTTGCAGAGAGTGAGTTTGATCGAGCATTTTAACTGCTGCCGCCACCGTAGTTCTTGTACAGGACTGCATCAATATATTGTTAGTGCATGATGGGGGATTTTTACAATGGCTACAATTGTAATAAGCACAGTCAGCAGTGTGCAGTGCTGGAATGCAAACAATAGAGGACCAGACAAAATGTACTGAGAGCATTTAAGAGGAAATATTACCTTGGTTGTTCCAGCGAAATTTCTCATCTGCAGAACTGCAAGAGACAAACAACAGAGTGCAAACAGGGTTAGAAATATGAGCAAAAAATACATTTTACCTCTTTGTTTGTTGGTGCACTGGTAGGACAATATTACACTGAAACAGCATTCCATCAGCCTTGCATGCCATTAAATATTTTTCCAATCAAACGTCATAGTAGTATTGTAATAAAACAGGAATATCATGACAACACTGGTTTGAAGAGTTTTGTATCACTGTGTATAATCTGCTGAAAACCTTCTATCTTCATTTGCAGCTTTTTTTCAGCTGAAGGACGACAAACAACAAAGTCCTGAGATTTGAGAAATACATTCAAGACCAATAAGATACACTGCAAAATACAGTGCTGTCGAGCTAACCACAAGAAAAGTTTAAGTTTCTTTTGTAAAAACTAGGATTTGAATTATCCATGTCCTGACATAGAAAAGATTCCAGGGAGCATGAAGGGGTTTGAGATAAAAATGTTTCTCTTTCTCAGCAGCGACATGCTGCTGAGAAAGAGAAAAAATCAGTTTAAATTAGGCTGGAAAAGAGTCTTTACTCTGGAAAGAGAAAAGTCTGACAGTGTGCCAAAACAACACAGAAAGCACAAAGAAAATATTCATCCAGACACATGCACTGATGTATTACTTTGTAGTGACAATATAAGATATATTGAACAAGTGATGTAACACAAGTAAGAGATCGTCAATCTGATGATTGATAATGTTAATATTTACCACCTGTTTCCTGCCTTCTTACCCTTACCTGCAAACAAACGGCAGACGTCCACAATCCCAAGCCCCATCCCTACATACACTGTACAGTGTTTTCATGAGTGCAACCACTGCCATTATTCACCTACTTTACTGTCTGACAAGGAACAACCCACAGTGGGCCTATGTCTGAGGCACTGAAACTGTTTCCTAAAGTACACAATATTGTCAATCTTACACTGAGATTAAAGCACTCTTTAAAAAACAGATATTGTTGACTTTTTGTGGGTAGAATGGACTGTGCTACTGTGCACGTGTCTGATCATCTTCTTGGATTGCTGCCATGTGCTGCAGTTTTCCGCTCCTTGCTTGCTTTGACAACACTGTTTACTACAACGCTAAAGTGGGAGATAAGCTGAGCAGAGATTAGCTGGTTTTTACAGTCACTAGACCTCATTTAAGGAAAAGACCATGAAGCAAGAAAACAGGCTGCAATAGATGTCAAATGTTTCATAAGATACAAAACTACAGAGTGGAACAGAACTTTTCGCAGCCAATATTTTAAGGGAAGGGGGAAGCAAATGGCATCCTTCCAGTGTAACCATGGGTTGTTAATTGTTAGTCGGGGTGTTTCCTCCAGTTGAGGCTTCGCTGACATATGCTCAATAGTGTTTACTGCTATAGATCCACAGCTTCGATGAATCTCCTGCTGCAGGGTTTACTCCTTACCCTGTATATACAACAGGAGCTGTCACTTATATGTCTTTCAGATCATTTGTTCATTGTTAGGTTTCTGAAAAAGCTAATAGCCCTGTCAATTCTCTACTTCTTTTTGACCTTTGTTCTTTAATGTCACACATACAGAACATGGAAGGTTCACCATTATATCTTTCCTAACACGATTTCTATGAATTTCTGTCAGATAGATTTAATGCAGCCTTGATACTTGCAAATAAAACATGCTGCTGTCTGCAGGTATGATGGCTTATTATTTTTTAACCACCTTGTTTAGCCCAACTGGCTAAAGCTGCTAGCAGGACAGTCAATACTGCAGATCAATCCCAACATGAAACCCTGCTACAACCCAAGCCACATAATGATATAAGTTGACCGCAGGCACAATGGAGCCAGATAATTAACTGCCAACAAGTATAGAAGATCAGTGCAGTGTGACTTTATATAATGACACTTTCCAAAGCCCTACGCACTGCATATATGTCATACACTCTTAACCGTTTGAGACGGTTTACATAAAAGCAACCCCACTAAATTGCGTTTAGCGCTCCTCTGATGGGCACTCGATTTGAGTTGGAGCGATGCATCCACTTATGAAGCCCGTGGAATCCAACGGTCTCGAGTGGGTCGAGTGCTGCATTCAAACGCATTTCATATCTGCACGATGACCAACCGCTTGTTAATACAACGGCTCTCGTGTCTGTATGCTGTACATGAAGCTGGAGGCAGCAGGTGATTAGCTGGGCTTAAAGACAGGACGTAGAGGGAAACAGTTCGCCTGGCTCAGTCCAAAGTTATACAAATGCCCACTACCAACTACCAGCACCTCTCAAGCTCAGGAATTAACATGTTATATCTTTAATCAGAAATGTAAAAAAAAATAAATAAATAAAAAAATTGTACCATTACCAGTGTCTTTCAAATACTGACCGATCAATATCAGGTAGCAATATTCTCTCTTGTCGTGATTCAAAATGAAAAAGCATTTTGGTATGAAATCCTCCATATCTGTGACCCAAAGCTTCCATCGCTAAACCTTGCGATGAATGCTATTCACTCCCTGCGGACACAGAACAGATGCTATTAAATCATCCCATTGATTACCTCCATTCTGCGTGTGTGTATGTGGTGTGTGACGGATTGCGAGGGGGAGCCAAGCGGTACATGTTAATGGGACCCTCTGTCAGCAAAGCAGGCTCCTCATTCATCAGACGTTATTATACCAAACAATGCACCCCCCACACGTGCACATACACGCGCACACGCACACACACAAGCTACGCACAGCGCACACACACAAAGGGGGGGCACACAAACGCATCGCACAAAGCGAGGGAGCAGGGCGAGGCTGAACACGGTGTGTTGGAGGATGGAGTGTGTTTATATCAGACATACACCTTGGCTGGAGCGGCATGATGAGGACTATTATCAGTAGTCTGGGTTCAGACAGCCAGTACTGATGACAGAGACTGAGTCAATGTTTTCTTAAAGGACAGGACGGATGGTCCTGGCATTCTCTTCCTGCTTTTGCCGGTGTCAAAATGTTGCCTCACTACTCTTGAAAACGTCTGAGCAGGGGTGAATGTGTGTTATTTACAAATGCCCAGGATTTGATGTAGGTAAAACTAAATGCCAGCTGGGCGCTCAGGCAGAAAACTTGCTGGAAACTGTGAGGAAAGAGGCCAGGTGGTGTTATCATCAAGTGGTTACGTCAACAGGGGCTGGAGCTGGAATATCAAGCAGACCAGAGGGTTTCTTACAGAGCTGGTGGGGGGGGGGCAAGCCCCCAGGAAGTGCGCCACACTTTGAAGCCAATTTGACATAGCGGCCAAACGGTGGAATTACAACTTCCGGGTCCGTCACGTGATGCCATTGGACCCAAAAAGACTTTTTCCTATTGACTAACATTGAGAAAGAGACGTCTGTAACTCAGTGGATAATTTTTTTTGAGGTACATCAACTACCCAGTTCTAACACTTTAAAAGTTGTAAAGTTCACTAATAGCCGAATCCAGAGTAACTTTATTCTGCCATTCATGTGAACAAGCCCAGGACCGAGCGGCTAGGAGGCGGGGCTTACGGAAACGCTAGTGCGCATGCTCTATGGGCCCAACAGAGCGGGAAAATCTGTAAACTTCTGCATTCTGAATACCCGGATGTTTGCTTCATGCGCCACTGAGCAACTTCCATCGGAAGTATCCAGTTCTCTTTATACATCCATGGGGGGGAGGGGGGGTGTATAGGAATTTGCTCATATTATCAGGGAGATCAAAACAGACCAGGCCAGACTAGACAGGTCCAGATAAGACCGGAGAAAAGAAGAAGAGCGAGGAGAAGAGAAGACGAGAAGAGAACAGAATTAGATCAGGATATAACTGAATACCTTGGAGGAGAATAGGCTGTACTAGACCACACTGTAGCAGAACAATCTTCAGTCTAACACAGTTGGATTGGATCATGAATCAGAAGCATTGTGCGATCACTGGGTGAGAAGAGACGACCAGATTTCTTCTCCTCTGCCTGCCATTCAGCCCTATAAGCTCAGCCTTTTGCTATATATCTATTAGTGCCAAAGCAATTAGTTGATTAATCATTTATGTACATTAACAGAAAAGTAATCGCCAACAATTTTGATATTCGAATAATTTGAATAATAATGAAAGTAATTTATCAAGTAACAAGACTAAGAGTATGCAGCCATGCTGTGAAGCTGTACTGTACTGGATGCTTACAATGTTTAGCAGGTATAATGCCATGTTCACCGTCTTAGTTTAGCGTAGTTGGCTTAGTTTAAACAACTTAGTTTAAACGTCATTTTAGACCCACCACACCTTACAGTACAAATAAGGGCTGACTCTCTTCGACCACCTGAGCTATAGTCTACCTCTTCCTCTCCTCTCCCAGCCCACACAAGCAGTCCTCCTCCTCTAATCAGACCACAGTATCTGAAACAGCTCATTGGCCTCTTGGCCCGGGAAGCACAGAGAGAGTTAGTGTTTTTTTCCCATTGAAAAAAAATTATAATTGGTGGACAAAGAGAGAACTAATTGACAGACTGATCAACCTCGCCTGCTGCAGGTCACGCCAGTGGCATGGCACTTCATCACCGCTAATGATATAACGCTGTGTGCAGGTGTAAGTGTGGCTTAGATGCCGCGTGGGACTGCATAGGGATCAACACTGATTTTCGTTTTCTGAGACATTAGATGTCTTTTTCTAAAAGCATCATCAGTAATCTCTAATTGTTTTACCGTCTAATGTGTGATTGAGTTCATCCTCTGCTGCTTCTGCACAAAATCCAGACATGTTACATAATCCCACAATCGCAAGTAAAGGACAACGTTGTTTACTGCAAGAGTCTGCAGCAATACTAGATTGTCTCAAAATGCCTCCAGCTGTTTCTACAGGCTAAAAAGACTGACCTTACAGAGAGAAACTTCTCATCTACATCCTCACTGGCTGAACTCTGATCAGGAGAAAGTAATGAAAGGTTTGGTTCCACGATATACTTTAACCTTTGAAATCTTAAGTACCAGATGATGGATCCTAAAGCAGTTCTTCTCCTTTGTGTTTGCCCAATATAGAGTAATGAATTGACAACTACATAGTGTAACCTTTTTGATCAACACTAACAAATTAAAATGAGCCAATAACTCAATTCAATCAGCAAACATGAACCCTGAATGAATAAATATTTTTTCCATCTTACTAACTGGATTTTAAAAAATGGCGAATGTAATTGAGTTGCCATTACATTTCTTCAAAAAAGTGGCACAGTAGGTTAGCAGAACATAAATGTGTTTAGTATATATGAATATAAATATGTTGATATATGTTGAGGGTCCACATTGATAAGAATATGGTGGCTGTACAGTCGCAGGAACAACAGCAAAAGATGCAAACAGTACACAAGCAGCAGACCCTGTGCAAAACTCTGGCTCTAAATACATCAATTATGCTAATCTTTAATGACTCACCTAATATTATTCATGCAAAATGAGATAATTAGATAAAAGCAGACGGTAAAAATATGAACAGAAAGACATTCAGTTTTGCAGGACTGACAAAGTTCGTAGAGCTCCACTAAGCGAAAGGTGTCTAAATTAAAACCTGATATTAACTAGAAACAGGGTCCATTAGACTGTCGGACACATTGCCTCTCATTGGCATCTGCTATTGTAGGACTATAATACAAATCTTTACAGGTGGGTATATAAATGTCAAGATAAGGGGATAATTTGAGCTATAATTCAAATCTAGTACATAGCAAGTTAGGTAAAAGCTCTCTGAGGGAATACTTGAGCCCAGTTATGACAATTTTAGGTAAAAGCACCACTTGGTAATGCTGTTATTTTCAGTTAAAGATAAAAGAAGAGATGGGAGGTGTAATGCTCTGTAATTTCAAGTAATGATTAAGTCCTGTTGTACCTTCTGATCCGATATTTGCAGCTGCTCTAAAGAGCGCATTTTGGCCATTTGCTGCTATTCCAAGAGAAAAACAGGTAATGTCACAAATCAAAGCACTGCTCTCAGACCACATCACCTAACTGACTGCTCTGCGGCATTATGGGACAGGAAAATAGAAAGAATGGAAAAGGTTAGAGAGAAAAGAGAGACGCAGAGAGGGAGAGAAGGAATATGATACACAAGCGGGGAGAGGGAGAACAATAGAGATATGTAGAGCGGTAGAAAGTGAAAGTGGGAATATGATACAGAGTGAGAGAGGGATAACAGAGGAGAAGAAAGAGGGGAAACACAGAAGAGGAGAGTCCGAATATGAGACAGGGGGAGAGGAAGAGGAGAGAGCTCTGTTAAATCCAATGAGGGGGGCTTAAAAGAGTGAATGCCAGAGATAGCAATGAAAATCCTGTCATTTTATCCACCCAATAAACACATTCTGAACCCAGTCCATATAATCCATCTATTTCCATGCCCTGCATATTATCTGTTATCTGTGCTGACCACAATGGCCAGCCCTCTTGTAGACAGAGCTGTTAGATAATAGAGCCACCCATAAAGAGGGGGGAGGACAAAGAAAGGAAAGCAAAGGCCTTTTTAGCTCTTAGAAATCATCAAACAATAATGCAGCCATTGCTTGTGTCAGGCTAATTTAAATTCAGAAGCTAAAGCCGCAGTGTGGTTGTTTCATTTACTCAGGGCCATTTTACAGACTTTACCTCAAAAACTCCAACCCAGAGGCTTTTATAATACAAACAAACGTAGGTCCTTTTTTATGCAAACATTTCATTTAGACATTAATCACGGGTTGTCAGCTGCAATATTCAGAGTTACCTTTAGCTGCTTTAGTCACATCTCACGCAATTTGATTCACACTCACGTCACAACTGACGCTGCACTTTTGAAAAGCTTATAGTCATCTAAATAAAGTCTAAATTAGCATTAAAATGTGTCACTTTAAACTTTTCCTTCACCACTCAAAGTATACTTGCTTTATTTAAAAAAAAACTCATTGATATTCATTCTCTTCATTTCTTTGACCATCAATCACTGTCGCTTGACTTTACATAAAATCAAGAATTTTGGCAGTTTTGCTTCCTTCTGTAGTCTATTCAGACATGGGAAATATCTGTGTCTTTAGCTCCGAAACGCTCCAATATGTTCAACGGCTAGTTACTAACTGTGTCTGTCAGCTATTTAGTGCTGGGCAGGTAGCGTACAGTGCGTTTATCTGCTGCTTCTGGAAATGAGATTGATGAGAGCAGTGAGACTGAATCAAACAGCATAGCTTAAGCAGGCCATGCTGCATCACAGAGCTGGGAGAGAGTAGACATTTGAGTGATAATTCTTGGGTTTGTGGTTTGTCACTAAGAGCGGCCCCTTCCATAACACTTTGGGTCAACATTGGTTGTGTAAAATATTGACTAGTAACCACAGGAATCATGAGACAATGAAAAACATTTGTTGTGTAAACTCTATGGTGATATCCATGATATTGTATTTCTAGTTTAGATGTATAGATGACAAACATGGACAAGTGTGAATCCCACATATGACCTTAACTAGGCCAGGAGCTGTGAAAAGCCAGTTTTCTACAGACAGTAGTGTGTAAATGTCACAGCTTTTTTTCCCCTCCTATAATGGGAGTGATAGCAGTGGCTGTCAGACGCTTCAGGAAAACTGCTATATAATGCAACACAAGACAGGCAGTATCACAAGCTGGAACGACTTCAAAGAGACCCATAACTCACTGGCTGATCCCAGTGGGAGAAGGAACTGCACCGGATGGCTTGGCCGCAAGGCACATAAACAATAAGTCATACAGTTCATATTAGCTGGCTTCAAGTGCTCTAAAATGACAGTAACCTTTGTCCAGTTCTCCATCCTACAAATAACCACAAACAGTCTCTGATCATTGATCCTGCATCAGATGTTTAGTGGGTGTTATAGCACATTCTTTCTCAGTAAAGTACAACTAATTAGGCATGTGGTACCATAACTTCCATGTCTCTCCTCTCCTTGACAAAACTGGAGTTTTACTCTTGAGGCACTTTGAGACAGTGAGTGGTTACTGCTGCCACCAACATCACGTTGAGGTCATAGATCCGGACAGGGGCCCCACTGTGGAGGCATACAGTTTAAGAACAGGAATCATCTGTAGCGTAGCCAACAGTAGTAGTAGTAGTAGTAGTAGTGTATAGTGTCTTCTTAAGCTTTGCTAACACCTACTACAGGTTTGTCAAGCATTGACGGTAAAAGTGGGACACTCAGATGAGGGGAAATCTTTCACTTCCAAATTCATTTGGAGTTGTGTTTTGGGCCATCAGTGAATTTAAATCTGTCTGCTGGTGTTGAGCAGGTAGTGTACAGGGGTTTTGAGAGCTTTTCAACAGCTGCCTGTTGCTGCCAAAAACAACACCATGAGTGACGTAGGGTCATCACTACGATTCACATTGTCATTTGCTATTCATTATAATTGCTTTAAGCTTCAACCCACTCTATTAGCTACATGACGAAATAAGAGAGTAGGTGGATAGCAGCAACTTGAAGTTGCAACGTTGTGTTCTGTATTTAAGATATAGGACACCAGTGTTGCGGGGTGGCAGATGCAAGCTGCTCTAGAATGAGTATAACAACTCAGCAAGAACCTGTTCCAGCACAGAAAGCCAGTAGCTATACATTAGACTTATAGTCAGTCTCTTAATATGAGAGTGCAGATTTAAGAGCAGCTCAGAGACATAAATTAGTCCATATGGAGCGTGTGATATTAAAGGTGAACCCTGAGCAGCGCTCGGGAGCTTGATACTGTTGAGGACCAGAGAGAGTTACAGACAACCTGAAACATTTCCCATTGTAGATCCTGAGGGAGCACAGATAAACACACACGACCTAGTCAGAGAGGAAGACACACGCCGAGTTCAGGGATGCTGCTATTATTGAAATGGGACTCCACCATGAATTTCCAGCTGCGCTGATGGCAGTCGGACAGCCCATCAGCCAGCCAGGGGAAAAAGCCCAAGCACATCCCAGAACGGCTATTGTGGACCTCTAATTACAGTCTGAGCTGGAAGATGGAGGACCCCGGTCTGCTCTGTAACTACGTGCTCTATCTTGCCCCGTCACCTGAGTTTTACCCTAATTGCACATTATGTTGGTACAATAGCTAGCTGTTGCTGCTTTGTCCAGGTATTATCTAATTCGGCTGTATCTCATATCTCAAGAGCGGTTGAGAATTCAACGGGTTGAAAATGTCAACAGCCTCGGGAGACTGCTGAACATTGCTACTCGGAGAAGGGCCATGTAGTGCATAATGCACGACTGGATGGTATAATGACGGTTTACTCAAGGTTTAAACCTCGGTGCAAGTTAGGATTTGCCCTGTTAAGGGGTCCTTGAACTGAAACTGCTGCAGCTGACCGATCTGACCATGAGGTGAATTCAGCTTTGGTCCTTGAGCCCGACCTCTAAAAACCCACTTTACACTACCTGCCCAACACCACACAGCAGACAGACACAGTTTGCAAGTAGCTGGTGAACATAGTGGAGCATTTAGCTGCTAAAGAGCCAAATAGTTCCTTCAAAGGTTGGTGGAGACCAAAAACAGCTAAAAGAGAGTTTTCCATCAGAAACACGACTCCAAGTTGATCCATGTCTGCTGGCTGTATAAATAAGCAACTGTTTTACTAACTATATAAACTTAAACATATATGTGATATGTCAATGTTCTCCAAGTCAAGTCAATTTTATTTGTATGCGCCAAATCATAAAAAAAGTTGTCTCAAGACGCTTTTCACATAGAGTAGGTCTAGACCATACTCTTTAAAATATTATTTACAGAGACCCAGAACCAGGCTCTGGGTGGGCGGCCATCTGCATCGCCCGAGTTGGACAAGAAAAAAAAAATCAGATATTGCAGGTTTAGCCAAGTAGCTTTAAACTAAATCAAACCTTAACTACAGAGGTGGCATGTGAGAACATACGTCATGTGGATCATTTTTGTACAGATAATATGCGTTTTAGAAGGTGCTGACAAAGTGTCCAACAATGTGATTCCAGATCAGTCATTCTGGAAGGACATGACAAGCCTACAGCGTCATTTAGCCTGGAGGCAAAAACTTGTAAATAGGACTTTTACTAAGTTTGTTTCAAGCAGAGAAGATGCACAGCAGAGGGAGTTGATCTTCAGAGAACACATATGGGGTGAGATGTCTGTTTGACGTCTGTGTGTTAGCACCAATGTCACCAAGTCAGATTTCTTGTACACAATGAGCCTGTCTGCTCAAGCACACACATCATGACTAAGGTAAAAGAGAAGCAGAAAAAAAAAAAAAGCAATTAAAAATTGCAGTGCAGTTGCAAATGCAAATAAAATAATGCTGTTTGCCAGCAGTGCTGCAGCAGATTGCAATCACCAAAGGAAGTAACACTAACTGAATGCTGAGCTCTGTGTCTGGCTGTGGCCGATAATATTTTTGAGTGAAATTCTGTTCCATTTTAATAAAAAGCTCAGCGTGAGCTGGCAAACTGGAGCTAGGACAGTGAAGGTGAAGGGAGATATCAGTCTCGTCTGGGTCTGATGTACAGGAATTCAGCCGAGGTGGAGTGGAGCTTCATTTTCCTCCCCTCTGCCATCTAGACAGAGAGAAACACGAGAGCCTTTGAAGCGAGTGATTAAAGCGCAGCAGGACGAGGCACGGCTCGCCATTTCTGCTACCCCGTCCACATGCTCCAAACAAATGGTTAGAGAGAGAGAGGCAGAGAGAGAGAGAGAGAGAGAGAGAGAGGAGCGAGAGGGAGAGAGAGAAGCAGAAGTCTCCTGTGACCCACTAAATTGGTCAGATTGACTTCCTAGTCTGCCAGTGTGGGAGGCGGCCATTTTGACTCGGGGCCAGGAGTTAAATGAGAAGCGAGCGGGAAGACATGTTGGTTCTCTGTGTGAGAGCGGCCAGTCTTCCCAGAGCTCCCAGAGAGACAGAAAACACTCCTAGAGGTATCTGTACACGTATTTCTCTTGGCAGATGAATAATCCATGTGCCCAAAACTCCCCAGCGCTGCCAATCAGTCTGGATCCCTCAAAAAGAGATGTGTATAGAAATATTTCTTGACATGATGTCAAAAATTATTGGCTGCGACATGTCTCTCCTGTGGTGCTGTGCAGGCATTCGAGCCTTCCTTCGAAACAGAATAAGAAAAAAAAAAAAAAAACAAGCCTTTTGCATGACTACAAAGAGTCTAAGAGAGCAGCGCTTCAGGACTTCACAGAGTGGCATGATCAGTCATCTTTTTCAGCCGAGCGCCGTACAAACAAAAGCTGATGTGTGTTGACTTCAGTAGGCCCAACACTCTTCACATCCCCTCCCCTCCTTTTCTAGTTATCAAGGGCCGAAATATTGAGCCTGTCAAGAGCTATAAATAAGAGTGATTGTCAACAGACAAAACCTCCCTTTGGGATAACTGTTCAAAGGCCATTATTAGACATTATTAGACAGCAGTGCTTTTCTTTCTGCAGGAATCAAGGTTTTGTCTTATACTGGATGGAGTTCTTCAACTCTGTTGCAAATCATTCATGTAACACATGCTGACATGCTCTCTCATCTGCTGGCTTTAGAAGCAAAAAAAAAAAGACTACATCAAGGGAGGGAAATGTGTCCCTTGCTGCTGCAATGAAGGGCAATTTCTACGGGGAGTTTGTGTCCCCAGTGCTGCCTGGACAAGTTCTCCTCGGAATCCGATACGTGACTCAGCCCTGGTGCCAAAACACTGTTTTTTTCCGCCCAACTGTTAGGGCAGTAGTAGCAGTGTACCAGAGTGCTTTTTTTTTCTCTCTCCGGATTGACAAGCCAAAGCTGTGGCTATCTACTCTCTAGCTAGCTAGATGTCAAATCAATTTGCTGGCTTTGGACGTGGCCTGTTGCACACACCTACTGTGCACACACACACACACACACACACACACACACACACACTACCAGGAGCCATGTGCCAGGTCTCCTTATCAGCATCGATCTGGTTCAGCCAAGCCTCTTTATAGGATGGCAGGCTTCCAGAGTTAAATTAAGGAAAACATCAGTTTGTAGCCAAAACGGCCGACGATCTGTTTTCAGTCCCACAGCGCTGCTGCAGCGGACTCCCAGGCGTGCTCGGCTTTCAAACTTACACAAAACTATAACCAAGTAGGGATTGGAGCTCTTGGTAAAATTGGTAAAATTTTACATACAAATATTTGAATGTAGATTAGATGGCCTGTGCACATATGTTCCTTATACAACAGATCACCCAAATTCGGTAGGATACGCTTAAATATTTCTTAATGGGTTCATGTAGCTGCTAGTATACTGTTAAGTGTTTCCAGTTTAGAGTGAAAAAAACCTCCTCTGGCTCAAACATACAGTTACAGTGTTACCATTTCTCTATATTGTGCACCATAGACCACATATTACCATAGCAACCTACACCATATGGGGTTATTATGTGGGGTCTTGAAGTTGCTTGCATTACTCAAATAATTTCTAAATTCTGTTTAATTGAATAGAAACGTTCCTACCATCGTGTTGTGTGAAATGTTACCTATGGGGAGTTTTAGATGACACAGGACATCACATGTAAACTGGGAAAATTAGGATTCCAAATCAGGTCACTAAGTTTAATCAACACTTCTCTGACACAATGTTTAATGCACCTAGTTTTTATGGGAACACTACCAAAACAAAACAACTTTTTTTCAGTATGGATAATTTGCCGACATAAAATGATATATTAATACATGGCCAACAAAACAAACCAAAATGCTCCAAAACCAAATTTAAAAAACGCAAAAAAACCCATATACTGCATTTAAGTTTGTGGGCTTCAGAGCAGGCTTATTTCAAGTCAGAATGAATATGTATTTGTGTGTTTAAATGCATGTTTGTGTGTAAAATCTCCCAGTGTGTCTCTCTCTGTGCGCTGTGTGTGTGTGTGAGTGTGTGTGCGTGTGGACTAAGAAGGTTTTCATCGGGGCTTAACTGTGACAGTTCTGTCTCCGTTCTTCTGGCAGATCAATCATATAGTTGCAGGTGACTGCACTAACACTGGGAGCCAGTTAGCACGCGCGCACACACACACACACACACACACACACACACACACACCCATAGCCGAGTGTGACAGACAGAGCCTGTCTGTGACAGTGGAGGATATTAGGCTTATTAAGAGTGTCTAGGTCTCTGAGTGACTCAGGCTTACTCGGTTTGTGTTTGCATGTGTTTGCAGGGTAGCAGGTTAAAAGGGCTTAACATGAGAATGCATCTCACCCCCTTTGCGCTTGCCTCATGGCTCATCTTGTTATTCCCTTACTCCCTCCCTTTCTCAACCTCCCTTGTTGCTTTGCAGCTATGTTGACTCCATAACCCCTACTCTGTGCTCCCTGGGAACAATTTGGCACAAAGTGTGCAAATCTGAATCTGATTTGAGTTACTATAGTACTATATTATACTATATACATACTACTTGCTGTTATTATACTAGACCTCTCCATCACTGCCCACATCTCACGTGTTCAGCGGGTGGCTGTGCTTGCTGTTAATACAATATTACCACACTGTGGATTTGACTATGTTGTTTTATTAGTTTTTATTTAAAAATGTTATAATGAACACATTTCAGTAAGAAAGATTAAAAATGTCATTTTCTGTCTTGACACCAAGCTTTTTCCCTTTTTATTATTATTATTAACTGACCTTGAATGTGGTTTTCAAATGAGTAACTAGAAGTTATTTATGCATATTTTAAAAGGGAGGCTGAAGTTTTCGTTTGTTTTCTTTCTGGCTTTTACATTTGAATTTTTTTGTGCATTTGTTATATTCAAATTACAGTGACAAAAGTACTGCCTTGCCAAAACTGAACAGTAAGTAGTTTTACTAACTTCTCAGGGACACTTATGTTATGCACTGCTTCACTAATCACCTGCTTGCTATACAAGCAGACGAGCTAGCAAGGCTGCCGAAATCTAGCCTACCATCTCTGTCACGTGAACCTTGCCTTGCAGGTCGTGGTGGTCCCTTGAGGCTCCCCCAACCCAGTTACAGCCGCGAAAAAATAGCTACGGAAAAATGGCCCCAGAAATTGGGACAAGAGTGGCTGAGATAAGCACAGCTGTAGAGGTTGTTGTAGGGCCGACTTGGAGAGATAATAAACCTTAAATCTGCATATTTCTTTAATGGCTGGAAAAGTTCATAACAACTGCTACCAGCTTCCATGACAAGTGAAAATGAAGGTCCCTCACAACTGATTATTTAGGACAAAACAGAATAGAAATAAACTACAACATGAGCACAATGTGAGGATGAATTAATTAAGCTGAAGTGTAGATAACGGGCAACTGTTGACCCCGTTTGTGATAATATGGTTAAACATGAACATATGTAGGAAGAGCTGCTTTATAAGACAGGTAGACAAGACAAGTAATAATATATTGTGTGCACATTCCCAAACAAATATGTAATAAATCAAATAATTACAACCACAGGGTCCAAAGCCTGTCTGCTAATCTGGCCTCGTCTGTCATAAAGTAAACTGACAATGCTTGTCCTAGTTTGCTGGTAACATAGCAAAGAATAAACGCAAAGAAAACTTAACTCCATTACAGAGAAACAATCAAAAAAAAAGTCTTCTACTTCCACTCTTGCAACTGAAATCACAGGGTGTGAAATTGCATTGAGTCTACTGCTAGATAAAAGTCGGAGTCAGAACACTGTACATGAGTCTGGAACAAACAGCAACGCGCAGCCATTTCTGAGCAATACCAGGACTTTTGAAAACCTGGAAATGATGAACCAGATTCGTTTCAGCTATGCAACTAAACAACCTGCCCTGTTTCCCATCCTGCCTCACCCTCCTCTCCGTCCACATGACCAACAGGGTGAGCCCTGTGCAGGTCACTGATCCTCTCCGCTCTCTTCTTCTCCTCTGCTCCCCTCTCTTTGCTCCATATTCGCTCCATAAGATCAATACGTTCAGTATGGATCACACCCGATGCTGGTGCTTGAAATGTAACTCGCGTCTTCCTTCCTTCCTATTTCCTCGCCTCTGGATCAATAAGAAGGCCACGCGCGTGAATCCGTCACTGTCACCATCACGCAGTCAGACGTCTCTGGATCAATAGAGGCTTTTAAAAATTAACATCCTCATCATCTACATCATCAAACACGCCATCATCATCATCATTATACTCATTGTATTTCTTAGCAGATAAGGACATGGGATAAAGGATGAAGAAGTATTGAACATCAGTACTCCTTCATTCAATATTAGAGCCCTCTAATGTCAGAAAGAAATAAAGATATCCAAAGATTACAGATCACATTAACACATGAGTGCACTGCTCTGAAGTTACACCAGGATTTGCCGATATCAGGATATATATATATGTAGTGTTACTTTTGTTCGATCAAAGCTTTTAGAACCTACTCAACTTTTCAAAATTCAACACGGTTCATCACAGCTGTGCGCGACATTCAGGGACGCTGGCTGAGAGGTAGTGGCCTTTAACTAAAACTCTGTGTGCGTTTCATCCAGGCACAACGACGGCATTGCCATTCAGAGCACTGGCATTTGGAGAGGAGCGTGTAATGTGATTCCAGATGGTGCAGTCTATGGGCATGATAGAGACAGGAGTTTAAAATATCCACCAAAAAAAAATAAAAAATAAAAAACACATTAGTGATCCTGAGTAGAATAAAGGCTCAATCACACAGTAAATTAGTTCAGTACAGTCACTAAAGTAGTACAAATTAACATAAATACTTCCTCATCATTGTTTGGAGTCCCACAAAACTCAGTCCCCCTTTAAGCTTAAATGTTTTTTATTTTATTTTATTTAAATCCAGGTTGTAAAAACTGGGCTGGCACATTTATTTTGCCATAAACTTATTAACTTACTGTATTTTTGGGGTCAGTCAGACCAAAGAGTTCTTCCTCCCTGTTATAACTCTTTTATAAAAAAAAACAGCTATAAACCTCAATGTAATGCCTCCCCATGGTGCACACCCTGCAACCTCCCAAATGTGTGAGAAGTCATTCATGAGGTGTGTCTGGTCCTGATGGGACTCCAAGCGGAGACATGTTGCCCTCAGCTCTTATAACTTTGAGTCTGTGGTCTATCTGCTTCAGTTTTGCACAGCGGACTTTTGACACCGACCTGCCTGGGCAAATCAGATGCCTATCTAG
The DNA here is from genome assembly GCA_031216445.1 of Lateolabrax maculatus. Classification (NCBI taxonomy): domain Eukaryota; kingdom Metazoa; phylum Chordata; class Actinopteri; order Acropomatiformes; family Lateolabracidae; genus Lateolabrax; species Lateolabrax maculatus. Next base: position 21,154,141 of record CM062203.1, on the reverse strand, counting down.
TTAGTACTGTCACAGCAAATTAAAATCCATTGTATTTAGCCTTGTTTTGAAGCGGAGGTCAAAATCATGTTTATTAGCAATTTAATAAAATTAGTCATGAAGTACTGAGCTGATACAACATTGTTATGCATGTTTATTGAGTTGTTAAAGAGGTCCACACTATCCAGCACCCCAAACAGAACATTAAATTAAAAAGGCTAATAAATAAAGAGATCATGTTGATGAATATGTGAGATTATTATTCAGAGCAGCTTCCTGATTGTATTCTGTAATCAACCTGCAGTCCAATCAGTGTACAGACATTAATCCGAGAGGCCTTACTGCACAAGGTAAAGGTTTTTAAGTCCCCCACATTCTGCAATAATCCACTAAATGGCAGCTCCTCTATTAAAACACGCTCTGTGCATGATTACAGCGGTGACATTCAACTACAATTGGAGTGACTTCAATTCTCAGTCATGGCAAAGCTACTGCTCAAAACCAATCAAAGTCACCATGCTGGCTCTTTTTTCCTTTCGCTCTGTTTTCTCTCTCCTTGTCTCTTTGTCGATCTTTCTCCTTCTGATCCTCTGTTCTCACCACGTCTCTGATGCTTCAAAACGTCCACACTCACAGCTCAGCTTTAGCTGAGTTTTCTATTACTATCAAACATGACATTAACTCTACTACACCGCTCCGCGCAGGTAGCGGCTACGGTGTGCTTCCTTTATGACTCAGCTCTCCTCATCCTGACTCTGAGATTCTTTCTTGTGGATGTTGTTTGAAAACATCAGTGGCTAAACATGAAGTGTGCAAAATGAATTTGTCTGTTACATAACTGACCTACTTTTACAAGCGACGATGACTATGTAGAGATGGTATGGGGAGACTGCAAAATATGTTTCCTCATTAACAGTATCACAGTCCTATATACAGTATATATAACATGTCATGTGGAATTGTCATAAGTGGCGCCACACATTTGTTCTTGCTGGATCTATAGATGTGGGTTTAATTACTCTGTTGTTGGGGCTATGGAATTTGTAGTAAAGAAAAATTTATAAATAAGGCTAAGCGCAGACGTGTGGCATTTGAAAGTCAATTTAAAGTAACACATGCCTACACCAAACATTTGTCAATTAAAATACTACATACCAGCAATAACAGTTAAGTTGTAAATCGCCAAAATAGGGTAAAAGAGTTTAATAGCTTACTGTAGTTGTAACACAGTTATTCTGCACTAAAACAGCTTATTTTCTATAGTAAAACTATTGATGAGTTACAGGAAAATGATCTCTTTCTAGGAGTTGTTTTTGTAGTTCTGGACCTCATTCCCTTCAGTTAAAAAAAAACATTTTCCTCACCAGCAATATATTTTTTTGTCTGACAGGGCTGATATTAGCTGGAAATGTGCTACATGGAACTATAATGCATTCTTCAGATTGCCTCAGCGGGAGAACTCTTTTTCATTCAAAGGACTATTAGGGACCTTTCTTTGAAAAGAGTTTTTCAGTTTAATAAAAACAGGTACTAGTTCTCAGCAGAGCTGCACCCCTCTGCAAACATCTCTGTTAGTGTATGTGTGCTGAGGAGAGGCAGAGGGAGAGCCACAGTGCTGTGAGGTTTAAGCTGGCAGCCGAGCGCCCCGACAGCTTCTGGGTAATGTGCCCTCGCTGGGCTCGCTAGACGGGCCGCGTTTTCCCGCCAGACGAGTGGCGGTGGGTCTCGCCGGGTGTTGCTGTTACAGCCAATGCTTATGCACACACACGCACACACGCGCGCGCGACGCTCAGCAGCCAGACAAACACGCAGCCGCGCATCAGATTACAGGACAAATGTCGCAAATGTGCACAGCCAAAAGAGGCAGACAAACAGCCCACCCTGGGAGGTGGCTATTCCTCGGCCAGCAGAGTGGAGTGGCCACCACGGTGCCACTGGGGCTCAGATATCTGTCTATACTGTGTGTGTGCTCGCTGTCAGAGGTCCAGTTGGATGATTAGATAAAGGGACTGTAGCCAGTTAGAAGGTTAACAGCAGGAGGAGTGAAGCACACCAACAGAGACAACAAGGAGATGTTCTCTAGGGTGTTCACTCCCGTCTTATATTTCTTTGGTCAAAATCAAATGACAGGTTACTCTGTTTCTTTTAACTTTCTCACCCATGATGTACTGTAGCTTGGTGAGATCAGAGTCAACCAAACGCTCCAGGGTCAGCTTAAAAATGCACCAAAACTACGCCGTAAGCAGGGCATAAGTCTGACTGGTGGATGTGTTTTTATATGTACAACCAGACCCAACTGAAACCGCTGCAGGGCTCAAACTAACAACTCTTCAGAAAGACAATTTTTGAGAGAGGGTGAAGAGGAATGAAAACACAAAAGAGTATAAAAATGTGAAAAGACAAGAGAAAGCGAGCTAATAAGTCAAGAGTCCATAAAAGTGAATGATGGGGGAACTGAATAACAAAAGAACCTGAGGAGGAGTAGAGGGGGAAGGTCTCCCTAAAGCAAAGAAAATCCTGCTTCATTTTAGACTTGAGGGACAGGAAGTGATTAGTAAATGAGGTTAAGTGACAAATACAAAAAGAAAAGTTCTTGAATGGTGAATACTAACATGTAGAACAGAACCATAATCACAGTAATTTACCACCTCCTTCGGTCATTTCTACCTCTTATGTCACCTAAGCCCAGGAGAACCACGAAGTATCACTTGCAACCTTGACATTTGAGGAGGAATACGTCACGCTCTTCTTTCCGCAGACAAAAAAAAAAACATGGTCTCGGTGTGACTGAACACACACACACGCACACGGTGGATTTGTGCTTTTTGAAGTGATAAAGCAGCAGCATATGTCGTGGCAGACACTGTGACCTGTGGTGACTGATTAAAACTGGAAACAAAGGCAGAGCTGAAGAGCTCATTAGCACCTCTAAAAGTCTTTATCTTCCACAACACAACAGGAGTAGATTCCTGCGCTGCCAGCACCCGCTGCACTTAACACTGACTCATAATTCAATTTTTCTGTGGTTTTAACTTGTCTATGTGGGGACAGAGTCCCATTATTTCGGTACCTACGTTGCTTGCTTTTTAATATAGACTTGTCAAATCCATATATCAAACAGAAAGAAAGTAAACTAAAAGGACTTCTAACTGAAAACCGGTGCATGATTCACATATTAATTGCTTCTGAGGATTCCCTTCTTGTGACACAAAAACCTGTATTTTCAGGACACTTAAGTTTTTACTTTCTCTCTTCGCCTTATTTCTCAAGTTATTACAGGACAAACCCTTGACAGGCCACACTGAACACAGATACACAGTGCCAGCCTCTATTGTTTTGGTACTTTCAATGTAGTGCTGGCAGTAGCCATGGTGTCTGAACACCCCACACAGCCATTGTCTTGTCCCTGGTCACAACAACACGGGTTATATTATATCTACTGTGCCTCAGTCTATGAACCTGTGGTTTGTCTGAGAGTGGAAACTAGAGCTGCTCCTTTGGGAAAGCCAATAAGGCTGTATGAGAAGGAGTTTTCAAAGAAACACTAACACATGCTGTCTGCTTCCAGTTCCAGATTTTACATCTGGGTAACTATGAGTTGAGGAGAAACAACTAATATGGGCAGGAAAAAAAACAAATAAACTCCCGTAGTTAGTGGACCTTGTTTTAAGATATTTTAGTTTCCATTGTTTCCAAGTTCAGGTATGAACGTTAATGTTCAGTTAAAATGTTCTCTAGCAAGCAAAAGGAACTGGACTGTACAGCTCTCCTATTTAAAAACAATACTGTACAATACAATAAAATTAAATAACTTCTTAGATTAGAGTGACTGTCCAGCCAGACAACAAACAAAACAAATGTATTTTTATCATCTAAAACACAAAAACAGATGAAATAAAAAGAACAAACACACAAAAAGGGGTAAAAATGTAGATTATACATCAAAATGACAGAAGAAATACACTGCAACTAGTTGAATTTAGTTTTACTTCCATCAAGTTGCTGATAATATATTCAAGCTCCTAGTTTAAATGCTGCGCACTATGTCAATACGTCTCGCCACAAATGCTACCAAGATAAATTCCTGTACACGTATTGTAGCTGCCGATTAAATGTTGCTCCTTCTGTTCACCGGGACAAGCAGTGATGAATAAAACTATTCAGAACAGCAACAATACTAATGCTTCAGAGGTAATTGAACAATAAATCCGACATGCTTTAGGCACAAACCTCCAGCATATTGCCTTTAGTGGACTTGTGAGTTTTGCCAAACAATTTGTCCATTTGGTAATTACCTCCAAGTCAAACAAAGTGGATGGCCTATAAAAAGCAATGGAAGACAGCGTAATCCACAAGACGCGCCGCTTCTCACTGAATAATAAAGCCATCTAATCGAGTTAGCAAGATGGCAGCCTTTATTCCATCTGTGCGCAGCTGGGTGATGAAGTGTATTTTTTTTGGACTCGTCACCTCTTCCATCTCCCATGTTGCTGCTGTTTTAAATGGGGGCCCTCAGTACAGCCCTGTGACAGCGTCAAGGAGCTAAATGCATGCACCAGTTAATTAGACTGGCGAATAAATCGGTTTTAGACCATCTCCCCACTCTTTGTTGGTCCACCCCTCAAATTGAAATGAGAATTACAATGCCGGCAGATGAGTAATTAGTTTGAGACGGATGGAATCCCCGTTCGCTTAACGGAATCAAAGAGGAGAAAAGATGATGGATTGTGTGCGTTTGTTTATGTGTGTGTGTGAGAGAGAGAGTGAGACAGGGAAATGGAGACGGAGGCTTTAATCGTGTTACATTGTCCTGAGAGGCAGGCTAAGTGCATTACCACTATTGTGTCAGGAGTGCTGTTTTCACATTGGGACGAGTATGGAATGTGTAGAATGAGTTCTTTCAGCTCAGAGTAGAGATGAGGCTCGGGTCCAAACTCAATCAGCAGCAGATAATGTGACAGTCTCTTCACATTGTGTACAGTTTACTTCCTCTGGCCCTGAGCAGACCGATGGATGCCTGTGACAGCTGCACATTGTTTGACTCTTTGTGAGAGAAGTAATTACTGTTTTGACAATAAAAAGCAAGTCAGGTTTGCAAAACTGAGGATTTGCTTTTTTTTTTTTGACATCACTTTAAACTACAAAAAGCAGCTGCTTTGATCAACCTTGAGTGTGACAGAGTTTTAACGATTTTTGCTGCAAGAGAATGTCATTTTGCTCTTGAATGTTATTTTGCTCTGGAAAAAACATATTCTGGAATATGCTGTCTCATCTGATTATCACAAAGTTAGAATGACATAAAGTAATTTATTGTTCTTACAAACAAAGATATGATTTTGAATCATGACACGTTAGCTATATATACTTTAGTAAACAATCTTTTGGTTACAACGCTCTACAAGGTATATTTGAAGCATCCATTATTTGATCATTAGTCAGTCACATGGTCACATCAAATCCAGATTAACTCTGTTAGAATCGAAGTGTCTACCTGACATCAGATTTCTTTCAAGTTCAAACCTCTGAGCTTAAAGGTGCTACAGTACGCGCAGTTAATGTGCAGTTGAGAGCTTCAGGATGGCAACTTGATCCCGTCAATAAACTTTAGTCTGCCAGTGAGTTTTTGACAGCTCTATATCCTTTCCTGAGGCACACTCTGCACATACAATTAGCTTTATCAGAAGTCTCAAGCTACCATCTTTGAGCATTATTTTACCTTTTTTTGAAAAAGCACTCCGGACTGGGCAAAATGTTTAATACAGCGATTACAACCTAATTGCTTCATGTCCCGTTCACCTCCCTGTTGTTATTTTGAAGAGCAAGAAGAGGGATGTGGAGGACAACAATGCCAGCTCATAACTGGCTAATATGTATTCTTCAAAATTAGGTCAGCTAAAGTGAACATAATAACTAGAATGCAGTTGTATAAAAACTTGATGAATGATCAGAGTCACAAACCCACAAAGAACTACCACCCGAGTCTGCAGTTCTCCTCATGTCTGTGGAGCATTTTAGCGTCTTTCAGCTCGTTTTGGTTTTACAACCAGCACCTTAACCGTTTTGATTCACTCTCACCGCTTTTATCAACCTTGTTACCATATGCAGCAGGCACAAAAAACACTACCTGCACCAAAATTACAGCAATTCATTATAATAACTATATTATTATTATTATTATCATTACTACTACCCGAGAGCTCTGAAGTTCTGCTCTCAGCCGTCTCAGCTGACCTCCAAAGCAAAACAAATGTGTTTTGGAACTTTGGTTTGAACCATAGAGATACATTTTGGACACAAATCAAGGAGTTTACCGCTAATGCGACCAGCTGTAAAGCCAGTCACCTGCAAGAGTACAGCTGACACACAAAGGTAGAGTGTACAGAGGACGAGCTGACGGGTGTGGGACAAACACACAAACACACCTGATGCTAGTCATGCTTCCTGTCTCAGAGCCAAGCTTGCATCTCTCCAGCTGACTGGCAACAATCTGTCGTTCGGCTTCCAGCTCCCTGGTCAGACGTTCAAACTGCAACTCCTGGAGAGACAGAGAGAGAGAGAGGGAGAGAGGGAGAAAATGTGTCACCACATTCTGTCTTTTTATTTACTGTCACATTTACAGTCATCCTGAACATAATTTTGGCTCCGCTGTCTCCGTCACATTTTTAATTGTTGTGAAATGGACTCTGCAGTCTGTGGTGGGAAAACAGGCCAGATACCACTGTGTCTGCCAGTTTCACACTGCCAGATATTCGCTGAAAAGAGTTTGATATGTCGCGAAACTGTGACACCAAACTAAAATTTGACATTTGTTATTCTGCCACTAGGAAAAGCATGAAGCAGATGAAGTTCTTTTGGGAGAAGAATTTTGTTATTTTTTGACGTGAAGTCACATCACATGCAAGCTTTGGTGTGATGCTCGCCTGACATTTCATCCATACACTGTAACTGCATGGATTTGCAACCTGCTGTTACCATGTTGTGGCTGATATGAAGGGAGGGCTAGAAAGGTTATCAGTCCTATCAGCCCAGTTGAAGACCTAATCTGTAGCTGCAGTGTAGTGCCCCCTGAATAAACTCCCTACTGCTGGATTTTAATACACGCTTCACTCTATACTGTATGACTTACATCTGATTCCATATATATGCACTGACTTTTTAAATATTACGTAGTTTCATTTAAGTGTAGCTAATTCAGAATTGTTGAATATACAAAATGTAGTACTCTGTTGACAATGCAGGAAAACTAAATTTTCCAAAATTGTGTTATGTAAATATCAGGAGTTGGTTCATCAAGATGGTTGGTGGCGCTAATTCTCCAGTCGGGTCACATAAACCATTGCAGAAAATAACATGAGCGTGCATTTATTTTGCAGTATTTCAACTTCTGTTTTGAATTGCTGGCGTTTCCACTCAGGTGTTTTTATAGACACATTTCTATCTGCTAAACTTAAAAAATGTTTCATTTCAACCTAATAAATGCCACCTGTTCATGAGGAGGTGTGACTTTGAGACATTTTGGTCAATGACATAGTCGCACCTCTAAACTGTCATATACTGTTCCATTTGAGTAGCTCCAGCTGTCAGGAAACCCACAGACAAAAACCTAACAAATTCAGCGCCGTCAGTAAAAGTATACACGTGGACAGTGACCTGTATGAGACCCTGAAGGAGTGTGACAATTTCCCTAACATCTACGGGAACTATAAAAATTGTCATATAACACAATACTCACTCCAAAAACACACAAAAAACAAACAAAAAAACTGTTGTAGAACATCATGCCATCACACTAACAACCTGAACAAAATCTTACTTTTTAAAGTTTTATTTTAAGTTTCTTTTTCAGATTAAGGTGTTTTATGTCTTAACTGAAACAAGAATATTTTAAATACAAGAAAATTGGTGACTGCAACAAGTACTCCTGAATCACTTGCATGTGCCATTTCAGAGCAAATGTGTTCCTACGAGTGGTTCTTCCATGAGGCCCATTGTTTTTATGCTTAATTTATGCTGTTCATAGTCTGATGAATAACCACTAATTAACTGATACGCAAGCAAACCAACAGCTGATTATAGTATTTGTGTCTGCTGCTGCGATCATTATAGCTGATTAAACATAACAGATTTTAACAATTTGTGCAACAAAAAAAAAAAAAAAACAACAAACAAATTAATCCAACTGGATTTTGGATTGTTTAAAAACAAATGAAGAGCGTACAGTGCCTCTACACTGGAGCACTCTTCCCGAAATTCCAATGTTAATTGGTTTCCCCGTTTTTTTTTTGGTGGGTTTCCAGATTATAAAAATTATAGAATTATAATAAATCTCAGAACGGGTGATATAATCAATCAATCAATGATCCCCGGGCAGCTCATCTAAAAGCCATAAAACTTAAAACTTTGGATCTGTAGGTGAATGGACCTTCATATATATCATTTGCTTTGATGGTCAACTGCTGAAGTTTCCACTGAAATTGCACGGGAGAGTAATTCTGTGTGTACCTTGAAGTGACACCCAGTGACATGCATTACAATTACTACCTTTTAACTCATCTGTCATTCTTTTAAGGGAAATAAGACATTTCACAACACATTGAACTATGTCACTCTCAAATGTGCCTGACAGAGAGCCTGTTGCATATCTAACAGTTTCCAGCCAAATGAGTCTACATACATTCTGAGAGCAACTGCACGACATTATAAGTGAATACAAATATCAGACTGCTCTGTTTGCACAGACATGGTCAAATATAAATGCATTTCCCAGCAAGAAAGAACATTCATTATTTTTTGCAGTGATTACACAATGTGTTTTTACAGCTTAAGAATACTAGGGGAGAGCACAGTGCTGGTCTGTGGGAGCTGATGATGCCTGAGGCGACTCCAGGCTTTCCACCATAATGATACAATTTGATTATAATGAATCATTAATGTAATAAGTTAACAAATCAAATTGCAAATTTCACTGTAATTATGCACCGTCTTCTTTTCTTATGAATGGTAACTGGACACACACACACGGGTACAGAAACATGTCCGCCGTACAGACGCACGTGTGCAGACTCAGACACAATGCGTTTGCACGGATTGTGCAGACTGTGCACGCGGCTTCTGGACTCGTGCGAGCACACACAACTTCCGCGCCGAAATGAAGCCCCGCTGCAGTGACAGGGAGCGCAGGGGCCACAGGCGGCTTCTCCCGGACTTCAGGAGCCAGGCAAGTTCTGCTGCGAAACATCACGTGTGACTTCTGTCGCAGAGTGGAAAACGTTGTGAATGCAGAGCAGTCTGTTGACGTTAACACGCCGTAATGCTCTCTCTCTCACACACACACGCACACGCACGCACACACACACAGACTGCTGTGAAGTCTCTCGAGCGTGAATACTGTTAAACAGCGACGGCAACATGCGGACTCTGCCATGTTTACACCAGTTCAACACGAGGATACGTGGATGTTCACCCTGCACTGCAGGTGGAGAACGGAGCCGCTCAACACAAACAGTGATAACACAGTGCATCCACCGGGCTGATCGTGGGTCACACTGGAGATGGACGCGAATGAAAGCCATGTGACAAACCTGCCAACCGCTCTGCAGCACTCGGCGCACCAAACATCCCAGTGTTTGTGACTGTTTTAGCACGGAGCCAATCATCTGCCAGAAGCACATGGACGGCTTCAGTGATCTCACTACTTGAATCACTTCATTTGAAGAACAAACACGGACCATCCGCTCGCTACACGGCTACTTGAACGCTGCATCCCACGGCTAAGAAACTCCTCTACTCACACCTCAAGCACAGGCGGAGGAGACGCCGAGCTCTCCCCGAGTGATCTGACTTTTTTATTTTATTCCTGCAGTCAAATCAATCGAAACACCCTCGTCAGCTGGTGTGGGGGAAGGAAGATATAAAAAAAAAAAACCGAGAAAAACAACAACCTACTTTCGAGGCAACATCTCCAGAGCAGATGAAGGAGGAAGATGAGACGCTCCTTCTCTCTTTGTTTGTTTGCTTGTTCGGCGCTGAGAGCGCACAGGCTGACTGGCAGGACGGAGAGCCGTGAGAATCTGCTTGCGAGGCTTCTTGAAAACACCCAAACAAAAGCGATCGCCCCCCCCCCCTCCAAAAAAACCCCACCTCCTCCAACCCCCCCCCCCATCTCTGCTCCCTCCGCTTCATGGCTGACGGGCGGACACCTGTTGCTGCAGGGGGAGAGGCAGAGGCCGGGGTGGTGGCGGCATGTATTCGGTGTCAACAAGTGATAAGAAGAAGGAGAGGATGAATAAAAGAGGGGGGGGGGGGGGGGGAGAGAGACGGAGAGGAGTGGAAGCAGAGAGCACACATACCTTCACACGGACCATACTGCGCAGAGAGACACATAATCACAGAGGGTCCCGCTCTTCTTCGCTCCCCTCCGGTCAAAAAGCGACGACAGCCCTCTTCCTCCTCCCTCCTCCTCCTCCTCCTCCTCCAGACACTCACCCGTCCCGGGTCAGACACACAGAGAGAGAGAGAGACAGAGAGACTACAAGTGTCACTGGAGCTGACTGCAACTCAGCCCCCTCTCTCCCTCTCTCTCTCTCTCTCTCTCTCTCTCTGTCTCTATGTCTCTTTCTCTCTCCCTCCTCGGGGGCCATGACACACACACACACTCACACACTCACACACACACACACTCACACACGGTGTTCATCCAGGCACAAAGGTCCCCATGGCAACGGAGCATTTAGAAGCCCCGTGGCATTATTTATGCAACGTTGCATCACAATGGGCCCTCCCAGCGGCTGACCCTGCCAAGAGAGCCCTGCCTCCCTGCCTCTCTCACTCCACCTCTCTCTGCCTCTCTCTCAGACCAGACCATCTGCACACACACACACACACACACACACACCCTCGCAAGCCACCATCACTGAAAAGCAGGGGGGGATATTTGGGGAGAAGGGGTGAGGCAGGAGAGAGACAGGGGATGGAAGGGAGGCGAGACTGGAGGGAAGCACACACACTCACAACAGCAGACTCATACCTACACACACACACACACACTGTGTGCTCTGCCTTAGAAACAGGTTGTAAGGAGCGTATGGGGGCAAAAAAAAAGAACACTAGTTTGAGTAAATTCAAGCACACATACAGACACACACGACCAATCTACAGACACATTTGGCATGTCAAGACCTCTTTGTAACGGTCCAGTCAGCCAGAGTTCAGAGGGAAATCAGTTCATTTCAGGGGAATTGCCGAAATGAGTGGAGTCACTTGTGGAGGCAGGAAGTCCGTGCAAATCTTTTGTCCAAAAGCATTCACCACAACCAAACTGTCCTGACCTAAGAGGGGATGCAGATTCCTAAATAGAAGAAACCATCATATTAGCTGTGTTGTTTTATCTAATGGCCATCTGCCAGAGTACAAAAAGAGGTATGGTTTGTAGTCTAAACAACTACAGCCAGCTCGGTGATGTTACCAGTTAGCCTACCAGCTACAGAGGTTCACTAACTAGACCTTAACAAGACACTTGGAACTATGTTTTATTGTTTTGACATAAATACAAGCATGCACAACCATCTCTTACCCAGATGCAATCTGACTCCAAATTTGAACTCATGGCTTCCAACAGGTGCCGCAGCTGCCTCCTAAAGCCCGTGTCTACACCGTCTGAAATCTTTTTCTTTGTTTTTGCTCTCCTTTAACTGACTTGTCCACTTCCCATTCCCTGGATAGCACAGTCTAACTAAACCAATCACGACATCCTAGCAAACTCATGTCGCACATGCAAAGCTCCGGCCTCCAGTCATTTCTTTATTCAAATTTGGATTGGCTCAGTTTCCGCGGCTGTTTGGCTGCAGACTGACTGAACACAGGTTTAATCACACAGATAAATGGGCCATCAACTGAGTGTTTGGCTAAGAGTAGATGAATCAGCTTGATCAACCAATCGTTTCAGTCTGCACGGGATGTAAACACACAGCAGCTCTGAGCAGGTGTGTGTGTGTGTGTGTGAGTGCAGTATGAAGTATGTTGGGTTAAGACCATTTGGATTATGGAAAGCTGATATTCTATATCTTTGAATGTTTTTGCTAGTGTTCAGCAAAGGTCTCAGTTTAGGCTTGAAATCTACACATTTATAAGAGAAACACTGCTGTGTTATAAACTGGGAAATGTAGGATCCAGTATTTTTGGAGTTTGACCCATACTAGCTACTGAAAATCAGGATATATATCATGAACAAAATAGGTGAAAAGCTGTTTCATTTTATTCTTTCAGGGAAGTAAAGTCATAGAAAATTCTCACTTTAAATGTAGAATAAAGGCCTTACATGTCACACTGGACACAGTTCAGGTTAATCGACCATAAATTGAGCATCACGTTAATTCAGGCAGGCCATGGAGTCAAACTCAGCTCAATATCCCAGCTACATCAGCTGACCATTACAATCCAGCAGCCACATCAGCTTCTACATATCTGTAGGCAATCTCATTCAGGGCGCCCTATTTAAGCTGCTTCGTCTATCCTGGCTGCTTCCTCCGCAAGCAGCTTCACAACCCACCTCCACCCCAGCTCCTCCCTTCATGCTGTGTCTGATTAATCAATGTCATGTCTGTTGTCATTGATGCCTGCTATGTTCTGTACCCTACGGGGGAGTCCTTTCTGCTGCTCTCCCTGCCTTAGGCTTTCCATGTGTGAGCATGGAAGGGCAGGAAGGTCCCAGAACAGAGCACACCGCCAAATACATCTAACTGCAAATATATCTACTGCATGTAGATCAAGTTTCTTTGTCATAGTGGTCCTGACTGAATTAAGTGTTTGTAATCACATATTTGCTTACAATTTATTTTTAAATGCATGGAATTTGCTTAGCATTTTTTACCACAGTTCAAAGCAGCCATTTCTCTCCATTTACTTATCAGACTTCTGAAACTTGTTTATGTCCTGGAATCCATCACAGTGTCACGATGTTAGACTTCCATTAAATTGGAAGACCAACAAACAACGGATTAAAAAAAAGAATGATGAATGGCTGACATATCATGACTGTTGGTCCCTAGTGTGGGTCAATCTCCAAAAAGCCCCCAGTTTGTTTGTCTGGTGCCTTTCTGATACAAATTTGAAGCCCAAACAATAGATAACCCTGATGACATCACCACTGGTTATTTTCTCAGACGCCACACAAAACATTATACAAGTAGCTAAGTGGGACACCATTTTATCCCAAATATATGTGTATTGTGATGGATTACACAACTCAAGCAAGTTTTAAGGGTCTTTTTAATGATTATCATACTGTACTGAAATGGATGGAAATGGAGTGATTTGTAATAAATGTCTTAATATATCTCAAATAACTGATATGGTCCTCTTCAGTCTTTCAATGGAAATGAGTACTGCTCAGCTACTACATCATGCCCATCATAGTGGTGGACAAAAACACTCACTGATCGATGTCAGCCTAACAGATTGGTGTGCATGCATGTGTGTATGTGTGTGAGTAATCATAGCGTGATAAGCAATTAAGTGAGAAGGACAACAATTAACTATGTCTTAATGAGCAGGTTCTACAATCAAGTGCTTGTCAACTGATTGCATTACTAAAGATTCAGCTCCATTCTGAGCCTATTAATGGAGACAGAGGAAAGACGGAGAGAGAGTTAGTGTGCAGCCACTAGCTTACAGGAACCGGCTGGCCCCTGAAAACCCCATTAAAGCAATTAGTAAAGTAAAATAAATGACTGTAGGATAGTGGTGGGCTGCATGGGGAGCAAAGTTGCAGTGTGTGTGTGTGTGTGGGTGTGTGTGTGAGCTGTCTCCCCCTCTCTCTCCAGTGTAAAGTGGCCTAATTGTGCCCCGTGGTGTCCGCTTGGCATTTGGTTGTTTCAGAAGGGGGCGTGTTTGAGGAGGAAATGTCACGGCGGCTGTGCAGCGAAGACCACTGCTATTGTTTTAGGCCGGAAAATTACTAGGTACATCCAGTTGGTAACAAAGTTGTCTCGGAGGCACAGGGAAACGAGCCAACGCAAGAAGGTGGGGTGGGACAGAGAGATAGAGACCAGGGGAGCGGGAGAGAGGAGTGAAATGAGACGAAGGAGAGGAAAACGTCAGCTGACTGAGAAGCAGCGAAGGGAGGAAGACAGATTAGAGGAGATTTAGCGCTCTTCAGACACACACAACTGCTTAAATGTTCATCCCAAACCGGACAGATTTGTGTTGTTTCCTGACAACTGCGGCTGCAGAGCCGAGGCTTTAATTCCTCTCCTCACCATGGTCTGTGTTTCCACCCCACTGTGCAACAACTGAAACTGTTTTTAAGCACAGGGTTAGGGACATGAATTATGAGCAACTCTAAAATATTCAGAGCGCAGTGTCTTTGTTGAGCTTATTGTGCTGCAAAAAAAAAAAAACTAACACAAAAAGAACTTTTCCCAAGCATCAAGGTAAAATTGCTTATTCAAACTGCAGGGCGAATGAAAACCTCAAGGATGTTAGAAGCTCAAGGCCATGACACATGAAGTAAACATCTAAAGGGTAAGAGTTCTCTGGAGTTTTCTTGACACTGTTGCTTTAATCACATTGAAACACCTTGTGGCCTTGTTATTTTTGTCTCAGTTTATTGCCTGTTGCTGGGAGGATTGCCAATAGATGTTCTCCCCCTCCCAAAAAACAACACATTGTATCTGCAGGTGCCGTTTGGAAAAGAAGAGAAAATTTAGCAGCCCTGCCCACTAAAAACTCAGTCCTCAGTGGGAACAACCTCACAGAATGGATTCAAGAACAAATTGAAAGTCAAATTGAAATGACTTGGACAGGCTCATTACAGGCCTTTTCTACTCTGCGTTCTTGTCTGCAAATCATCAGTCACGGCACAAGTACCGTTCCCATTCAAAAGTCCACGTCAAGCCAAGAATCGTCCAGATGACTCCAGGGGTCATGCTCCATTCCTTTTTATCGAGGTTGCTTTGGAAGCAGACGTCTGTGGACTTGAGAAAGACAAGAATCCACGCATGTGGAGCTGAAACTATTAGTCGACTGACAGAAAGTCAACAGGTGTTTTGATGTTGTGTTTGAGTCATTTTCCAAGATAAAGTGGAAAACATTAGCTAGTTTCAGTTATTTAAATGTGAGGAATAGTGCTTTTTCTTGTCTTATATGACTTGATAGGTTTAGCACTTCTTCAGTTATGACCCTCATAGGTAATAACTGCTCTCATACTAAATGTATATAAAATCTATATTATATATGTATATATATATATATATATATATGTGTGTGTTAAAATATATACAATACGCTGCCATACAAGGACCTGATCAACAAAAAAGGTCAAGAGAAAAAGATCAAATGATTCATGATGGAAGCTGAAGTGCGCACATTGTTTTCAATGACGTCAAGGAAATGAGTCTACCTCAAAAGGTACACTTTCATCAAGGGTGGCTATTAATATGCAACTTCTCATGCATGTCTGCGATCCTCAACGTTAACCTGTTATATTTGGACTTTGTGAATATTTGCAATTGCACTGTACTGATATTCTTTATTTTTATGTTGTTTGTTTTGTTTATAATTGCACTCTTTTCTACTTTGTTCCGCAACTGCTGCACTTTGATTTCTCTATCTTATCTTATCTTATCTTACTTACAGTTTTGAAGATGAAATAAGACAAAAATCTGAGAGTATTGCCTTAATGACACTTAAAAATCCAGCTGAAAAATTCAAATACAACCTTTGAATTTAAATGTGCATCTGTGGAAGGAGGGGTTGAGTAGAAAAAGAGTGGAAAATAAATAGAACTGATAGAAAGAATTCCTCAGTGCTCACTAATGCATGAGCCAAATCCTGGCTTTGGGTAAGTTGCAGCATCTGTTTCTTTCATCATTTCCCTGTAATAAAATAATCAAAATCTACCACTAGACTCATACTCATCAAATATAAAGTGTGGTATCTTTTCATTGCACAGCTCTGTGCGTAATGTAACACGGAACTCTTTAAAATATGTCTGGAGTGCTGCACTCACCTCTGCAACCCAAAGGGGGCCTACACACACACACACACACACACACACACACACACACACACACACATACATACACTATCTCAATCTCACTGAGACTGTCAATCCCCAGTCAACCTTTTTTTTTTTTTTGCTGTGGCAGGTAGCAGAGAGATAGTCGACAATGAGATTGAGCTGCCAGATGTAGGAAACCGTTGGCCTTTCCGAGCCCCACCCACAATGCACTGCTTTGCCTCTGCTGTCACTGCTTTCCAGTTTGAGCCACAGACAGCTGACAGCCAAAAAACATAACAAGCACGCATGCATGCAAATATACATGCACTCAAAATGTATGTGCCCATGAATTGATGGTTCACTCAACTCTTCCTCCTAACAGCAATCATAGCTTACTTAGCTTACAGATGTATATGGGGCTGTAGTAAGAGCAATTCTATGTATGTAAGAGTCTGAAGGGTGTGTTTTTTTTTAGGCATTCCAAACCAAAAACACCAAAATACAAAAATGGCGATCCCAGCCAGAAATGCGAAGCTGCATTTGTTTACCTCTGTCTGAAATCAATGACCTTTGCTTCAACAATTGCTTAGAATTTCACTTGTAAATCTGCCACTGTTATCATTATAAACTGCATATGTGCCGTGTGAGAAGGGACAGGAACTCACACATATTCACACAAAAACATATTCACATACGGTGGCACTGCATAGCTTTAAGCAATAAGACATATTGTCCTATTTCTACTATAGTGCTCTGGCCTGAAGTCCTCCTTCAGCTGGAAATAACAAAAAGTAAAAGACTTTCTCAAATGCCAACACTTGCCAGCACGAGGGAGGGGTGGGGGTGGCGTGGGGGGCCAGACCAAGCATGAGTACATACAATTCCTCCCAAAATTCCTCCCCTCCCTTCTTATGCCTTAAATATTCTACTTTCTCTTTTTCTGCATGCCCCCTTGCATAAGGAGTAAAACAAAATAAATATTTGATCCACTTTGAAACCACTTCTTATGAATATATAACTCTGTTGTGAACTTTGAAGAGAACTATATTTGGTAATCTAATGAGCTAGCCGATGCTAAACAAATCTTAATTAATCCTTAATAAACAAATGAAGAGACTAGCGGTGAGAGGGGGAGGAAAGGCTGATGGCACCCATTATTATCTCTGCTGCATGAAAACACCAATAAAAGAAGCTAATGAATCATCCAAGAGTGAGTACAATTACCATAAGGCTGATTGTTTTCAAAAAGCTATTAATCCTGGGTTCTTTATCACCTCACGTCATAACACCAATCATAAATGAGTGTTGAAGCATTTGTGCTTTGAAACTAGTGCATTAATAAAGAAGTGTGAATGGCCACAGATATGTAAATAAAATATGATCTATTAAAAGAATGACCGTGGTAACGTTTCAACAGTAGGTATGTAATGATGTGTTGATAGGTGACGAGAAGAAGTAAAGTTTAATTAGGCTTAC
This sequence comes from Lateolabrax maculatus, assembly GCA_031216445.1. Lineage (NCBI taxonomy): Eukaryota > Metazoa > Chordata > Actinopteri > Acropomatiformes > Lateolabracidae > Lateolabrax > Lateolabrax maculatus. The sequence goes on along the minus strand of CM062203.1, from coordinate 21,136,689 downwards.
AGAGGAAATAAAGGTTGTACCTATATTTTCTCTGTAAGCCTTATTAAACTTCAATATAACTTGCTTTCACTTTGGATCCATACGCCTTGTAGGTCAGACCTGAGAGAAGTTTCCTGCTTCAATGCCAATTAGAGTGAACTGTTCAACAGAGCACCATGACTCTAATTAATTATCATGTGGCTGACGGGATTCAGAAACACTGCATTCTTCCTAAAAAGTCAGATTTGGTAACTATTAGAAGGCTAGATTATCTTCTTTGTGTTCTTTTCCATTGGTTGTCTTCTCTCCCGCCTGCCGTTTTTCTCTTACTTTCACCAACTTTTCATCTTCGCGTCCTTGAATGTCATGTTTTCTGCTCTGGTGAGGCAGAGAACGCAAAACAACTTATCTTTTCAATCTGACGTTAGTTATGATGCACCATTGTCGTGGCTTGTAAAAACAAAGCGGGACGTCATGCCGCCAACGTGATGGGAATGAAGGTTGGGGTGGTAATGTAATGTGCTTTCCAGTTTTGGAAGAAACAGAACATGAGCGCGTGACTGATTCCACCAACGAGAACCACGATAAGCTTTTACCTTTTACCATTGTTTGTTTTTCCTTGAGCATTTGAATTGTGTGTCAGGTTTGGTTGATGGTAGTCTTGTATTTGTATCTAACAGGTAGTCGTGAGCAGTGAAAATCCCAATGGGGGATATTTTCCAAACATACTGCAAATAAGCGTCAGGTGCAAAAAACACCCCAACTTCTCATGACAGTGTTTAATTGATAAAAGCTTCTGTGAGTTTTGATAGTTGAATGTAAACTCCTTTGACAGGGTTAGACTAAAAATTTATAAAAGTCTACTTAATAAGTATTGAATTGGCTGCTTCAATCACATCACAGTAGACTGGACCTAATCTAATAATCAGACTGAATTGCCATTTTGTTTCAGACATTCTGTAACCAGGCAAGACTGGAACTGTGGGAAACTTTGTAACTCAGGACAAGTACACATTAAAGCAGAAGGCCATTAAGGGAAACAGACGGGTAACAATAATGTTTGAGAAGTACCGGCTCCTGAGTTGCTGGTCTTTTGTTGTGTGTGTATTTGTGGCGCTGGACGGAGAGCTACATGACTAGTGAACAAGTACATTGTAAAGGATAAGTCTGGAGTTAATACATATTTTTCTTATTCTCATCAAATCCCCACCACCAAAAAACAAACAAAAAAACAAGAATGTGTTTGTTTGTCTCTCAGTATTAATAGCGTGGACAGATAAATACTGTGGTGCTCTGAGCTAAATGGTAACATTCTCACAGTGACAACGCTAACATACTGATGCTAAGCTAGTGTAACGTTTACCACGTTCACAATCTATGGTTAGCATGTTAGCATGCTAAAGCCCAACTGAGGCGGATGGGAACGTAATTTGCAGTTATTTGGTATTGGACAAATACATATCGACATAAACATATTGAAATGTAAGTTTATACTGCTTTCATGCAAGTGTTTTCCTTGTCTGAACTATTTATGGTCAAGTGCTGCCTAATAGTTTTTGTTAATTTTAACACCTGCTTTTCCCAGCCATTACATTTCAGATGCAATTTCCTCTGCTGCAGCGATCCGTCAGCGATGTTAGATCAGGTGCGGCAGCCGTTTGTATACATCTCTTTTCCCTGCCCCTGTACTTTGTGCTTCTAAATAAGAACACCATGCATATTACATGAGCCAAAACACACAACATTTTGCTCTGCTGTCTTTCTTCCATTTCACTGTCACAAAGCCTTGGTATGGTTCTTTAGTAAATACGCATTTGGATTTTTTAATGCCAAAAAAGGGCTGGAAACACCAGAAAAGTGACAATTTTGTTTTGAACTGCTGTAGGTCCTTATCTGCTGATAGGTAAATCGTTTTGAGGATTTTTTTTAAACACATATTCAACATTTCAGAACTGACTGGATTGTGAAATGTAACCAGACTGCAAGCAAAAGACAACTAATCAATACCCTCTGCCACTTTCACTTTATCTGTCATTCAATATGACAATATGTCAGATTTTTCAAATAGGCACATCTCACATTGGAATGAAACTCTTTCAGAGCAGGCACTTCACACTGTGCTCCCCCAATAGCAGATGTGTTGACAGCAGAGATGATGAACGATATGAGGACAAAAGCTGACAGATGTGATAAATACAACGTCGAATGGCTAATCAATCTCATGTGGGAAGAAGGAAATGGAGGAAAAACAGCAGCAGGGATCTCCTGGTGTGAGTCAGCAGAGGCAAAAGAGTCTGATTGGCAGTGTGTACACGAATGTGTGTTTGTGTGTGTGTGTGTGAGAGTGTGTGTGTGTGTGTCTGCAGACCGCATGAGTGCAAGTCTGTGTATCCAAGTGTGTGTGAGGCCTTTTCTTGGTCTCCCATGCCTGACCTTGTCTTTATGAACCGAAATGAACAGGAAGCTGTGTGTGTGTGTGTTTGTGTGTGTGTGCACTGGCTGAAAAACTCAAGAAAAACACATCCCTGCTTTTACAGCCTGGTTACAAACACTGGCAAAAGTCCAAACATATTGAAAAATGACACACTGCCAAAATAAGTATGAAAGGAAGTGACAAATGATTGGTGTAAAAAATAATAATAACTTCAGCTTATAGAGGAAGAAGAAGGGAGGTGGATGGAGAGTGAGGAGCTACCTATTTGTCTTCACTTTCTTCAAATAGCTGTCACTCCTTCCATTTCTGTCTTCTCCTTTTTCTTTTTACACATTCTCACAAGAAGGCCATTACCATGCCCTAGATCATCTGTGTGTGTGCACCTGACCCGTGTCTCTGTGTGTGTGTGTGTGTGTGCGAGTGCATTATGTCCGAGTAAACATGACCTACTTAGACTAAAAATGGACTTCCAGAACATTGTAGTAACTGGCAGTGAGGTTTCAGTCTAAAACATGCAGAATCCATTATTTTCTCTGCTCTCAGCATTTTCCCTGGCTATCTTTAGCATCTGCATTTCAGAGTTGATTTCCTCACCTCCTATAGTACTCAAGGACACACACAGTGTCCACGGTATCGACTATCTACTTGACTGAGCACCCACCCACACAGCACGCTATAATACACACTGCCGCATGCACATCTCAAAAGTACTGCTATCTACTATGTAACTACGTATCTCAGCAAAATAAAGACATTTATTGTCAGAGATGAGGAGCGGAGCTACAGAGGGCTTTCTAACTCCACACCCCAAGATTTTTTTAGCTTTCAAATTAGTCTTTAGACCCAACCGGCACCGACTTGAGTGTGTCTGATTTCATATTTCATGCAGCTCCCTTAGGAGCTATAAAAGTCAATCAGAATCAGTTCCCCTTTAAGTTTAAATACATAATGAGATCTTGCACTAACATCACATTTAATCTGCCCTATATTTACTGTATGTTGATTGCTACTAATCCTATGGGAGAGTAAGCTGAATGAAAGTAGTTTTGAAATACACTGGTAATGTGGTTTTCGGTGTGGCAATGCCAGTGCAACAGTCCATCTGTTCAACACTTTGGTCCAGATTAAAAAATGTGGACAACTTTTGGATGGATTAACAGTACATTTGTCAGAGACATAAATGGTCCTCAGAGGCTAAACCCTAAAGACTTTGGTGATCCCCTCACTTTTCTATCAAGCACCACCAGCAGCAGGTCACGATTTACCTCTAGAACTAATGATCCAGTTCTCACCAGCAAAGTGGTCTCTCCATTTTCCAGTTTTGTTTCATGGTATGCAATAAGCAGTACTGCCACAAGAAGAAAGACTTTTAATCTTGTTAAATTTTGGATTTGAGTGTACAAGATTTAATCATCTGCACTACACAAAAGATAATGCAGTAGTGAGGATTGACTCTTCGGTCGCTTTACACATACACCTTTACACCAATGCTCTACACCTGCAGTTCGGTTCACTTGGTTCGGACCTAACAAAAATGTATTTAAAAAAAATGATATTGTTGCCTTGTAGTTCTGGTCAGGTTAATGTTCACAATGGCTTTTTCAAATGGATGCTTCTCATGTCTATATTTATCTTCTTTGATGTTCACCAAGAGCCCACAAAGAAATAACTCATTATGAGCATTATTAGTCAAGACTAAATCTCGAGTATTGACACTGGATTAAAGATATTACATACATCTTATCCATGGTTACCAAATGATCTTTCTTATAAGGTCACTTCCCTGATAGGCAGATGGATTTAGCTTCAGCTTTTTATTCATGCGCTTCATCTACTATCATAAATGGCTGGTTTTGCTTTCAAACCAAAAATGAGCCACAAAAATGCACCAGTGTTTGTTTTAACTGAACCAAACAGGTTGTTAGTAACTCGGTAACTCTTTTGTTGCACAATTCCAAATAAGTCAGTTGGAAAAATGATCAAGCCAATCAGAGCATTTCTGTGTGGGATGAGTTGGTTGGTTAAAAAACATCCGGACAAGCTGGAAATCTTGTTTGTGTTGACCTCCAGTGGTTAAATATCTCACCTTAACAAATGTGTGATAAAGAAGTGTACCCCAGCCGGAAACGCTGACTACTTTTTTTCCTGGTATTAAATTAATCTTTAAATTGATGACATAATGAAACTGCGTCAGATTCCGACGGACATATCTTAAATAATAACAATCATTCTAAATCATTGCTAATCAGGGGTGGAAATGGGTCGTGATGCACTGCATCAGCCTTTTGTGAAATTAAAGATTTTGGAAATCCTGGATAGTATTTGAGAAAACTGCCTCAACAGCTGTTTTACACTGTGTGTGAAATGTACAAATGTAATTTCTTGTCCTCTTTCTTGAGTTTTATCTACATCTCCAATGGGAAGCACCGACTCTAACACTCGTTGGTGTGCTGTCTCAACTGACGAAGAGCCTGATACAGTTATACAAATGTTTTATATGCTTTTAACATATGTCAAAACATAGCATGGAAGTACACACCTTATACACATTAGGAACAATGTAAAAGTCTACTCATGTACTGAAAGACATCTAGCTGTCAAAAATGAAAGAAAGTTAAAACAGACCAACACATCAAGACACATCCTGGCAGAGTCATAAATATTCTAACTTTCATAAATACACAATTAACACAGAAGTCTAACTCTCAAGACACCAAAGTCTAACTCTCTTTTCACACAGTATCTCCTACAAAGCCTGATCAAAATGTGGCGAAATGATGCATCCCCACAACATTAGAGCATTTTCAAAATGACAGTGAGCGGCTGTAGCCGAGGGCTTTCTGCAAACAAATCAAAATGTGGTGACACATTTGTGACACATTAGCTCAGATGGGCATTCCATCATTTGTGTTTGCTGTTTACTGTCACCCTGTCTCACCCTGAAAGGGCCGGACGAATTATCCTCACCACTTTCTGGTACTCATATTTCATTAATTGTGACAGCCTTTTATGTATGTTTGCATGCACACAGGCGCACACACACACACACACACACACACACACACACAAACAAACAAAGGTTCTAACCTGTTCCTTGACGGAGGCGAGGATGGCGGAGGTGGTTTCAGACTCGGAGCCGTCTCCGTTGGAGGCGTTGAGGACGGGGCTCAACATGGTGGCAGCGCTGGCAGTGTCAGACGCCACCTCAGGCACTGGCATACCTCCTGGAAAACAAGGGAACATGCAACTCTTTTACTATTATTAAAAGCACTGTGACATGCCAGCATTTAGGCTGAGTGGCTGTCACACCTACACTCTCCTACACTCTTGTACTCACTGTGTTCAGTTATGATCATTTCAACCTCTTTTTCTTTTTTTTTTTTTTTCATTTTCTCTCTGACTTATTCATGTTCAGGGTCATGGAGCTTATCCAAGAATGCTTTTGGCAAAGGGCAGGGACACATCCTGGATAGGTGAACCAGTACATCTTTGGAACAGGAGATCCAGGCCAATGAGAAGAAACGGCAGTAGTACTACTAGCAGAGATTATAGTAGTATTGCAGTAACATGGTAGGATTTTTACATGTATAGTATAGTACCATAAAAAGTGGTGGTGGTGTCACAAAAGTATTTGCAGTCCTCGTGAAAACAGAGGTGTTACGAATTTTACTAAAAAGGTAAACATCTGGGATAGATTCGAAGAGTGCTACAGTAATTTGTATCTAGGGCCATAGAACATGTAAGTATCACACACACAACAAGCATTGTGCTCCAAAGGACACAAATGCACTCTCGTTTCAGTAATTCTACTTTTAGTAGTACCACTACGAGTACAAATAGCAGTAATTATAGAAAATGTAGTGCTATTTTAGTTGTAGTGCTAGTACTAGCTTGCTTTCCAGTAGTAGCGATAATAAGGTAGTCCAATCATGTCATCTTCTGGAAAATATTTTAAGGGTAAGGCTGGCAATATTCTATCATTTTGTTGCTGTCAACATTTCATTTCAATGAAAAGACCAAAACCAAAAATGTGTGAGTTGGTCTCCGTGCTGTTTGTGGCTTGCAGCCTCCTCTACTGAAGATCTTTAGAAGCATGTCACAAATATACATTTCTCAAACAGGAGGACATGGTGCATTTGTTGGGAACTATTTCCATGCGGATGAATTCACATTTGGTACATTACTGAGTGTTTCAGCCACAGGACAATGTATGTAGGATTTAGTCAAAATAAACTACAGGTGCGTTTGTGTGTTAATGATAATAAAGGAACACAGTGCAACAGTGTGGCTCACAGGTTTTTTTTTTAATGGTTTTTGGACAACAACAGAGCTCTAAGGCCCAGAGGGATGTGATACATCAGACTCCTGATACACACACAGTACTTGTTAGTAGATGTATTCACTGTTGGCTTTGTTTTTTTCATGGGATTTGTTGAAAATAAGAAAAATAAAGAAAATCACCAGACTTATCTGTTAAGGGCTCCAGTGACAGATCCCCACTGGCTATTTTACATTGTTTGTTAAATGAAGACAACCAGTTCTGTGGTCAGTCAAGACTTCAGATATGCATACGTTTTGTTTAACCTCCACAAATCAATACACTGTTAACTATATGTGAGCCATGAATGATTTAAACATGTTACTACTAAAAACTGTTCCACTGATGCCACTTAAAGTGTTAGTTGTAGTGCTGGTATAGTCAAGTCGTGAGAGTAGTAGTAGCAATAGTTGAAAGAGTAATAGTTGAAGCAGTCGGCATACTATTTTCTGGCATTAAATAACAGCATTTATTAATTTCACAACGGCACAAAACATGCTCAGTGAAAGATTTCATTCACAAAAAAAGCTAAAACCAAGAGGTCAAAAACCAAGACTCAGAGTCCTAGCATCAGAGGGACTGGCATTCACACACAAACACACACACACTCGCACGCTTGACGCCATGTGTCATCCCATATTTGACCGAGCGCTGGAGGACACGGGCTTCACATGTGCCATGTAATCCTGATGCAGCACCGAGCTGGCGTAACAGCTGCATCAGCCAGCTTTACACACTGATGAAAGGCTTGTCACACACACACACACACACACACACACACACATACACAAATAAAAAAAGGCTGGCTGTCGGCATGAGGCAGCACCAGCCCTTTACTGAGGTAAAAAAGGGGAAAAAAGTGGAGCCTGTGAGCAGAGTGTAGGGATAAGTGCGTAAAGAAGACGGGGGACGGAGATGTGAAAGGAAAAGAGGAGTGGAAAGAGAGTGAGGATGACAGCGCAGGGAGGGCGGAGGAGAGGGGGAGGCGAGGTGAGGAGAAAAGAGAGATACAAGAGGAGTAGGAGGGTGATAGAGAAGTGGAGAGGGGAGAAAAAACAACTATTCTTGCATGCTGCTAGGCAACAATCTCTGGTCACTGAAGGCTGCTAATATGGCTGACCTGGCTTTACTTGTCTTCCATTTTGGAGAGTGTTCCTATACCTCTCAACCTGTCCATCCCTCATCAACGTTTCTCAACTTAAATTTTTCATTACCACCCACCTTTCTACTAACACTGCTCCCCTTTCCCCCCCTTTCCTCCTCATGCCTCTCTCACCATCGCATCCTCCTCCTCCTTGTTGCCTCTATGCTTCTAAACTTTCCCTTCCCTCCTCCCCTCCTCCCCTCGCTCCCTGCCCACTTCTCTTCACTTGACCTATTTCAGTGTCTCCTCATCTCTTCGGCACATTTCTGCTTTATTAGGCAGCGTGCAGCGGAGGGTGACAGAAGGAGGATGACCCGCAAGGTTGCGGTTTGGATTTGAACCTGCAAACGCAGCAGTGCACCTGATCTGCAACCATCTCCATCCAAACCCCCCACCCGAGCGTGCACTGCGCCTCATAAACACTCGGCTGCTTATCTGGCCTCGTGACACCACTACATGCTTAACACACTTCACGGCATCCCCTTTTGCTCACCGTCTTTCCTGGATTTGGTACTCTTCCGCTGTGCAGGTCACAACTGCACAGAATTATCATGCGCTGGCACGTGTCTTCCATCATCCCTCTAGACTCTCCACTCCAATGTACCTCCCTGCTTACTTACATACATCCTTCATAACTTCTCTTTTTTTTCCCTCTTTGCTCTTCGTGTAGTCACATAACGCACAATGCCATCACACTCATTATCACCTCTACTCATCTTAATCTGTCTCCACCCCTCTCTTTCCCAACAGAACACAATTCCAAATCCCTCTCTTTTTTAAAATTATTAATTTTTATTTATTTATTTTTATTTTATTTTTACTTTTTATTTTATTGGGGGCTCTGGATCATACTGTCGGTGGTATCTGGAGACATTTATCAATCAGGAAAAGGCTTTCCTGTCTTTAAGCTATAAAGCAGGACTGTGCAACTTCTACTGTACAGTGGCTTCTGTGGCCACAAGTGGTAATTACAGGTTAATATAATACAGGTTAACTGAATTTCCCTTCATTGCCAAACACTCCCTTGACTAAGTTGCTTTAAAGACATCATCATTAGTTTACCTAACTGAGAGGGAGCAGGTAACAATGCACAGTGTGTTTAGATCTGTTTTTACTTGATAAAACCACTGAAATGTTTGTCAGTGACATGTTAAAACCAAGTGTGACAGCAGCACATTTAGACATTTTGCAGTGAAATTAATTAATTTTAGTTGAATAGCGTCAAGTTCAAATGGTCTTCACCGTGTTGACCTCTGAGGGAACAAAACTCCAAGACGAAGGTAGATGTTAGCTCATTAGCTATAGGCTATGTGTAGAACCATCAACTTCTATTAACCCTTCTCTGTCAGAAAATAGATACAATAATAAAATATAATATAATATAAATAATGCAAAAGAGGATTGTTGTTGTATCTGTCTTGAGACAGGAGTCTGAATAAACTGTGACCTTATTATCATTATAAACTCTAATAATAATGTGACTGACCTGCTACAGTACATCACCAAGCTGTTAGCTGAGATGTGCAGATGCATTTTTGCTTGTCGGTGTCAACGGACACAAATTGAGCAAGAGTGCCTTTTATTTCTGTTGAATTAACACCAGCCACATGAATGTTATTTCTGAAAATTAAAAAAGTTTGGGCGACAGCAACATCTCCGTTAACAAAGCCTTTTGAAGAACTTAGATTTTACTTTTAGATTCCCAGGTGGACGACGACAACAGTGGGCGCCGCCAAGGGCAAACGGCCACCCTGATACAACCGCATGACCATCATTCAAAAGTTTTTTAAAAGTTCTGAAAAGTGTTTTTTCCCATTCATACAAGAAGTCAGTGGCATTTAAAAATGTATCCACTCCAGAGCATGATCTTGAAAAGCACCATCTTTGGTTGTGAAACATTCTGGCTTAGTGTGGATGGAACGCCAAAACAGACCCTCTGCCTCTTAAAAACTCACACTTATGTTTAGCTCTATGTACGCCAATGTCGGCTGTGACTGGCACAAAACCGGAAACACGGAAGAAGAGGGATCGTTTATATGAAGACGCCAACAAAAAGTGTTCTGCCTCCTGCGCGCGCTAGTAGTAGTAGACTAGTTGTTGTCTTTCAATCACCTGTTGTGTGCTACGTGTGAAAGGGCAACTGAGGCCAATGTCCGGACCTGATTCTCCTGAGAATGAGAAGGCAGCTACAGTGAGCATGTTAGCGTGGTGATATTGGCATTTAACACAAAGCACCACAGAATTACAAAGCTGCTATCACGGCTGTAGACTCTTGTTTGTATGTGATTTCTATGTTTTCCCCTGCCTGGTATATGACCATGTTTGCTGCACCAATATTACAAATTCCTCTACACTAATGAGTTAAGTCCTGATTCTATATATGAATTCTCTTTTTACTTTATCTGGGAGGATCTGCATGCATTTCATATGAGAGTACTTTCAGGCTCGAATATGATCAGGGAACTGGATCAAAGATGGGAGGAGAGTGTCCGGCAGCCCAATTTGCCTATAGAACAAAACAAGTGAGAAGCTCTGGTTTTGACTATGCAGACAGGGCAGGCAGCCAAATATAGGTCAGCTCAACAGACCGTGTCCAAGCCCTCATCACACAACTGACCAGTACAAAGCAGCTTTCCCCAATAACAGCCGTCAGAACTAGGTTATAGAGGCCCACAGCCCAGCTAGAGACAAGACTTTGAATATGGATTAGGCCTAAAGGCTTTATTTCACTGAAGTATAATCTTGGATTTTTAGGTCTATATTTCAGCGGCGTAATGCAATGGTATTTAGCCCAGCATTTCAAAGCGGTAATCTCTGATATTGCTGTAACGTTGTAAATGCAGCTCACTGTGCTATGATTGACATGGCTGACATGGGGAATATTGAGCTTAATCTTTTGACCCTTTAAGCTCATCAGTCAGGTCTGAGACAGCCGTGTTTTGGTGAAGACAGAGTTCATCACAGATCAGCAGCAAATCAGCTAAATGTCCATGTAGAAATGTTATTTTCTTGTGGTGCGGATGCATGTTTGTTGTGTACTTGCATGCACAACAGTTTTCCTGTATACATGTGTGTACATAGAGCTGTAGAGCATGCTTGTGTGCGTATATTTGTTTGTGTGTGTGTCCCTTCTGGGATGCAAGTGTTTGTTATGGGTTTGACGGGCAGTCCCCTGTTGCCTCATTAAAACTTGCTGCAGTGTTTTGTTTTGGCTTCATCAGTCATCTGTCCCTTTGTCTAGACCCTGTGCCCACGACTCGGCTTTCAAATTAACAACACTTTAACACTTGCATTAACAATGTAATTAGCACTGTCTGTATCTCATTGTGTATTTATTAAGACCCAAAGTCCACAGCGGCGATATGTCTTTCATTTTTGTTACCCTTAAGAGTTCTGTGAAGCGTGCATGGTTTTCTTTCAACCTTGTATTCTAAAACAGCACAGTGAATTAGACAAAGTAAATTAAACATGCAGTATCAGGGATTGAAGTATGCATGTAAATCCTCTGATCTGTGTTCTGAACTGACTGCTGAACATAACACAGGAACAACTCCCAGGGCAAAGAACTCTACCAAGCGTATAATAGTACCTTTTAAGATGATAGTTAAATTGAGCAGATTTCTTTGTCGACTAACTGCTGAAGCCAAGTATGGTATATTTAATCATTCTAAAGAGAATGATTTGATTAAACAGCAACCCTGTCTCCTACAAAATATGTTTACTGCTAATTTGCTTTCCAACATTTTGGAGAAAGCCTTTATGCTGCCTGGATTAAGTTCACTGGCAATGTTTGTATCGATCCAGTAAGTGTGACATCCTCAAAGCTGCACTAATCAATATTTTTATAGTAGCTCATAGTGATGACCCCACAGACAATTAGCACCAGTTCCCCTCACATCTACCAAATGTTTTAGCCTCTTTCAGCTCATTGTTTCGGTTTTACAAATCTACTGTTGTGGTTCACTCTCACCGCTCTCATCAGCACTGTTCTCGTCCGCAGCAATCAACTGTTTTTAGCTCTGCCCTGTAAAACCTGCTAATGCAAATGACTTATATATACATGTCATTTTGAGTAGTTGCAAGCAGACAAGCTTCATCAGTACAAATGATATGACTGGATACAAAGGTGCAAGTTGCTCAAAATGTACAGGCCCTGCACATCATCACAGGTGCTTTCAGTTATTGCTGATTAGACCTCCGCTCAGGTTGAAGGTAGTGGGGGTGGGGGTGGAGGTGTTAATGCTGGGAATTACACCAAGTCCCTGGACTCCATGTACCGTTAAGAATGATAAAGATGCAATTTCTCCACCCTAGCAGATGCAATGAAGCTAACAGGACAGAGAGGGAGATGTCCTGAGTCTAATCAGCCAAACTAAGTGAAGTCACCTGTGTGGGTGTAACATATGCATGGCCTTTAAATTGAATGGCTTGTCACTACAGAGCTGTCACTGGCAGACAACGGCAGATGGCCCCACAAGCATCACTGAGGGTTAATCACCTATCGACAAAATCTATCCATGGTAAAAGTCCAGATGCTAATGGACGTTTATATTCAGCGTGGACACATACACAGACCTACTGTACTGCTGTGATACAGTGTGCATCCCTCTGTTACTTAAGGATAGCAGCTCTGATTACAAACCATTCATTGAACACAATAAAAATCTATTATTTAATAAAAATGGATTATCAAAAGCATTAAAACACAAAGCCAGTCACACTACAAGGACAACACTTGCCAAAGCACTTCAGAGAGCTGCTGCTGTGTTGTTATTTTACTGCCTGGATGCCTGGCTCACTGAATATGGATCACAATTCAATTGTGTCTGGGTGATTGTGTTTTCATTTCAAGCGGCTATATCTATTTTGGGCAAAGGCGCTAATGACGGCGAATCACTGAGGTTTGCTGGTGTGTGAGAGAAAGCACTGCAGATTACATAATCAAAATACCTATGTGTAAAGTTCCAAGGACAACTAATGACTTCAACGATATTTCTCTTTGATTCCTTTTTGTCTTTTTCCCAGCACAGTCATGCTTCACGTACACGTGGCTGATTACCCAGAAGGAAGGTTTGAGCATTAGTCAACCAACATAGTGTAAATATGATGGAAGAATCTGAACTCAGGCGTTGAGCGATGACAGGTGCTTAATGATGGTGTTTAAGGTTCAACAAACCTCTAGGCTCTTGACATAACAAACACTACAGCTAATGTGGCTGATTAGACCTGTGACAATGGCCTTATTAGCACATAACAACTGAGCTATATTTAATCTAAAACTTCAGTGCGGAACACAAATGCGCACAGCTCGATGCAGCGGAACATCACACAGAAAAGCAACGACAAGTGAACAGGTGCAAACAAATACAATGTCTCCGTGACTGGGAAAGCTTTATCTGCCTCAGGGCTCACCCTACTTCCCAGCTGCGGCAGGTATCCGTGACAGCTCCCTCCCCAGAATCAGCATCTCAGATGAAGCCACGGCACGCAGCCCCGACAGAGACTAGTCCGGTTCCCCGACCAATTAATTACCACCAATGTGTTCAGCAATTCAGACAAGTTGTGCCTTTTTATGACCCATCAGAACTTTGTAGGCAGGATCCCGAATGATGACGCAATTTTCCAATATAGGCAGCTACCAAGCTACACCTGTGTAAAATATTGGCAGAAAAATGGCGACACAAATATTGGCATTAGCAGATGTGCAGGCTGTTGTAAGATGACTTAGGGAAATAACAAATCTTAACTTGGCATATTTATATTGTTTAACTGCTCTCGGAACCGTTACCACAGTCTGATCATCAGAGCAGACATGCAGTAGACAAGAACTGCTACTATTTATTATATCATCAATAAAACAATGGGCACCTCAACACTTTTTGTTAGTGTTGCTATAATACCAAACATTTAAAAATTATAATGACTGGTGTCGCCATCAGCCCAGAGATCCAAGCACCCAAGAGTAACAAAACCAACATTTCAACCTGTTTACGTGCAGTAATTCTTTTGTAAATTCCCCTTTCATTCTGTTATTTTTCACAACTTTGAAAAGCTGAACAAAATAAACTGTTTCCCTGGAATGTCCTGTATTTACTATAAACAAAAAGAATGTCTTACAGGAATCCATCGTTCCCAGAAGATGATCTTAAATGGGAACGGTAAACCCATGAACTTTTGTGTAGAATCGACATTGAGAGTTTACAGAGCACACTTATCCTCCCCGGTGGACAAACCCCTCCTGTTAGCCTACTCCCAGCTCTCCTCTTGTGCCACCCTCAGGCCAAAATGTCTACGATAAATGACCTATACCCTACCTTTAAGTAAAGTGGGTACATCTCCCTATCTTTTCATCGTTTGCTTCATATCAACTCTTTCAGTCAATTTACAGTATGTATGCTCACCACTGGGCTCCCATGTAGTGATACTGACATTACTGATTACAAGGAAGTCATTAACATAGGGGAGAATCAGGGCTGGAAGTGAATCTGACGGAGGGATTTGGTGGACCTATTTAAAAGAGACACAGGCATAGGCAGTAGCATGATTATCAAAGTGAGAGTGTCAGAGATGCATTTTCAAGGAACTGGGGTATCTAGGAGAAGTGAATTTCATGTTCTTTCTAGTTGTTGTCTTTCAAGTCAGTAGAAAAGGAGAAACGTTTAAGAAAGAACAATGAAAATCTAACAGGAGTAACTACAACTAACATCACAGCTTTTCGAGGTCATAGAACCAGTCAGGTTGGACCAAATCAGTGAATGTAGAATCAGATCAGCTGTGATTTCAGTGGCTTTCAACTGACATCTGTGGAGCTAACCAGTCGCAGTTGAAATATCCAGCCAGTGTAAACATAAAGTATGTTTTTTTATTTTTTTATTTACTGTCCTACCTAAAAAAAAAGCCATAAAAGCGGTGTGTGTTTATTACACCCACTCACAAAGGATTTGGCTGGACTGTACAAGCTGCAGGGAAACTGTAACTTGTTACACAGCTTTATGACTTCACAGTGTTGTAGTTGAAGGCTCCAGTTTATTTGTCCTAAATTTAAACTTCACACAAGTCTAAAAGAAACATCCAACAGTGGAAATAAATTAGCAGTTGTTCCCTGTGATCCAAGTCGGCTGTTAACTAGCGATACCGGTAAAGGCGCTAGGGTGCACATCTCTCCGGAGGCTACCAAACGCCTACTCATTTCATCTCTACCAGCTCACACACACAAGCACGGTACAAATTCAATGACCTAGTGGTTACAGTATGACACCTTGTTATAAGTATTTTCCAATAATCAAGGACGTGTGCAAAGCATGGGAGTAGAAAACTCATTATAATAGCTGATATATGGACATTTTCTCCGTTTGGAAATGAAGCAACTTGATGGAAACCAGTAATATTACTATTAGGAGGTACATTTGTAAGTGGAACTCATCTTCACATTAGTAACAATAGTGTCTATAAAAATGATTTGTTCCTTTAGCGACAAAACTTCATATTAGATGCCTGCAATGTAAACAGGCAAGGCTTCACTCAAAAGATACTATGTCAATACACAATTTAATAAGTACTATTTATTTACTGTGCATTTAACAGCCATAAACACACATCAACAGTGTCCTTAAAATTGTCATTTCTCCCTCCCCAGTTTCTGTGCATAGTTGCTAATACAAGCTGCTCCCCGGTTGGTTTTCTGCACTTCCATATTCCATATAGAGTCAGTTTTGCTGCCTTTTGCTGATACAAATTACACAATGATTAAACATACATGGACAGTGCAGCTTACAAGCAGGCATGCAGCACAGATACATGCGTATGCCCATACTACACATGGATGCCCCTCACCACACACACTTGTCACTCTTTAACTTCTCTTATTATCACTTTTTTTCAGCTGAGAAAAGTCAATATGTTTAAATGTCAGTTTACGCACTCACAACATATGTTGCTCTGTCACAGTGACTGTATCGATACAGCCAACGAAGCTTCACCTCAGAACATTGAGTCAGTCTGTTGAGGTCTGACTCAAATGAAATCAAGAAAACATCTTGTCAGAACAGTGCCCATGTTTCCTTCACGGCTCCTTGGTGAAAGTTGCAGTATGTAATTGAATTAACACGATCCACATGACAGCTGGCGGTTACCTGAATTGTTTATATGCTCACTGATAGACTGTAATTTTGCAATATGTTTGCATTGAGCGTTTAGGAAACAATACTGTAATGACATTCAAGACATTCAGCAGGTGGGTTGTATACATTTCACAGTAGTAAGCTTTTAAATTCATGCTAGAATCACATATCTTCTTGAATGCTGATAAATGGGGATAATGTAGCATAAAACCTTTCCAAGACATTAAAAGCTTGTGGACACCCTTTGGACCGGTCTGACATTCACTCTTAGCAACCGTGTGTGAGGGGGTTTTGTTTAGTTTGCGTTATCTAGTTTCTGTATATTTTGGCTTGTTTTTACTTTCTCTGTTTCTTGTGAAGGGAGATGTTTTTATAAGTCCCTTGAAATTATTTTGTTCCCCACCTGAACAATTTTGTTTGTCTCCTCATTTTCTATACACGGATAAAAAGCAGAGATAAATCCCCAAATCAATTTGCTTTCTTGCGTTTCATCCACATTTCCCTCAATCTCTCATTCCATCTATAAAACACACACACACACAAACAGCAAGCGTCTCCTTGTGTTGTTATATTTTGTGGGAAGGGTTTCCACACCAGGACATCAAATTCATGAGCTTTTTTAATCTTTAATTTGGTAGAGATCAAGTCATCATCTGACTGAAAGGTCTGCATATTTAATAGTGCGCTGGTCAAAAATTACAATCACACGGGCCTCATCTTTTACTCATGATCTTGTCAAGTGAAGAAATCCAGAGGAAAGCATTTTCAAACTGCTGTCATATCAATGCAAATCTCCATTGCAGGTTTATCCCCAGGATGCGTGTTGATCCTGGGGCAGAGAGAGATGAGGCATATTGATGAATCAGGGTATACTATTTCAGTTCACTTCTGTCAAGGTCATCCTTTTAGTGTGGAAAACTTATGTGCAGAACTTATTTTATCGTATTTGTTTAAAAAATGTTTATAATAATAACAATCAAGGAGACATGGGATCCCTAGATGTAAAAAGAGCATTTATCATCTGTGACACATTACCGGTATTAGAATCATTTAATGCCACTAGTTTGTATGACTGAGAGAACCTCCTACAGTTTATCTAATTATCACTCTCTGACTGATCTGTGTTCATTTAGCTAAGTAATAAATCTCATTAAAGAATAGTTCAGGATAATGTACATTGCCAAGAGCTGACTGACACCAATTAAATGAGCGTGCAAGAACAAACATGTCAGCAGGGGTAAGGATATATACACAAAACGGCCAAAAGTATGTAGACAATGTATTTGTGTTTTGGTATGGGGCTGTCTTTCATGGTTATACTGTAGACAATAGTGTGCTTCCGACTTTGTGGCACCAGTTTGGTGGAGGAGAGCTCCTGTTTCAACATGACAAGGCCCCTGCGCATAAAGCCAGGCCCATAAAGAAATAATTTCCCCAGTTGTGAGGAAGACGTTCACTGACACTGCACAGAGCGTCATCCCCATCCAATACCTTTGGGATGAACGGGAACACCGGCTTCAAGCCCGGCCTTATCACCCAACATCAGTGCTCAAACTCACTATCTCCCAGCGTCCACTGAATGTTGCCGTGTGCATTCCAGCTCGGTCGCGGTTCTGTTCTCCACTCCACTATCTTCATGCAGTGGGTCTACTTTTGCCACAGCAAAATGCCTAATTCCAAAGTCCATTGCCCAAATTCTGAGCAATTGACATCTAATGATGCCTTCATTATTAGCTGGGTCACTAATGCGATCATGTTGACAGAACACATATTTGTACTATGAATTCTTTTATGGAACAGATTTTACTCCAGGAGTAAATGTGAAAGTGAATGGTGCAACACAGCTAATGAGCTGCATTAGCGTGCTCTATGTTGGACTCTCTCTACCCCCTTAGCCGCCAAGACAGTCGGCTATTGGTCAACAACACAAATTTGTGTGTTAAACTCTATTTGCGCTGATTAATCCTGTTCCTCGAGAGGATAAGGTGATCGTGCCAATTCAATTGGAATGATATGAAATTGAAATTTTTAAAGTGGACATTTACAGTGGACATTGTGACGGAGTTGGTGCAACTGAAATGCAATGCAGACGCACGTAGTGGACCTGACAGGTAAGGTCCCGTGGATGGGAGCTGATCCCTGCAGCTTGTTTAAAGGCGGCAGGTTAGACCCATGGTTTTGGAATGAGATCTTTAAAAATCACATTTGGGTGTCATGTGTCCACATCATATAGGACACAAGACTTGAATGTGGTTTTCCCCCAAAATAATATAATAATGGAAATATTTATGAGCTGCAGATTCAAAATAGATATTTTTCAAAGCTTAAAGAACAATTTTAAGAGCTTTGGATTTTAACTGAACTGACTGATTGGTATCAAAAATGTATCACTGGTCCAGCTGTGCAGCACCCATGGCCCCTTTTGCGCCCTAACCATTAGTTTAAGAAACAAGTCATGGACAGTAGCCAAAGAGCTGAGAGTGTTGCCATGGGAGACCCCTGCTGGTTGGTTGATAGGACAACAAAGGTGAAGCACCTAAAGATAACCTCAGAGGCCACAGAGAGAGAGAGAGAGAGACCTTCAAAACACACAGGCAACCCAGCTGACCTCCACACACTGCAGGTCACTGCTAATGTGCTCTTACTGACAAACACACACACATACACAAGTTTCCCACTGTGGTCGATAAAATGCTGAAATCACGTTCAGAAACACACACACGCATACACTGGTATCCACCCTTCGCAGGCACGGAGTCTAAAACAGCAAAGTGAATAGTTTTGCATACACTGAGCAGACTTGTGATTAGTGTCATAAAGATCTGCTTCTCATGACTGAAGCATCATGTAGTCAGTCGTCTCCAATTTCAAATGAAAGAAGGCACTCCTAGCTTTCCCATATAAATTATGCCACTCTAACGAACAGGGAAATGTGAGCAATTCAGAGCTTAAGACATTACATTTTTTATGTAGTTTAATGGCACTCACTGGAATGGCACTGCTTTGAATGTACTGTAGAGCTCTGTGTTTTAACCTGAAAGAAAAATATAAATTAAATCAGAGTAAAGAACCGCATGAACTTGGGCGCTGATGTTGATTTTCTTACCTTTGAAAAAACAGAAGTGAGAACCTGGGAAAAAACACCCCCAGAAAAACCCAAGGCTCCACCTCTTTCAGTGCAAACCCCCCAGAGGGCAGTGGACGAGAGTTATAAGAGGAGGAAAAAAAAACTGTTCACTCAAGGAGCAGATCCTCATCTTCAATACAAAGTAGCCCTTGTTTAACGCTGCATCCTTCTCTCCAAACAACAAGCTGGAGCAGCTAAAAATATGATCAACACCATGAATTATACATATTTTTTCCACAGATCCTCTGGGTGAGGATACGTTCGGGAGTGGCTTCGCCGCATGGCGTAATTACTGAGGTTACAACGCCGGTGATAAACACAGTGCAAAGGCAGAATAAAACTCGCACTGCCCTCCTCCACCCGCAGAGGAATTCAAACGACTCGATGACAGAGGCATCGAGACAAAGCTGTTTGTGAACGAGAGGGTTCAGGAGCGAAAGTTACATGGTGAAACACTTCAGAATTAAAACAGCAGTTTGTCCAGTGCAGTTAACTCGCAGCCTTGTTTTGTTGGAAAACAAGGCTGCCAGAGCATTTGTCCGAACTATACTCTTGAGGGTTTACATGCTCATCAGTGAAGTAAATATGCGGGGCAGAGTTGTATTTGCAGTGGTGGTGGGGGGGTATGTACGACTACAGGTTCAATTCATGAGTTGCATCAAAGCAATAAAACAGAATCTGGCTCTAAACTCCACCAATAAGACGGGTGAGCATGTGTCAGCTTTAGCCACACCGCAAATGGCAGCGGCCTTTAACATCTAGATGTACTGTATGATGAAAACTGGCATAGCCACATGCTCCTGTAAGCAAAGAAATCACCATATTTCTCTCGTCAGTTTCCCAGACCTTTGCCCTATTTCACACATCAGGCTTCCTAATGAGGTTGTTTCAAAGTCAATTTGTGCTGCGTGGCAACAGTAATGATCTGTTACTCCTGACCTCTGACCTCTGACCCGGCTGGTAGCTGAACGTCCTGTCTGATAACCCTGCTGCTGCTAATGACTTTACATTCTGAGCCTCCTCACAACCTACTTATAACATTTAGCATGTGGGAAAAGTTATTCACTATTGAACTTATTGTGTTATCAGTTCTAATAAACTACCAGCTATGGTAGCAGTGCTACATTCATCCTGAGGGGAATATGAATGTCAGGTATTTTGGCAAGTAAGTATGTAAAGTTGACTAGATGGGAGCAGAAGGATCACCAAAGCACTTAAGAATCATCCTGTGGGGAACAGGAATGTGAGACATTTGACTCTAAACCATAAATGTCAACCTGCTAGTGGCACTGGATGAAAAGTCAGGTGATGGCCAAAGTCATTAGGATTAATCCTCTGGGGATTTGAATGTCTGTATCAAATTTCATGGCAATCCATCCATTCATGGAAACTTGAAGCACCCATAGTTGGGACACAGTTCACTACTTTGACATAGCAAATAATTATTTTGTGATATTGGTATGGTCTGTCAAAATTATTTTCTTTTGCTAAAACAAAACATGTTGTGTCTAGATCCCAAAACAATAATTCGATCATCTCCAGAAAAGAAGATTGTTTTGTGTGGCTCCTCCAGCCTTCCATACAATCTCAAAACTTGGAATACCGAAAATGGGAAATCTTCAATGTGGATCTTGTATATGAAATAAATGTGGGTAGATACTCTCAAAATGCAGTTTCATTGGGATATCCTTCATGTGAAGTGGTTTTGTGTGTGTGTGAGTTTCTCCCTACTGTGTTTGCACAATGATAGCATTGCACTTACAAATCACTTAAATAGAACATACATTGAGGAAAGAAAAAAGTTGACCATAGAGGAATTCAGCCTAAAGGCTTCCCATTGCTATTCTCAGCACTGCTAGCATCGCCCTTTCCAGCCCAGAGCACTACTAACACACTGGCTAGCTACTGTAGCACCATGTATAATACATCAGCCTGACTTTGAAGGGCTTTTCTCAGAAGAAATGACATCACTGAAGAAATCGCTTCTGGAAAGCAGCATCAAAGAGCCGCCACTGCCCTCGGCTTCTGGGGCCTCAGGCCACGGCTAAAGCTCCTGCCCAAGCACGCATCAAACAGCTGAGATGACTGTGGTTCGGACGCCATGATGCAACTTAGGACACTGTGAGAATAAATGAAATGTCAAGGGGCTGTTCAAAAGCGCTCGCAAAGCTTCAGCATTTTTTAAAGTGCAGAAGTGGTGGTTGTTATGTCTTAGGAAAACAAAATGTTTCATAGTTGGTAGATGAAACGTGGCAGGCCATGCGATTTTATCTAGCATCACAAATCAAAGCCTTCCTCCAATTTCCGGTTATTCTTATCTGATGTTTCTTCGGCCTGACAGTACTTGCATGTTATGCAATTCTAGGTCACATCAATCTGAATCATCTTACATCAAGAACAACATATTGGATAACATCTAATGATGTTCCTCAAATATTCATCCATCTATTCATAGTCACAGTTGCCCTTAATTTAGCAACAGCAGTGGTTACCTATTTCTAGTGCTTAACAGACTACTAGAACAGAACTAAATAATGATTTCCATCCTCTTTTGATTCTTAATCACAGGTCAGAGATTCATGTAAACATTACATAACATGACTGAAACGATTCTTTAAGCTGCGAGCCCACTTTGTCTTGGCTTCTTTTCATCATTATCTCCAGCAGAACAGGACATGCTGTTTGCTTTCCCAGCAGCACTGATACATTTTTAGCAGTTTTGTGCAAAACAGTGCTGAGCTGTGCTGATGAGTTTGAACCGTCACAAAGCGGCAACACAAAAGCCATGGCCGGCGCTTCCCTCGAGCTTCTGTTTAGCTCCGTGAGTTGAAAAAGAAAACTGATGGCCAGAGACTTATTTTAGCTTCTCACTATGGAACTATCTGCTCGCCAACACGGGCTGACCTGTCCGATGCCATTGCCGTGACATATGTGCATCCTGAAAATTGGGCGCAATTCCTCTTTAGCGAATGAAAAAATGATGCCAACCCTGCCCTGGAGTGTATGTGGTGTGGCCGCTTTCTCCATCTTTCTCTTTTGCAGTGCTATAAATAGTGGAGAGTGCTGCTGTCTCTCATATTTCATGTGTCACTGGCTCCCAGAGTCACTGGTGAAGAACGTTCGCTGCGTACATACATAAAGCCTCTTCTTGCCTCCTTCTGCACTTGTTTCCACTTCCTTGCTCCCCTTACTGCTGTCTAATAATTTTTTCCTTTTCTGTCCTCTCCATGCTTTCACCTAAGAGGCCAGGCCTAGGCCTGTCTCGAGGGGCAGGGGCCTAGATCCCCATATGTAGGGCGATTTAAGTGGAAAAGAAAGGGTAACGCATGTTCAGCCACATCAAAGTTCTCATCATTTTACAGGAAAAACTATAATAACAGTGACTTTAACACAGACAAGTGCTTTTTCAATGTAGTGCAGCGCTGACAGGAAAACCCAAAGCTTAATGCTACAACCAGGGCTGTAGTGGAATGCGAGCATCATTCGTTTTATGCTCTGCTCGTGCTAAGAAGGAGTAAAAACAAAATCAGATGTGATGAATATTAATGTGGAGTCACAAAGAGTCATACACATCCAGGGCTATAGCATAAAGGGCCAAGCACTACACACACATTGTGCTTATCATTGTCTGATCAATGCCATTCCATTAATTAAGCTGAAAAGCGAGCTAACTGATGACACAGTGTCATTCCACTGCAACAGATCAATGCGATTCATTAATTTAGCCTGAGGGCTAAGATAAGTAAGGACACGCTGTTATTTTACTACAGCGGCTGTGAGGAGTGCAAATAAGGAATTCCCAGCCCTAACTTGCATTCTTGAGCACATGGAGTGCAGTATGTTAGCCAGCTGAGTGAAAATCTCCAAGGGATTTGACCCTCAGCCAATAAACTGCAAAGTCTGTTCATCTCCCAGTCAGCCACAATGCTTAGTCATCAGCGAGACGCTCAGCTCCACCTGACAAATCCTTATTAGTCAAAGTTAAAAGGTCTGAGAGAAAATATTTCCTTTGAGCTATGTTCAGAAGCTCATTCTTTGTGTGTGTGTGTGTGTGTGTGTGTGTGTGTGTGTGTGTGTGTTTCAATCAGCAGCTGCCAAATGCTGGAGCCTTTTTTTTTTCCAGACTGGATCTGGCGATAAAGCACCCAAAAAACGTCACATGTAGCTGACGGAGAGTGTCCGATGAGCTGATTCACACCAGTTATAAAATTTCATTTTGTTTCCATCTCGTGCTATTTCCCAAGTGTAAATGTCCTGTTTTTCTTTCTGACATCAAAGCCGATTAAAATACCTCAATCTTCTCTGCGTCCTAGATGAACTGAGGGGGGAAAAAATTACTTCAACAAGTTCAATCTGTACTCTAATGAGTTTCCAAAAGGACTCAGGGTTAAATATAATCATGTAATGTAACGGTAAATGTAGATGACAAAACACCAATGTATGCATAATTTAGGATTTTTAGAAAATTCTTCACATGATCATTCACTACAAGGTGAGTTTCAGGTGGGTTTCTGTTGGTGGCATCTGTGTGTGTGTGTGCTGATCAATGAACAACACCCCCCTTCAACTGCTCCCCAATCCAGAGCAGCGCACAAACAGCACGGGCGTGGCCTCGTGATCCGGGGGCAATTTCACAGGCGGTGACTGGAAACAACATCCTCATTATTTGCCCTGCTTATTTTTGCATCTAAATATCTCATGACAAGACATCTTTCCGGCTAATTAGTTCTGTTAATGTTCTTGTGTATGAATAATTTTACAGAAAAAAAAAAAAAAAAAAACATAATCCACAAGCACTTCCTTCTTTATCCTGGATATAAAGACGAGGGGTTGTTGTGAGCAGGGAAAGCCATTTGACAGGCCACTGGTTGCTGGGGCTGTTTGACAGATCAACAGATATGACGACTCATGTCTTGGACATGCATGCAAAAACGTAATACATTTCCTTTTCTAGACAGGTGTGACAGTAAAGCCCAAAGACCCTTCACCGGCAAAAATGAGCACCTTGTGTCCGGGCATTTCTCAGTAAGAGCTCTGTGAGGCTGTACTTGGGCTCATGGTGATGTTTAGTCGGCATAATGTTTACCATGTCCTCCATCTTAGTTTAGCTTGTCAGCATGCTATCATCTGCTAAAAAGCAATGAACACAAAGCACAGCTGAGGCTGGCATCAATATCATTAGTTTTGCAGGTATTTGGTCATAAACCAAAGTACTGGACACATTTTGACATGATGGTGGCGCTAGAGGAAAAGTCAAGGAAAAGTTATTTGGATGATGATGATGTTGGGATCATTCACTGGAAATTTTGATCCACTTTGACAGGATGTAAAAAAATAAAAAGGAGTTTAACGTAATCTGTGGTTTGGCAGAGTTGTCTAATATTGGCGTTCTTTTCTGGCGATAGTGTTTCTTCTACCCATGCACACAGACATGCAAAGACACATTTTCTTCTATAAATGTATCACAGTAGCTTGGGAACCAGACGTATCTGCCAGAGCAAATCAAACATATGCTCGCAGATTCGTCTGGCCTCTCTCCCATTCAAACTAATGGCATTTCATCGCTCTGATTGGTTGTCTCCGCCCGTCAATAACGGCCCTTAGAAATCAAAAATGAACTGAAAGGTTCCAGACTAATACACATTTGCACAGTGACCTTTCGTTGGCAAAAAATGACAATCTTATGTCTGGACATGTCTGAAAACTAGAGCTAACCTCACAACTCAAAAGTACAATAATTACAACTTGTGTTGTACAATGACCTCGAATCTTGAACTTTGAAATAATGGACATAGTAGAGCAGTCAGCTGGGAGTGTTGCGTTGCTGCCTGATATCTTTGGTTTGTGCCCGTCTGAATGGAACACCAAAGTGCTGAGCAAACCTTTAAGATAAAGAGGAGATTAGCTGCTGTCAGGGCGCTGGCTGGATGTGAGTACGGTGAATGAAGAGGCATTAAAGCCAGACAAAGCTGGGCTACACTGGCCTGACGCCACTTCCTCTGCTGCACGCGTACACGTACACACACACACACACACACACACCCACACCCACACACACACACACACACACCCACACACACAAACACACACAAACCCACTTATACAAAACCTGCAAGCAAGCAAATGCTTGCACAGGGTTAGCAATTAATGAGAGCTGTGGGCACCAAAATGCCCTTTAAAGTTTAAAAAATGCTTATGAAATAAAAACTGTCGGAGAAAGAGAAAAGATGGCATTCCCTCCCGTTGTTGATATTTATATATTTTTGTCATTTTTCTTTTCACCCTCTTCATATTTAATTGGTCGAGCGGTCATTTTTGTCGCATGAGATGTCCACTTTAGGTTATTTCTTACAGTGCATTTGGGGCTGGAAAGGAGAAGTGTTTTTGGTCAGAAAACAATGAAGGACACCGCCTGAAGCAAAAGATCACACTGACACCGTGCAGCAAAAGACCCGACACAAACCACCCTGTCAGCAAGATGAAAAAACCAACAGGGTAAAAAAAAGCTAAACAATGGACGCCGTGGATGGTGGCGTTGCTTGGGACAAAGAAAAGAAAATAACACTTTCACAAATGTCCATTACTGGGAAAGTTACAAACAAATATTAGAAGTGCAATTTCAGCGTTTATTTGCAAACACAAATAAAAAAGCTTGAAACATCACAGGGGTGCAAAAGAATGCCCTCTGCAAAACCATTATTTCACACCCAGTTGAAAATTCACTCTGCCACTGCCTGTGAATTAATCCTCTGCCACATCCAAAGACCACAGGCAGTAAAATAAAGCAGAGTAAGAATTGTTCTCATCAAGGTGATAAGTGATGAATGGATGTTTGACCACCACAATCTGTCCTTTTTTTTTTTTTTTTTTTTTAAACTTCACAGCTCCAAAAGCTCCGCGGGACATAATGGCCCTCTCTCAGCAGCATTATGGATAAGGAAAGCTCATTTGTAATTATGCAAGGCCCACTTACACATAAGAGTTCATAAACACCAAAAGGCACAGGAGAACAAAGAGCGGCTGTTAGGCAGCAGCCAGTCCTCCAACGCCCACCCAGTCCACAACACACAACACGGCACTCGCATGCAAAAATACAAGGGCATGCAAAGTCACACTTCTGAGCATACAAAATAAAAGAACAACCAGCTTTTTTTTTTTTTTTCAGCAAAGCAGATTGAGTGAGCAGGTAAATTGTCCTAAAAGCTTTAGTACCTAACGTGTTTGTCCAGTCCAAAGGCAAATAATGAAGGGTAAATAAAGGACAGAAAATGAGCAAACAAGGACTGATATACCCTGAACAAATGAGACAAAAGTAATGCACTTTTTTAGTAATATGTGATGAGCAATCAATAACATATTTGATGTAACTTGTCCAACCCTGTTGCTGTAGGGGCTTATTAGCTATGAGAGAGTTTTACTTCTCCTTACTTTTCGGTACTGAACAAAATGCGTCCTAAAGTACCAAAAGTGGCATCAAAGGCCTGGACAAAATACATAGTTTTGTTTACTTTATCACTGCAATAATCTCTATTTTTAATATTAAATGTAAAACATAACTATGTGTAAGGTGAACGCTGTCACCCTCAGTGACCCTGCCCACAACTTCTGGTTTCATCAACCCTTTTTCCAGCCACAGGATGCAGTTTTACACTGTACACTACCCACCCAGCACCAAAACAAAGGAAAAAGTGAACAACTGTTTGCCATATGTCCAACATGTGTGTTTTTGTTCAGCTTGTGGAGTTCTGCAGTTTAAATCATATTTTTAACAAGTTTTAGACTTCATATTTTCAGGACAAATTCTGCAACTTCTAAGTGTTTTGACAACATTTGAGAAGTTTTGCTTTAATAAAAAAGAATAGTTTGTTAAAGGGATAGTTCAGATTTTTTGAAGTGTGGTTCCATGAGGTACTTATGCACAGTGTATTACCTACAGAAGATGGCGGTCGGCTCGCCCCCAGTTTGGAGAAGCAGGCAGCTGTACAGGCACGGACTCTAAGCAATGTATTGCTGGGGACAGGGTCAGCAGCAAGACATATTTTAGCCCTTTATATTGCTCTCTTCAAAGCCAGCAGACTCTTTTGAAAAAACAGTAATTTTACTTCACAGAACACAGAAGTTGCTGGTCAATCGCTGCCTCGATCAGTAAGTTAGTGTTAAGGTGTAGTTCAGATCCAAACTAACGTGTTAAAACACCAAAGTCACATAATAACACAAACTAACCGATTGAGGCAGCGATACACCTCCTGTGGTCTGCAAGGTCAAATAACTGTTATTCTCACTAGTTTTCTTGTTAAAATAGACATTTTAAATGACCATTCGATGTGTTTTTAATATTTACAAATGTTGCAGAAATGTGTCCACACACAAACATACAGCAACAAACCAGAAGGGGAAAAGTCTTCTGTCCCACACCCACCCTCCCACCCACTCACCCTTTCCCTCACCCTCTCCCTCACACACTCCAAGCTAATTGGGAGTCGCACCTCGCTGACCTCCCCTCATACACAGAAAGAGTCATCGCCGTTGACAGCAGAGCCTTTGCTCATTATCCCCAACAAGGGTCGGCCTTGTTAGAGCCCAAACTGCCAGAACGCACCTGGCTGACATCACGGCAAACCCTGAGTCCCCGTTGCCATGGCAACCACAACTTGGCAACCGCAACTTGGCAAGGTCCCACTCCACGGGGGATTGATTGGGTGAGCAATGCAGTGGGAGGTGGATTAGGAAGAGTATTATTGTCTCCCTCGGTGCACAGGGACACACAGGTCTGAGCTTTGCCAGACACTGAGAGGATGGTGGACTCCCCGAAAACAATGATGACAGCCCTGGCCTGAACACAGAGATGAAAGATGCCTCTTATTTATCCATTACTCATTAATTTGCTAATGTGCCGCGGTGAGGCTGAGGCTTATTCGGTGTATTTTCTCATTGCTAAATCGAACTAAACGACATTATTCAACTGAGACATGGTCAACAGACATGGTCGCATTTTCACTCAAGTGTCCATTTAATGCACCACCAAATAGGCGCCATAGTAAATACAGACGCAAAGCGATTTTGCAGGGGGAGTTTTCCGGCTGCAAAGGACACACTCAACCGTCGAGTGAAATGAACAAAACTCGAGTGACAAAATGATGTGTCCGACAAACAACCATTACCCTCTCCATAGCTCCCGCTCCGCTCCTCTCTCCTCTTAGGGCAGAGGAAAAGAGGGAAAAACCACTCAGTGCCTGAGACAGGGAAGCAAAGTGCAGCTGTTATTTGTCATCATCCAATAGTGAACTGGCCAAACCCACAAGTGGAAGCTGCGGAAAGTGGAAATGGTCGGAGGTCATTCTGTCACCTTATTTTTGTTAGTTTATTTCCCTTACCTTAACTATACTGCAGTTGCGCAGCGACACTTTTTAATGTAATCCAGTGTTTTGCAGAATCATCTTGTCTGGCAACAGGGTTGGATTTCAAGTATCAGACTGTAGCGGTTTTGCTGTTTGACATGACATCACAAATGAACAGAAATATCTGTGAAGGCTTCGTATACTGTATGCCTGACCCAAAAAAACATATACAAACATTGAGTATATTTTTTGATCTGGAGTTTTACAGAGATAACACTGAATTAAGCATAACAGGTAAGGTGAAGAGTTGGGTTAATATAGTCTGAGCAGTGGAGTGGAACTAAAACCAAATCTTGAGGGACTCCTACATTAATACTCAAAACATCAGAATGTGTGTCACCAGTAACCACACACTATAAAGCTATACAGGCGAATCCAACACTGGAGAGTTTATGTAACAGGATGGAGAGATTGACCATATCTAAGGCATTAAAGAGGTCAATAAACAGGGTTGCACAAAGTGGATGCAGTTATTCAGCATTATGCATCTCTATGGTGGTGGCAGTAAATGTGCAGTGACCTAGCTCTTAAACCCAGTGCATGACATCAGACTGCACTGGAATCATTGGAAAGAAATGCAAGACATGGTAGGTAACTTTAAAATAAGACAGCAATGAAACCACCAGTAGAGTCCATATTAGTTGCCACTAGTGACCTGCCAAAGTGTTTTATTCTGCTTATATGCCATTGGTCTGTCTCTCATATATTGTATTTTGTTTTAATATAAATTCATCCCTTAACAATGCTCTGTGCCACAACACATTGGTTTAAAATGTATTTGTTCTCCCAAGTGTTACTTAATTCCCCCTTTTTGGTGTGTATTTTGTCATACTGTTTCATTTCATTTCATTATTTTACTATTACAATTTTCTCTCGTTATGCCTCGCAAGTAAATGTGGGTCGTGACGGCAGCGACTTGTTTGCTTTATGCATCTCCTGCTGTGTTTCTGCTCTGAATGGTTCAAGGAATAAAGAGGTTGTAGACCAGGCTAAGGGGGGTGGGGTGAATCAGATGTGATATGAATCAGATGCTGCCATGATTGGAATACAATGACCGGGCAACACACGGCCCCTCTCCCCCGCCCTCTCCCTCTCTTTCTCACCTTGTGTCTCTCTTTCTGAACAAGGTTATCAGCAGAGATTATCGGGTTGGGACAATGGATGGCTGATTCACGTAGGTAGTGAAGGGTTTTGGCACCAAGCGTATCTCGGCTTGTCAACTTATCTCACATAGGCCTGTGGCTGTTTTGAAAAGTATAAAATGAGGACTTCAGTGCAAAGTGTGTAAAGCAATAACCACCAATAAGCACAGTTGTTAGTAGTAATACTACTGCCATCACCATAAAGAACCCCCCAGTTAAATATAGCTGCTTCTTCTATATAATATTACAGAGTCTACTGGGGATAGCAGTCAAACAACTTTAACTTTGAAGTTACTAAAGCATGCTAATGTTGCTAAAAAAGTGGGTCATATGATGTTTCATACTAATTAAGTATTTGTCGACCCTCGTATACTTTATATACAGTATCTGTAGTATCCCTGATGCCTAGTCTCAACTAGTGAAGGTTGTTCTTCTTTCTCACAGCAGTTTCTTCTTGATTCTTAACACAGTACTGCTTGAGGTAGTGAATAATTTAGCAGTTTTTGGACTGATGCGCCTGCAGTTTAGGCACAGACGATCTAACCGCTTCCGATTTGGTCTTAGTCACATAACACTTTGACTACTCACACATCAAAGGGCTGATTGCCACACCTTTTTAGCGATGACAGATACCACTAACCGACAAGCAACATAATTATGATCCACCTTTGAAGAAGTCGCTGTAATTGGGGTTACTGCAATGTTAAAAGACAGCTCTAGTTGAGTGATATTTAGGGTCTATTTTACATGGTTTTGGCCATCATTTTTTGTTGGTAATAATAACACTGTACACACCAAGTTAATTGCTGTGATCTGGGAACATGGCGACATGTCTAGAATGGACTCCAATGGGCAAGAAACAAACAGATCTTGGTTCAACTTTGACTTACACTCACTTTCAGTTTTACCTCAAAATAAACGTGTACAGTTGTCCCTAGTGTTTCCTGCCCCATTAGACTTTGCTGTAGTGATCTCAGTCTTCCTAAATATCAGCAATTATTTTGGGTTGTAAAATGTTATTTTAACCAGTAACAATGACAGCCAAACCTATGAACATAAGAACCAAGTAGTTTAAATGTTTTTGTCGACCCCCTCTATATTATAGTCTTGTGAGCTGAAATAAAATGTTTTCCAAATTAATTGTATTAGTCTGGGCCGAGAGATCAATAGACACAACATATTTTGACTGTAGGTGCTCTGCTGGCGCTGTGATTCACGTCTCGGATCTGTCTCTGTGAGAGGTTATTAAGAGTTTGTCCACATTGCATGTATCATCTTCTTCATATAAAAACTTAATGAAGCCTGTTGAGGCTGCAGCAGCCAAGTCTTTGAAGAAGGATGATAACGCGCTCTTAACACTTCTCTGAACCGTGGCGGAGTACATCACTTTTCAGACTTTTCACCAGGGATGTAGCTGTAGGGTCACTCCTCCATCCACCATGAATTTTTGGCAATTAGGCAGGGAAATGGCGAGAGGGTTTGGGTGGCGGGGGAGGGGATCCTCTATTATACCCCAGAGTAGCAGGTGAATGTGCTCTGAATACTTCTGTCTTCCTGCAATGCTGCTCAGTGTGTTACGGGAACGCATGCGGGGAACATTTGGGAGAAGAAGCTCTTTGATCAGTTAAATGTTGCGTGACGAGAACGCTGGCTGGCACCTTTACCTGTGTGCGTTAAGTGTTTAGAGCTCCGCTTTGAGATGCTGCGAATCTAGCTAGGAGCAGTCGGTGAACTCAAGCTGTCTGTGTGCACTCTGCCAGACCCAGTGAAAACTCGAGACAGGGGGTTGAAACTGTGAACACGTTCATGCCAGAGTCGCAACATGAGAAAAGAGCCTTTACTAAAACACTGATATCTATTTTAGATTATGGGGCCAGATAGTGGTAAATCCCAACATGAAGGTCAGGACCCCGTAAGAGGACGCAAGATCAATCAGAGCGGTCGCATGATGTTTATATTTGAACATTTTTCTCATCTTTGCTTTTTTATTGTGATATATAGGAAAGTTTTAGTTTTTTCTTTAAGTCTCTTAAAAACTATTCAAATAAATCAGCTTGAGAAGGTAACATCTCTCAAAAGAGCGCAAGGATACTTTGTTTCGTTCTAAAGCAAATTTTTTACAAATTGGATTGTATGTTTTCTTGCCATCAGTTAGATGAGAAGGTTGAAACCACTTAAATACATTTAAATATGAAGCTGTCATCACATTCATGTCACTATGCAACAAGCTTAGACTCCGGGAAGTCAGTGCACCCGGCCGAGAAACAATCCCACACATAATCCCCCGTTAACTACAAATTGTTGCCTTTTCACATCGTTTTTTGTACAGATTAAACAAACAAGAAGAGTTAATATGTGAGCTTGATAGGTGCCGGAAGGCAGATTTTGTTACCTTTGCACAGTCCAGGATAGCTATCTCCCCCCACTTTCAATCTTTATGCTAAGCTAAGCTAACCAGCTGCTATCTGTAGCTTCATATTTTGCACACGTGTGGGAGTGGTATCGATCCTGTTGTCTCACTTTCAGCAAGAAAGCAAATGAGCATCACTGCCTCAGAACACACGCTGCCATATCCACTGATCGCTGTCATGTTTCTCCTCTCGAACCTAATGGAAAACATCTGCTACAACATACTGCATGTGCACGGATACGATGGTCAGTCTGAAAAAAGCAGCCTGTTTAACCAACTAAATAAGACGTTCCACCGTCAGACACAATCTGCTCTGCTGACCTGATCAGAAGCCTCTCTCTCTCACATCCCCCCCCCCCCCCCCCAACGTCCATCACATTAAACCTCTTATTAGGGCTGGGTAGCTCCACCATCTTGGGAGTGATCTGTGATCTACAGCACCACAGCCAAGGAGAGGAAACACAGCACTAACTTTAAATGAGGCATCATCATAAACTGCCATGAGCCCGGGGGTGACTGGAGGTGCTGTGAGACTAGGTGAGGGCTATTTCAGAAGGCCCCAATTTCTGCCAGGTCACAGAGCACAGATCCACAACTGACATGAGCCAACACTACAATGCTCTCCGTTGAAAACACAGTCATTTTGGCACTGTGATGAATGAGATTAATGACTCTACTGTGTGTGTGTGTTGGTGTGTGTGTGTGTGTGTGGGGGGGGGGGGGGGGGGGGGGGCAGCCCGTAGCTGATCAGAAACACACTGTGGAGGTTTTAGTAATCAACATGGAGCCATCCGGGCAGGCCGGAGCCGGAGCACACGGGCAGCAAGGTGCTCTTGATCCACTTCCCCTGCCTGCTGATGGCTGAGGGGAAACAAATGTTCCGATCGTCCCAGCATCGCCCTGCAGAGGCGACACAAAGGCGGCGCGGCGAGCCGCTGGCACCGGGGATAATCCCGAGGATGTCGCTCGAATTTCGGTCGATCTGAAAGTAATACCGTATTTGCATCAGCCCCCCCAGCCCGACCCCCACACAGCCCAGCCTCGGATGGATGTCTAGCTAAAATTGGGGGGGGGGGGATTCCATTTTCAGTCGGAGCGCACCACAGCCCTTTAGCGCATCATAATAAAAAAAAAACACACAATCCACACCACGCCTCGGAATAAGATGACATAAAATAGCAGACAAAAAAACAAACACATCTGGCACACTCTGCACAAAACACAACAGCCTGCCATATTCCCAGCAGGCTGTCACATTCTACCATTTTTCAAGCATTTTGCACAGATGGGAGGTGTGAGGCGGGCGGAATGAGGAAACTGGAATGACATTGCGCCTGCTTACTGTAAAATAAATTCCCTCGGGGGATGGAGAGCCTCCGTTTTCCCTCTCGACTCCCCTCCTTTCCGACGTGCGAATTCCCCGAAATTCAGACCATGCAAAACAGGTAGTCGGTCGTTCCCCCCTCCGAAGTATTTGGTCCAGCGCGGCGTGCGGCAGGAGACGGCTGCAGGGCCAGCATCCGAGAGGACGGAGCCAGCTGTGGGGAGGAGGTGAGGAGGGAAGGAAGGAGCGGCCGGGTCCGGGGCGCTGCGCACAGGAGAGGAGGAAGGGAGAGCGGCGAGAGGTGCTCTCTCTCTCTCTCTCTCTCTCTCTCTCTCTCTCCTCTAGTTCACATACAACATCCCCCCATCCCTGCCAGACAGACTGACAGACGACTTTGGGTACCAGCGCCAGCAGCGACACCCACCGGTGATGAGAGGAGCTACAGTATGGGGGGTGATTAATGCCACGGGAGAGGCTGCAGCGGCTGCAAGGGGAGAGCTCTGTACGCAC
Source organism: Lateolabrax maculatus (assembly GCA_031216445.1). NCBI lineage: Eukaryota > Metazoa > Chordata > Actinopteri > Acropomatiformes > Lateolabracidae > Lateolabrax > Lateolabrax maculatus. The sequence goes on along the minus strand of CM062203.1, from coordinate 21,102,783 downwards.
GTACGGCATGTTGCTGCGGGTACACCAGGGCAGCTTAGAATCTCACAAATGCACATTAAAGTCCGACTAAAAACCACGAGTAGTTGTACCTTCTTGCAGGCTGAAATCTCGTCAAAGTGATTTTAAATGTATTATCATATGTTATCATGTATTCATATATTTTTGTTATTATTGAAAGGAAGGAGCAGAGGTCTTTAGGTATGGATTAACAATGCTCCTTTAGCCTTCAAGCCTCTGCATGGGCTGTGCACGTGTTTGACTGGGAACATCGGTGTTGAATTCTGTGACCCAAACATGAATTCAAGCTATGTTGCCACTGTAAATGCCTTATTTTGACAGTGCGCCCACAGTATTCGGAGAGGGACAGGTATGAGATACACAGAGGCTCCCAAACAACTGATAGCTGTTATCGCACAAACTCTGGTGCACAGGTCTGTCTGTGGAGCACAGCAACACCTCACCTGCCAGTATTTCAAACTTGTTATCCTCTAGTGTCACAGAAACTGATGGGTCGCAGATTTTGGTACATTGGAATCAGCTATCATATCTACCTTGCTATCACAAGTATCATATTTTGTAAACTTATATCCAAATTCCATGTTTGGCCAGACAGAGTATAGTGTTGTAAACTGCTATGTTGAATTGCAAACGTAGACAATTTCCAGTGAATCTTTCCCCTGACGCCCGTTTCAGCAAGCAAGTGTACATTGTTATCAAAATGAATCATACCATAACCTCTGATTTCACTGCCTCCTCAACATATTCCACACCACTGTGTCCCACCAAACCTTCCCCCCTTTGTTAAATTGGCTAAAATAGAATATATAATATGAGCACAGACACACATGCCAAATCAGGACAAAGCCTTTACTAGAGGGAGTTGGAACACAAATGGAGACTGGAAAAAGTTTGTAACCTAGTTGAACTGAGCTCTGTGTATCCTCTGACTCTTGTCTATCTCTGGCTCCATCTATATTGGGCTCCCTCTCGTTCTGTGTCTCTCTCTTTCAGTTCCTCTTTGTCTAACATTTCTTTGTTCAGTCAACTGTAAGCTATTTCCAAATGCCACAGTCAGTGGCATCAATGGCTAAACAAAATCTTGCACACATTGTTCTCGCACGCACTGTTTGCTTCATTGCACAAGAAATGACTGTTCAAATTATCTGTGCACGTTGCAGCGAAAATGTCATACTTTAATGGTGGAAGAAATATGACTATATACTGCGTATAAGGAGATGCACGCATTTATGGTGTAACACTGCACATTTTTAAGACCCTTAATGTGTTCTGTGACTATGAGCATGCTCTCCTCGCACTGTTCCTTGCAGTGTACTCCATTGGAGCTATTCTTATCTGTAGCCTATCCTCCACTGCTCTAATGACCTGACATCTCCACGGGGATCATTAAAGTTTCATCTGACCTAATCTAAAAATTGAAGTCCCCTTAAGCAAGGCACTTGTCTGCTCCAGTGAAGCTGCTATGTGTCCATCAGTAGGAAATATGGTTGCTCGCAGGTACCAGTCAGTGTGTGTGTGTGTGTGAAGGACGATGCTGCAGGGAGGACAAACACGCTCACTTATGTTAACACAAAAGAATATGTCAACCCGGGGATATTGAAGGCGGATAGTGTTGATGAGACAGTGCAGGGATTGTGCAGCAGTCGTGGGCTGTAGTCTGCACCGCGCTACGTCCGGCTTTTAAAAAACTGGTAACTGAAACAAACACAGCATCCACCTGCCACACTGGTGCACAGGGAGAGAGGCAGGGAGAGAGAGGGAGAGTCCATGGAGTGCCACCTAAGGAGGTGAGAACCACGATCATAAAGCTATTTGGAAGGTCATCGGTCATTTTTCTTAAATATATAAATATTCCGATACATGATTTGAAAGTTTGGCTTATAGACCCCATTTACATCTGGTATTAATATGGGATCCCTGTCTGGATAGGTCATCTGATCACAGGCCCGTGAATTTACCTGGTATTAATAAGTGTGCTCCTTATCTCGTTTTCGGCCACATTGTGATCAGATCTCTACGTGCAAATTAAGCTGAGCTGGTGGACTGAAATCAAGGCACCTACCAGGTCCAGGGAGGAGATTCAGGTGCATGGGCTCTACTTATTTTTCCTTTTAAGGACAACCGCTGCATGAATTGCCATGACATTTTGTACAGATATTCCTGGTCTTTTCTCCCCACTGTGTGAAGCACTTTAGGCTGCATTTTTGTATGAATGTGCTATATAAATCAAGTTGAGTTGAGTTGGTGTCCAGAGGGTGAATCCTACTGACTTTGCTGATGCCCTGACTTTTCCTCTGGCGCCCCCCTGAGGTTCACATGTGTGGTTTTGAGCGAAGTCTCAACAACTGTTGGATGAATTCCCATAAAATGTGGTACACACATTCACATCTCCCCCGGGATTAACTGTCATCGTTCTGATCCTCTGGCTTTTCAGCCGGCATTTGTCCAATACTTTGGTTTATGACACTAATGACATTCCCATCAGCCTCAGATGTACTTTGTGTTTTGTGTCTAATTTGGAAATTTTAGTATGCTAAGATGCTAAACTAAGATGGTGAACATGCTTAACGCAAACGCGCGCTTAGGATCAACATGTTGGCATTGTAATTGTCACTGAGTTACATTTAATTCATTCCAACTTTACCATCTATATTCCCAGAAAACTAACGTGCTATAAAAAGTACCGCTCTTGGTCTTAATTAAAATTTACTTGACAAAGCCAGTCAGATTAATACTGAGATTATTTCTTATCTCCAGAGCAGCTCCTCCTCTGATAAAGTCTTGTGTAGACTCAGGTCTGCTCAGGTTACAGCTAACCACATCTTCTGTAGTGAATAAAACATGACACTGCTTTTCGCTGAGGTCTGAATCACCTCTTTTTCTGTAGGAGCAGCTTGTAAAGAAATCCTTCCCTCTGAAAGTTAACCTTCAGAGACAGGAAGAAGATCTGGGCGGAGAGTGTTTGTCTGCTGGAGAGTGAGAACTGGAACGTTCATTGAAGATGCTGTATGAAGACGCTGCAGGTTTTACTGATCCACTCTGAACTGCCACAAACCATACATCCATAATGAAGAGTACGCAGCTGTCAGCACAGGAACTAGAGATCAACCTTAAACCAGTGCATCCATACAGCTGCTTATTTCTGCCTGATAAACTTGGATAACCCTCTGTTTTCTTGAGCACCAGGCATTTCTCCCATTACAACTTCAATTTTCTTCAATTCACAGAGGAGCAGTAAAATCTCCCCTGTGACTATTTATGACACTATTAGATTGGCCGAGCCTGTAGTGGAGTTTAAGTAGAAAGTAATACAAAAAACAAAAAACACAAAAAAACATTTGGAACTGCTCTTTAGCAACCTAATATGATATTTGCATTAACTGCATTATGCGGTATATTTTATTTATGACTAATAGTTGTTCAATTCCATAATTTCTCAGGTTTCATGGGCCAGCAGTCCTGTCTGCTGATCGTGTGGAGCATTATTGTGAAGGCAGTTACAGAGAGACACAGTGCAACTGGAAGAAAGCAAAGGGAGACGACAGAGAGGTAAAGCTCAGCAGTACAGACAGCCAGCGAATAAGTGAGCTGTGCCTCTGTGGTTCCTGTCACCAGCACAGATCTGAAGGTAAAGTGGCACGGCACGACTTCTGAAGCTGGTGGGAGTTTGCCACTAATCAGATTCCTTTTAAAAAACTTCCAGAGTGTGTCCCTCTGAGATCCTGTGCCACAAGCACAAAGAGGGGGAGATGTTTCCACAGCAACGCGGTCTGTATCTCGCATACTGGTCGCTGTTTGAGCCGGAGTCCCGGGGGTTTAAAGGTTATCACAGATTACGTTTCTTTTTTTTTTGTATATTGCACCTGTTGTTTTCCATGATTTAATTCATGAGAAGGTAACTGAAATTGTCATTTTGTTTTTTCTTTACAATACAGATGGAATTATCGGGAGAGACTCTCACATTGTTGTTTTGCATTAAATAAACTGTCATAATCATATGACCACAATATATTTGTTGACTGACTCCAACAGTGGAATAACAATTGGAGTTAATTCACTTATCTGAGGTTTGTTGTTTTTTTCAAATTTGTGGTGATGATTAATTGGCAGGGGCAGCTGTATCTATTTATGACAGCAGCGTCATCCTGTGGTGTGAAAGGGTACTGCACACAATTATGTTCTAGCATTATCTTTTTCTATTATCTGATCTAGTTTCACATCATCATAGAAGAACATATGTTCTCCACACTAACGCACCATGTGTCACTGAGCACACAGCATCTGTTTTCAAGCAATCATTCACTCTAGAATGGGTATTTATAGAGAAATATAGTCGATAATGAATCAAAATGTGTCTTAGTGTGAACTCCAACCTCATCTGAAGGCAAACAGAAAACAGTTTTTTTGTCATGAATCATTCTGCCCCTGTTATTATGGAGATGTCAGACTTCTCACGCTCAGCTTGACCCCTGGATGATGAATGAATTTACTCAAGGCAGAGTGCACGTGAAGATGAACTAACTATTCTGAATGTGAGCTGCTCTATACATGGTTTACCCTCTGCTGCATCACATGATACTGTAGGTTGTAAATTCAATAGCTGTGATAAGAATAAAAACATGCCTATATAGTGTTTAACTGTAAACCCTCACTGATATTGTTGTAGTTATCCTGATTTTTTGCTGCCTTCATGTGCTGTGGGAAATATAAACGTAAGGAGTTCAGAGCATATTGAATGCAGTTGTTTGTGTCACTATATTTTTCAATATTGCCACTATTTTAAATTAATTTAATTTATTTTGTCATTTTAAAAAAATATATTTTCAATCTGTCATTTTACCTGTATTTGTAGTTATATTTTACTTTATTTAAGTCTCCACTGTAGAGCACATCATGCTGCATGCTCTGAAATGTGCTAGGCCTACATACAACACTTATCCGTTAACTGATTAATGTGGACTTTTCCTCTCCATGTTTTTCAGCTAAAACCTTGCTTATGTTTCCACTGAAAGTACAGTACAGAATTTCGTTTTCATCCATCACTCTCTGCTGACATTTTACCAATTGTTTTGAATGAAAACAACAGCCAAATAGCCCGAAACCCCACAGAAAGACAGATGCATCGACCTCTCAGTGTGTCCTCTGAGATTTACGAGTCGGTCGCGAACGCCGCGCGGGCCCCGGTGCTTCCCGGAGCTCTCTCCTCGCATCCTTTTGTGCCCGCTGTCCAATCAGCGCTCAGATGCGGTGTGCTGGCTCCTCATTGGTCGCGAAGGAGGAAGATGCGACGGCCATGGAGAACAGGCAGGGGACTTCTCCAAGCATCCCACCGATCTGACTGAAAATACCGAGATTATTTCCAGGCGTCGACTGGTCGCGGTGCGCGGCGCGGGCCCGTGGGGCGGTGTGCTGCCGGTCGCTGCCCGGTGTCGGGGTGCTGCCTCTCCTGTTTCGTCTGTTCTGTCGGCTCGTCTGGTGTGATGTCGGGCCCGCCGCGCTGCTCTGTGGGTGAAGTCACTCCCTAGAAATGAAGCTCGGGGTTACACCATTGGCAGAGCTATCAGTGAAGGTACGGACGCGCTGAAGCGGGACTTTGACGCGGTACATTACGGTGGGAGTTGTTACGGGACCCTGATTCGACCTGCGGTCCCGGGTTCCCACCTGACTCTTGACTTGTGGGCCCAACTGTGGCCCGGCTGCCTGGTTCAGCATTACTTCAACGTGAAGCTGTGGCAGGGAATGTGAAGCAACACTGTTCAGACCTGAGACATGAGCGTCATATAGTGATGCTTGTAATAGGGAGTTCAAATGAAGTTATTTTTATTATGAAATATCATTAAATGAAAAGTACAGTCCTTTAACTGCCTCCTTGTGTACGAAATTTGTAGAGTATATATGACAACTCATAGGGTTGATGTTATATCATCAGTTTCAGTAGTTCAAACTGTTTGAACCCCCCCCCCCCCCCTCCGCAGGTGTTGCTGTGTGGACGATGCGCGAGCGATGTCTGATGTTGAGGCCACGTACGCGGACTTCATCGCCTCCGGCAGGACGGGGCGCAGGAACGCCATGCACGACATCCTGCAGAGTCCCAGTGACCCCGAGGGACGGGAGCTGCCCCTCACCCTGTCCCTGTCCCAGCTGCACATCAACGCCGGAGGGGGAGGTAAACTACTGCGCCTCAGCGTACTGCACTGGACTCCTTCGGACTCATCTTCACGTGTCTTTTCATCACCCCCAAAAATCTCATCACCCCAAGATTGTCTCATTGTAATGGGGTCTGTCCAGTGAAAACAGCTATTTACCCTCTCAGTCTAAATCCACTTTTTTGACGTATTTGAGCATTTTTTGCAATTTGTTCAAGCTAAAACGGGCTGTAAAGTTGTTACTAAAGCTTTTCAAAATCCAACCAAAAGCAGAATCTGAGCCAGTCGATAAAGCTGTACACCACTTATCGACGCCCTGTAACATCCACATAACATCAGCATCGCTGTTTTAGGTCTGTACACCAGCTCTACCTACACAAGTCTCAGTCACAGAGTGATTTTCTCCTTGTCTTTTCTTGCGCAGTCATCCTCTCTCTGTTGAATTTCATACAACATTGCTGTGAACGGCTTCCTGGAGGGTAGGAAAAAGCCCATCCTTCAATATAACAAGACTAAGAGCCGACAGCCATGCCAGCCGCTCTGTGAGGCCGTACTTACTGTAGGAAGCAATGCTTTGAGCTGAACGCTAACGTGAAGAAACATGCTCGCAATATAACAATGCTCCCATTTGCTAGTAAGCACTAAGACAGAGTACAGCTGAGGCTGATTGGATTAGAGTTTTTTTTTTTTTTTGCAGACATTAGGTCATAAACAAAAGTATCTGGCCAATAGAAATTTCCATCTGATTATGGTGCTAGATGAAAAGTCAGTCTTGAATCTTGAATGTGTATAAGATATTAGTCTAAAGCCTAAAACATGCAAAAACACTGCTATAACCCTATCAATATTTACATCCTGTAGTTTTTAAGTTTAAGTTGCCTTTCCCTTTTCTCTGCAGACGGAGACGACACTGAGGACAGCCAGAGCTCCTCTTCCTCCTCGGCCCACAGGGAGGCGGAGCAGAGGAACAGCTAACCTGCCACGCGCTCCTGCCGGTGGACGGAGAGTTGCGAGAGGGATTCCAGCCGCCGTTGTGACGAAGCCGCTTGTCCAAAGCGGGCCGGTAGCCGGAGGGTAGCGCCACCACTGATGAGGTGCCTACAGGCAGGGCACTGACCCCCAAACTCCACTGTAGAGGTGCTGTGCTGCAATGTGATCACCCAGTGCTCTCATGTCCCCGTGGCTCTGCAGTGCGCTAGAATAACAGACTGTTGGCAGGGGTGTATTTCAGAGTTGGAGTGAGCAGAAAGACACATTGGTAGCTCTTGTACAGCTGATTTTACTTTCAGTCTTAGTTACTAAACACCCAGGCTGGTTGATTGGAATAAAAAAGAGAAAATTAAACAGAGGTCCTGTGCGAGTTTTGTAGTTGTGAAGGCAATTTGTGAGACCACTGAGACGTGCTGATGTAATGGATCACAGTGGGAGTAGCATGTTTGTAGTGAGGCTGATAGAGATTACATTGCCAGTTAATGGCTTGTGCTTCCTTTAAATTGACAACACTGTAGAGGGAATTGGACTACTCAGCTGCAGTAGGGCTGGAGAACACGATTAACAAAAAACACTGAGGCTTGGTTACTTTACCTGTTGAAAGGTGTGTTCACTGATTGTGTTGTGTTTGATGGACCAAATCCAGTCATATGCTGTATGTGAACCTGTAGAAAAAGCAGCAGACTGTAGCAGAGCACTGGGGTGGTGTTCTGTTGACACAAGCAGTACTCAATAATACATTTACAGTGAGTATGGATGACATATTTCAATGGCTCAGTGGTTTAAAAAAAAAGAAAGGATGATGGTGTTCTATCTTTTACAATGTTTATACTTTTGTTTTTTTACTTTTCTAATGATGCCATTATAATCACAACCTTAAAGGAGTAGTTTGACATTTTTGGGAACTATGCTTGCTCTCTTTCTTGCCAAAGTTAGATGAGAGGATTGATACTGCTTTCATTTCTGTACACTAAATATGTAGCCAGAGTCAACCAGAGGGTTAGTTTAGTTTAGTGTAAAAAGTGGAATCAAGGAAACAGCTAGGTGGCATGGTTCTGTCCAAAGGTAACAAAATCTGCCTACCAGCACCTATAAAGCACAAATTAACAAGTTATATCTTGTTTGTTTAATTTGTTAAAACGTCAATGAGCCGTTTTATGTGGGGGCCATATTCCGAACAATTTCTTGGCTGGGACCAGTGGCCAGGCAACCTGCGGAGTATTTACACTTTGGTTTAACAAATGAGATATAACTTGTTAATTAGTGAGCTATTAAATTACTGGGAGGCAGATTTTGTAACCTTGACCTGCAAACTACATGTGTAACTTTGCTGTGGGTTTCCGGGTGTTTTATGGGCTTCCATTAGCCCACAGATGAGCTGAGCGCGTTCGTCCTTTTTCTGTTCGTAGTGTTCGTGCATGTACTTTGGTTTCCTGGCGAAGGAGCCACAGTTTTGTGAGTCATATTTTAGACAACAGGTGTTGATTTACGACCAGCCCCAGATAAACTAGGTGGCTAAGCTCAGCTGACCTGCTGCTGGCTCCAGCTACACATTAATGGTGAGAGTGGCATCAATCTTCTCATCGAACTCTCGGCAGTAAAGTGAATAAGTGCGTTTCCCAATATGTGGAACTATTCCTTAAATGTAGATATGCAATACTCAGTGGAGCTTCCAGTGTAACACGTTTATGTGAAAGTTTCTATCTCTGACATTGAGGCTGAACTACATTCCTGCTTTTTTGTGTAATAATGGATACATCCCATAATCATCATCCGCAAAGACCATCATGCATGCACTGTTGACACTGTGTGTTTTGTTGTTTTTCTCCCCAGTATAATCTTACTGTAATACTGCAACTTAACTTGTGTCCCATTCTTATTCATACCGATGATAACAGGGCAAATATAACTGCGTTGTATAACACTCATTCAATCAGGTTTTCAAGTTAAACTGCAGTAAACTGCCATGTGACTTGTATAGTGACTCACACCCGCTTCAGCAACACCGTGGAAACCCAGCTGTTCATTATTCAGCATGTAGAAATATGGCAGGTGCATGATTCTGCTAAATGTGTAGGTGTTTGTCTGATTGACTATAACCATATTTTCTACCCTATGTGTCAATAAATAACCGATGACAGTAAAACGGAAATTCTCTCGTCTTGTTGTACTTCTGCCATGTGGCCATCAGGTGGCACTGTGGGAGAATTTATAAAAGTTCACACTTAAACGTTTGACACTCAAAGTGATTAATACTAAATACTGTATAACACACATTTATCCATTATTAACACATTTGAAATTAAGTATTTTATCAAAATAAATAAGGAAATGTGAGATGTTTTCAGACACTGTCGGAGTTCCTCAAAGGGATTCTGTTTGTTCATGTTTTTTATGACATAGTGTAAAACTGTAAAACTCTTCCCTACTTCAACTAATAAATTTGCAGTGTTTCCGTTTATAAATACCAAAACAGACCATCTGTCTGCTGTGCCCCAGTGTGTGAGTGTCTGCTCGTGTCTGTTTGCTGATTATGCAAATAATCATTAGACAATTGTACCAGGAAGTTTCAGTAAGAAAGAAAAATCCCCCAACCAGTTTCTCCAAGTTCCTCATTCTGTTGGCAACAGAGCATGTCGACCGGCTGACCCACAGAAGAACACCACCAGTCTGTCCGACTGCCGGTCTGTCAGTCAGTCTGATGAGAAACACAGGAGAAGAAATCTGAGGACAAAAAAACTTCTTCATAGCGGATTAACTGTTCACTCTATCACCAGGGATACACACTCAAAAGAGGTAAGCAAATGCATGTGTGAGGTGTGAATGACAGCAGTCAAAGATGTGCATCAGTGGATTGTGTGATCAGTCTGTTCATACTCACACACACACACAACCGAAGAGTTATTATGTTGACTTTGTGAGATAAAGTTGCGGTTGAGTGACAAGACTGGGAATTATATGCTTATCTGTGATTTTAAATGTATCAATCCATTGCAGAAACTTACTTTCATACAGTTTATTTAAAAAGTTTTCAGTTCTTGTTGGACGTTTCTTGAAAGTAAAGGACTGTTTTGTACTCAGTATGGGTGGTTTGGAAAAACCTCTAATTTAAAGGATATTTTGTAAGTTGTAATAAATCACCTGTTTAACTTAACTTGATGTAGGTTTTAGTTGGCAATGCAGTATATGTATATATATATGATGAATATATGTGACTATATATCTAATTCTACAGTGGATTATGTCCTCTCCTCTGTCTCCTTTCGTTCCCTCCACATTTTGGTTCACTCCATTGCCAAAGGAGGAAGTCTGTATATTGGTCATTGCGTAGCACATTGTGTGTGTGTGTGTGTGTGTGTGTGTGTGTGTGTGTGCTCCTAATCTGATCAGACCCTTTATTTCCGGCTGTTTGCTGACTGTCAAGTAAAAACTATGACAGAGGCACTGAACTAATAAAGCACATAACCAATATCAAACTGCCAGTAACAGTTGGTTGCAACACTTTTTAATTCATGTACCATGACTCAGTGACAAATGGATTCTTGTCTAGTTTTATATTTAATTCTATATAGATATGTCAAGAACACACTGAGCATCAATTCTGGTTTTCAGGTGTGCCCTTTTTTTGTTTGCCATCCAGTAGATGTTGAACCAGTTTTTCCTAATCCTTGTCCAAACAAGGTCAGGGGCTGACCTGAATCCCAACTGTATCATAAACTTAGTTTCCTTGGGAACGAACGTACCAGTATGTGGTTTATAAGGGTGAGTGTAAAGGTGTGTTAACTATTGAATATATGTGGGTAGTTTATAGCCACGATAGCAGCGTGGCTCTAAGGATGGCAATGTTGGTCGTCCACCATTTTGGTCCAGACTGAAGTAGCTCAAAAGACATTCATGTCACCCTAGTGAACCCTACTGTATTTTCGGATCCCATTACTTTTCCTATAATGTCACCAGCAGGTCCTGTGAAATATGTCAACATCTACTGGATGGATTGGCACAAACTTTGTACAGACATTCATGGTTCCCAAACAATGTTTGTGGTTTTTAAACCAAATGGATGGATTGTGCTGAATTTACAACTAATTCTGAAGGGGACATTCAGATATATTTGTCACTGTGAGCATGTCAGCAGGCTAACACTCCAAACAGAGATGAGGAACATGGACCTCATTATACTTTCTAACATCAGCATGTTCACAGAGAGCATGTTCCCAGACTTTCCCATTAGCATTAAGGTCCCAAGCTGTGTCTCATTTCGGATATTTCCATTAGTACACTATGTTGTAGTGCACTGTTTACACTACGTAACGTATTTACTTGCATATTGGGTGAATTTCGACGGGGTAGTGTTGTCCAAAATCGAACACAGCCGTTCAGTACTTACTGGAAATGAAGCTCCTTCTTCTACCAGGTGGAGCATTATCCCCAACATTTGACCACGATTGTCACCAACATAACTGTCTGCAGGTTTGTGTGCCCACTTGATTTCAGTTCATTTTTATTAAAGCTGAACGTGCTTTTACTTTTACCAGCAAATCAAGCCAATCAAGCCACAACCAAGATGGCGATCTGTTAAGCGGGCGTGTCCAGCGCTCCAGTGTTCCACACTCAACTTTTTGACCGTTATGAGTACACCATCCCGGTACTCCCATACTCCCAGTGCACTGCATTTATCACAAACTTAATTTATTCGGGAAACTTAAGTACAATGTGGTATACAAATGTGCTATCAAAGTGTGTCTTTAGCTGCACTTGGAGGTCAGAAAACAAAAGTTTTAACCTTTTGATTTTACAATGGGTTGTATGTGGTTGTTCCTCATTGGTGATTCCTCTTGACCTCTGACATGTGGCCTACTTTTTTTCTGACTGGGCAGACACATTTTAATGTCCATTGTCCCCTTATAACTTCTGTTCTAGGTTTCCTGCTGGTTTAAAGAGCATCCATTGGCCCACAGATTAGCTAAGTGTGTTCCTCTTGTCTCTGTTTGGGTTGTTCAGTCATGCACAGACAGTATAGTTCCCCAGAGGAAGAGCCACAGTGTTTTTCTTGTTTTAGAAAACAGGTGTTAAAACAGGACCAACATGTACTTCTGCTACTGTGTTGCTTCAATCTCCCTGCATTGCTTTAACAGTTTATTTTATCTAATCTTATTTTATCGTAGATATTTACTTGTTGTCTACTTATGCTCCTTTGGCCAACATGCCTTTATGAAGGTTGTGTTTGTACTGTCATTTACACACAACTACTACAAGCAGTTTATGTTGCAGTAAAGTGGAACTTCACAGTCAGCTGGACTCAACCAAACTCTCGCATTGTATGCAAATAATCTGCAATTAAGGTGATGATTAATGTGCACACACCAAGGTTAAATATGGCAGTGGAAAAGCAATTCAATTATTATTATGTCAGTCAGTTTAAACATTAACAAACACCAACCACTTTAGCAAGCGGAATAGGCCAAAAGTAGGAACATTATAAAATAACGAAAGAAGAGAAAATCAAAACTCAGGTAAATAACAAAAAGAAGAGATAAACAATGAGGAAGTAAACACTGAACATTTAACAAACAGTATACTGTACTAGATTTAATAAAGCTGAAAATACCAAGCTGGCAAAGTGGTTAAATATTCTCTAAGGGGGCCAAAGTTTGAATAAATATGTCAGGTTTCCCCAGGGAGTTTCTGCTGGATGTGAACTTCGACTAAAAACTAGTTTTACTCACTGTTTATATGAGTCTGCAGAGTCTGTGGAAATAGTACAGCACCATTTGCAAATGACTCTCATAGTTGAAATTGATGCATACAAGTCTATAACTGTGCACTTTAGCGAGGTGCATGCAGTGGTAGATGAAGAATTCAGATCCTTAACTTAAGTAAAAGTACTCATACAACACTGTGAAAATACTCCACTACAAGTAAAAGTCCTGCATTCAAAACCTTACTTTAGTAAAAGTAAATATTATCAGCCAAATGTACCTATATTATCAAAAGTAAAAGTGATCATTGTGCAGTAAAATGGTCCCTGTCAGTGCTTTACTATTATATCTGATGTTTTTGGATCATTATTACTGCGGCATTAATGTGTATGTAACATTTTCGTGCTGTAGATGTTTAAGGTTGTGCTAATATCAACTACTTTATATATACTTATGGGTAGTTTAATCCTCAGCAATGCATCATGGTCCATAAGGTCATCATGTGTTTGTACCGTCGCTGTCCTGTGAGAAACACTTACTGTATCTCGAAAAAGTCCACTTTTCATTAGTTCAGAAAAACAGCTTGTTTCAGCTTTGATGCATTTTCCAGCTAATCCAAGAGGGTTTTAAATAATTTGTTTATCTTAAGAAGTAGGAGAATTTTCTCAAATCATAAAGGAAAATCACTAGATTTGGAGTTATGTTGTTTTCATTGGACAAGAAGGGTATGATAGATTGTAATCTGAAAAGAATAAAGTTTTATAAAATGGAAATACTCAAGTAAAGTACCTCGAGTTCGTATTTTAATACAGTACTTGAGTGAATGTGCTTAGCTACATTCCACCACTGGGTGCATGTGTGGGTGTGTGTTTCCCTAAAACTACAATACAGCAGGTGCCACTGGGATGTGTGCTAATAATTCTAGTCTTCCTCTTTAAGGCCCTTTTAAAATTACCACAGACTGTGGCGAGTCTTATATATAAAGTGCCAGGTGCCAAAAAAAAGTGGTGATGAAAAAAAGACATATGCCCAAATGCCTCTCTCTTTCATAGTGTGCTCATCATTGACATGGTTATCTAGGCTGTGGTCTCTTTGGTTTTTCCTCTTGTGGCCCCTATACGCATATTTTGAAACACTATTTGTCACACAGGAATCATCTCTTGAAAGCTTTTGTGGGCTTCCTGCTGTTTAGCGGAAAACAAGCGAGCCTTAAACCACAATAACAAACTACGATACAGATAAAACATAAAGGGTTCAGGTTTTTTTACCACTTGTCACTGTGGGAAAAGTTTCTGAAACAGCACTTAAACAAACCCACTAAAGATGTGAAAAAATGTTTACTGGAAAATAAGACCAATTAAACTCTTAATTTAGTTAGTGTCATCCAGGCTCACTGCTGATGAAACTCAAATGGGAACTGTATTACTCTTTCATATTCTCTCCTCCTGTGTACTAACTATACATGCTGCCTGCATTAAGATCACTGGCAAAGTTTGTTTTCCGATCCAAGAAGTGTCACATCCTCATAAAACACAAAAGTAGTATGGAGGAGCGCAAGTAGAAGCAATAAGTTTGACATCGGTGATACTGGAGGGTTCAGGTTTAGGCTACTAGTCAGTCAAGTCAAACTTGGTTTATATAATCCAACATTACAAATTACAATTTGCCCAAGGGGCTTTAAAATTTGTACAGTGTACAACACCCTCTATCCTTAGACCTATCCTGGCTGCTTCCTCTGCAAGCCGCTTCACAACCCACCTCCACCCCAGCTCCTCCCTTCATGCTGTGTCTGATTAATCAATGTCATGTCTGTTGTCATTGATGCCTGCTCTGTTCTGTACCCTACGGGGGAGTCCTTTCTGCTGCTCTCCCTGCCTTAGGCTTTCCACGTATGCACCTGGAAGGGCAGGAATGTCCCAGAACAGATCACACCACCAAATATATCTAACTGCAAATATATCTACTGCATGTAGATCAAGTTTCTTTGTCATAGTGGTCCGGACTGAAGTCTGTTTGCTGTCACCATTGACGCTCACCAATTAGCTGATAGACTTGCCACGTGACCTGTGTATAATCAAAGAGCATACCATTTAAATCAGGTTCTCTAGCATCATTTCTAGGAGACAGGGGTGATTGTGCAGTTTGTTTGTATTATCACAAAAATCTCAAAAGGCCAGCTTTTTAATTTTCAGCAATGGGGAAAGTACATCTACTCCTTACTGTACTGTAATGTACAATACACTTCTTCTCCACTATATTTCAGAGGTAAATATTGTACTAAATACTCCACTAAATGTATATGTCAGCTATAGTTACTAGTTACTTGTTGGATTAGATATTTCTGTCAAATAGGGTCAGTTTAGAAAATACGATACATTCCTCTAGATTGAACTACCCAACAAAATGTAAAGTTGTTTCTCCTCGACCAGCTACAACATTAAAATGGTGCTGAAACAATAATGCATCAGTTATAATAAGCCAGTACTATAATGTACAATTGTTTAACACAGACATTGCTGTAAATAACAAGTGCCTTTACTTTTGGGTGCTAATTCTTTGGTACTCGAATCTTGAATGCAGCACATTTACCTGAAAAGGAGCATTTTTACTGTAAATTGGGATATTGCTGCTTTTACTTTACTGAAGGGAACTAAATACTTCTTCCAGCACTAATATTCAGTTGTCCCTCAATATATTTTGCATAAGGTAACATGCAGAATATACACAAATACAACTCTCTCTTCATATTACACTCTTGATGCACTGACCAACCAGTGGCAAAAAAAATTGTGTGATGCGTCATTTGGACCTCAAGCTCTAGAAGCATGGCTGTTTGGGGTTTTTACTGCTGCTCATGCTTCATACTTCATGATCATGTGTGGGATTTGGATCAGGTGGTGATTAGGGCTTTCTTATGAGATACAGATCATACTGTGGTTTACACACCATAAGCATGTAGTGTTAAAAATCGATGTAATTGTCCTTTACAGATGATTCCTTTCACATTTTGAGCATGGCGCATCCATTAAATTGTAGGCTACACTTACTGCTGATTCTTAGTTTCCAATTTAACTCTTAAAAAGGGGAAAAATCAACATGTCATAGGTTTGGTTCTGTGATATTTTTACGTTCCAGAACGGAAAAGTCACAGGTGCGTGGTACCAAATATGTTATGTGATTGTTTCAGCAGCATTTTGGTTCACTCTTCCTTTTTCTCACTTCCTCATGCAGGAAGGATGGGCTGTATGAAGTCCACGTTGAGCGCAGATCTAAACGGAGGTGTGGAGGGGAAGATCAGCCAGCAGACTGTACGTACCGAGCAAACGCACTATGTCAGAGACCCCACCTCCTATACAAAAAACAACATAGTAAGTAGTCAGACAGCTGGGCTGAGTAAAATCAGAATGTATACACAATAAGACACAAATTTTTGCTCTCTTAAATAACTTAAGCAAAGTGTTATGCAGCTGATTTGAGCCCAAAGTGACAAATATCAATAAAAATCATGCATTTTACAGTTTTTTAATGTGCCCTGGTAAGTAAAAAATTAAACAAATGGAATAGATGAGAAGAGCATTTTGCAATTCAGATGCGTATAGTATATAGTATAGATAGTGAGTCCGATATTTCCTAATGAACAGAACTTCCCTGTCTGACACGATGCCATCTAGCAGAAGGAAATAAAAAGATTGTGAAAGTCTGTAGTCTAGAAGTGATAACTGTGTCTGTTAAAATGATGGAATATAGATGTTTCTGACCCGGAAAACTCTTGGTCGGCCTTTGCAGGATGACTCCCTGTTACCTGGCCAGGTGTTCCAAAAGATGGAAGGTATTCTGTCTTTGTTTGTTTCTTTCCCTCATGCTTTCTCTCATAAAAGTATTTAGGTTTCCATTTGTCTTAACAGACTATACTGTAACATTTCTGCTAACATAAACACAACAATACTCATTCTGACACCTTTGATAAAAGGAAACACACACCTGAAGTGACCTAGCTAACCAGATGTTACATCTTCCAGACTAGTTTAACGCAAACTAGTACTAACATACTGTGTTCAGTTATATCTACATTATGTGGAACCTAAAATGAAAACATTGTAAAATTAAATCAAAACATTAAAACTACATTAAAGTATTTTCAACTGACTTACAGTTGAAATAATATTTATTACTAACACAACTATTTATTTGGTTGAGGTTGGTGGTGAATGGTTCTGCCAGTCTGATACATTATGTGGTCTCCACTGCAGGATTTAAATAAGCTGTGGGCCTTTTTATTTTGTTGTACGGTATTAACCATGTCAGTATCTTTTTCTGTTTCCTCTCTTAGAGCAAAAGGGAGTCGGTAAAATAATGGTCAGCCTTTACCCGTATGAAGCTGTGCATCCCGACGACTTGGGATTCAAGAAGGGAGAAAAGATGAAAATCTTAGAGGAGTGAGTGTCTGATATTGATGATAGACTGATTCAACTCCATGAAATGGTATTCATCATTTATATAACGCCTCGTGTAAGGCAAGATGAACGCTTACGCAAGCTGCCAAATGCAGGAGACAGTTCACCGTGACCTCTTCAACCCTGATAGACCACTGGTCCACTCCTCATTACAGACTGTTGCGTCACCAAAAAGTGTTCAAACTCACAGAACATATTTTAAATTCTAGTGAAGATCCAAAAGTTTCAAATGACACCATGTATTTCAGGCTGAAGTTGAAGAAGTACTCATTAGATGATGCTTAAGACTTCAATTTGATGAAGTGGTGCATCCATTAAAAAAACAACGCAAGCTGTATAATCACAATGAAGTGTTGGAACAAGCTGATGAATAGATATGTGATATTATTATCTGTATAGAATATTTGTTCTTCTTTAAAGCCACTTTAGATGGAACTTAATGGGTAAATCAGGGTTCAGGAGGCTAGTCTAGCACTTTCGAACACCTAGGGTGTACAGAAGGTACTCACTGACTATCAAAGAAAAACAATGATTGTGCTAAAATAGATTGATATTTCCTGCAGACATGGGGAGTGGTGGAAAGCAAAGTCTTTGATAACCAACAAGGAAGGATTCATCCCGTCCAATTATGTTGGCCAAGCTGACACCATGGAAACAGAGGAGTGAGTAGCTTCAGCCCACTAAATGACTTCTCAATAAACGGCTTTTGGTTTCTTTTCTGTAAAGAGTCTCATTTGAGAAACATTTTGTTTCATGCTGACAATGTACATTGTAAAAAAGGAAAAAGTCAATCCTATATTATTCTTTATTTACTTCCTAGATTTAATCACACAAAAAGAGAATTTTCAAGCTTTAAGACTATCAAGGTGCAATTTGTAAAAATGGGTGAAAAATCACTATGAATATGAGAAATATGTCCATTTTGTATATTCAGTGCATTTCCTCTTCATTGCAGTTGGTTTTTCAAGGACATCACAAGAAAGGATGCAGAGAGGCAGCTTTTGGCACCAGCAAACAAACCAGGTTCTTATCTTATCAGGGAAAGTGAAACATCAAAAGGTATGGGAATCTCTACAGCCCTGAGAGACAGATATCCATACATAAACATTCCCCACTTTCAGCATATGAAGTGCAGACTCCTGCTTCATTTAAACCACTTTGACTCCCTAGTCACTCTCTTTAACTTGATGCTTTTTTCCACAGGAAGCTACTCACTGTCCATCAGAGACGTGGACACCCAGGGGACAGAATCAGTCAAACACTATAAGATCAGGATGTTGGATAATGGCGGCTACTACATCTCTCCCAAAATCTCCTTCCGTGACATCGGCGGCATGATTAAACACTACCACAGTGAGTACGGCTCCAGAATGGAGGCACTTAATATCCTCCATTCAAGACATGTCCCCCTCTAATATGTCTGGTATCAGTTGTGCTTTTATTATCAGTTGCCTAAACCTTTACTTATGAGAGAAAAAGATTTCATAGCTAATGATTTATTCAAACTTGATTCAGTCCCAGTATTTAAAGATTACTTGAATTGGTGTGCCAAAATTGGACTAAAGCAAGGATGCCTTAGTTCTCAGTGTCTGTGTATCTGTGCCTTCTAGACAAAGCGGATGGCCTCTGTCGTAAACTGGAACATCCATGTGTAAAACCCCAAGCTCAGAAACCGTGGGCTAAAGATGCCTGGGAGATTTCCAAAGAGTCTATTAAGATGGTGAAGAAACTTGGAGCTGGGCAGTTTGGAGAAGTCTGGATGGGTGAGTAAAGAAAAAAAAAAAATGTAGCCTTAATTTAATCAATAGTGTTGAGGGCACATCTACTTACTTAATCCCCTTCACCCCCATGGGACATAAGGCTTAATGAGCTCCCCAAAGTCCTCCTTGTGCTGTTACCTTGTCATGGTGGAGAGGCTTGTGTGTCTCAAAGTCCCTGAGAGCTAGGCTGGTGGGAGTTTTAGTTCCCAGCAGGTTCAACAAAGCCAGACTTGGTCTCAGCTGGGGTGTTTTACCATGATTAAGTCATTACCTCATTAATTCTATGACATCAGTATGATTACAGGAACACAAGTTGTATTTTACATTGCGTTGAGTCAACAAAAAACAGGAAGAGGACACAGAATCTTAAAGCAGATGGCTAAACAAATGAAAGGCTGATAGATAAATCACATTATTTACATGTTTTAGTAATGCAAATAACTCAACTTTTCACTGAAGAAGCAAAGATCCTAGTTGGGGCACAGTGGGGTTTATGTGAAATGTGGTCTTTATTTTAAGAAACACAAATAATAAAATATACATTTGATGTGCGGTAGATACATCCACATGATTACACCAATCCCACCCCAATTAGTTTATAATAGCACCTTGAAATATAAAAGCAATTGGCAAGGGGAATGTGACTTTTTCAGGTCAGAGGATTTCTAATTCTTTTCTCTCGTTTATTGTAAATTCAGAGCTGCAGAAGTGAACTGTACGGGGGAAGTTCCATTTCCCCCTAATTAAAACAAAAATTACTTCCTTCTTTTGTTACCCATCACATATTTTGTCCAGAACTGATTGCTGTCTCTGGAAATACGCTCCAATGTGTCCTCTGGCCCGGGATGGTCACATTCATGTGTTGTCAGTTTTATCATCAATGTAGGAAATGTTTGAGTCTGAGTTTTATTGCACAGTTATATGTGCAAACCTTGCCTAATACTTATTTATATTCCAGAGATTAAACATTTTCTAAGGTTTATTCTGAAGACTCATTTCATTCAAAACATATTCCTGTTAAGCACTTACACAACTGCTGCTGCAATTCTTTGAAACAAGAGGGAAGTATGTGACAACATAGTAGTGAAAAAAAGTTTTATGTTACCTCTGTGGGTGGGTAATAATGGGGAAGTTTGGGTCCTGGTCTCAGGCATGCGGTTTATACTGAAGTATAAGTAGTAGTGTTTAATTATTGAGGGTTTTTTCTTCATTGTTGATAATGATAAAAAATACACTGAAAAACTGAATAAATGCCAAAAAAAAGGATGAAAAAAGAAATTCTATCGAACCTGGTGCAGCCAATTTCACCGACAGCATGTTATGAAAGCCTCAAACACTGAAATACACTGTGAAAATAGGACATAACATCTCTATGTGGAGGGAGGACAGGATGTCACCATCGTGCCAAAATAACAGAGTCCAAACTAGCCACAACTTACATGACACTGTCTGAGAATGCACTGTTAGTTCTCCCTATTCCACTGGTGCCACCAACAGCCTAAACTCACACTACTGTAACTCTGTGTGTAACCCCCTAGCTATTTCTTTATAGCACATTGTTTTCATGCTAATTACCAGGCTTATGCCGGGACATGTTATTACTGCACTGTATGAAACTGCAAGTATCTGTTGCTTTTTTCATATGATGTCAAGTCGGCCTACAAAGCTGCAATGGGCACCTGCGCTGAAGTGGAGCAATATGTACTTGCAACCCCATCTTCACTGGATGCATGCTCATGAGATATTCCATTCTGATATTCTTTGATTTGAATAGTTTTTAGAGGCCTGACTCTGTTAATCTCTCCAGTATTTCATAATAAAACAACATTTAGAGACAATTTCAGATTTGTGTTATGCAATATATGACAGAGAGAGAAAATTAAAATGTTACAGTTGCACATGAATCAGAAAAGCAAACAAAATACACTGAAAGATGAGATGAGAAAATAGAATAATTCAGCTTCACGGTGGTGACTGTGTATGTGGTCTATTTACCATCAATTTTAAACTCAGAAACCACAAATGAAAAAGCAGTGGTTTGTTACCACGGTGATGCACAATTTTGTTGATCTTTCGTGTGCCAATAGTGTCAACCCCCCCCCCCCAAAAATAAAAGAAATCATGTGACGTGATGTGGTCGTGTGAATATAATATGTCTGATTGCAAGGGTGCCTTGACTTCTAATGCCAGGCTGGACCCCTTCTCTTTTTACACATCCACAAGACTTTACTAGTCATAAGGAGTTATACTCATGTGTAAAACAGTTGTATCATTTCATCTGTGGTTCTAGAAGGAGCTTGCAGAATTTTTAAAAAAGAGCGCTGATGATGTCATTATTTCACTCTGGAGTGAAGAGCATGTATTTCAGACTCGGTGTGGCATTTACTAGGTAGTAAGGGTCTAATGAAAGAAAAGTCAGGATATCCCAACCTCTGTCTCTTCAGTTTTCTGTTTCCTGTCTGTTGCAAGTCCCCCTAACGTTAGGAAAGTGCGACACTAAATTGCTGGAGTGCCCTTTTAAGTTTCTCAAACTAGCATAAAAAATGTATTTGCAGTATATTTCAGCTTCAGCTTTATTAAACCTTAGGTTATTTAAATGTAACATGCACACACACAAATACAAACTTGATTTATTTTTAGAGGGGTTTAGTCAGCTTTAGTGTCATACTTTAACAGCTGTCAATAAACCTTAAGCCGTAAACTGTGATTTGCTTTTCTGTTTTAACTGGCTCATATTGTTATCATAACATTTCCATGGAAAATTGAATAATAATTGGTACATACAGTGTCATATTGAAAGAGTTTACTGACTATATAATTAATTTGTTGTCATTTCATTTCACACTTTCATGGAAATGTATTAGTCTCTCCGTTTCCTCATTTCTCTCTGTCACCCTCCTCCTTCACTTTCTTTTTAATCAGCTTACTACAACAACGCCACCAAAGTAGCGGTGAAGACGCTGAAGCCAGGCACCATGACAGTTGAGGCCTTCATGGAAGAAGCCAACGTCATGAAGACACTGCAGCACGACAGGCTGGTGCGGCTCTATGCTGTCGTCACCAAGATAGAACCCATCTACATCATCACTGAGTACATGGCAAACGGTAAATGGGCTTTAGTTTTAACACATGGGGCTGATATGTTGATGACTACAATAAACTCAGGTTATTATTAGATATTCAGAATAAGCATCCTGTAATGGGAGGTGCAAATGTCAGCAGCTTAGTATTGTGACATTCTGTATATGTGACCCCAAGTTGATCCTTATATTTCACAAAGGAGGATTAGCAGGTTAGCCAGCCAAGTGTGGGAAAAAAACACTGAGTGAACCTAACATTCAAAAACGTTTTGTAGATTAAAATCACAACTAACATGGACACACAACTAAACATACGGTGCACCAGTGCACACACGCACACTGACACTTTTTCCTCTTGCTTCTCGTCTTCAGGTAGCCTTCTAGACTTCTTAAAGAGCGATGCAGGGTGCAAACTGCAGCTACCCAAGCTGATCGATTTCTCAGCACAGGTGATTTTCACACTGACCAAAACATGTTTTTTCTCAGCTGTCTCTCCCCCATGGTTGTGAAATACACGTAATGTCACTGTTTCCATTGCTGAACTGAAAAGAGGAACAATAACCAAAAGTAGAAATCTGACACTGCCGTTAAATCCCAACTTATGTTCTCATATTTTATGTCAGTTTCCTGGAAAGGAGTATGTCATTATGTACTTATTTTAAGGTATCTAGAGAAAAAGTTCAACTGGTACACCTTCAATTATTTAGTTCCAATTAATCCCAAGGGTAACCTCAGCTGGTCAGCTGAACATGCAAAAATGTGGAATTTGTCTCCAGTAAAGGATATAATTTAGCATATATGAAGGATAATGTTTCCAATAAGAAATAAATAATGACTAGATATTATTTAGATTTAAATGGAGCAGTTCCTTCAAGAAAATAATTGTTTTTTCTATAAATAGTACCAAATTATGTAACTCATAACTCTGCTGGAAACTTCTTACAAAATGATTAGAAAGTTATTAGGAAATATTGTGAAATAAGTTTGTCTTCCTTTTTGTCTTCCTAAAGGTTAAATGAAAAAATAATCAATTCATATTGTGAAGCACAGTTAGGGCTTAACATGTTTGTCATTTAGTCAATAACATGTAAAAAATAATGACGAATGCCTACAAGAGCCAAATCAGAATGTAATGTAATGTCTAACAGTCAAAATCCAAAATGGCAAATAACACGATATCTTTCAGTCCACTGCCACGTAACTGTTTGATCATCTGTTTGAATTACTTTTGGGATAATGATCATACATTGCCAATCTTGTACACTATATATATCCTTGTGCTGTTGCAGATATCGGAGGGCATGGCGTACATAGAGAAGAAGAAATATATCCACAGAGACCTGAGAGCAGCTAATGTCCTGGTGTCAGAGAGTCTGCTCTGTAAAATAGCTGATTTTGGACTGGCGAGAGTCATAATGGACGACGAATACTCCGCCAGAGAGGGTAAACTTTGTCTGTGTGTGTGTGTGTTCAAGAATATGTGTGTGTATCCATTTTTGTCTTGTGTAAAAGGTTTTTCCTAACACAAATGAGCTGACTCCCTGGCTGGGTATTTGTGACACATTGAAATAAAAATCCCCTTTTTTTTAGAGCTAGAAGCAGAATTGATCCCTTATTTTGTGTTGTTGTGACAAACCAGACATTTGGTTTCAATGCCCAACTCTTCTGATGGCCTGTAACCGGACACAGGGTCTATTTCCTTTCATACTCATACCAGCTCAGGACACATGATACACTCTATTGCACATTGCTGCGCAGGGAGATAGGTGGGTGAGAACGTATCTCTGTGTCTTAACATGACGCCTGGTTGATCAGTGATCTGGAACCAGGAGAAACTACAGTAAGAGGAAAATTCAAAATAAATGCCAGTACATAAATATAATCTAAACATTCCATTACATATTACATTGACAGATGCATGGAAATGTAGAGGAGTATTGGTTATTTGCAGAGACTAAATTTTAGCATAAACTTGTGTTAATGGTTACATGATGCCCGTGTATGTGTGTGTCGCCCACAGGAGCCAAATTCCCCATCAAGTGGACCGCTCCAGAGGCCATCAACTACGGCTCTTTCACCATCAAGTCAGACATGTGGTCCTTCGGAGTTCTGCTTTACGAGATTATAACCTTTGGGAAAATCCCGTACCCAGGTAAAGATTCAGCCGATTGTGCGTAATGGCTATGTGTCATCATTAATACCATCATACACTCGTGTTGATCTTCTCATAGCACATTCATCCTAGTGTATGACTCAGATTTGTCACTGAAGTGAATAGGACAATGGAAACCTATTATCAGCTGAAATAAAAAATGTTTTATGATTAGGTTTCAGATTGGGTAGTAAAACAGGACCTCCCTGAAGGCCCCTAACATGTCATTTGATATTGTTTGTTAGGACTGGATATTGGCATTTCGCCAGAAAAGAATCAAATTAGCACAAACCAGTTGTCCCAAAAGAACCTGGGGCTTTTGGGGGCCCCTGGGGCTTTGGGACATGGGGCCCCAGGGGCAGTTGCGTTGCTTGATTGGTAATCAAGCCTTGTTTCAAGAAACTAAAATGAAATCTTATATTGGGCTTGTAGTGTTATGATGTTGGGAGAGATTTACTGCCCTCTACTGGTGATTTTTATTTTCTGAACTGCATGGAAAAAAGTTCATTTGCTGCAAAAATTCCCTGTGTAGTGCCAATCTGCTATTATTACAAGCACCACTACTTCTATAATTACAAAACAGCTAACAAGCTTTACTCACTCTAACACTGCCACCACCACTGTGTTGCCTCTCTTTACATGTTCCCAAAACTCACGTGTCCATGTCGGCCTGTGTCGTCCTCAGGTATGACTAAAGGAGAGGTGATGTCCTCTGTGCAGCGCGGCTACCGGATGCCTCAGCCCGACAACTGTCCCACGGAGCTCTACGAGATCATGATGTCCTGTTGGAGGAAGAAACCTGAGGACAGGCCCACCTTTGATTACATGCAGAGTGTGCTGGATGACTTCTACACCGCCACAGAGGGACAATACCAGCAGCAACCATAGAGAGGGACACTTCTGACAAATAAGACATTTCACATTCACTCCAGATTATCTTTGGAGTCATTTTAGATAGGTGCTTTTATCGTTCATTTTGATTATTTCTTGTAAATTTCACATATACATACATTTATATACTGTACTTCTTTCAAAGTTGCCGTTGAAAACATACAGTATGCAGGTTCCAGAATATACTACATTGTGGACACCCAGGTCTTGCCATCTGTGTGTACAAATACTATATTTTTCTGCAGTTTAATCTCACCTCTAACATACTTTGGAGAATAGAGAAGATGGATTTTGCACAAAATTGATAAAAACAGATTACTATAATATAGAACAGAGAGGAAGGATCTCAATTGTGTTATTTTCTTTTGACTTTTTG
The DNA here is from genome assembly GCA_031216445.1 of Lateolabrax maculatus. Classification (NCBI taxonomy): domain Eukaryota; kingdom Metazoa; phylum Chordata; class Actinopteri; order Acropomatiformes; family Lateolabracidae; genus Lateolabrax; species Lateolabrax maculatus. Next base: position 21,077,217 of record CM062203.1, on the reverse strand, counting down.
ACACTAGAATCTTGTGCATAAGCATTTCAATATATATATATATACATACATGTATATAAAAACTGTTTGTTGCATTTCAATTCTGTTTGTGTACAGAAGGACTGAACAAACAGCAGACATTGTAAGAGTTTGCAAAGGTAGCACAGAATATAAGAGGGTCAGTGTATTGATTTCTGTACAAACAGCCGCCTCATAGAGACTGGGTGTAAATAATGGAAAAAGGGGCATGCTGCATGTAAGCATGTAAGAATGGCTGTTAAAATGGCATAAAGGTAAAGCAATGACGCGTGTTTAAACTCATGTAAAACTGTAAACAGTGCACCATTCAAACTGTCAGCAGATTTGGTTCACAAACATTTTTAGAGCTTATCTTCGACTTCAAAATGATAATTCATCATTTTATTGGAGTTATTTAAATGACTGAATTGCTCTCTGAACTTAAGTATTCACAAAACTTCCATTTCCATCCATCTCCTGGGCTGTAATTAGTGGTGGACTTTTTCAAGTAGAAAACTTCTATCTGCCCTGCATGTGTGAAAGCAACATTATATGTTGTGATGTTTCATAATAACATTTCCATTTGGGTTCATAGTTAAAGAATCAAATCATGCTCTACAAAAATACACACATATAAGGTTATTACATTTCATGACTAATTATTTCATAAACTGCTTTAACAATGGGAAACAAAAATTTCATTGACCAGTGAAGGTTGATCACCTTTGAGTCCACTTCATATTGAAGTGCTGCAGTTTGTCCTTGTTTTGTTCATTTGTCTGTGGAATCTGCTCTCTATTATTTCAAATATGGTCTTGTTTAATTGTTTGATGTCAGATGACCGTTGGTATGAACCTTAAATGTACAGACAAAGGAACATGCTGTTTCGAACATTGGAAGCATGAGCTGTTATGTATAATATTAATGACCATTTGTATAATGTATTAATGATCATTTTAGTTGTCAACTTGTTGCTAATTCAAATGAATGTAAAACATATACATTTTGTATGGACTAAAGATGTGTATGAAGTAAATTTTATTCTGTGTTTGATGTCTTTGTACATTTGGCTCATATTAAAGGTATTCAGATGCCACTCTTACTTAGAGAGACTTGACCTGAATGATTCTGTTGGTTTTCTTAAAAACAAACTGACCGTAAGATTTTGAATTCAACTTGTGTGGTACAGATACGTGTTATTTTTATTAATTCATGAGGGTTAGGGTTAGTATGCTGACTTGAGTTACTTGACTCACATAGAAAAATATTATAATCTGATTGTATAACATAATATATTTCACAATATAACATTGTTTAAATGTGTAAAGAAAAATTAGTTTTTAATAATACTATTTTATTATGTTTGCATTTCTAACAAACAAATAGAAAAACAAATATAGACTACAATGTATAAAAGAAAATGAGAAAAAAAGGAATACAAAGAGAAGAAAGAAAGAAAGAAATGAAAGCAATGTCTCTATGATGTACTCTATTTTGAACGGCTCATTTCCGGGTGTGGTCACATGGTCTTTCAAGATGGCCGCGCCGTGGAGCGACAGAGTGTAGGAGCAGAAAGAGTTGAGCCCTGTGCCCAGCAGGTTTCAATGACAGTCGAGGAGCTGCAGGACGCCACTGATATCTTTACTGAGAGACAGAGAAGCGTCTGAGACAGCGGTCACCTCCTCTGCCCCGCCGACATGAGCAAGAACGATTTCATCCTGTAAGTACGCCTGTCGTTAGCCTGAACGTACGGTATTACATCAGTGTTAACGCGAGCTGTGGCGTTGTGAAACTTGCCTGTGTCATTCTTATGAAAACATTAGCTCTCACAGCGCGGACCGAGTCCAGCATCATGTTCCCCGGTCATCAGCCTGCCTTCACAAGGAAACCGTAACATTTCCTGGTCATTAGTGCTACGTATTGCTGAGCAGCGCTCCTTCTTTTGTGCAGAACTCCCATTCAGAAAACCAGCACTTTAATATCCTCATGCTCACATTTAGATGTGAGTCCCCTTTGCAACATGAATTATTAGCTTTTACGAATCGTTTAGATCTTCTGATAAATTCGGCGTGTATATAATTCATCCAAGAGTAGTTAATTATTTTAAAATCAAATCTTATTGTTATTATATATATATAATATTTAATAATTTTTTTTAATAATAATAATATTTTTTTTCCTCCATTGTGCCTATTAGTGAGAAAACATATATTGTACGAATAAGTCATTGTTATATTGTATTGTTAACTTATTGCTACTGGACAAAAGCAGAATAATTAGTGTGGGTCACAAATTTTCGTTGAGTGAACAGCCGTTGTGCATATGTAAAACTGTGTCATGTCCATTCACAAGTGCCAGAAGTAAACTGGATTAAAGTTACAGTAAAGTTAACATAATTAGTTCTGTTTGGATGGATCATTATTTAGTGATCTCTCTAACAGCTAGATTTACGTCAGAGTTTGAATTTCAGTCAGGTTGTGATGCATCACTGATACATCCACAGCAGCCTTTCATTCAACTGTCTTTCTACTGCTGGAAGATGATAAGAGAGCAGAGGAGTGCTATCTCTCATCATCACTTTGTCAGTGACAGCTCCTCCTATGATTGCTGGGGAAAGGGAGGGATGTGCCTGTATGTTAGATAACAGAGGCTTGTCAGCGTAGGACACTGCCCCCTAAACCCCAATCTCTTAAAGGGCAGTTACTTTTTGAAATTTAAATGTGGATTGTCAGGCATATTGGGCAGTCTGTATTGTCCGTGTATGTTGGACTGTTAACGTGGCCTTGCTGCCATAACTTGTAGCAATTTGCATCAGTTGGTTCTACAATAAAGCTTAGCAAAATCAGGTTAACATTAACAATACTTACTTTTTCATGTGTACGTTCGGGCCTGCATTTGTTCTGGTCCTGGGTAATGTTGCCCTGGTTCTGATTTCTTTTGGGTCATAATCATCACATCACTGAAACCTGCAGCTGCCCTGCCACTGCGATTGGTTGGCAAACACAAGCTGCATTGTTTTGATATTGTTCTCATTCACTGTAGCAGAAGTAGTCTTCTCTACGTTTGATGCAGCGCAAGAGAGAAGAGAAAAGACTGATGCTAAACCTTTTCTTTCCCTCCTATGCAGCCCCAAGGACTTCCCTCGGGTCCAGAACGACACATTCCTGCGAGCGGCGCGGGGAGAAGAGACCGAACATGTCCCGGTCTGGTGCATGAGACAGGCTGGACGATACCTGCCAGGTTACTGTGATCAGTGCTTTCTTTGTATCATCACTCCAAAATCCATTTCTATAAACAGCACAATTAAGACATCAATGTTTTGTCGAATCTAATCTGTAGAGTTTCGTGAGTTCAGAGCCGGGAAGGACTTCTTTGACACATGTCGGTCACCAGAGGCCTGCTGTGAGCTCACTCTGCAGGTACAGCAGTGCTTTTCAAACTCATTATAGAAGTTCTAACATGACTGATTTAAAAATATGTTTAACTTCCAAGACTGCAGTGTTAGCATAGCAGGAATTCCTCCCGATTGTGAATTAAATAAGATTAATGTAACTACTGAAAAAGTTTCTTCAATAGACACTTCAAATATTTTGAAACTCTTGTATGTGCTCTTGTATATATATTTTTAAAACATCCAGCACATACACAGTTATACTGTGTTGTGATGATGGCACCTTTTTTAGATTTGTTTTATTTATCTTTTTAAATGTAGTTTTTTCCCCTCTTCCAGCCTCTGAGACGTTTTCCGTTCGATGCCGCCATCATCTTCTCTGACATCCTGGTTATCCCACAGGTAAGGCTTTCAGGACCAGGCTCATTCATTGACACCCTCCAAGTGGCCAAAAAAATTCCAGTAATTTCAGTGTAACGCACTGTTTTGATCTACCAGGCACTAATTTGCATGGAAGTGAGTGTGTGGATTCTTCTTTGATGTAATCCCAAAGATAAGCCGGCTTTAAAGAGTTACAGATTTCTATCGTTAATTTAAAAGCTACAGGCCATGTGATTTTAAAAAAACAAAAAGCGAGTGAGTTGATTATCCGGACACTTTCTTCATAAACACAGCGCAATATGTCTCTCCGTCTATATCAACCTGCAGCCATCTGCCCAATTGTGTGTGTGTGTGTCTTTGTTCATTCTTCCATTCGTCTCCCTCCCTCCAGGCCATGGGTATGGATGTCCAGATGGTGGCAGGTAAAGGTCCTACATTCCCGGATCCCCTGAAGGAGCCGGAGGATCTGCAGCGTCTGCAGGCCAAAGTGGACGTGGACAAAGAGCTGGGCTACGTCTTCAAAGCCATCACACTGACCAGACACAAGATAGAGGGCAAAGTGCCGCTCATAGGATTCACCGGAGCTCCGGTGAGAGAGGATGCAGCAGACATTTAAAGATGCAAATGAGCACTAAACAGGAATTTCAATTTGGCTTATTATATTTTTAACGCTGTTAGGCTCAGAATGAAAATGATATCCAAGGATTGTGATTCTTACTCTCCCGTCTTTGCTGTGTCCCTCCACAGTGGACGCTGATGTCCTACATGATAGAAGGCGGCGGCTCCAGCACACACTCCAAGGCCAAGCGCTGGCTGTACCGACACCCCGAAGCCAGCCACATGCTGCTGAGGATGCTGACGGATGTGATAGTGGAGTATCTGCTGGGACAGGTGGCGGCCGGAGCTCAGGTTAGACCCCCTGCCTTCACACCTCGGGACACACGTCCGTCACACAGTAACAGCAATAAGATTCAGAGAGGTAAAAAAACCCAGACCTCAGAGATTCAGTATGAGGCACATTGTGTCGAGTATTTCAGGACATAAATACTATTTGCTGATTGTGGCAGCTCCTGCACGCGCTCCTTATGGAAACAAACCTGCTTCTCAAAATCAGCACAAAATCCACTTGAGGCAGCATTTTCCCCCCAAAAAAACAGTTTGAGCACAGCCTGAGAGCACAAACCCTGGATTATTATACAAAGTCTAGACAATGTCACACCAGCAGAGTACGTTTCCTTTTTTACTGCAGTTTTTAGTATTTGGGGCAGCAGGTTGGCTTTAGAGAGTCGGCCTTTTTACTTGCTTTGAGCCCCCTAGAGGTGTCATGCATCGTCCCTGCCGGTGTGTCCATGACCTTCCGGCAGAGCAGTGTGAGACAAGTAAGGATATTATTTTGCGCTCTGCAGCTTTTTTGAGATGATTTGTAGACCTGTGATGACAGCATGGTGATTAAAATAACTGATGCTGTAGAGTGTGACTGTGGAATAGGGGAGAACAAACAACTGTTTTCTGACTTGCTCTCCGTGTGTCAGTGTAACTTAAACCTAAAGTGATAATATGTTAACGTTGTGTTTTGCACTTCTCCCAAGTGCCCAAAAAATCGGTTATTGCTGGTTTTAAAGTATTTTTTTCTCGTGTGTGTGTGTGTGTGTGTGTGTGTGTGTGTGTGTTGTCCAGGCTCTGCAGGTGTTTGAGTCCCACGCCGGCATTCTGGGGCCGGTGGAGTTTAAAGAGTTCTCCCTGCCGTACCTTCGAGACATCGCTCGCTGTGTCAAAGATAAGCTCAAGGAGGCAGGACAGGACGTTCCCATGGTGAGAGGCAGCTGCACACAAAATATTTTGTCCAAATATATTAATCCAAAACACACGCATTTAAATTTAGAACACTGTGGTACACTTTATGTTCCCCTCATATTTCTGCATAGGTTCTTCTTGACAATGTCAGTGGTTAATGATGTACACCTGCACATCATCTTAACTGCCAACAAGTCAACTGTGACAACTCTATTTATTTATTTGTTTTTCTGCTGTACTTTTCTGAGTGTTCTCTTGTTATAATTACTTTCTATATTAGTTTCTCTACCCTGTTCTATTCTTATCATCACTCTGTTGCTTCAACAACACTTTTTCCCAGGAGGGATCATTAAGGATCCATCTGGTATAATATCAATAAGTGTTCTGCTTTTTTACCAGAAGATGGCAGCTTTTCACCAGAAATGGCTCGTAGTGATTCGTGCAGAAGTTGCTTTGAAAATCTACTTTTTTTTTTTTTTTTTACTTCTCTGTGCATGTGTTTCTTCCAGATTGTGTTTGCAAAAGATGCTCACTACGCTCTAGAGGATCTGTCTCAGTCTCATTATGAGGTGGTTGGGCTGGACTGGACCATTGACCCACGATCAGCACGGTAACACACACACACACACACACACACACACACACACACACACACACACACAGCTATCTTGACTTTACTGCTGAAATCCCAGTAATTGTGTATAAGGCTGTTTTGCTCCTAAAATGACAACATGGCAGAAAAAAGTCAAAATAAAATCACCTAAAAATGTAAATACAAACTGCACCTTCTAACTCCAGAATTAGAATTTCTACCCTGCACCACACTCTGTGTTAAACATGCCGCGTCAGCCCATCAGCTATTTGTAAAATCAGTTTCAACCAGAGCTGGCTCCTCCGGTTGTAGTTTGGCAGATTTAAAGCTTTGAAATATCTCTGGAATGTGAGCAGGAATGGAAAAAGGATCAATACACAAATCTCCTCGGTCAAAAGCAGATCCAGCTACAGCCTCAAAGTCCACAGTCATGGTCATACTGCAGATAAAGAGCTCGAAGCTAAATCGAAGCAGAATACATCTCAGGGATGTGGCCAGTTGTTGCACTCATCATGGTCCGTGCTGCTGTGTTTCCTGAGGAGCAGGTTAGCCATTAGTGACCTCTCCCTCGTCCCTGGCTTGTCACTGGGTGCAGGATTTAAGTCAACAAACGTTTGTGTTTCCTGCTCCGCTCATCAAATACTTAACCTGTTGGTTAAAGGATTACTCTGTGTGTCCTGTGTGTCCTGTGTGTCCTGTGTGTGTGTGTGTGTGTGTGTGTGTGTGTGTGTGTGTGTGTGTGTGTGTGTGTGTGTGTGTGTGTGTATTCAGGGAGCGCACAGGAGGGAAGGTCAGTCTGCAGGGAAACATGGACCCTTGTGCCCTCTACGCTCCAAAGGTAACTGCCAGTCCCACTTTGCTTCAGGCCCTCACATGGACAGATCTGTCTGTTTTTTCAAAACTATCTTGACTGACTTTTGTTCATTTTGAAAAGACATAACACCTCCAGAAATTCACAAACACCCTCCTACCCATCCCTGGTAAAAGTTGCTTTTAAAGGAGAAACTGAACAAGCATAACATTCAGTATAGATAATTATAGAACATGCACGAACATATTCGTACTCTTACTCTACATTTTCCTTACCTTTTTCTGGTTTTCCAAGTCAGATTCATCAAACTCTTTTACCTGGACAAACTGAATCGCTCATTTCAGCCTGATGAACACCACCTGTTCATAAAGCAGTGCATGTTAAACGTTACAAAACATCTTTTATACAAGCAAAGTGGTCCATGACTGATACGAGAGGTGGTCATGTGACTATCACAGAGTGAATATTATAACCTACAGTGGGTGATGTCACACTGTCGAGGACAGGAGCGGATGAAACTGGACAGAGACGTGCTGAAAGACAGAGTCTTTCCGATAAAACTCAGAACATTTATGAAAAAAACTCTTAATTTTGCTTTAGTTCTGTATTTTGTTTTTATTAATTTCATTCAAATTCATTCAGATTAAGGCACAATGATTTCAGGTCAAATGAGTGGTTAGTGTTTTTTGCATCCTGATCGTAGGCATGTACACAATAAAAAAATGTAACCAGTTTCTTCATTACATTTAATACAGTAGTCAGGAATATTACGATTAAAATGGTGCATTGAACTGAGATAATGTGAAGTCCTGAGCGGCAAATTTATAGTGTAACAGCTGGGTTCGGAACCAGAAGAAATGATGAGATGTCTATGTGAAGATCATCCCTCCATGCAGATCGATAAAAAAGAGAGTTTTCTCTATAATCTGTAAAAGAAAATTCCATAAAACAGGATGGAAGGGAAAGAAAAGCCTACTCCTACTCTACACTTTTCTCAAGTTTTCTTTCTCAACTGCTGCTATTTTCAGCACCCAGTGTACATGCTGCAAATCTTATTTTCATGCCACAGTATTTCCATTCACATGTTTCTACTTCATGTGAAGTGCTGTAATTCATTCTGACAAACTTTTGTTTACACACAGTATGGCAATTTATAACTCCTCACCAGAAGTTCTTAACATTGTTCCTCTTCTGACCCAGTTTGAGCAAAGAACATCTCAGACACTTTTTCTAAATATTCCAGAGCTGTAGCTGAACCATGACTGATCTAAAAGGTCTGCCAGTGGATCCTTAACTCTAATCCTCCCTCGCTTCTTTCTCTTCCTCGTCCTCTTCATCAGGAGCGCATTTCAGACATCGCAAAGAAGATGTTGGAGGGTTTCGGCACGAGGGGCTACATCGCCAACCTGGGCCACGGCCTTTACCCCGACATGGACCCCGATAACGTGGGCGCCTTCATCGAAGCTGTGCACAAGCACTCCAAACAGATGATCAAACAAATGTAAAAAACGGAAGTGCCAAGAAATGCTGAAGATAGTGATGGAAAAAAATTACAACAATGCATTATTTTATTAAAAAACAGTGTGAAGTAATAAGTATTGGTCAAGGGCAAAAAAAATCTGTTTTCAGCAGTTCAAGAGTCCACTTCCAAAGATTTCCTGGGAGGATAAATAAAAAAACAGCACTGCAGCATTGTATTATACAAAAAACATCCAAATGCATATTTGCATAAATTCACTACATTCTCATCCAGTGCAGATTTTGAGGATGAACAAGATATTGGTTTTCCTAAAACAAGACTTTCTGTTCATCTATAATGAGTGGATTATGTGTTCCCATTAGAAAGGGATGACGTCACTTCTGCAAGTACATGTATATTGCAAATGCATTTTAACTTGTATGGGATTTGTATTAATATTAAATCTATTCAGAAATTCTCTAAACAGCTTTGACTTGTAGATGAAATTATTATTTTTTTTATATTTGTCATCCAATCAACTCACCGTGATGTTACAAGTACAAATAAAGACACGCCTTCATAATCTCTCAATAGCTGTAAACATTTTCAGTGAACACTGAGCTCTTCATTAGTTCAAGTAGCTTCTTTGTCACAACAAAAGCTGGTGATTTGGCAAAAAAGAGTTTCAGCAAGGGACACACTACCGCAGTTACAGAATCAATTTTTAAGGAAAAATGTCAGCACGCAGTTGTTGATCATTGCAACACCTCACATCTTCACAGTGAGCAAAATCCCCCGCTGGATCTCAGCATGAGGAGTTTTATTTTTACTCTTGCAGTTATGAAAATCTTCTAAGAAATCCACATCGTACAAGAAGATTCCTTAGGCTGTTTTTCTCTCAGTTTTTAACCCTAAATCTGGTTCTTTTATTTCATCAAGTCAGATTTGGAGAAAAAGAGGCTTATGAAGTGAATCGCATTGTAAGCATCCTGAGAGGCTGCATGTGATTGCAGATTTCCAGATTATTAAAACCATAAATGTCTATCTGGCTGTTTTTTTGTGTCCAGTTAAATAAAGATTGATTTAATTTTAAGTGAAATTTCGGTTGCTTTGTATTTTACATTATTCAATTTTCTTTCTACCTGCCACTCAGGTGCCAATGGGATTTGAGCAGGATGTTAATTCTTGTTTATGCTGTTAAACTCTGACAGTTTACACAACGTTTAAACGGACCAGGTTTCTACAAGAGCCATGAGTAAGCATCACTGAGTTTCTTTTATACACTGTGCTCCTATAACACTGTCAGACCCACAACGGACAGTTGAAAAGAAATTCCAAAATCGACACAACCAGAGAAACACTCTTTTTTTATTCCACCCAGTTGGCGTGTACATTACCCACAATGCAACTCGGCCGCTGACAGTTCAGTTGGAGATTCGGGTGTGTTATTCTAGTAGCGTCTAGGCTCCTGCAGAGGTGAGGAGCAGCCTGTAGAGGGCGGTGAGCTCGATTCTTCCACACCCCGACATTATTTTCATTTTCAGACTTGTAGTCTTTGGTTTCAACCGACACTGACTCGAGTGACATCACTTGAGGCAATTAAGTTCCATTTAACTTTTTATTTATCGCCATTATCAGGTCAAAAATGTCCCATTTAGTTTACGACAAAATACCTGCAACACTAAAGGCGTCCTCGTCAGACACACTTTGTGTTTAGTGCTAATTAGCAAATGTTAGAATCCTGATGTTAACATTGAGCTGATAGCTCGTCGTGTGCAGCCTCACAGACGGACTAGTTAACTCGTAGTCTTGTTAATAATTGGTCTATAAACTAATAAAAGTAATTGAAAACTACATTTCCATCCTGTGTCTCCTCCTAGGTGTTGTAACTGAACAGAAATAGCAAGAGGCACTGACATACGCTCTTCTTGTTTTCGATTATTTGTACCACAAATCATTTGGGAATTGAAGCTTATTCTACTGATGCGCCTGTAAGTCCCAAGGGATAAAAGGGCCTAAATAAATGCTTATTCTCCACTTACATACTTTCTGTTTGTATTGGTGATTTATGCATCACAGTTGTTGCTCTGCGGCCGACTGTGGGGCCGGACTCTGAGGCCTGGCCCAGAAAATGGGACAGAGACGTGACAGTGACTGGGGCTTTAACTGGGACAGAAGTGAGACGGCGTCCTGCCGGAAGGTGTGTGAACACCATTTTATCATCCCGCCTGAAGTCCTTCGAGACATGCTTTGTAATGAAGGTCTATATAAATAAACAGCTCAAACAGTACAGCACAATGTGGCCTCTAGAACAACATTAACTAACTGTAATGATACAGCAACTCTACTAAAACAATCTGCTTTAAAAAGAAAAAAGAGACTCCGTTACCAACAATTTACTAATGGAGAGAAATTTGTGAAATCACGTCTGTGTAATGTAGATTTAATAAGAGAAAATAGTGATTTAGGTCACAACATGATTTGTACCATTTCCCAGTGATAGTAGTCACCACCTCACCTGACAGCTTTGCAGGGTTTGCAGCATTCTGACTTGTTAAATAATTTGCAGGTAAGACCTTCAAACTTCAAAAAATCATTTTGTGTGCTGCTGCCACTTGGGATCTTAGCTGTGAAGTTAAATCCCGGTGATAAGCACCAAAGCCAAATGTTGAAGTGCTGTTTCTATCATGACAAGTAAGGCTGGTTGTATTGAAGTTCATAGGAAAAGGCTCTCAACTACAAAGCCCTACAACTTTGAAAACTTGAACACAAGATTATTGACCTCAACAGAAGTGTCTGTACTAATGCGCAGCCAATGCTTAAACTGTATGGAAGCACTTAAAAATCTGTGAAGGTCATTTCAGGACAGGCAGCGGTGGCGGTAAAGTGAGGCACCATCTTCACCAACCAGGACTCATGACACCATGCCATTGCCATCACAACCACCAATGAGATGTTGGATAACAGCTGCGGCAGCAGCATCCAATCACAAACCTCGAGGTCTTTTGTCTCCGTGTCAATTTAACAGTTTAGTAAATGTGGGGTTGATACAAAGCTACATGTTATTACACAGAATTTGGCTTAAAAAGAAATTACGTGCATTATTACTGTAATCATAACGGAAGCTCTTTGCACAAGGAATTGGGAAAAAGGGGATCAGTTAATCCCAAATTGTGTTTTTCTCTGTGAAGCGGCTAAGAACGTCAGATAAGCAGATTCTAGTAAATCCGGTTGTTGTTGTTGTTGCTGATGCTGTTGTGAAGGATTCCAGTAAAAATCATAACATCATGTGACCAGATTGGGGAGGCGGGGTTTATGATTTCAGGGGATCCCTCCTCACTGGTCACTGGGTTTTATTAATGTCAGTATGAGATGAGTCCCTTCATTTTTTTTAACATTAAAAATTCCATTCATGTACTTGTTATTAATGATAGAATAAAGCTATTTTTAAGGGGTATCAAAACCAACTTTATATTTTTTCTTTTGTCAACAAATCACATGAAAAGACTAAAACCTACAATGTGTCTCAATACTCTCTGACTCTGTCTGTGGCACAGCACATTCCCTCTGACTAAAGAAGTAAATCATTAAAACAAGTCGCAAATATGTAGTTTTTTTTAAACAGCTGGGCACTGTAGTTATTATCAAACTTTAGTAAAACAGGAGTAAATTGTGCTTTTGTTGGGGACTATTTTCAGATGTGGATTGACACAAGTTCTAGTGTGCTTCTGTGTATTTCTAGAGCAGAAGGACAGTGTTTGTAGGATCAACTCAAAATAAACTGCAGCGTGTGTGTGTGTGTTCATGGTAATGAGGAAACATGTCACCCAGTGCAACAGTGTGGCTCACTGATGTGTTTTTAATAGTTTTTGGGAAACCGTGGAGCTCTATGGCACAGAGGAATGACAAACATCAGGCTTCGGATTCACACACAATACTTATTACTAGGATATCTTCATTGTTGGTTTTGGTCTTTCAATGGAATTTGTTGACAAGAACAGTTCTCAATATCGCCAGCCTTACAAGCTTAACTCACACTGAAAAAAGTACAGGGTTAAAGTTAGCTGAGCAATTCCAATCCTTTATTGATTCGCCTGCTGAACACTTCACTTTCAAAAGGAAGGAAGAGATGAAATGTTAAATTCAAGCCTCCAAATAATTAAGACTGAGCAGAGGCAGGTGGACCTCTGTGTTATTAATAAATACAAAAATAGACAACGCTCAAAGCAGCTGAATTAATGTCGATGATAGGAAAAAGCAATTCTTCCTCAATTGAAAGCCCGCTTTCATTCATCTCCGTCCTTTGTGTTGCTGTAGTGGCATAAACACCGCACACACGCACTCGCCACCCACCCATCCATCTACACACACACAAACATACACACGCTTTTGTTGGGACAACCCCCCCACATTTGCGTAAATAGCAGAGACAAATGAACAAAAATCACCGCTGATTGTCGACAGGTAAGACTGAAGAGGCTGGGACTGTGTGTCAGTGGGCCATCTGGGAACAAAGTGACAGGCTCTCTCTCACTGTGTGTGTGTGTGTGTGTGTGTGTGTGTGTGAGAGAGAGAGAGAGAGAGAGAGGGAGAGAGAGAGGGAGAGAGAGAAGGTTGTAACAATGAATCCATGCTCTTTAGAAATGGAGATCAATTTCCACTTGGTCGCCTTTAAAGGCTTTGGCAGGAGAATAATATATAAGTGTGTGTATTTGTGTGTGTGTTTGTGATTGTCTGTCTGCGTGTGTGTGCGTGTATGTGCATGAGTCATTTCACTGCGTATACTTGTGTGTGTGTGTGTGTGTGTGTGGGGGGGGGGTGCTTTTATGTGCTTATTTTGTGCACAGAGATTGAACAGGTGGATGTGGGTTGTGGATTTCTGTGTGCCTGTGTGAAAGATAGAGTGTGTGTGTGTGTGTGTGTGTGTGTGTGTGTGAGTGTGTGTGTGTTTGAAGGAGGTCCAGGCACCATCTCTCAGCAAATCAGCAGGCCTGAAAATCCAATCTGCCTGGAGAGACAGCAGGCTGTACATCATCTGCCATGGATGGACACTATCAGCGCTTTATCAGTGACCGCCCCCCAAACACACGCACACACACACACACACACATACACACACATACACACACACACAACCACACACTATATCTTTCAATGACCATATGCATGAATGAACACACACATCCACACACGGCCCGCTGTGACAGAGACTGATAGGCATTATTACCATAGTGGTTGTGGAGGGAGAAACTGAAACTCTGAAGACCTTGAGCTGCTTCACACTAATGCAGATGCTGACAGCTGTGACTGTCCCTCTTTGCTGAAGATAACTTCCTATGCCACCATGCCTGGTTGTGAGCCACATGCCTGCAAAAAGGCAACTGCCTGCATTAGACACCTCGTCCATTTTCACCCCCTCGGAAGGTTGCTAAAATGTGGATGAACACAGGTGTTCCCCAAGCCAAAAGTTTCACGTAGTTCATCCAGCATGCACCATCAAAAAAAAGAAAGCTTTGGGTCATGTTTACATGCATGTAGCCTGAGCAAAACACAAGCCATCCTGCGGCCCGTGCAGACAGCTGGATTGATTGAGGGGGGGGGATGTAAACTGAGGAGAGAAAGATTGAGCATATAGCAATCACTTCTCCATCTATCTGTCTGGATAATTAATATAAATATGCTCATTTGCAATCAGCCAATCAATCTAGATTTACACACACATACACACAGTGTCACGAGGGTTCGCTAAGCACTTCTTGATGGTCCGCTTGTCTGCTCGCACGGCCCTGCAGAAAACTCTAATGGATGAGAACGAAGCAGTGGAGGAGGGACAGAAGGAAAAACATTCTGATAAGAGACAAATGAGTGAAAGATTGATGGAACTGTAGCAGCCTCCATGTGCTTCATTTACCACCGATGCCGGGCAGTTGGATGGATGAAAACGCAGGATTGTGCCAAAACAGCTGGGATACAGATTCTCTGACATCTTTCATCCGTGTACTGTTTTGAGAGAGTTTAGGGCATCGAAGGCTCCTGAGATATTACAGATCCACCACATATATAATATGTTTGTAATGTATGTGATACGCCCAATACAAGACAGCAAGCTGAAATGGGTTAACAGTAATGCATTTCAATGCACAAGTGAGCTTATTGTTCAGTGTGTCCCTTGTGTCTCCTGATATAACTGTTACCAAATTACATAGAGACAAACAAAGACATGAAGATGGATGGTTCTGCATGTGTGCGCTATACATGGTCATAGCTCATATACGCTTTATGTTACATTTTATATCAGGGTAACTATTTACATAGATCATTTCTTGTGATGTTTACATATGCTGTACATACACTGTAAAAATCCATTGCATTTAAATCCTGTATACAATATTTTGCTTAAACACAGAAGCATTAACAGTAAAAGTACTTATATAGAAGTGCAGAATGACCCACTTCAGAGATTTATATATTAGATATATTTCATTTTTGATTTATTCTTTCTCACGCCTTACAGGGTCATTTCAGTTAATAACAGTTTGGGTCTTACTTTCAGAGCTTTTGGCATAATTATTTGCAGGTATAATAACATTATACAGTAATTGCTGAAATCTGACTGGCTAGATTATCTAAACCACTTTACCAGAGGTAAAACTGAACATGAACGCACCAAAAATGTCAGTTTATGCCAGAATAATCTTTCAATATGTACTGAAATGTACTGCCTGTCTGACCCCTTACATGCCCTGTTGCCCTATCCCCAAATGAGGCTAAATGAAGCCACTGTTGTTATCTTTGGTAATGCAAATGAGACAACTAGCAATCAGTGCCTGAACAGATATTCATCACAACAAGAGAAGTAATGTGATGAAGTATTATGGACTTCACAGCGCAGATGGAATAAATAATCGTAGATGCAGGTGGAGCTGTTTGCCGACTGTAAAGTCCATCTAACGTTAGCTTGTCCCTCAAATGTGGCTGCAGATGCACCAGAAATGACATTGTTTTCTTTAAGGCTATGTGAGTTGTGTTCAAATTAACTGATGACATGTTGGTATAATTTTGATATTTAAAAAAAGCGAAAGCCTTGAAATATAGGGAAGCAAAAAGTACAAATGTTTCCGTCTAAATTGTAGTTAAGTAGTAGTGTCACACATGAAATTTAAATACTAAAGTACCACAAAATCATAGTTTTCCTTAGTAACGTTCCATCACTGCTTTGAGGACCCAAACCACACACAGTGAATATCATTTCCACGACACAAATATAAAAAAGAAGTCCTTAACGTGTTTCACACTTTATTCATAGAAAAGCACTGAGATTCCAACACAAATCAATATAAAATGGTAGTAGCGTTACATAAATAGTAATAAATTCTCGCTTTATAGACAGTAGCTCAAGAAGTTGCACAAAAAAAATTACAAATTAAAAACAAAAACAAAACAAGTGTTGATGATAAGCTATCATACTTCTGTGGCAACAAATACTGGAAATACCTTTTCATAATCAGTAGCACAAAGAGGCAACAAACACTTTCAATTTTCCCTTAAGTTAGAGAGAATCCAAAACAAAACAAACTGGGAAACAGTAGGTGAACTAGATTTCTACCAGCAAAAAGTACTCTCCTACCAAAGAAAGAAAGAAAGAAAGAAAAAGAAAGAAAGAAAGGAGAAAATGATGAAACCTCAGGAACTGGCTGATACAATCAACAGACTGAGAAACAGAGATCAAGTGAGAGGGAGGAGCATCTTTGTTGTAACGCTGTCAGTTAATGCATCACATAAAGTGGTAAAATAATATCCCTCAATGTCTGTGATTTGGAAAAAAAGCCTTATCATGCTAACGTAGCAGCCAAGAAAGTAATTCAACATTTTCTTATCCTCATTTTGTAGAAACCTTGCAGCAAGGAAAGATGTAAATCCGCTAGTTTCTTTTTGTCTGCAGTAGACTTTGTGCAGATACAAGGCTGCCGCGGTGCACTGAAGTCTCGAGTGCTTTACGGTGGGATGACAGAGGCTGAAAGCTGGTCGCTGACGCATCGATGCTTTGCTTCAAACCAACACCCTCCCTACGTGAGAGGGAGTGAGGCCACGAACAAGTGAAGATTAGAAAAAATAAGCTATGGTAGTGAGATAGAAGAAGTGAACTCTGAAGGGAGTTGTAAAGAGAGAAAAAAAAAAATTACAAGGAGGAATGAACACGAGGTCATCCACCGGCCGTCTCTTTTGTTCGTACAGTTGCTGTTTCAGACTCTCTGACGTTTGCGTATTGTTCTGTCTCGCTGCGGTGCCGCCACGCGACACGACGCCTCTGAGAAGACACTAAAGGCTTGAGTCCTGATTAAATAAAACCAACAAAGAAGTAAAGCAAAAAATAAACTTTGTACATTGATCGGTCAGAAAGGCAATTCCCACCATTTTCAACCTTTTTTATCCACCTCTAAATGTTGCAGCGTGTGCAGGCTGGCTACTGCGCATTGTCCAAATACAAGCATGCTGCGTTTCGTCTTTGACCCCCCACCCCACCCCATCCCCACCTCTTTAGTAGTGGTTCGGCCCACTGTGTCTCCTCTTCCACTCTCTTAAGTTTTTAGGGGGCTTCTTTAAGAGTTGACAAGACCATCGAAGTGGTTCTGCATAGTCAGGTTTAGTACGTATCTGTTTACAAACGAATGCCTTCCTCATTCTCCTCAACTCTGAATGACATGCTTCCTTTTGGAACACAGATTTTTTTTTTCTTTGCAAATAAAAAAAAAAATCTGAAAAATACAAATAATAATAGTTATTATAGCAAAAACAAACTGAAAGAAATGTACACAAGAGCACCTGAGAAATGCCTTGAAGTCTTTGCTCTTACAAAAAACGCTGTCAAATTCCCAAAACAGTTCAAGTACACCCCCGCCAAAACATAAAATAAAGGAAAAAAACAAAAACAAACACATAACATACTTATAAATAATTATAACTTTACAATTTTCTGAATTGACACTTTAATATTTACAATATCTTAAATGCTTAATGCTACTACTTTTTGTTTTGTTTCTTTAAGTGATGTCCCTGAGAACTGAGTTTAGCCTCTCTTTTCTTTCTTTTGCTCAGTTTTCCTTTTTTTTCTTTTCATTCTTCTATCTGTGTTTCTTCAGATCAAAAAGGCCCAGAGTTGTGACTGACTACCCGGGTAGTGGGTGAAGGTAGCTCTCGTGGAATGTAAAAAGCAGACATGTAAATGTTCCTCCGTTCAAAACCCCTTTTCTTTTACCCTCCCCTGCCATCGACAGGCTGACTCATTCGCCGTGTTCTGTTTGTGTCTGCGATTCCTACTCAGTCATACAAAGTTACCAAACAATCAATAAATAAATGCTGAAGCAGGCAGGAACGTACTGAAGAGGTATTTGTGTGAAGTGCTTGTACGATGACGTTTAGTCCGACCAGTAGAGATTCAAGCTCTTGCTGTACTGCTCTTACTGCCATTAACAAACAACACTTTGCCACTGGGTACGACAAGGGAGCGTGAACACCCCTACCTAGAAAATATTACTTCCTGTGCCGAGGCATGTGGTCTCAAATACATACGATCAAGTCACAAAGCGTACAGTATTTTTTGTGTTTGCACTGTGTATCTGCAAGACGAGGCAGAGTCTTCACAGTCCAGAATGATCGCAACCAGTAGCATTCACAGTAAGCTTTAGTAGCTATAGACCCTTTTCCATCACAAGACCAAGGAACTGTTGGGATTACAAAATTCGATAGACACTATTTAAATCATTACAATGTCTGTAGTATATGCAAAAGAACAATGTTTATCTCCCCTCCATATTGCCTGCACCCAGAGCTCCCTGCTCATTTGCCTGCCAGACGATGCAAAAAGTGGCGTTTCACATCATCCGGTAGACTTTTGCTGGCAAATCTGGGAAACACTGGCGGACATCCTCTGGTGCACACAGCATGGAGGAAAGGTAAACACTGTTCATTTGCATAAACTACTGACATTGTAATGACACAAAGCCGGTTGAAAGTGGGCAAAGTACTCCTTCAAACCATAAGTGGAGCAAGCTAAAGAACACAACACTGACATATCATGACCTTACAAAGCTGCTTCAAAACAGGCTGAATGATGCTAAACAGCTTCAACTAGAGCTTCTACCTTGTCATCAGTCCAAGATTATTACATTTAAATAAAGCTTGTTTGACCAATCAGAAGTGGTAAATTCTCCACCCCAACAAAATATAGCAACTGGTAAAAAAAATTTAGGGGGTAGGAACTATGACCGTGGAGTAATGCTATGTGTTCCGGGAAACAGAGAAACACACTCTACCAAAAGTTCCTGAGTTCCAGCAAAAGTTCTTGAGATGGAAAAGGGACTTTAGCAACAGGCAGAGTTAACAACTAACAGTTACTGCAATCAACAAAGGTCCCGATATGTTCCAAAGCCTCCAAACAGAATACAAGGAGGTGAAATGAATGCCGCTAGGTGATTAAAAAATGAAGCGCAGGCTTGACTTATATTGCTTATTGACTAAATCTTGATCTAGTGAGTGAAAGGTGACCACTGGAGTCCTATAGATTTAAATGGTTTTGGCCACAAATAGCTGTACAGCAGTGCAGTGGTATGTCTGGAGATGGGAATACTGTGAACCCCTCCGTTCATCACAGTTGTGTATTGTCACTGTTAACAAGCTTATAGGAGGACATAAGAGATATACTGTATATATATGTGCACGTGGAGCCTCGACTACTCTACCTTAGCTATTACAGCCTGAATAAAGTCACTCTCAGGCTTCTGGATTTGAAAACATGCAATCTGTGAAGCAACGCGGTTCTTCCTCTGAAGGGATTCTATAGGAAACGCTCTGACCAGCAGGTGTAGAGGGTAGGAGCTAGTCGAGAGTGGCTTTAGTCAAGTTTATAAACCTGTTGGTACTGACGTCTTCTACACAGTGACCACACGTGTAGCTCTGTATTCTGCCCTCTCTACTCTAAGATGCCCTGAATGAAACAAGAGGCCATTTCTGATGGACAAGTTAAAGCTGACAAATAATACAGTCGAGGTATGACAGTAACACTACGTGTGTTTTCGACCTTAGTGGTTTTTTTCTTTTGGAATGACATGTTCCTTCCACTTTGTAAAAACCACTTCCTCTTCTTCTTCTTAACCCCAGCTGAAAGCATCTTCTGGCTCAAAGCAAGTACCCCATCCAACAAAAGCTTTTGGTTTTTGTCATGTGCCACAGAAAAAAAAAGTTCCTTTTGTTGTTTTTTTTACATCACAATCTTTTGACTTTTTCATACTAGATTTAACATTGGTTGGAGGAGAAAAACGCTTTGTTTTTGCTGTTGTTTCTTTGACATTTCAAGCCGTTCCCCCGTTTTGCAGTCTCAATGAAGTAGAGCAATGCGCTGCGAACACTTCCTGGTTCACATTCAAGAAACAAAACAACAAAACAGGACAAAAACTTAAGACTTGGTCAACAAATGGCTCAACATAAGAAGTAAAAATACAAGAAATCCAAAAAACCTTAAATAGAAACAAATAAGTTTAACTACTTCCCATGAAGAGGGTCCCTGTAAGGGAGGGGTGAGGTGAGGTCAGCCGAATCGCTCCCTGACCAACATCATCAGTTTCTTCTTGCCCTTGTAGATCTGTTTCAGGTTGTCTATGAACTGGGCGAACTGAATGTGGCCGTCCTGTGCCAGCAGAAAAGTCTCCCGTGCTTTGCTCAGGAACTCTATGAACTCTCCGTAGTGCCGCGGACTGATGTGCGTGAGTCGAGAGTGCGTGGTGTTGATGTACGCCGAGATCGTGGCGTCCAGGAGCTGCCGCAGCGGCGCCTTGTCCGTCGACATCAGCTTCCCAGAGTTCCTTCTCCCGGGAATGCCGGCGAGACCCGGCGCTGTCATGGTGCACCGCCGCAGGATGTCGGACAGCACCGTGGCGCAGTGCACGCTCTTCACCACCAGGGGAATGATGGCCGCGAGCTCGTTTTTGCCCAGAGAGTGGCTGAGCGCGCAGGCCCAGAGCACGTCATTAATGGCTGGGTGTGTGTCCTGGTTGTAAGCCAGGTTGAGGTGGGTCATGGCGAGGGACGCCAACTTGAAGGACCGCAGCGGGTATCCCCTGTGCTCCATGTACCTCGCGATGGTAAACAGCTGGGAGTACGTCATACCCGTGGACGCCGCGTCGATCACGATCTGGTAGGCCGTCTCGAAGGCGATGTGGTCCTTCTCGCAGAGCGTTAGGGCCGACAGGGCGCAGTTCTGGGGGTCCTTCATGGCGCACTGCAGGGCCAGGGTCCGTGCACAGCTGGCCAGCTCCTCGCGCTGGGGGTAGTCGAGGCTGAGGCGCAGGATGGTGTTGTGGGACATGACGGTGGCTGCCACAATGCTGGTGGCCTCGGTCGGCGTGAAGAGAGTGTACCAGCTCTGTAGGATGCTCACTAATGCCCGCAGACCTGAGGAGGTAGAGAGAGAAAGACAAGATTTAATGATTTATTGTGGTCAGAATGTAAATCTACTATGAGTTTACATTTTTGAGAGTCCTTTGATGTTTGTTAGGTTTATTCCACCGTCAAAAGAAAGAATCTGACTAGATTTATCAAACAGTGCTTTCCCACAGTGTAGTTTTTGAGCAGACCGTGAGCTTTGATCAGAATAACAAGTTGTTGACTTGTTCCTCTTT
Organism: Lateolabrax maculatus; assembly: GCA_031216445.1. Taxonomy (NCBI): domain Eukaryota; kingdom Metazoa; phylum Chordata; class Actinopteri; order Acropomatiformes; family Lateolabracidae; genus Lateolabrax; species Lateolabrax maculatus. The sequence continues at coordinate 21,056,118 of CM062203.1, read as the reverse complement.
TATCCATTTGAGGAACACTTTGAAACGAAGGCCTTGGCTTACACTGCTGTAGCCCCCAGAATGCTGCTGGGGGTCACGAGGGATCACTGAATGGTAGGATGAGGATGAAAACGATGAGAATCGTATGCCACGGAGATTTTGAAGCAACATATCAAGTGAGGGAATATGTTGTGGGAAAATGTTGTTTGTCCCTGCAGCAGAGTTCAGAGACTTGAAGAATCTATGACAAGGAGCACTGAAGCTGCTCTGGAGGCTTGGGGCGGCCCTATGACGCTTGCTGTTTTTTTTTTTTTTTGTCACCCCTCCATATCTCAAAGTCAAAAAATGCATCACAGTAGACCAAAGAGAAGATCTTAACACACTAGGGAGTGTTTAATTAGACCATGAATCCCGTTCTGTTGGCTGGTTTTACTGGCGTGTGTGAAAAGGCAGCACATACCAACTTCCGTGGCGCAGGTTACCAGCCAGCGAACCATCTCTCTCCTTCTCCAGTTCAGTGTGGAGAGAGTCATCCTCATCACCTGCAAAATGTACATATGCAGAACATGATGTCACGTGACCACTCTACTTTGCACAGACGGAATAAGAACGCATTACCCTTGTTACATTCAGTTTTTTCGTGGCAGTCTGTTCTTTGAATGTTGACATTATCTGCGCTTTTAGCAAACATGTGCACATGAAATGTGTGATTTTCATAATGTAACAGACTCAAGTGATGACAGATGTATCCAAAATGTGTTTAATTACGCAGATGACTAATTGTGACCCTTCCATTTTGAGCACTTATTTAGCAGTTTTGCTGACAGGAATTCAGCCGATACTCTAAATACCAGGAGAAAGAGGCGGGTGAAGCCGCTGCAGCCTTGATGATCTGAAGGGTTTTTCTGTGTTTACTGTGGAACCCAAAAGGCTTAATTATGTGGTTTCTTCTCATCAACAACGGTAAGACGCTGTGTGATGTTTTCTCTGCTAATTTGTAGTGAGGCTGTGGAGGCCTGCAGAAATTACAAGTTCAAGGAAGCTGTTGCATGTTTTGACTGGTGACCAGTGCTCGGATTTTTTTGTGGCAAAATGCTTTATGAAAATTACTGACTTGCCCTCATACTTTGCCTGCACTCTCTCACTCACACACACACACAGTACCTGCAGTCCTAGCTCCAGTGCCACGTTGAGCAGAGTTATGTCAGGCGGGTTGTCTGCGGGTGTGGCTATCTTAAAGGCGTCCTGGGCCAGTTTGAAGATTAAGGAAGAGGAGTGGATGTTTTTCTGGATGGCCTCCAGCACCGTCCGCAACCTCAACATGTCACCTGTGGGAGAAAAAAAAAAAAGTTGAGGGTAACATCTGAGGGGTCATTTCTCTACTTTGACTGCAGCTATGGGTGTGCGGCTGTGGTTGCGGTACCTTTAGCGGCCGTGAGCATGGTGGAGGCCAGCTCACACTGCTGCGACTCCAGGTGTCCCAGTGTGAACCAGCGCGGGTATCTGCTCGGAACTATGGAGATGCCATGATGAGGGTGGCCCGCGTCCCCAGAGCCTGCTGAGGACTCCAGCACCGGCAGCCTGACGGAAAACACACAACCCTTAGTTTTGCGGGACAAAAACATTAGAAACACCTCGCGTATAATGCAATGCAATTCAATAGCGCCAATGTGCTCAGATGACACTGCACTGTATTGGGGAACTGACCTCATGGCGCGGAGAGCCAGCTTATACGCCAGGTCTGCGTCGTGTGGCAGCAGGGCAGAGAAAAGGTACTTGGCGAAGGTGTGCATGGGAACGCTCTCCCTGTGGATGACCTCACCTAGACCGCTGAACGGACCAGCTTGACAAGTAGAAAGACAAAATAATGTTATGTTAATAATAATCAGTACTAACAAAAAGGCACTGGTTGAATGTGATTGATATGAGATGGATGTAAAAAAACAAAAAACTATGCAGTATTATTATTATTATTATTATTATTATTATTAGTATGTCTCCTGGAGGTTTTAACACAAAGTGAAAATGTGTTGTGAGAAGATGTTGTTATCGTACCTTCTAGTAGCTGTATGGCCTGTTTCCGGAGAGTCTGAACCAGGAGATCATCCAGCTCCAGTTCCTGAAGTTTTGCAACAATCTGCTCCTCGTTACGACACACCTACAACATATTCATAAGGGGCATTTTATTCACTGCAATCCTGGAGTAAATGTTCAGTTGAGTACACATTAGAAGAAAATGTGCTAAATGTGCTGCATTCTACTGGTTTCCAGAGCACTCGATGAGATCATGTTAGAATTCATTCAATAATGAATGCAATAACTTGACATCCATGATTTATAACTGGTCAATAAGAGAAAATGACGAAGTTGAAGTTTAAATACCAATTTAAGAAGGGATTTGTGTGTGAGGTATTAAAGGACCAGCAGGGAGCTTTAATACCTCACACTCTTGCAATCTGTGTATATCTACTGGTACAGTACACAAGACACAGAGTGATTTCATTTCACCGTTAAGAGGTCATTTTGTTAACTTGATTGGTTTTAAATTCAATTCTTGCTTAATAACATACTTTACTTTTCAAATGCTATTCATGTGTCTTTTTATAGTCTCTTTTTATTGCGTTGTGTTTCTTTTATATAATTTCTTAATGCCTTTATGTCTTATGTAAAGCACATCGACTTGCCTTACTGTTGAAAGGTGCTGCACAAATAAACTTGCCTTGCCTAAAACATTTATCTTTCTGCTGATTCCCATGACATTAAGAGAGGTATATGGCAGCCGCGTTAAGCACTCTAAAGCAGATTACCATTCACACAAAGAAATGTCCCTTGGATTTATTCTAATTCAAAGTGAACCTAAGTACATCGACTTTCTGCTTGTTTTTCAAGAAACAAAATGCTACAACCTTTTCTCCCTTTTCGCATGGCAATTACTTCACACAGACGTTTAATTATAGTGATTTTCTATCATGGTGACATTGTCTACACCAGCCAAATTCACACCGCTTGTTTTAATATGCAACAAACCATAAATGTAGTTTAGTTACCCATTGCAACCAGCCTAGCATTACTGTATTTTCAATGGGTAGAATCAGTTTATCCTTTTAGAAAATGGATCATGTTAAAATGTGTATATTATTACTACAAATGCATCATGTGACTCTGTGTTTCTGGACTACCATACCTTATCCTGAGCGTATAGGCCCTCTGGCATTATCCTCTGCTGGCCCATACCCATCAGAGCCACCTCTAAGGCCAGAGTCAGGTAGGACTCACCCCCATCAGGACTGCCCCACACTGGTACATGGTGGTAGACCGGAGGCTTGGGGTCACCTTCTGAAAAGAAATAAAGAAAACAATTTAGTGTTTTGTGCTCTTCTTTGTATTTTGGCAATAAACCTGTGGTTTTCTCCCTCTATTTCTCACAGTGTAGCTGAGTTAGGGACGGTTACAATATTCAGTGCATGGTAGATTGTGATCATTAATCTAAGATGGCCGCTAACCCTACACCAAATGCTCGGCAGCTATAATTGAGAACAGATGCCACGAAAGTCTCAGCTGTTGATTGGTGCCCATTTGTTCTCTGTTGCTCCCCCACCCCATCATTCTGCTTAAATCCCTCTGAGCAATAGATCCCCTCAATCCTGCTTATTCCACTGACTGTGTGTATGTGCGGGTGTGTGTGTGTGTGTGTGTGTGAGAAGAAATCTAGGGAAAAGTGGAAACTGATTTTACAGACTTAACCCCAGTGCCAACTCATTCCTGTTTTTTTTTTTTTCTTTTTCCATGGGCTCTTGAGTGATTGGTTGATTTGGAAAGATCGGAGAGAAAACTGCATTCTGATTGGTTGACACGCAGCCTGGTTCCCCCCCCCCCCTTAACAGATGTTCCCAGCTGTCTTCCAGAGGAAAATAAAGCGTGATGACCAGGCTATACGCACACATACACACACAAACGCTAAATAGTCATAGCGCTCTCCTCAAATTCCCAAAACAACATAAGACAATCGTTCATCTCAAATGCACACGCACACACACACACACACAGTGTGCGCCAGTGGTCAGCATTGTTTAAATTGACAATAGTTCCCTGTAGCCTTGTAACAATGGGAAAACCCAACCCCTATTCTGCTCTGTTGCAATGGCCACTGGTGCAAAAAAAAGGGCCTTGGGCAGGGTGAGAAATGCAAATGGTGATTCTACAACACACACACATACACACACACACAATAAGAGTGTGGTCTAAATGAGCAGGGTGTTTCAGCCCGATCCATTCATGCTCTGCTAGTTTATGGCTGTCTGCAGCACAATAGCGCCCAGTCCTGATATAAGAACATGATGTCTGGTGAGTCACTTGCTGGTGTGCCCAATCACTTCTGTTCAGGATTACACTGCATCAGCTGGTGAAGTGGTCCAGAAATTACACCTTGTGTTTGGCTCTTTGACTAATGTATTGTGTGAGTAGACTGGGAGGAGGTTCAGGGATGAGGATGTATTTTGATGAGGTACATGCTAAGGCACAAGCGTACTTTGTAGGTTTAGTGGCGGTGCAGTAAACTGAACAGCGAACACAGAGAGGGAGAAAGATTTTTTGGACCAAATACCTGCACAACTGATGTCATGTTGATTTAGTGCTACTTAACAAATGTTATGAATCCTTTCAATCTTAATCTCTTACTGTAAGGCTGCTGCAGCTCTGACCAGTGCTCTTTGGTAATGGCTGCTCATAATGCAGGCGATGTGGTAAGCTCGCCATGTCACCATTGTATAATTTCAATGCAAAAGAATGAATTGAAAGCCACACACATTTGAGCGACTCAGTTCTTGAGCTTGTCCAAGTGCACCAGCAGGTGATTCAGGACACTGAAAACTTTTCAGCCCTGAACCTCAACTCATGACCGGCCTTCTTATGACCTTCTATTCAGACCAGAAGTTTGCTGCTGCACCACAAAATGATTTCACAAGATTCCCTCTGCAGAAAGACTGCAGGCAAATGACACTTAAGTGCTAAATGATGCTACAAAACAAGAGTAGTCATGGGAACTGACTGATTCCTGGTTATAATCTCTATAGGGAGGGCTCTTTTAAAAAAGGAGAAAACAGAGCCGTGTTATAGATTTCGTACCTCCGGTGTCCATGCTGTTGTCGTCATCCATGCGGCAGGTTTCAGTGAGCGTGGTGAACAGACAGCCGATTGGGTCTAAAGGATGACCCACCCAGCCTTCCAGGTTGGTGGTGGAAGTCACACCCCTCTGGAGAAGATCTGATAGAGGGAGGTAACGGGAAAATGTTAAAATGATCAGACGGAAATACGCTCGCTCCAGAAAACAAACCGCACTCATACACGTGTGTGTGTTTTTTTAACCTTTCTTTTGGTGTTTGTAGATGTCCATCTGTCTCTGCTGTTGCAGGCGGAGCGTGTTGATGATGGCGACTGCCAATCGCAGGGCTTCCCTGGAGTAACCATGAGAGCGCAGGGCGTCTACGCGAGCACATGCCGTTGGGACGTGGTCTGTGTGGTCGACAGACAGAGAAGGTGGAGTCAGGGCAGCTTCACACACACACACACACACACACACACACACACACACACACACACACACACACACACACACACACACACACACACACACACACACACACACACACAAAGTCAACGGAAAGAACACAAAGAAACGCTTTGCTATACACAGACATGCATTTTCCTTCCAAACACACACTCTGGGACATAGGATGTAGTTAGTAATGGTACACAAACACACAGACACACAGACACACACACACACACAGTGCAGTCTCAGCAGAACGCCAGTGTGCGTCTGATAGCTGGCTTAAGTTGCAGAATCTGACAGATCTTAGCTGGAAGCTGCTTACTGCAGATACTGGCCTCAATATCAGCAGAATTACTGTGTGTGTGTGTATGTGTGTGTGTGTGTGTGTTAGGCTGGCTTTCAGCGGAATTAGAGATTGTGTGTGTATGGAAGTGCCACAGAAACACATTGCATTCATTCCACCTGAAAATTACGTTTCTCTATACTGTTGAAATGCAGAGAATGTGTGTTGCTCAGCCACAAGTTTGTAGCTTAAAGCTAAAAAAACAGATCTGTGCACCTACGATCACTTTTCCTGGAAATGAGTAATGAATTACAGTTTCAATTTTACCACTATGACTTTACAGAGCTAGTTAGTGTGTGTGTGTGTGTGTGTGTGTGTGTGTGTGTGTGTGTGTGTGTGTGTGTTTGTGTCTGTTCACCTAGCCAGAGTGGCAGGCCCTGTGGGTTGAACAGCAGGCTCTCCCCCTCTCTCTGGTAGGATGGAGACATGTAGTGGTCGCTGCTGATGATCCTCTGGAGGTGGCTGTCCTGCCAGTGGAGGTCACAGGCCTCGATGGCGCGGGTGAACACTGTCCTCCTCGGCCTGGACAGGGAGTCTGAGAAAGACACACACACACACACAAACACACATACGGTCAGTGTCCCATCTTATCTGTGCAAGAGTGAGGCTTTGGCCAGTTGTGTGTTTATATATACGTAATTTGGGTACACAGTATATATATATTTGTCTGACCCTGTGCCAGGTTGCTCTGCGGCAGGGCATTGGTGATGTTCGGAAGCTCGCTGCCGTAGTTGCCGTCCTCCAGTGGGCAGACGTCCATGTCACCCCATTTCTTCAGCTGTTTCAGCCAGCTGCTCTTCTCCTCGCTCTTGCAGTGGGGGTTTAGCACCACGCACACCCACAACGCACCTTGGGAAAGGACGGTGGTGAGAGGTCAGGGTAGAAAGGAAGCAGAGGTTCTGGAGTGCTGTTTAAGAGTGCGGTTCTAACTGAGAGATTTGGCCCCGGCCTGTGCAGCGTCAGACATGATCAGGGCTAGTTGAATTCTCTAAATGTTACAAAGACGCTTCTGTGCTTTCTTTTCTTTCCCCCTTGCCTCGGAAACTCAGCACCTTTATGACTCATTCTTTATAAAAGGAAAGCAAACCTTGCCATTCCACAATTCTTGCTCCAGAGAGAAGAGAAACCTCACAATGCAGTCTTTCCTGATCAACTCGTTTCAATCATAAAATAAAGGGAATAAAGGTTTATTCTTTGTAACATCTCTTCATTACGTTCTTTCACAGAAATCTAACATTTTTTTACAAGGAGTATCAGTTTTGGACTTAATCCCTAAATATACAATTCATAAAAATAATAATTTCACACATATACAGTTTTGTAATTGTTTCTAAAACTGCTCTGGAAACTATCACAACCATGCCATCACATCTAGGTAATACCTCTGAATGTTTCACAAAATCATGCGTCCACAGTCATGACTATAAAATATATTTTTGAACTGCAACACAGCCTCTACAAAGACAAAGAGTAAAAGTCAGCTAACAGCTTTTTTGAATTATTATTATGCATCAGCTTTCACAAAGAGTGCCTCAGCCATTTCTAAAAGCCAGACTTGTTATACTGTATAAATCAAAATAATACTGGTAATATATCTCCACTTATGTTACTGCACTGAACTCAACCATTCTACATACACAGACCTCGAGCAGGGTCCACCGCTTTACGTCTGCACCTCTGAAAAAACTGATCAGGCAGCAAACCCTGACTGTCTGGCTGTTATTTCTGTCTGTGTCTGTGTCATGATCTCCCTCGCTCACCCAGGAAGTGTTCTCATTGACCTCCTAAATGCTGAGATTGATTGCAGAGAAGCTGAGCAGCCGTATTGATCGTCAGCCTTTATCATTCACTCTGTGTAAGGAGCGGGAGGAGGAGGGGAGGGGGGGAGGGGACACGCTACTGGCAGGATGACCTAATAGCTCACTGACTGGATGAACGTTTACCCGACAGGCTGTCTGCCGATTTTGTCTGAGTTACTGACAGACTGGACACCTCTGTCGACCCGGCTGTCCGACCTACACTGACCGATGGACCAATTGGCAAGCTGATTGGCCCACTTGGAAAACTGACAAGCAAATGCGTCATTTTGATAGCGTGTTTCTTTTTTTTTTTTTGTCGGACACTGTTCTTACCTAGCTCATCCCAGAGCTGCCGACACTTGTCCGTCATGCCCGTGCCCTGCTGTCTCCATAGTGACAGCCGGGGGTCTGCCATAAACTGTTCCGTTATGAGCGTCAGCATTCGGGCGCCGTTGGAGTCTCGCATTCGTAGCATCTCCCTCACCTGGAGAGACCCAGTGGGTACGGGGTTAGTCACTGTATGTGATCCATAACACTTTGACTTCCTTTCCATGTGGTATCAATGAGCATCTTTGCTCCCCAGAATGTATTTCAGGAGAAAAAATAAACACTTTAGATGGCTGTTAGCCTCTGGAGGTTAAACAGAAACATGCTGCTGTTTCCAGTCTTCATGCTAAGCTAAGCTTACTGCGTCCTGGCTTTTTTCAGCTGTCAGCAAAACAGTGAAAGAGTTGTGTCAGACTGCTTCTTTTAGTACTAACAAAATCCAGATATGACACGTGTGAAAAACTTATTTAAAATTTAGAATGAAGGAAAAAGGTAGAACATGATTTATGGCAACTCACGTCACCTAGTATATTTAGGGTTCAAAAGTTATGTTTAAGAAGTTGTAAAACCTCTTGAATGGCATTTAAAACTAAATACAAGCAACTGTAAGGCATTGACATTGAGAACTCAGACTTATCAGTATAATATATATATATATATATATATATATATATATATAAAATATAGGTCTGTGTTAAGTGAGCTTGTTTCACTCAGACAAAGGGCACAAAGAAAAGGAACCATATTCAAGACCTTAAGTTTGAAGACACAGATAAAGACATCTTAAAATGGTCTCTGTTTCTTTGTACCATTTTCCCAGTGCAGTTGACTGCAGAGTGGATGCACAGGGCAGAGTGCTTCAATTCAACATGAAGTAGGTAAGAAGTAGGAGGACTGAATATACTGATGTACTGAGACATAATTTGCGCTCAAGGGGGGCACTACACATTTCTTGTTGCAGCTTAAGTTTGTAGCAAGAAATGTAATAGAGAATCTCCTCAAAACAATATTCTGTCTTTGTTTTGTCACCGTCACTGGTGGGTTGCGGATAGGCTGCTGCTAAGCATTACAAACAAAAGTAAAACAAATTGTTTTACTTATAGCCGCCTTGATGATGATTTTTATCACAACGACCAATGAATAAATCCCAGCCATGTCATGGAACAGAAACAGGAAATGGATACCTTAGCGAACATGGAGTTAAGTTGCTTCCCAGAGCCATAGTATCCTCCCTGTGACAAAAACTGCTTGACCTGCTCCCTGACTTGATCCTCGTCCAGATGCCAGCAGTTGTCATCGTCAATGCTGGCACCTGCGGTCGGGTCTGGAGCACCTGGGAACACACACACACACACACAATAAAAATGACAGCAACACACAGTGCTGCAATGATAGAAAAACACATGTGGACAGAAAACGTGAAAAACTGACCATAACAGAACCTAGGAGCTCATTCTAACATGAACGCCCTTCTCCACACATCAAAGCTGGTGTAAACAGAGTGAAGTCTGTATATTCACTTTCATTCCATTCCTGTTCTCAATTCGCACTCAAACTATTTTTCAGAAATCAAAAATAAACAAATGGTGATCATAGGAAATAGAGTATAGTTTTAGAAAGCCTCACTTGCAAAAACATTGTTTTCTTAGCTTGATCCTAACATGTCATTCCAGATTTCTTCAGATTTTATGGATAGTTAGCAATCCAATCCTAATTTTGAATTAATCTAAATCTCTGATGCTCACTGCTCCATTTTGTCCTATTTTTGTTTTACATTTTACTTATAGCACACCTACGCTACACTTAAGAAAAGCTCCTTGATTTAGGCTAATTGTACACTGAGGGAATATAAGACCAACTTTATTTTTCTTATACTCTGGAATACTAAGGGGAAATATAGATATGCTCAGAAGGGGGAAGCTGCTTTGATCTTGCAGGAACTGAGCTGAGGAAAGCCCAGAGATGTGTTTCCAACTGGCTGGGAGTACGCAAACAGCAAACAGCAACATTACTCCATCAAAGAAAGCATCGCTCCCTGGATCTACTGAACTTCAACCCCCATGACCCCCCTTGTCAAACACGGACAGGAAACACAGCGCGGGGCTTCCTGGACAGGAGAGCTGGAGAATGTCAACATTTAGCGAGGAGGATGAAATAGAGAGACAGATAAAGAGTTTTTGTCTGGTGAAAGGATGTGTCTAGTTTGTCGTTTCCCTGATGCGGGTCTGTTGTGGTTCTGCTCTTTTTTTTTCATGCCAGTACATTCTCCGGCCCTTTCATCTTTCCTCTCCTTCCCGTCTCCTCTCTCCAATTTCCCCAAGTGCCCTCTCTCCCGTCTCTTCCTCTGAGCGTCCCCTTTCTTTCCGCGCATCTCTTTATACCTTCCCCTGCATCCATTTCACCATTCAACTCCATTTCTTTCTTTTTTCGGCTGTCTTCAACATACTCCTGCCACTGGAGGGAGGCAGTCACTGGAGAGCGGGAGGTATGAAATCAAACGAGACATTTGAAGCCTGCCTTGCTGCTTCGCCGGAGTAATCAGGGCTCTGACGTACGGCAGCCTGTAGGCTAGCATGCAGCATGTTTTAAGTCTGGGAGCTTTCAAGTGTGGCCTGTTGCTGTGAAGATAACCCAGCAAAGGGATGGACAGCCCCTCAACAGAGCTGACTTTTCAACAATAGCCTTCCTTTCAACTGCTTCCATTCACAACAATGGTTCTAAAACTGGTTCTAGGTGGATGAATATGACATTAAAGTGCCTCTAAAAATCAGCACAATCGTGAACTAAAAGTTTGCTGCAAAGGTTGTCCCCCTCACCGTGGACCTGGTTGATCTCGGAGTTGGAGGAGAGGATCTCGTCGGCCAGCTTCTGCGCGGTGGGCAGCACCTCGGTGTGGTGGGCTGTGATCAGGTACTGGACCAGCTTCTGCAGTTGATCCCTGTTCATCTGGAACAACGTCTCCGAGATGGGCAACCGCAGCTTCACCTACATCAGGCACACAACACATGTTGGTGTATGACGTGTCAGCTATAAAACTGTGTTGTTATCTTTTTAGTTGGTCTGTGACTTTTTCGGTTGCCTGAAAGCAACGTTCACTTCCAGGTGGGACAGTTTTTATAAAACATACAAATGCAAAGAAATCTATTATGTACCTCCTGTTTTAGGAATTACTATCTGAATTAAATGTAACTCTGTAGTGTCTTTCAAAACCTTTAGTTAGTTAATTAGTTATTATTATCATTCTTATTTAGGTAAGTCCCTGCCATACTGCATAGCCTATTATTACGGTGTGCTCTGGTATGGTAATCATTTATGTACAGACAACAATAAACTGGATTACTTATACTTACGAAAAGGTCTACATGTGATTATTAAAAGGCCAGATATGAAGTGATAAAGAGTGGCTTTTTTACATGACTTCTAACATTTATGGATGTCTCAACACAACATCAGAGACACTGATATCATCTGAGGAGTAAGTTGCTGACACATGTAAAAAGTATCACATCTGTGAGACTTTTTCATAGATATATTTTGTATGTCGTTGTCATTACCTGCTCAGGCTTGCGAATCCGGTAAAGAGAGAGCGCCACCACGTGGGCACAATAGAAAATGTCTCTGTTTCCGCAACCACAGGTGACGGAGGTGATCTTGCATCGGTCGAAGCTGATTGCCACTTTGTGGGTGACCTCTGGCTCGGATGGTGTGGCGGGTTCAGTTACTGTGCCGCTGAGGTGAAACCCTGCAAAGACAAGGTAAAGAAGGAGTGAGTTTCGTCATTCACTGTGATGAAAGAAAACACATTAACAGTAAAAACAGTGGAGACATCAGAGATCTCCACTGCTTTTAAAACTACGTTAGCAAAAGCTTACATACAGATACATCTACCATAATCCACACATGTATATTTATGTGCAAAAAATGGTGAAAACAGTAAAAACATCAGACTCAAGCTATGATTTTAAGCTGTTCAACATCATCACAATGTTTCTTGTTTCCTTTGTTTCCGCTTTTTTTCCAGATCTTGAGTGTGGGCTGCCAAGGAGAAAGGAGGCGTTAGAGAAAGAGAGAAGGAGCATCTGTGGTAATCTGAGCCTCTACAAACTTACAGAGTGAACCTTCAGTACAAAACACACACATCTTAATGAGACGTCTCCAACGGGGCACTGTGCCATCTGATACTCTCTCCGCCTCTCTGTCCTTATGTCTTTATGCATTTGTGTGTGTGCAGTGAAAAAAAGGGGTTGCTAGGATGTGATTTCTTGTCCACACACACACACACACACACACACACACACACACACACACACACACAAGAGTAGGTAGTAGTAAGAGTAGGTGCCTGTAGAGATGAACCCTAATCTTTAGGGCCCTCACAATTACAATTTAGACACACGATGAACCCTCCAATATGGATCACACTGAAAGAAATGTCCTCACTTTCATGACACTTTGACGTACATATTGTTCCGATGTATATCCCTGGAAAAGGTAAAACTACTGAAAAAGACATTGTGGCCATTTTAAGGATAAAAAAAAAATAAAACTCAACTGTGGAGTAAGTTGAAAAGTGAAAAATGGTAAATAAGTCTACATCCAAAGAACAGAGGGTCAATTTTGAATATTGGTCTGTTGTGCCATAAATTCAATTCACTTGAACCTTTGAAACATAAAGAACAAATGAAGCCCTTTCATTCCAATGCCATCAACTGCAAGCATCATGTACAGCCCAGGTACTAAAATAAATAATGTGAGGAGAAAGGAAGAACTGAAAACAAAAGAAAGGTAAAGGTTGAACAAAAAAATAGGCTGCATGAAAGAATGGCAAGTGAGGAAACAGAGCATAAAGGGGACGAGATAGGAGGAGAAATGTGAGAGGAGAACAGAGAATAGGGGAGGGGAGAGTGTATCTGGTCTGTCCTGTCGTCTCACTGTGACAGGTCAATTATTTATGAGGTGAGGTGTGTGTGTGTGTTGTGTGTTGTGTGTTGTGTGTTGTGTGTGTGTGTGTGTGTGTGTACACACACACATCGGATTACTGTATCTTACCAAACCATAGCAACCCCACTGCTGCTTTCACAGCTAGAAAGACAGGAGAGATACAGACATAAAGGGAGGACGAGCAAGCTAACTGGAAAGCAATGATATGGCTATTTTGGGCATGGGCTCTAAAGCTCTGACAAACTAACACACACCAATGCAAACACACACACACACACGAATACTTAAATTCTGGGGTATGGGCCAGCATGGTAGAGCAGCCTAATAAACGCGTGTTAAGCCATCTCCCTGGCAAAATCCCACAATAGGCTTTTCCAAACCAAATGTTGTGAACACACACACACACACACACACACACACACACACACACACACACACACACACACACACACACACACAGAGAGAGAGAGAGAGAGAGAGAGAGAGAGAGAGAGAGAGAGAGAGAGAGACCCAATAAACTGCAAACTGCTTTGACTGTGACAAAGAACTATGAAGAGTTACAGGAGAACAAGGTTGAAAAGGATTGATGCACGCCGTAGACCAATTTCCTTCACCATTTTCTAACTGGTACCTTTGGTAACACGTGTGCCAAAGCAGTCCACAGCGGGTTTTGTAAAGCAGTGCTATTTTTGGTCCGCACATGGCCAAACCATCTGAACTGCCCACCAGCAGGGTAACATGCCCACGTACCTCCTGACCCCGCTACCATCAAAGCCACATGTGTGCCACCAAGCGATCTACCGACGAGACACTTACAAACTGCCCGTAGCTGGCTTCATGTCAACATACCTCCACATCAACATACCGACTGACCACCCCACAGACAACACTGGCAATTAACCCACCAATGCACTTCCAAAAGGACATGACTGACCAACACAAACTGTCCACTGAGCCAGACTGGCCATCTGACTGTGACAGGGAGGATGAGAGAAAAACGGAGGGAACAGACTGCACAGGGATCTGCCAGTGATAGACATGAAGAGTCCTCCGAATTTGTTGAAATCACTCCCTCCTACTGAGTCCGCCTGTCGAACCAATCTTTGTGTCTCGCAGCGCACAGCGTAATATCATAAATGTCAGAAAAAAGGCTTTCCATTCCTTCCTCTTGTCTCTATAATGGATATACCTGTAGAGCCAATTTGCACTAACCACAGTTTAGTGTAAAAGAGTCCAAATTTGATCTTCCGGTGCTGAAATCATCACAGCGGTGAGCAAGAGATCAGGCAAAAATCAGGGGAGTGCATTTCTTAAAAGCATCGGGGGAACATTTGAGAGCCGTTTTCCCTTCAAACTGTCTAAATAATGTCTTGTCAGTCATCACTCATCTTCTACGCTTGTCTGCGGAAATTGAGTTTAGCATTTCAGATGAGTGCAGAAGTTTTGATGGCAGTTGATATGAGGTGTTAAGAGTTTCTCACAGCCGGGAGTGCTACTCTCCCTCCCTGTCTTGGCTGCGGACCTAGCCCCCCCCTTCTCTCTCTCCATTTACGTCTGTGAGGCTGAAGCCTATTGTTGCTCAGGCCACAGGGATGAATGTGACGCTGACACCCCTGCTCTTTTCACTTTTAATCAAGTCTTAAATGGCTCAGACACAGTTCACAGACCCCCCCCCCCCCCCCCAATCCCTCCATCTTTTTCCGGTTTCATACATAGCTGGGTTTAATTATCCATAAATTGGGGTTTTTGGCTTCCCTGCCTTGGTCAAGTCTTCCCAAACAATATGGCCGTTCCTCACACATTTAAGTAACACACGTGAGACTAGATGTCATCCAGCATTGCAGGATGTCATGTATAAAAACACCTTGAATCTCTTGTGATTGGCTCATCATTAAAGGAATAGTCTGACATTTTGGGAAATGCACATTTTCAAACAACATCCAATACAACTAGAAGGGGACCCGGGACAGAACCCTGAGGTGCTCCACAGTTGACAGTCTAGTCTGCCTAGATACAAACTTGTATCTAGTCCCAAAGCTTGGTGATTTAATATTCAAATGCTCGTCGTAAAACTGTACCCCTTCTTCTTTCTGCCCTTAACACACGGAGTGCTTCTGTGTGTGTGTGTGTGTGTGTGTATAAAAGCTGAGGGAGACAGTGTGTCTTCAGCAGATGGGGATGCAATGACACTTGATAAAAAGACGCTGCATCAGACAGTCTGCAGGCACATACACACACACACATAAACACAGTGAACAAAACGACCTTTTCAGAGCCCGTCTGCTTTTGTTCTTGACGCTGCAGCGACAAAACAACACAAAGTAGTCAGTGATATTCACAGTAGATATCACTAATCTCGCTCTTTTGGTCACACACGCAAACAAACACACTCTTCGTGCTATTTTATACCAGGCTATTGCACTGGTTCGACAAAACCGATGAATTTCTAACAAAGGTGAATTAGGAGTCTGATGTGTGTAAACTGGGAGTGTTGCCAAGTGCAATGATCTGGCTTAATCCTTGGGGAAAATCACACAGCCCCGTATGTGTATGTATGTGTGTGTCATGTCTTTTTGCCCGTTCTGATGCAGGTATTAATGCTTGCCCTGAAAACCTACATGCACACACAATGTCTGCCACTGGCATCTTTTATGCGTCTGCATGTATGTGTGATTTGTGGTTATTAACACTTTACTTATCATTTAGAGTTACACAGAGTGTGTGCATTAAAACTCCAGCTATAATCCTCATTCTGATTCTGTTTAGTGCAAGAAGAAACAACATGAACCTCAGCAGTTTCCTAACCTCTCTTGTTAAGTAAGAGAATTCAAATTATACATGTGTATTTGTTTTTAATCTGTATTATTTTATTTTAATCAAAATATAGAATAATGCATGCGGGTAGGACTTGACTATGTATAATGACCATTTATGGTTGCATGTGTTAGCAGGTGAAATCCTGCAGCACAGTGGTAACTATGTTTGTGAGAAAACCACAAAAAAGTGTTACGATACTATAGAAATAGTAGAAAAGACAACTGCAAAGACCACCATTGTACATCTTTCTATTGTAATTACAGACCCCCCCCCCCCCCCCATGTATATATACACACACACAAATACAAACTCCGCCTTGCCTCCCTCCCTCCCTGTTGTACACCATCTGTCACTCGGTGGCAACCCCGCCCACACAGAAGCCAGTCAGCCAATCAGGAGGCAGAGAGCTCCCCACGCTCATAGGCCATTAACCCCCTAATCAGCTGGGGAGATGAAGCTGGGCAGTGAGCCAGAGTGTGCGTCTACACACATACACATACACACACACACACACACACACACACACACACACACACACACGTAAACCATAGTCTTATTCAACCAAAGCCTCACCACAGGCCTTGCAGACAGACAGACAAACCCCGCCGCTTACAGTGGATTTGATTCCATTCATCTACCTGCCCCACAGAGCTGCGTCTGCACTACGCGCCCTTTGCCAAAAGCTGCTCCCTCATTTTCCAACCACACAGGATCACTGTTAATTAAAGCAATATAGATGGGTGGCAAATTAAAGGAAAACCCAACATAACATGTCTAAGTAAGGTGTTGGTCCTGTACAAGCCTCTAGAACAGTTTCTTAATAAGTTGCTCCAATTTTTTTATTTAGACCTGTCACCTACTAACTGCTGAGGTTCACAGCAACAAAACAAAACAAGTAAACCAACACTTTCCTCATCTCATACACTGGCTCATCCTCCGCAGCCCCCCGCAAACGGTCTCTGAACGCCCCTCTCAGTCTGCATGCTCACTCTGTCGACGTGGATGACAATGTTACAAAATACATCCAGCGGAAATAAATGCCACTGCCATCCTTTTCTTCTCTAATCTTGTTGCCCCTTTCCAAAAGTCGCCTAGTAAAGGATCCATCCCTCCTCTAGCAGCCAACACATCCCTCGCAGCCTGCGGCCCTTCCCATCTCCCATCTGTTCTGACAGCTCCAAGGTTTACACAGCACCCCTCCCCACTGCTCGTTCTCATTCACACACACACACACACACACACACACACACACACACACACACACACACACAAAAACAGACACCCACATGGCCCTGTATTCAATCAGCCATCTATCGCTGCACAGCAGACGCGCATATGCGCGCACACACACGTTGAGTACCCTGAATCTTCTCCTCCCCTTTGCCTATCCATCCATCATCCATCCATCCATCCATCCCTCCCTCCCTCCCTCCCGCAGTGTTTGCTGATGCGATAACAGCTGATTGATTCATTTGTGATTTCCCAGCAGCCCTGTCCCGAACACACACGAATGAAAAAAAAAGCCTTGCTAACCGCCGGGACTCATTTGTCATGATTACATTGAATTGATTCCCTGATTTGTTCTATTCTGTTGCGACGGGGGAGGAGAGGACAGAAAGATGGTGGATGTGATGGTGGTGGTGGTGGGGGAGTAAGGTTTAATCAAGTCCCTTTCAGCTGATGTGTCACTGTAAAAACAACGAGAAAGTAGAAAAACTGCAGATCTGCCGGAGCTGACACAGGTAGAAATCAGCAAAAGGCTGACGTGTCGGCCCCAAGTTCCCAACCTGATTGAGCGAAGGGCAACATAAAAAAAAAAAAAAAGGAAAAATGGGGGAAGTGGAGAGAAGAAATTCCGGGGGAGGGCAGGTAGCACTTGACTTAAACCAGATTACTCTGAGAGGAAGACTGTGTTCAGCAAAACGTGAGATAAAGACATGGACAAAGACCGGTGAAAATCATCAGAATGAGGAAGAACATGTGGGGTTGTAGGTCCTGTTCTTGACGCGCGCGCACGCGCACACACGCACACGCACACACACACACACACACACACACACACACACACACACACACACACACACATCTTGCTTGACATAAAAGCTGCGACTCTGAACAGTATTGGGGGATGGATGATGGATGGAGGGAGGAGTGGCATCCTTTGCTTGACAGCGTCTGAAATTCAATCAAGACCTTCATCCGTCTAATCTGAAAGCAAGCTATACAACCTCAGAGCCAAAGTGGTCCAATTCAAGACTTGCATATATTCTGCTGTTAATGGAGAGTCACTTGGTCGATTTATGCCATTGTGAGTGTGTGCAACATTAGAACGAAGGTTATTTGGTGAGGACAAATGCCATAAATGCTGCTTTTCAGCTTTGAGGGAGAATGCAGGACCAAAAAAACCCAAGAGCAGAAATGCTCGTGCACAAACACGAGAAATGCATTATATGGAATACAAAGCTGAAGCAGAGTTAAAGGGCCTTGGTGTTTGTGTGTGTGTGTGTGTGTCATACATAGAAGCTGTCATTTCTCTGCTGTGTGTAAACCCGGTTCACCCAAGGCTAAATTACAGATAAGAGGTAAAGAGATGGAGGCATTATTGTGCTGCTGCCTTGTCTCCCATACTTACAAAGAGGCAAGCAGAAGCAATTTATCAAGCTGCAAACACTTGGAAACAGACACATGTCAATCCCCTGCAGGTGATAAAGCCTACATTCATTTTCTGCTAGAAAACTTGGACTTCCACTTTTTATTTTTCTCTGCTTTTTTTCCCCCTTCTCTTTACCGTGGTTGAGACTTGGCATAATCTCTTATGCATAACCTTTGACGCAAGCAATGTAATGGTGAATTGAAAATGTGAAGCTACAAACAGAGAAAAAGCGAAGACATGTCAGTCATTTTAAAGGGGAGCCTGCTACACGTGGAGGCATGCCACAAACAACGCGACAGTTGGGATTTGAGAAGGTTTAACTGCATGCTAATTTCCCTACGTTACGCTGGGTGTCACCTCATATAAAACAATGGCACTTGTGTTAATTCCCACAGAAAACGAATGAACACAGGGGTCCTGTCATCCAATCAAAGCTGAATATGTAAATAAGATGCTCGGCTTAAAGTGCAAGAGTGCAAATACGCCTGAAGGCTACAAAATCAGGCTTCCTAATTGTATCTATATGTGTGAATGCTCTGACAAGCTATGGAAATTAAATGGACGTCAATGTGAGAAGTGTACTGCAAAACATATTTCAGTGTTGTCATGATATTATGCTGTTTTTGTTACCAGGCAACGACTCAAAGCCATATAAGGACTAAATGTTAACAGGTTGCAAACTAGAATGTTTATCCTCTGAAGACAACGTTCAGTAGCAAACAATCTAACATTAGCGTTAACGGTAACATTTTGTCAACTGTACCACACAGGCTGCTGATCTATCAAACAATGTACAGTTTGTGTGCAGCTTTCTCACCAACAAACACACATGACAGAATGTTAAATGTCAGACGGACTGGCCTTCATTAGTGTGACATTAATTAGCTGAAGAGGTTGAGGACAAATGTTTATTGATGGTCTAACTTCAATCATGAAATCTATACAAAGGTCAAAGTAAGGTGTTTAACTGTTTTTACATTGACGTGCACATGGGAACGCCTCATAATTTGGGATGTGTCTCAGTGTGCTCTCTACGGCTGGCAGAGATGTATCATGGGAATCGGTTGCCATAGCAGTAGGGGTAAGTTTGATGTTACCATAGCAAATTTTTGGCTAAAACCTTACAATTAAGCTAAACACTGCAAGACTCTGTATGATCATCATCTCAAACATTTGATGGCAGCCATATACTATACCTATAGTATTAATACTACTATAGTATAATACCTTAATACTACCTTTTTAACCTTTTATACTATACCTTGACCATTTGTAAATTATATATTTTGTGAAACTTTAATGGAGATTAATTCCACTGTTACTGTCAGAGCTAGAAGAATAACTGGGACTAAAAGCGAACAAGTCAAACTGAAAATGACCCCCAAATGTCAGTGCGTCACCGCCGGTCCTCCAAGCTGAAGAACACAAAACCATAATATGATATGGACCCACACACTAACAAGGCACACACCAACATGTAAGCGTATAAAAAGGAGCCGACAGCTGTGAAAGGTCACCGCGCTGGATTTAACCTCCAATTACCAATACATCAGCTCACCAAAGACATGCACACACATATACTCATTTACACATGCAACATCATTTTTTTCATTTCGTGTAAAAACCCATACACATGAAATCACAACACACACACACACACACACACACACACACACACACACACACACACACTCTATGTCTGCTACATGTAAAGATCCCTCCCTGCAGCAAACCATTCATCTGGAATCTGTGTGTGTACTCTGGTTATCTTTGTGTGTGCTAACTTAAGAGAATGAGTGTGTGTCTGTCCGTATGAATCTGTGTAAGCGATGCATGCAGTGTTAATGTGGTTATGCACACACACATATGCGCATTTACACACATGGATTTCCTGCTTGTGTTTACGTATGCCAAGCCTGTTGTCTCTGTCTCTCCCTCTGTTGCTCTTTTGTCTCTTCTTTCTCTGTCTCTCTCACACTTTGCCCTTTTCCTAAACCAGCCGTGGCCTTAGCCATGGTTTTTGTTTAATATGGCGGCATGCAAAGCAAAGGAACAACCATCTGCCACATGCATGCAGCCGCCGTCTTAGGAACAACAAGGGCTGGCATCACAATGCCTCTTTAGTTGGTGTGTGTGTGTGTGTGTGTGTGTGTGTGTGTGTGTGTGTGTGTTTGTTCTTCAAGCGCAGTCTGCAGGGCAAGATAAGTATGCATTTAAGAGGCTTATATTTCATTTTAGGAACTGAAGGGAGACAAAATGGCTCCATTCTGAGTTGGCGGACACAACACAAGGAACGGCGAGGTGGCGACGAAAACATAAAGGGGCGAAAAAAGCTCGCTCTGATGCCGTTTGTGTACACACACGGAGGAAGGAGGCACAAAGCCGAGCATTTGTAGTTGGTGCACAAACACAATTGAGCACAAAGCTGAACATTTGAAATACAAATCCAGCTTTATTAATCAGTCTTATTGTTTACTGTACAGCTAAAAGCAAATATCTGATGAAAGCAGCCCAATCAATGTCTGAAGTCTGAACAAAAGTAACTTCAGGGACATTCTAGAATAAGTGATTATTGACCTAGGCTTGTCAAGCAGATGGCACACTCCCGCGGAGCCTCTGAAGGCAGCATTGCCACACAAGAACACGGAATTAGCAAAAATACACAGCGTGAATAATAAAGCAACTTTTTGATGTTTTGAAACTGAAAAGTGACTGAAAGTGGCCTAAGTACAGTGTGCCAACGATATTTCATTGCGCAAACTGGTGTACTTCAGCTTTCTTTCTGACAAACAAAGCTGCAAAAATACTTTCTGACTCGCAACTCACTTACAGACAGTGAACTCGCTTGATTTTAGATGTTAGGATTTGTTTGAGATGAATCACTGTTTGGATTCTCAGCATACCCGGGGAAATGAAAATAAATGCTGTCGGTTTACTGGTTAATCTGGTTGCCTCTTTACCATAGTAACAGCTAGTCTCGGCTGGGTTATTATTAAACAAGAGAAGCAGAAATTTCAGACATGGACTCGGTTCAATCCTTGCTGGCACTGTAGTTCTCTGCAAATCTGAAAATAAATACTCTGTAGGTTTTGTGTGATGTTTTGATTCCGCTTCCACAAGATATTTTCTTCAATTCTTTCTGGGAAATATTTAGTCTCGTGCAAAGGTCGTGACATTTGTGGTTTTGTTGGACCGTCTGCATGTCTGAGTTTAGAAACCTTTCCACCCCCTGATTAGCCTCCACCCCTACGGAGCTGATCACTGCTCGCCTTGCACAATCATGCATGAAACATGAATAATGAAATATAATGAAAACAGCTTGCAAGCCAATATACAAGCTGACGATCCACACATGCCCCCTTTGCTCTCTCACACACAAACACACAATAGCTCTGCAAGGGTGAAACTCTCATTTATCCATTAACTGAAAAGCAATCACAGATTTGCACAAAACACACACACACACACACACGCACACACATGCACACACATGCACACACAGGGGTGGGGGACTTCTGGTTGACTTCATCAAGCTCTCATCAAGCCAAGCCACCATATGGGGATGGGGCCCAAAACAGAGGGGGACTGGATTGTGTGTGTGCATATGTGTGTGTATTACAGATGACCCCCCCCCACATCACCACCAACACAAAGGAAGCATGCATCATCAAATCAGCTTTGTCTTGCATGCATTATGACGCTACTGCTGCCCCATTAAGAAGACCCCCCGCCCCAACATACACACACCC
Organism: Lateolabrax maculatus; assembly: GCA_031216445.1. Classification (NCBI taxonomy): domain Eukaryota; kingdom Metazoa; phylum Chordata; class Actinopteri; order Acropomatiformes; family Lateolabracidae; genus Lateolabrax; species Lateolabrax maculatus. The sequence continues at coordinate 21,033,959 of CM062203.1, read as the reverse complement.
TCAAGGTGTATTGAGCTCAAAACAGCTGAAGCAGAGCAATGAAGACGGCCAGCCACTCTGATTACTACCTCCTCCTTTTTCCTATCGACACACTCATTTCTCCTCACTCCCCCATTGTGTCTTTATTCCTGTCTTTCTAATTTCTAGCTTTGGCTTCCTCTCTCTCTCTCTCTCTCTCTCTCTCTCTCTCTCTCACCACCTTAGCTGGCGAGCCAGGAAGGCACCCTGAAAATCCTAAGAATCCCTACACCTTGCACCCCCTACCCACCTTCTTGCACACACACACACACACACACACACACACACACACACACACACACACACACACACACACACACACCATGTACCAAGGCCGGCCTGCTGACGTAAGCAGACAGTCGTACGTGGGGCATATTGAATTTTAATCTGGGCGTGACCTGCTTTTTCTTGCCCCCCACCCCCGTCACTGGCTTCTCTCCCCTACTGGCTGCCCCCAAAGAGTCAGCCTTTCACAGACAAGCACATCCCTCCACCCCAAGCACCGCCCACCCCGACACCCCCTCTGAGACCCAGGCTGTAGGCCTTGAGGCTGGGGCCTCGCCTGCCATTGTTAGCCCACAATGGGTGAAAGGCGGCTGGCTGGCAGGCAGCAGCCAGGAGGGCCTTGTGGAGGAAGCCAGGGGAGAGAGAGGATAGCAGCTTAAGGAGGGCGAGGACGGATGGAGCATACATGATAAACTTATTTGCTGAAATGAACATGAATATGAAAAGACTGAAGACGCAACCACAGAGAGAAATCCAAACCCATATAGCTGCACTGTTCAATCAAACTGAAATATTGTTTGCAGCATCGTTTTTAACACATTTCCCCACATTTCCAAACACATTTCTGCTTGCCAAATTTAGAAAATTGGGGATCTCTACTACAAATGAAAATACAGTTGGAGTTTGAGTTAAGTTTGAACAAAGTTTTGGCTGCTCCGCATGAGTGTTTAAGGATTTCCAACTGGTGGGACGTGGGATTGACTGTAGGAGAATGGTGAAGTAGAAATATGATGTTCTCCAGGACAGCCACCTTGTTTTGTCAGTTTGAAAATGGTTATTAAAAAACGAGCAATGACAGGCAAGCGAGAACAACCACATCAACAAAAACTACCACTGACGTTTCAAAAGCCAACTGTAAAACTAAAACCCACTGACCTGCATATACACGAGTTTGTTTAGCTCAGTTGACAACATGGTGTATGGAGAATTGACACACTGTAAGGTTCTGGGCGACTCTTACGAACACACTCAATTCTGATTCAAACGCATGAGAGCGACTTGTTGTCAAACCAGAGGCCTCGTTTGAATGGAAAGTAATCAAGTGCGCACACACACACACATGCTCACACATGAGCAATCGTCCAATAATGTCAACTGTCACACACACAAGCACGCAGCTGACAGACAAACAGACACACACAGACAAACAGACACACACACACACACACACACACACACACACACACACAATAGTGGCGATCCAATAATGTCAGCTGTCATGTACGTAACCACACACGGGCATGCGTGTGATGCACACACACACACACACACACACACACACACACACACACGAGTCGTGGGAGCAATCATCTGATAATGTCAACTGTCACACAGGGACACACATAATGCGTGCACATGCCCGCACACACACACACAGACAGACAGACAAACACGCACGTACACGCGCACACAGGCAGAACAAAGGAAGGGAGGCTGGTAAACAATGCTCCACAATGCTCTCTGGCAGAGACTTGAGATTACAAAAGAAAAGGTTTCCAATCGCTAGACATTCATTCAGTCTCTCACACACACACACACACACACACACACACACACACACACACACACACACACACACGGCTATGGTGAGAGAGAGCGAGAGAGACCTTTACGACATGCAGTAGGGTACATACAATGCCAGGCAGACCATTCTCTCACTTGCTCTATTCAGTCATTCAATTGCTCCCCCCCCCATCTCCCTCTCTCAGTTCCTCTTTAATGCACTTTAAAATAAACCTTTTTTTCTGGATGTATTTTTTTCTGTCCTGTGCTTTCTTCATTATGAGGATCTCAGTCATTCATCACTGAGCTGGTAATATAGGACAGATAGGAGGGACTGGGCTGCACTCGTTGGCCCGGCTCAGTACGGGCACCACACACACACACACACACACACACACACACACACACACACACACACACACACACACACACAGACTAGCGCACACATCACATCCCATCACAATAGACTGGATTCACACAGTGCAGGGACGGCTTGAGATTGAACCAACAGTGATGCAAGCCTCCCAATCCCCTCTGTATGGACAATGAAGGGCTAGTAACAACAACCCTGGGGCTACAGTATGTGTGTGTGTGTGTGTGTGTGTGTGTGTGTGTGTGTGTGTGAGCATGTGCACTGCTGGTGTGCAGGGTGTTTTTTCATCCAAACGCAAAACTCTACTAGATGACTATCCAACTGGTGTTTCCCTGAAAGAACAATCTTTCTTGATTTATAACTTTGTTATAGAGGATAATTAAAGCTGCAAAAATTAATATTTTCATATTAGCAATGGAAAAAAACTGCTATGTGTAATATGAGAGCGGTCACTCATGGTGACAAACCAACACAGAATAATCACCCGTGGAGCGTTTTAATGTCTTGTTTGGGTTTCACGGCCAGCAAAATCGATAATGCAGGTTTAAGAAGAATTCTCTCTCCTTTGAAGACGTAGAAAAAGATTTGACCAAATTAACGATAAAAAAAGACTGAAGCTACTATTGATATTACAGAACCAGCCAAACTCAAGAAAATGACATGCAAACTAGTTTGTCTTTGCTTCAAACTAGTGAACCTCTTTGCAGCTGTTGACGTTGAAATGCCCAGCAAAGACATAATACAATGCAAATCCTTAACCTGCTTCTCTGACCCCGAACCAGGCAGCTTTTTAAGAGTGTTCAGTTGTCAAGAGGATGAAGCACCGTTTTTTTTGTCAGTCATTACCAACTTCCTGGTATTTTCCCCCTGGCATTGAAAACTGCTATTGTGAAACTTCACTCAAAGAAAGGCAACCTAGACATGCATTCTTTTACGCTTTAGCAATTTCTTTCAGCAAAATCCCTGAAAAACTAGTCTTTAGGCAACAAAGCCAGGGCTCAATTTTACCTGCACTTTGCATAAATTAAATGTACAAATGACTGAGAGTGACCATGAATGATGAAAACTTATTTTTGATAAAGTACTTCCATACACCTCATTTAATTCACTACATTTGGTGAATGGAGGTTGATGATGGTGTATTCAGATCCTCTGGAGGCTTCCAGTGGAGCTGTTGAATGTCCTCAACCCAGACCTTCTTTTTATTTCTTACATTAACTGTTTCTAATGATCGGGCTCCACAGAAAGAAAAAGCATAAAATCCAGGTGTGAATGCAACTTTGGCACTGTTAAGCCTCAAGACCTGATCAGCCATTGCACAAATGTGATAAAAAAAAGAGAAAGGGGAGCAGAAAATTGGGATGACAAAGGACACATCATGAGGGAGTCATATGCTCAAGATTCTTCAGTCTGGCAAGGAAAGAGAAAGCCTGTCCCAGTGTGCATAGTGGAGACTCATTTAATGCCAGATGGTACATTCATATTGTGCCAGTGTTGAGTGCGTGGCAATGTTAATGGTTCTCTACTGGAGAATGTGATGCTAAACTCTTGCAAGGTACATTGGCAAAAAGGACATGTGATAAAAAAAGTGAAAATCTCCAGCACAGTATCATGTTCTCCTAGTCGCCTACTCCAGTGAAGATGTAACACTCAAACGGTCTCTCTGACAGCAGTCGGACATGATTGACAATGCTTTTAATTGCATGGAAATAAACGGAATCGTTGAGCATCTTGTTTTTCAAAACCACTGTGGCAGTTTGCTGTTGCGGTTGACCAGCGTCTCACCACGCCAACTGGTTTTGCTTTTTTAAGCCACAATGTGAATGCAGCATGACTCCTCATCATCTCAGTTTGTCTTGTTTCGCTCTCACACACACTCCCTATGTATGTCTTCCTCACTAATTCTCTCTTATTCCATCTCCCGTCCCTTGTCTTCTGTGGATTTTCCTCTGCAGCCACCTATCTCTGTTTGTCTCCGTAACACACACATGCACACTATCCCACACACAATGAGGGCCTGATTAATAAGTGTGTCTCTCCCTTGTTTCCGCAAAGTGTCAGAACAGGGAAGGCCATTTGAAAGGCACTTCAACCCAAATTATGTAGATTTAAAAACAGCTTTGGACACATACGGCAGCAGGAGGTGGGAGGGTGAAGGGGGGGGTGGAGGGGTTGGACTCTCTTCATGAATATTCATGAATAGACACTTTAAACATATCCTCTCGTGGGTCACCGCAGGGGGAGAACCAGCCAATCAACTTCTTTTGAGACGTTCTCTTTCTGCCACTGCACTTCAAGTCAGTCAAGTCAGTCTGTGTCGTTGGCACCAATGTTGGAACAGCGGTGCCAAAGCATTTAAATGCGGTTGAACGAAACGGATTTCAAAATATTTCTGTTACATAACAGTGAAGAGCCTGTTCATTACACTAAAGTTAACAAAAGGACCAGTTTCTTTGCGTAAACCACTTCTGTCATTTGCAGCGAAGATGTATGCGGAACTGAAAAATACTCACTAGACTTCTTCAAGACTGGCAGTTGAAGAACCTGGTCATACAAGCATTTAAATGGCAATTTGGAGGACAAATCAATCAAATTCCAATTCAAAACTCCAGATTTTTTGTGTGAAGTTCAACATTGGTGAACTTTGACATGCAAATTCACAAAAGAGGAATGATTTGCAGACAGTTAAGAGTCGGCAGTCAATGGTACAGATTACAGTTAGCAGTTTGCAAGCTAGCTAGCTTGAAGAGCTTTTTCCATCGTCTTCATTAACACTGGGAACAAAATGCCAGTGGGAAACTGGAGTAGGCCAAGACCGACCAAGCCTCTGGTGTGACCGGGCCTTTAGGGTTCAATATGCTTCAAACAAACTAGTTTGTAGGGGTAGGGTAAGTCGTCTCCACATACCTGAAGGTGAAAATGATCCACAAGGTTTAACTCGAAGGCAGGGCAAAAAGACTGCCATCACAGAGCGGGCAAGGAGCGATGAAATGTACATATAATGCCTTTTGGACAGTTTCTCCTTGAGGGCACTTACGGTGTTGCACTCACAAAAAGTTCCAGAACAAGAGGGAGAAGTTCAAATCCTGCAAACTTTTTCGCTGCCACACACCTTTCCAAAAAAATTGCTGGAGAGAGAAATGAGGTTTCAGACCCTGTCGACAAACTGACAAGCACTTCATCTGAAGCATACGATGACAATTACTTTCAACATATAAATATAATATATATAAATCCGTTAAATTATAATTTTGAGAATATTTTCAGATCCTTTCTTAATTCCTACGCAGTTCACAGCAGAGAGTCCCATGTGAGACGCCAGGCAACAGTAGTCTGACCACAAAGCCAAGCAGCGCCCCTTCACCTCTTTCATGTAACAACAGACGTCCAAAGTCGTACGTCCAAAGTCAAACACCAGTGATAATGAGTTTGTGATTACATGTACTAGCATTTCATTTCTAATTCTTTCTATTACTCTCCAATGGCCTACTCTTGTTTCTAGTTTTTTCTCTCCACACCAAGGTCACTGCCATAAAAGACACACACACACACACACACACACACACACACACACACACACACAAAAGGGGATGAGGGAGGGAGAGCGAGCGAAAGGCTCTTCACGACAGTGTGTGTCGTGGGTTGAATACAGAGCATAGCACAAAACAAAAGCATGAGCGACAGCCAGCTGGCTTGGCACCACTTGGCACGGGACAAGCCCGCGTGTCCTTGGCATGACAATGAACCGCACACATACACATGCAGACGTGAAGGCACACACACACACACACACACACACACTCTCTCTCTCCCTCTCTTCTCAGGTATAAAGAGAAGTGCAGCTATAGGGAGGCTTGACACTTTAAACAAGTTCTGTTCATCAGATCCCAGTGAAAAGAGGCAGTGCAGCCACACCACTGAAACCCAACAGGATCTTCTTTTCCTCTTGAAAACAAGAGTGGGAAGAGAAACACAGAGGAACTCGGTTGGCGGGTGCGGAGGGAGCTGGAGAGGCCTGGATAGGGAGAGCCTGTCCCAAACAAACATCTGGGACAGGCTTTTACCTCAAGTGTGGTGCCGGGTAGCGTGTGTTTACGCGCTCGGTCAACTGATTTGGAACTTGTGAGTCACGGCCCCACAAGTTTTAGCTTCATGAAGGATAAACAGCACTCAATAATGCAAACACTTTCTATTATCGCAATCCATTGTCTGACAAATCCATGTCTCCGCTGGTTCTCTATGAGTATCCAAGGTTGTGTAAATGTACGAACATGTGTCAATTTCACTTGCTGTTATCATTTCTCACATCTTTCTGAGTCCAGGCTGTGTATCAGCATTACAGGTTCACAACAGTGTCCAGACAGCATGGCATTCCCAGAAATGGATCATTGAGACCCGGCTGCCACGGCTTAGCCAGCATACTGTACATTTTGACATTTGTTTTACATATTTCCTGTGGTGGTTGAACTGCCACCCCTTGAGAAGCAGATAAAGCTTTATCAGAGGCATTGTTCCTGAACAAAAGAATATTGTTCTGTGTGATCAGCTGCTGATTAAGACTGTTGGCGACACAGATCAGAAGCCAATCATCAGTGAGGCGCCGCGGACGATCAGAGTGACTGCAGGCCACGCAGTCTCAGTGATGGTACCAGCCGCAGTCGTGTGCAAGAGCACGTGGACCAGTGCACGATCAGCTGTAAAGCATTATACAACCGGGTTTGGCTACGTGTCCAGTAACAGCTTTACCTGATGCATTTATGATCAACCATCACAGAAAACATGAACAAAGTTTGAGCATTGTTATTAGAAAATAAATCTCACCAGAGGCTGCAAAACAATCATCACACCTTTAGAAGTTCAACAATCCAAGGATTGATAAGAGAAGGGAGAGGATTGGTTCCAGCTTATGTCTATGTCTAAAGCACCTTTATTTAGAGAATTTAGAGCAACATCTGTATTCAAAAGAGGCTGCATGTTAGCTTTGTTAGCATCGTCTCAACAGAAAAATCCCCCAAAAGCATGGAGTACTAAGCAAATAAAGGCCAAACATAAAAGCTTCTTGAAGGACAGCAAGTTAATGACAGCTTAGCCACCGAAATATAAAATCCTTCCTCCCCCTTCATTCCAAAATCCATGTTAAAGAATGAGCCTGAGGGAGTTTGACCATATTTCTCATACCAGGACCAACCTCTGCGAGAGTGCAATCATCTCAGACAGCGCAGTAATAAAAACAAAAAAACAAAAAACAAAAAGAAAAACTCACTGCCTTCCCCTAGATAGATACTGTTATTATCTATATGGCTTACAGAATAGTAGTCATTGTACCATTTTGGTAAGCAAACAGCTTAAAGCTTTTCACCGGAGTCAGACGTCAATCAATGTACATATCCCTTAATCAGCAACCAGCGTGCTTGGTGTGTATGAGTTTGAACAATGGTCAAAGTAGCAACACGGTAACCACGGTATTGCTAAACCTATGCTTAAGTAGCCTCTATATATTTAGGTGTCACCCTTGTTCGTATAAAGCTATACTCTTGTTTTTGCAGCAGCTTACATACGTAATTAATATGAGTCACTGTGAGGGGGATTGGGCAAGTCTGGCCGTACACTACCTTCCATTGTGAAACACCGTCTATATCTTAAGGCTAAATGTAGCTGCCTGAATCCCCGGTGCCCCACCTCTAATTCTTAGCTGTTGAGACATTACTGCCAGCAGGGGAATAAAGACATGACTAATGGCCAAAGTTAAATCTTCACATCTAGTTACAACGTGTCAATTCAAAAGCTTGCGGTGCAGCTTAGCGATGCTGCAAAACGCCCGACACTTAAACCCTTTGAAGGATTTGACAGGACGGGGGCCTGGCGTCAGGAAAGTGGGTGAAAATGGGAGTGCCTTGGGTTTACTTATCCTCTGCAGGTTGAGGACGTGTTAAATATGTGGGAAGAGATGAAACGGGACTACTGTGTGGACATAAAGGGAACACAGAAGGAGAGAAGGTTGGTCTGAAAAGAAATTGGAGGCACAAAAAGAGAGAGCAAGTGGGAGAGAAAGAAAGAGAGCGAGGGCCTCCTTACTCAGCAGGAGCTGTCTGCCAAGGCAGGAGTCAGGCAAGGGGCGAGTGTGTGTTTAGTGTCTGTGTGTGTGTGTGTGTGTGTGTGTGTGTGTGTGTGTGTGTGTGAGTGAGTGTGTGTGTGTGCAACGTAGGAGAGATAGTGGCCACGTGCCAAATACAATGACCCACAAAGCTGGCAGGGCACCGGGTGGTTGTCAGTGTGTGTGTGTGTGTGTGTGTGTGTGTGTGTGTGTGTGTGTGTGTGTTTGCGTAGGAATGTGTGTATGCTCGCATTCCTGGGACGCATGCTGCCGGTTTCTTCACAGTAACAGTGAGAGTAGGCGATAGACTCTGTCTCAAAAGAGGGAAGGTGGGAGGGAACGGAGGTTGAATGGGGGTTGGGGGGCTGGAGAGCAAAACTGAAGATCTAAAAGGGAGACAGAGCAGTGTTTTAATGCAGTGACCTGCTCTTAGAAAGCAATTTCTTTTAAAAACATTATATTACTGAGACATTATAATACATTTTGGTAACTATCAACCATCCTATAGACTTTGGTATTGCGTACCACAGTGCTGTGTTTTGGGTGAAATCATCTTTACAGCACAAAGCAGGAAGAGGACGCGGTTCTAAGAGATGGAGATGTGGCTCAGCAGGTAGAGCGGGTCGTCCACTTCAATTGCAGGCATCAATCAAAGTGTCCTTGGACAAGACACCTAACCCCAGATTGCTTGCGATAGATGTAGGTGGATGTTTCTTACCACAATGCACCTTGGGAGTCATAGTTAACTTCTCCCCCCGCGTTTTTATTGCAGACTTGTACCTTTGACTTTTTAATATGTCATTTGACTTTTTAAACGATATTTTAGTACACAGTGGCTAATCGATGTATTGATGATTCCACCAGTAGAGTTTCCATCTAAGCCTTGTAAGAGCTCCGACTGTCAGCCACTTTGCAACCCTATTTTCAGTGAGTACCACCAGGTTTATTGCTGGAAGTTGTTACAGGAACCAGTTATTGGAAGCTCAAGCTTGATGATACATGACAATAATTTGATATCAAGATATAAACCCAGATATAAGCTATATACAAGACATGGACTACTTCCTGGCAGTAAAGGCTTCATTACAATTAAATTACTTGATTTGTTTCTACTTGTTAAAGCAGAAACAAATGACAAGACAAACAACGGTTTCATAATTTTCTGCATCTAAATGCTCTCACAAAATATCATCATTGTATCAACAATAATCAATATTAAGTAGTAGTATTTGGTCAAAAACATTGTGATATTTGGCTTTGTCGCACAGCTCTGCTGGTAGCCAGCTCACAATAGAGAGAAGTGGATGATTGGACACAAACCAGAAGGAGGATGAGAGCTGGAGAATGTGGTGTGTGCGTGTGTGTGTGTATATGAACGTGTGTTGTTGATTTTCTTAGTTGGAAGAAGCACTGGTCCCATCTGGCAAGGACACAAACACACACCCACACGATCACACAATCGCACGCGCACACACACACACACACACACACAACCATTGTCTGCAGGAGGGAAGGGGGTTAAAGGGCCCTCCTCCCTCCCTGCTGACTCCTGGATGCTTGGAGCACTAATCCCGTTATCTCCGTCCCAGTAAGAAATGAATTAATGAATAGAGCTTGGAAAGGCCGTGATGAGTGCTCGGCGACGGCCCTATATGGAGGCCAGCGAGCACGCAGCCCTTGCCTGCTCTCGCTTAAATTAGCAGAAGACACTGGGAGGATTCTCCATACACAGATATGCGGTCCATCTCCGCATTCATAAGGAAATAAGACCATGCAAACGATGTGTTTCATTAAACTGGAAAAAAAAGAATAGTGTGACGCTTTATTTGACAGTGAAAAACTACAAACACGTTATATGTTTCCTTGGATAAGAGCCTCAACTAAATGCTAAGCGTAATGTAAGGTAAATCCTGTGAGCAGACCGACTTTCCCCACAGGGGCCATTAAAGTTTCATCTTCACAGACTTACAGTGGAAATTATGGAGGGAATGTAGAAAGGCAAAAAGTCCAGAGAGAACTAGTCTTTTAGAGCCAAGACTTCTTCATAAGGATTTTGTGCAGTTCAAAATCCTGTTTTAGTTTCATGCTTTTATAATAATAATAATAATAATAGTAATAATAATAATAATACATTTTATTTATAGAGTGCTTTTCAAGGTACTCAAAGACACTTAACAAACAATAAAATCATCATAAAAAGTTACACATCTTGTTAAAACAAACCTACTGGTTTAAGGCCACTTCACTCAGTCCACCCAGTCCATATGAGGCAACCTGCCTTTAACTCTGTTTAGGTTGTGTTTATACCAACAGTAAGAAAGCACTGTCATCTGCAAAAAAGTTGATGCAGGCTCAACTCTTGCCATACTACAGTGCAACATCATTATGCAATGCACTGCGTTGCCAATAAAATACATGCAAGCACATATACCAATTAGAATACCTTGTAGCACATGGCTAGTAGGATTTGGCTAACTGTTGGCTACTGCTGCTGCCATGATTTCTATTGTTGCCTCTGAGCATTTCAGACTGCTGAGTGGTGTCTTTTTGTCTGATAAGCCTTAAACTGGTATTCCTGGTGAAGATTTCATTTTCTCACCAGTACTTTGTAGCAACACACACCATGGCTGTGGCCCTTTTGTTGGCACCTCAAGGTCTCATTTGAGAGCTTTGTCCCTTTAAATTCAGAGACAGGACAGTGGGTAAGGTTTTAATCAAAATCTGACACATGAAAGACAGACATTTGTAGTATTATTATATTGTATAATATGTGTAGTATGAACATTGTAATATTCATATACAGATTGAAGAGGATCTTCACATGTAAAGATACAATGACACTTCTACACCAACATAACTGGTTACAAAAGTGCACACATTTCTACAACATGCTGATGGATGGAGATTTGTAAATCCACACAAAGCAAAATAATGACCTGAACAAACACCCTTCAGGACTTTTAGGCCTATCAACTGTTAAGAAGAATCAGAAGAAAGTAAAAATGAGAGTGAGCACTTGACTAGCACTGCAGATATTAAAAGAAAGATTTGATGATGGGGTGGATTTTTTTTTTCCTTTCTTGTACAATCATCAAAGAGGACGCACGCTAACATGCGCACAGTGACTGTGTGAGTGAGTGTGTGTTTGTGCCCCAAACCTGTATGAGTGAAAATACCTTTCCTCTGACACAAAAACAACCTTGCCTCACTTTAAACCCACAGGGAACAAACGTCTGATCAGGGTTTTGCGCATGTGTGCATTGGGTGCAAACCTAGCCCTGTTTGAGGCTCGAATATCTTTTTCTGTTGTAGTTATTATAGAAAAAAGCCCATTGACTTTGTTTCTATGATAGGAAGTCAATGCAGTGATCATTGACCAGGAATGAAATACCATACAATGATGGAGCAGCATGATGAACCACAAAGAGAAGCTCTAAGTTTTCAAGCTCGGGGGTAAGTCGGTTCATATAGTGTTTGTGTGTGCGAGAGAGAGAGAGAGAGAGATTCAGACACTGAGATCTTAAAGTTGCTTTCTAGTGTCATAAACACTCCCTCGTCTCTGCTTTGAACTCAATAGAAATTTCCCCGCAGCCTGTCCTTGTGTTCACAAATGCGCACACACTCACACACACACAGAGTATTTATAACAAAAGAAGAGGTCCTTTCAGTGTGAGGACCTGAGGGAGAAGAGACAGACAAATGGGGGAACTCCCCCTTAAGTTAGCGGACAACTATGACACAATACTACAGGGAGCACAGAGGGAGACAAGACTACAAAGACAGAAAGAGGCCAAAAAGAAGAAAGACAAACGCCATGTAACATACGTACATTACACGGCATTTCATTCTGGACAACTGTTGCATTGATGCACTTTTGCATACAAGCTACAGCTTGATTACTTTGAATAACCAGAATAAGTTCATCGTCCGATTTATGTTTTTACAGTCTTCAAGCAAACAACGGATTCACTCCATTTCAAGCTCTGTTTTGTTCTTCACCAACTCCCGAAGGGAACATCTGGCTCTTTAGCTGCTTAATGTCCCACTTTCGGTAGTTGCTAATTGTGTGCAGCTTTAAATCCATAACAATATATTAGGGCAGACAATATGTATTAGGGCGGCAATTAACAATAACGGTCATTATGATTAAACTGTTGATTATTTTTTTCAATTCATCAGTGATTTGCCTAGAGCTCCAGTTGATGACTTTAATTTGGTGGTTTTGTCCAACTAGAGGTAAGATTTAACAAGCAGGAGTATTTTGCTTGATAAATGACTCAAATAGTTTTATCTATCAAAATTGTTGCAGTTTAATTTTCACAGATTAGATCAATTAGTGATTGGTTATTAGTGAGCAAAAATCTAGGTGTGTTAATCGGGTTATGTTAATGCAGATCATGTGCTTAAGAAACTAATCCGACCAAGGCCTTTATATAACAATTTCCACAATCAGAGTGTTGCCTTCATCTGATTACATATTAAATTATTAAAGTAATTTTTTTTTTTCACATAAGAGTTTGAAAAAGTTTTAACCATCAAATATACAAGCAACCAGTCTCAAAATAAATTTAACCAGTGTTTTAAGTTTGTATTCTTCAAGCTTCGGCTTTGGGTCTTTTTAGCCTGGACAGCCAGGAGGGCCGCACCTTTGGATTCCAAAAGATTTTAGATAATTTACGGGATTTGACTCTGTATCTTGTTGCCATGGGAAATGTAGCTTCCCGTAATAATAAAGTAACAGGTTTTCACCGGTTTTCATCAGTGCCAGCAACATTTAGAGCTGGTCCTGGCAACCCCTGCGTGGCCTTTCTTGGCTTTTGGAAAAATGACTCTTTCCTGGCTTTGTGGTGTTTGATATCAAAAGCATTCTTCAGCTTTCTCCTCACCAGTCTTCTACCGTTGCACTGCCGTCTATTGAGCCGGCTGAATCAGTCACCTGGCAACACACTAAAACTAGTGCCCGGTTTCACCTCGGAGATTCAATACGCCGAGTCAAACTACCAAAAGTTCTCCCAACTAGCATGCATAGCAACACCATTTCAAAACACCACAGTGGGTTGCCTTTATTTATATTCGTTGATTCACAAAATGCTTCAGGCTTCACCTCTGAGGGAGACTAGCTGAACGCTGCAACAGGCAAAGCTAAAGGGCATTTTTACTGGTTTTAGTTTAGTTTAGGTTGAATAGAAAGGTGGAGAGGAGGAGGAGATGAAGAAAAGAAGAGAGCAGGATCTGGACAATTGAGGAGGGTCTGATCATAGTCATTTGGTTTTCCCACCGTGAGACACACACAGTGGCCCCAGGCGTCAGTAACCACTGGCTTCCAACTGAAATGGTCTTTGTAAGTTAAAAGGTGTGCCTGGCTTGGCTTGGACCCCTGCAACAAAAGCAGTGGTTAAATGGCATGGCAACCCCCCCTAGGGATGTAGGACAGGGTCAGTAAGTGTACGCAGTGTGTGTGTGTGTGTGTGTGTGTGTGTGTGTGTGTGTGTGGTTAAATACTGTTGGTTTAGTGTGCATGGGAACAGTATTGAGGCTGTATTAAATCCACAGAGAAGTGTGTGTTTGTGAGCATGAGTGCATGTTGTGTGCTGCTGTACGAGCTGATATCTGGATTGCATGGCAGCCATGGAGGAAGCCGCTAATAGTCATGAATGTGAACAGGCATCTGCTACTGTGGGTCCTCTGCTGTTTTCTGACTCATGACCCCAAAACCAAGGAAACGCCTGCTCACTGCACACAGAGAAGCCACCGCACATGATCCTGTGTATGAATGATGAACCAAACTGTACATCTATTCACAATGATAAAAAATATCTGTTTGTAATTTCACATTATAATTACTTTGTGATGAACAGATTTGCTTTTCTATTCCCACATCGAATTAAAGCTGCACTAAATAATATCTTTATATCAACAATGGATGAAATGAGTATGTGTAAAAGGGGCCGCTGGTAGTGATGAACCCATAGAGAATTATAAACCAGCTCTGCAGCTCTACAGAGAGCTTTTTTAAGCATTCTTTTAACTCACTGTTGCAGTTATACATATATTTTTGTGATTAAACCACCAAAATTAGCAACTGGCTACTGAAAATAGTGGAACATTTAGCGGCTTAAGAGCGATATATTTCCCCCAGGAGCTGGTAGAGACCAAAAACAGGGCTAAAAGGAGAGTGAATATTGAACTAATAATACAAGTCAAGCAGGTGCAAATATTTACTTGCTACACAAGTCACAACATCAATGGCAGCTGTTCTGTGTGGCATTCGACAAACAGATCCTGATGACTTATAAATGATGCACAACAATGGAGAAACTTAGTAAGTAATGGATGAATAAATAAGCACATAAAGGTTGCCACATTTGAAAGCCTACTCAAATACTGCTGTAGTCATTCAAAACAGATTCCTCAAAAGATTCAAAGAGCAAAACAGCTGGACTCAAATTTAATTAAAAAACTTCTTTCATCAAGAACCCATCAGCTGCAGAACAGCCAGGTCAGGTCAGTGAAACACAATCTGCACAGCCCTAGGAGACGCTCCAACTGCAAAAAGGCTGAAAACAGACTGCAATCAGCTGCTGGATGCAGGCAGCTTCTGTGCTTTGACTTTAATATGTCTATGAGGGATTTCACTGATTAGAATGATTAACTACCTTATCTCAACTTATTCCTAGATCTAATCTTAACCTTAAACCCAAATCACAGGAAGCAAAAAGTGGCCGCAGCTGGGACGAAACCTCATCAAATTCATCAATTCCATCCTGGGAATGCCACATTCCTGCCGGCTCTTTTATGTCAGACTCGATGGACAGAGGCAAGGAAGGAGGGAAGGAGAGAGGGATAAAACAGAGGACAAAGAGGCAAAGTCAAGGGTAAGTAGCAGCTCTGACACTCACCAAGACAGACAGGGGAGACAGACTCCAATCAAAGAGAATTATCTTGAAAAAACCCTCTTCAATCACACAGCGAACAAATGTCAAAGACTGTCTCAAAACTCTACAAAAAGTCTACAACTTCACAGCGACAAAACACTCACTTTTTATTGGTCCACATACTGTTATGCAAAAATCACTCAAAATGAATTTGCCTGTTTGCTCAATAGATTAAATCTTTCCTTTATGTTTGATCCTAGAACTTCCATGATCAGGCATCTAATCAATCAATCAATGTCGAGTCAACTGACAGAAAATTAATCAGCAGTTTGTGATTGTGACAATCTTTCAGTAATTTTTCAAGCAGAAATGTCACTTTCTCTGTTTACTGACAACTGAATATCAAAGAACAGCAAAACTGTATAGTAGCACAGCAATGCAAGTGCTGCAAAATACACGATTCATAAGAAAATAAGATGATTTTCCCAGAAAAAAGGAACAAAAGGAGCAAATAGGTTAATCCTCGTTTAACATATTAAACTAACCAATCAGATGAATGGACGGTTGCCAGTCCACCAATCAGCAGTGTCTGCTGGGAACTTGCTGATGCCTCCAGAGGACAGGAAGAGGAAAAACTTGAAAATATGAAAGCGCTTTTTGGTGTTAGAAGCAGATGAGATAAGATACCATTTAATTGCTTCTTTCATAAGTACAGCTTTAATCCTATTGTTACAGCAATGGTGTTTCATCCCACTGATAACTCACAACACTTTGAACGCTGATTTACACGCACATACACACACACACGCAGTGTATACACACGCAAAAAGATCTCCTTTCTGCTGCCATGGCAGAAAAAGTGCTTAGCGTGCCACATGCTCCCTTATTTGAGGCAAAATTTAACTAGGTGAAAATTAGACTTTAAAATCAAAAAAGAAGGGGATATACAGATTTTGCGTGTGTGTGTGTGTGGAGTGGGTTAGAGAGGAACAGAGAGTTAAAGAGGGGAAGGAGAATTTCAGAGAGGATGTTGGCTCTTCTGCATTAAACACCATCTCCATCAAGGTCAACACAGTAGTGAGTGTAAAAGTAAAAAAAAAGAAGTATAAAGAAAAAAAAACACAACTTTAACTCAACGCCATAAAATATAGGCACATTCAGAACAATATGCCTAACAATTGATTTCTACAATTGAAGTAGTAGTCATTTCAAAGATGAAAACCCCCCAGGTTTGCAGGACAGAGCAAGACCCCTAGAGACCAAACCTCTACCAGTGGACCCTGACACACACACACACACACACACACACACACACACACACACACACACACACACACACACACACACACACACACAACAATGGTCCTGTGGTGTAAGGCAGTAGAGAAGGCACTTAATCCTGTTACAGCATGACAACTACTAGAAACCCTGTATTCACTGATATATGCCCACGCTTGGACACACACACACACACACACACACACACACACACACACACACACGTTTGTACTTCTATAGCTGTGAGGACAGTCATTGACATAATGCATTCCCTGGCCCCTTACCCTAACCGTAACCATCAAAACTAAATGCCTGACCCCAACCCTTACCCTGACCCTGACCTTAACCTAAACTTAATTCTAACCTGAACCTTAAAAGCAAGTCTTAACCCTCAAACAGCCCACTGAAGGTGTCTCTGAAAGTGAGGACCGGCAGAAATGTCCTCACTTTCATGGTCTAAAACTCAAATTGGTTCTCACAAAGATAGATATGAGTATGCACACATCCACACACACTGAAGCACCAGCAAAGGAACAGGAAATAATTCACAGCCTTAAAGTGGACATTTAGTAACCTATTATGTGCTTCCACTGATGGACAGTTTACTGGCCTCATCCGACCTGACAGTTTAAGTGGTTTGGGTTCAAACGTCTTGAGGCCATCTTACAAAGGTAATGTTTCAAACAGCTGCATTAGCAAGAAGGTTTTTACCCAGGATCCATTTGTTCATTATGTTATCAGTAGAAATGTATTTACAGCTGTACACAGCTGCGATTTTGTCTGTCTACTAATGTGCGTGCCAGCCTGCTCAGTGAATAGCAGAGTCCAGGAACTGATGTTTGGCAAGGGCAACTGAAACTAATTTTGTGCCCTTAACAATGATACATGAATGCATTTGTGGGACAGTCACCCTACTTTTCCTGTTGTTTAGAGTTTCTACCAATTTTAAAATCTGAAAAAGTGAAAATAGATAGTATAATAGTTCCCATTGCTCCACAAAATGGTCAGGTCCAGGACAATGTTCCCGAGCTGTGGAGGAAAAGTAATAATATAATATTTTTTACCATTCAGCAATTTAATCCATACTGTTACAACTACTGCCCCCAATTGGCTAAAATACATCATCTAAATCTTAATGGGCATTTTTCACTATTTTACAATAGTTTAAAGACCGGATGATTAATTGATTTATCAAGAAAACAACCTGCAGATGAAAGAATTATTAACTGCGCTGGACAGATACAATTACACTTTACTCAACTTAATGCTAATTGCATTTTATTGGCTTTGTACTTGTTCTCTGTTCTTATTCTGCAAACTGTAGCACTGAAGAAACGCAATTTTGTTCCACTGTATACTGAGAGTATTGTATGTGGAGAGAATAACAATCAATTCTACCTTGAACCTATTTTACAAATCCTAATTCATTATGTCCTTGACCAGTTTCTCTCCATCGCAATTTATTTCACAATAACTGATGAAACATGTTGCTCCTCAAGTGATCATCAGAACTTCTTTATTAGCAATCAACACCTGCCATGCCCACTTAGTTTTTCTAATTTCATACATAATAGGCCTTTAGAATTGAATGGAATGGATGCCAAGCTTATACCAGTCTAATATAACGTTGACAAAAAAGAGATGTGGGGGGGTCTGTCTCCTCCATCTTTGTTTGGGTGCGAGGAGGGAAGAGGAGGCTGGTTGGGGTGAGGAGGGTGTGTGAACAGACGAGCCAGAGAAAGGCATCGAGACACTTAAAGAGAAGGAGGGCAATGTTTGTGTGTGTGCATGCATGTAAAAGGGTGAGAGGCCTCGACCAGACTGATCCTCATGGCTGTTGACCACATTAATCATGTTGCATAGAGAGGACCGGTGTGTGTATACTTGTACGCTTGTGTGTGTGGGGTGGGAGCTTGTCCTCTTCTGTCCCGTGTGTGTATCTGTGTGTCTGTGTGTGTGTATGTGTGTGTTGCTGCACTTGACTGCTCCTATCAATTCAATTTCATTCCTCCCTCTGCTCCCTTCTTTTCTCAGGGCATCCCCATCCCCCCCACCATAGAGCTCAGTAGTCTCTCTCCCTCCCTCTCTCCCTGTGTGTGATGGACTGCTGAGAGCCTAATGAGGTCCCTCCCTCCCCTTTGGCTTTTTAGTGACTGCGGAGTGCATGCGTGCGCGCGCGTGTGTGTGTGTGTGTGTGTGTGTGTGTGTGTGTGTGTGTGTGTGTGTGTGTGTGAGAGAGAGAGAGAAGGGGGATGGGAGAGCCAGAGGTGACAGGCTGGTTATGTACTTCTCCATTTGCCTTTCAGCTCTCCTCTCCCTCCTTCCTTCCTTCACACCCTCTTCTCCCTCTCTTCTGTCTCCTTCCCTCTCCCCCGCCTTCATCTCTTTTCCCACCCATCCCATCCCTGCCCCGGCTCTTTCTCATCCTCGCCTCCTGTCCTCCTCCTCCTCCTCCTGCTCTCTTTGCAGTCAAGTCTTACCATTCATTTGTCGGTGAGGCTGCGGCCTAATGGGCCATAGCAGGCCTTCCACTAAAGAAACCCACACAGAGTGCTGTTATTAGCAGGCAGGGAGATAAAGAGGAGAGGGAGGCAGGCAGACAGGCAGAGAAAGGAGCAGGGAAATTGTGGAAAACGCAGAAGAATAATGTGCAGAAAAGACAAGATAAAACAAGTGAGCGAGCGAGAGAGAGAGAGAGAAAGGTAAATTGGGGTGATTCATATTAACAGAGCGTTCAATTAACAAGTGCTGAGGAGGCATCTTCCACACTCCGGCCTGACTCGATTACGTATCTGTTCTACCAGTTAGCAGCCTGGCTTGTTCATAGAGGGAGAGGGCATCAATAGAGCAGCATGACCCCGGCGGCCTCTTACACATCAGGTAGGTGAGTCACAGTGAGGGAAAGGCTGAAGTGATATATAAAAACATCTTCTCAGAATTGTAATACAGGCCGCGATGCATGTTCAAGTTTCAACCTGCATTTTTTTTTAAACCTGAAAATGTGAAATATGTTCCCATATACATGCTTGAATTTTCATACATAGTGTCAGAAAGCACAGAGATGCTGCTGATCCAATATATTCATCATGGTTGAATGGATGAGTTGGCGCATTTTGATACCATGAAGACCATTTTTTCTTTTATTGTCATGAATATGATCGGGATTAGCTAAATGCAGTACAAATCAATTCTTTGAGCTGGTTTGATTTAATTTTTATTATAATTTTTTGCCACATTTCAAAGGTTGTTGATCATTTGCAGCTGTATGGAAACATATCGACAGAGACAGAGTGTCAAAGTGACTACTGGCACAAAGGAAAATGGGAGTGGTTCACACTTTTTAGGACCATGGGGTGGTGTTAAAGAGTGGTGTGCTGGTCACATTTCAGATTCGACTGAGAATAATTCAGCAATACAGGAGGCCCTGGCCCATTTGCTAATGCACACTGACAGTCTGAATCACCATAATAGGGGACATGGTCTCTAAGTGATATAATTATTTGTAGTTTTAACACTAAGTGCTTCCTTTAAAACCTTATCCACACATTTGGGGAGAGAAAGAGGGCGACGGAAAGCACGAGATGATGACCAGGAAGAGACAGACTTTAGCAATCAGAAAAGATCAAATCACTTGAAGAGGTCAGTGCTGATGAATCACATATTAACTGTTAAATACAGCAGACGGAAAATGTTTTCATGTGAAAGAAACATGACAGAGCTATGAAGAGAAAGAGCACATCTGTGAGCCATGACCATACTAAGCTTGCAAAAAGAAAAAAGAAAAAAGGACATGCAGCACGGCTGTTGACTCCCATTTCCTGAGATCAAAGTCAACCAAATGTATGGAAATAGTTTCTAATCCAACTATAATGGATGTCTCACACACAAGGGACTCCTATGGGCCCTCGTCTGCCTTGTTGGCAGTAATAGCACTGTTGTTGAGAGGGGCTTTGAGTGCTGCTGAGATTGGAAAAGGACATAGGATACAGGCACTCGCTGCAATACACAACCGTGTGTGTATTCAAAGGAAGAATGATGATTATCAGTGCCTGATGTCTATGATCTACGACTGTCCGTTGCAAGTGGAGATGGGCTGCACAATAAAGCACGGGATTCACCGCATTCAAAGAAAAGACGGAGAGCATCAGCATAGAGATCAAGAAACGATCAGGACTGGCTAACACAAAGGCATTATGGAGAAAGTGCTTGAGTGCTGTGTTCAAAATGCTACAGATGTGGATGGAACTCAGAAAAGATAATCACATTACTTTAAGATTCTTTAAAGTGGTTCCTTTCCATTTGTTGCCATACATAATATTGTGTTTTGTATTCATGCCGTGTACGTCTGTAATGAGTACAAGGCCACAGTATTCACAGTGCAGTATCCCCAAAACTGGTTCCACTGCTCTGGCACCCAGGTACCCACAGCAGATCATCGTGTGCAGCATAAAAGGTCAAATCTAATCAAATTGGCTCGGAGTATGCCTCTTCTTTTCAATGTTATAGTTTGGTCTCTGTGCTTGCTTTTTGACTGCTCTTTTAGCATACAAAGAAAGAAATACAGAACGTGTGCAAGGCAGAAAGAAATAAAAATGATCACACATAGTCTTACGGGGATAGTTTGGCATTTTGGGAAATATGCTTATTGGCTCATTCCAAAGATTATAAAATAGAGCCCCCACACAGAAGGGTTGGGTAACGAAATAGGTGTACAGACCATATTATGTCAGTACTACCGGGTAACGAGTCACGTTAAATCAATAGGTGCCATATTTTGGTATCTGAGAGCACATCTGGGTGAGAGAGCTAAGCTACTCTCAGTTCAACTGAGCTTTTTTCACCGTCTTGGTTGATTTTTACTTCCATTAGCCAACACTCAGCATCTGAAATTCCGTACCACAATTTAGTACACTAAAAATATACCTGAGATTTGCTTGATTTGTCCGAAACCTTAGTATGAGACCAAAAGAGAGAACAGAGTACCAAAAAAAGGTGCAGTTGGATACTGGTACAGAATTCCAGGTATCAATACTGGAATCGGTTCACATGTTAACAGTACCCAATCCTACTTCATAGTTAACTGATTGACGCGTTATACGTTGTTTGTAAAATTGAGAGTTGCTGGTAGCCTAGTTGGCCCCATATGGTTCTGTGGATTTTTTGTCTGAAATTTCTGTCTGAAAAGCTGCTAACTTAGTGCAGTCATACCATCCCACCTTTTGTCCCCCCCAAAAAAAAAAAAAAACGTGAGCTGTCCCTTTAAGCTTTCAGGGCTCCTCCAAAATTGCCTCTAGCTAATAAAAGAGAGAATAGAAGACACACACCTTGAATAGGAGTTCTGCTTGAATGAGTTCTATCCAACCATCAAGTAATCAATAGCAGCACAGAATGCTGCATTTTCCCCTCGCCGAGTTTAAAAAAAAAAGCAGGAAGGAAAATAGGTTTGGGTTCAATAAAATGAAGACAGGTTTTAAGTTTTAATCTGGGGTTGAATTACTAACCCTAACCCTACTGGAAAGACTGTTGAGGCTTAAACTTCTTCAAGTTCAATACAACTTCGTCTTTCATGTGACTAGTAAAGGGTCCACATAAAAAACAATGCGATGAATCACAACCCCTAAAAATAGCTCTGCCCCCAAGAGATTTACCTTTCTGTTATTTTTCAACAATAGTACCTGTCACTGCTTTCCTCCCCAACTTAAATCATCCTGGATTTCCCCTCATGACGGGTTCCCTGCCACAGGCATGGAAACGCCTCAGTTAATCTCATGTGTAGTGAGTTATGAGATTATATTACATGAGAATGTAGTAGAATATAGTATTTCCCCCATCACTGAATCTAGTGCATAGGAGGCTAACAACACGATTTTGTTTCGGGGCTATTTTGCATTTCAAATACCCCCCCCCCCCCCCCCCACCCCACGTCTGTCTGTTTCTCTCCTTTCTCCCTAACATTTGTTAGCCAATTACAATCAAACGAGGGCATAATTGTCCAGTCGGCAAGCCTCGGCCTCCTCTTTCATGTCCAGCCTCTCTCTCTGAGACATGGACAGGGGCCAAATGTGCACAGCAAGCATGGTAAACACACACTTGGACACACACAGAAAGCCAATAAAAGACAGGTGTGCTACAATGCAATAACGAAATACAGCAGGCTGTAAGCTTCAAAAGCTAAAAGGACAAGGCCACCATTGATCTTTGCTGATAATTGTACACCCACCACCCAAGGTAAAAGCACTAAAGGTGGAGGAGAACAAGCAGACCAACACACAGGGTAGGAAGGTATGAAAACAGGACACAGGTGGTAAAAACGTGTTTGCTCTGTGTTTTTATCTCATCACATGTGCGGATACAAACAGCCTCTTTACACACATGTTGTACTGTTACACAACTGTAAGATAGGAGCTGTTGTTGGGGGACAGAGCCGAGCAAACAGTACCAACGGCTTTTTGCTTGCTATTGCAAACAAGTCTGGAGAGGAAAACGCAACAAAAATGTGGCTGAAACACCTGAGGCCGGGTTTAAACAGAAAGCATATACAGGAAATACACACTGGGAACAATTCTGAAAATGCCGAAGGATACAGCAAGAAGAGAGGTATGACTGCTTTGAAAGAAGTGAGTGTTGGGAGAATAATACTTCCATTTGAGAGGGTCTTTGGCATTAAAGTAATAATACAAGTTTTTTTCTCACTGATTCAGTGTTGATTTTGGTATTTTGTATTGGTTTCAATAACCCTGTGCTGATCATATCTATACCCACTTAATAAAAGATTTTCCATTCGCTCCTCAACAGATGGTTAAAATGTCCATTTTCCCAGGAGACATTTTATTTTGTAAAGAAGTGATGTGACCATGAAGCCATCATATTGTCAAAGACAATAAAAATTAGGCGAAAGGGCAAGAAAACCACTGCACAAGTGCTGCACGATGAGGCTATAAAGGTCTTTAGAGAGGTAGTATGTGCACTTAAATGGTTGCTGAATGTGAACACACAGAGGGTATTACTCACACACAAGGCTCAACTTGTTGTTGATCAACAACTGACAAGCGCGGGGCACTTAGCAACAAGCCTGAGACAAAAGAAAAATCTGTGGATTCGCACATTCCCAATTCCTCTTCCATCGTAGCTTTTTGTGTCTCAAACGTAGCGTGCAGATGGTGGCCTCGCTGTCTGGTGGAGGAAGCCCTCAAACAACAACCTCTGATTAACGATTTTATATAAGCAGCCCTTCTGCGCTCTCACACACGCGTGCGCACAGGTGCCTCTTCTCTTTGATGAATACAACAACAGAGCATCTTCCTAATGGCCTCATCTTTCACAAGCCTCTCCGACAGCTAATAAGAGTGCAGGGACGATTTGTTTTACCGATTTTCTCTTTTCGAGTGTGGCGGGCATGGAATTAATTACACTGATTAAATATTGTCTGTCTGTGTTGTGTGCTGGGGAAGGGTTGAAGACGGACTATGTTAGTGTGTGTGTGTGTGTGTGTGTGTGTGAGTGTGTGTGTTTGTTTGTGTGCGTTAAGTGACTAAAGTTGTGGCTCAGAATGGTTACTGCTGTGAATATACATGGATAAATAGATATACAAGAACAAATGCACTTAAGGAGGGGAAAAAAAATCTGCTTTTTCAAATTAATGTTCAAACATCCAGCTATAATTACCACTACAGCGAAGGTTAAAACACTTTTAGTGTTTCAGTTTAAAATGTACCATTTCTTTATATGAAAGTGATGATGAGCATTTGAATAATAATACGCTTTTTTATAAAGCACTTATCTAAACAAAGTTGCAAAGGGCTTTACAACACACAAGACATCACAATGAAAACACCTAAAACATACAAAAGCAAAATTAGGAATTTTCTGTAAAGATGTGACTTGAAGTGAGAAGAGCCGAAAAACTCAAATTTAAAGCTGCATTAATTGTATTTTTTGGCCAGCTCAATAAGCCGAACACAGCACTGTTACATCCTGTTTTCATGTTGATGGCTAACATGTTAGCAAACAGCACACATCCAGCAGACACCAAGCAACTTTACCATTCATTTGGAATCGTGTTTCTGGCCTCCTGACAAATATTCACGCTTTTTTGAGGGAAATAACTGACTTTTACCTGTTAAATGCTCCACTATCTTCGCCAGCTAGTTTCTAACTTTGTCTGTCTGCCATGTGGTGCTGAGCAGGTAGTGTACACTGTGTTTATCAGAGATTTTTAATTGGAAAACCGGAATCTAAAAAGTTCAAACAAAACAGTGAAGTTGCGGAACACAAAACCAAATAATGAGCTAAAAGACGCTAAAAGACTGTACAGCTGAGGGGAACTGCAGAGCCGTGTGACAATTCTGTGCGGGTTCATCACTATGAGCGACAACTTTCACATTACACAGAGTGATCTGATCCAATGTTAATGTAAAATTACTGATAAGCGCAGCTTTAAATTTCAAACTACACATTAGGCAGACGTCAGACAATATGTAGCCTTTAACATTAGGGCTGCAACTAACAATCATTTTTATTTAAACTAATATGTCGATTATTTTTTCCAATTTATCAATTATTGTTTGGTCTAAAAATGACAAAACAATGTGGGAAAATGTCACAATTTCAAAGGGCCCAAGTGGATGCCTTTAAATTGGTGGTTTTGTCCAACCAAGGCTAAATAAAATAAAAAGCAGTTTTGCTGAAAATATAAACAAGAGAACCAGCCAACTTGAATAAAAATGCCAGAAACTTCCAACACAGCAACATGTAAAAATGTATAAATACTATTATAAAGTACAGAAAAGCACACTATATTACAGTATTATGAGTGCACATTCAAATAGGTTTTCAGCCTATAGACTGGACCAAAGAGCAAACTGTTTACAGGAACACTGACCTCTGTGAAGTCACTCACTGTTACCCAGAAGAACATGAGCCAACATCCCAACAGTGTAGAAACTCAGCAGAAGCGCACGCCCAGAGTGTTGTTGTCAACTATCTGAACTCTTTCTCGCTAAACAGAGCCATGACTGACTCTTTCCAGCTTCCCCAAAAACCACTAACACTTCCTCAACCAGCAGCAGCCTCACGCATGAACAGTGGAGGAGATGGAGGGATGGAAGTGAAGAGAGAGAGAAAAAAAACCTTTAAGATCCCTCCTTGGCCGACTAACAGCCTTTCACTATGCAGGAGCCTACAGACAGAATATGATTAAAATGCGAGTCATCTTTTACTGATGTAAGTTACAGGAACAGAGAGGGAGAGTGTGTGAAGAACATAAAAGAGCCTGAAAGATGTAAAGCAAACGTCGAGTTACATATACATTCATTGAGTGAAAAGCAGATAAAGAAATTAGAAAAGAAAACAGAAAGGTAAAAGACAGAGCAGAAAAAAGAGATATGGATAGAAAGATGAAAACTGAGCTGTGTCAGTGGACTCCTGGTCCTGAGAGTTGAGTCAGGAAGAAATATGGGAGATGAGGCAAGCGAGGATGAGCTCACCGCCTCCTTCTGTCTTTTAGTGCAACGTTCTTGAGCAACCAAAGAGCAGATTTACACCAGAGGATCGCAAGCTTTTCCACAACAAGGAACCCCGCGGCCATTCTGCCAGGAAATTACATCTGAGGAAATACTGGCAAGATACACCACCCACACACACGCACATTCCACAAAACTGAAAACTTAAAATCATACATGAACGGTTACTGAGTAATTACAGTGAAAAGCAGGAACTCACACTAAAACCTTGGTTAGTGTTGGGAAATAAATACAATCTGATCCACACTGCTGCTCTTTTACATTCATCAATGTGGAGTTTATCAGAATAGTTTTTTTCACGGGTGATTTCGATTCACTTATCACTTATACATACTTCAAAATGTGCATTATGTGGTAGGTAGTACAGAGTACATGTGGTGCTAAAATGATTAATAGCACAGAAAATTAATTGCCAACAATTTTGCAACTTGATGAATTGTCTAATTTATACATGTATTTGCTTTTTACAGCCTCTTAAATTTGAAAATTGGCTGCTTTGCTCAGTTTTATATCATTACAAACTGAGTTTTGAACAGTTGGCTGGACAAACCAAGCAATTCAAAGACATCAGCTTGGGCTCTGGGAACTTGAAATCGCTATTTTTGTTTAATTTTTTTACACATTTTATAGACTAAACAGTTAATCAGAAACATAATTGTTAATTTGATGACTGGTTGGGTTCTTCCTGTTGCCTGTTTGTCATTTACGAGGGAGATCATGCACATCATATATATAAAACATTATGTTAATCTAATCTTTATCCTCCTTAAAGGCAGTGCTGGGTACTTCTTCAAATGGCTGGAAACTAGTGCAAAGATGACTTTTTGATACCTTAAGTTGAGAAATATACAGTAAACCTTAGACCATCTGCAAAAACCTTCTTTGCATTTAACAACAGAACCCAAAATTCTCAAATGGTACATATTATCCAAACACAAAAAGATATACATGGACTTTTTGCCTAAATATCATCATCTAAATTTGACAATTTTTTTAAAATTAAAATTCCAATTCACAGAATAAGTTAAGTATGACCAGACATCTGCCATATGCCAACTTTTGGTACTTGACAGTTTTGGATACTTACACATTTCTATACCAACAAAGTACTGATGTTTGATACCTGATCAAATGGCCAGTTTTAGGAGCGTTTAAACATTTCAGGATCTGAAAAGTTCGGAGTCAAGAAGCCCCACTGTGTTTTCAGCCCACTGACTGACTGTCCCATACAGTTTAATCCTGTTCAACTTCGCTGCCTCGCTTTGTCAGAGTCACCGGTACTTCAAAAGGCGTCAGGGACCCATTACAGCTTTATGTAACGTTGCGGAGACAGGGACGTGCACACAGATATACCCCCCCACCCCCCTTTCTGTGAACAAGGGGTTTTTCTACAGCTGGGTAACAAAGCATGACCCAATAATCCCAAAGCTTGACTCAAAGCTTAAGAAACCCCCACGTCCCTCCCTCCTCTTATATCCCTTCCTCCCGCTCTCTGAGGACTTTATAAGGCTCTGGCAAGGGGGCTTCTGGGCGCACATGTGTGCGTATGCGGCGTGTATGAAGGGGGGCTTTATACAAATACAAGCACGCTTAGCTTTGATTATTCTAATTATGACTTGAAGCGAGGAGTAGATTATTATAAACACATGGGCCGATGGGTTGCTGATGAGCTCGTGTCTCTTCAATCCGTCAGTATTACCGTTAAAAGAGGCCGACAGACAAAGGCCTTCACTCATAATGTACAGGGGGTGGAGGGCATCTAAGGGGCATACCAGTCGACTCATTTTTTTAATTGCTGATGCGTTCACAGATGTCTCCCGTGGTAAACATTATCAGTTTGAAGTGAAATTACTCTCTTTTTCCAGAACCAGAGGCGCTGTCACATATGCAAACTTTTAGGGCAATGAAGATCGGCAACCAGAGACAAACAAGAAGTGAGACAACATTTCCAGTGTATATATATATATACAATTTTTTCTTCTAAAAAAGACATGATATCAAATTGGAAAAAATTTAGATTTTGTGTTGCTTAAACTTTTATTTTCCAGTGTGGCACCAGCAGGCAACAGTTGACCCCCTCTTCTCACACTCTCCCAGTCTGGTCTTACACTTTCTGTGACCCGGACAACCCCACCTCCAACCCCACCTCCACCCCCACCCCTCAGCACCAGATCCCATTAGTAATTACCTGAAAAACACACGAACAATTCCAGATCTGGCTCTAGGCACACAGATTCTTAGAAACTATGACAAAAACAAGTCTAAAGAAGCGCATGAGGTTATAGGAACTGGAGCTCCTGCTGAGCTTGTGATAGCTGTGAGGAATAACAAAAAAGTATCATATCGCATGATAGCCTTCAGTGTTTTTTAGTGTTTCCTGTTGTTTGCTGCATCGTGCTTGATTCATTTTTATTTTTCATTGAATTGAACGTGAGTGTGTCTGGTTTGCGCAAAATTGGTCTTTAGACCTTTAGGATGCCAGTGGAAAAGAGCTGTTTCAGCTGCCCTTAAGTCACAAACCCAGACCTTGCCCACCTCAACTTGAGACCGATGCAGACAGGTGATGACTGTCTTCTTGACTACAAGCAAAATGAACTAAATAGTGTGTATGTAAAAAAATCATTTTGACTTGGTGTATAAATGTAGTTTGCAGCCTTATCTAAACTATTAATAAGCATATCGTGTGGTTCAAAAGTTTAATACAAGTTTACTGCAGTGTCCTGAGATGGCATATTTGAAACCATGCACCATCGACATGCATGTGTCAGCACGCAGCCCTGTCTCATTCCTAATCGCTCCCCGGCAAGTTCCTATTACAAAGTGCATGGGGCACGTCCTTCTCGTTTTCTTAAAAACAAGTATTGCCACTATTTTTAAGTGGCGATTATATTATGCCATGTCAGGTGAGAGCAATCTTAAGACCTAAGTCAATGACAGGTGTGTGTGTAACACGATGCTTAATGAGTACATTGTGTGTGAGCGCGCTCGGTTGCCCAACCTATCTAAATCCAGCCGAGAAAGAAAAAAAAAACACACACAATTGTTCTCCTGTAAAGTAAGTCAGTAAACCGTCCACAGGAGCTGGTTCCCATGGTGCGCAAAGTGAAGAACAAGCCAAATCTTATCTTGATGTCACACAGCTATTTGGCCCGCCTCGTGTTTTGTTGACAGAAAGACAAAACCATGCGCCTGCCTGCTATGACTGACCTTGGGGGAGATTGGAAAGGAGTTGCCGGCGAGGCAGGTAAGACTGGAAGTGTTTGCTTACGGTTGTATGCTTTGTTGTGACCATTTAGAAGTCAAGTTAAGTTTATAACCAATGGGACACAGCTTCTTCACTCACAAAAGATATACATGTGTTTGTTTGGCAAACTTTCTAATCGTTCGAAATGGAGCTCTGTGGGTGCACACACCAGCATTTACAGGTGAATCCCCTATTCTGGCTTCACCTGTGTGGGAATACCAGTCCATGTGTTTATAAAGACAGGAAGTGTTAAAAGTGGGTCATCACTTTTACCTTGCTCCGGCAATCCTTCGCTCAAATTACAGTTTACAAACGCTGCCTGCCTATGGCACACATGCAAGGCCCTGAGGCCATCAGCCACGCAGAACAGATCTGCAGCTTTACTGATCCGGTGAGATATGTCCCAATACACACACTCTCTCCAGACAGACTCAAACTTGCAGAAACTTATCAAGCCAGACGGCAACATATCTGACTGAGAGCAAACCTCACTTTCGTATTCATAAGTCTCCAATTTCATTTAGTTATGGGGTGGAATCAATGAGCATTTATAAGATGCAATTAGATACAGCAGTCACAGGGAAACGCACCCCCCCTCCACTCAAAGATACCTTGGAGCAACATGAAACCCCAGACAGGCTCCAGTGGCTCTCGCACCATATGGCCTAAGAAAAATCCTCCCGGAAACCATAAAAGGCTGTTTCTTTTTTTTCTTTGCCTATGCATCGGTTCCATCTCATCAATTTCCCCGCTGCCCGGGCTGGTTTTGCGGCCGTCAGTGTGGGGCTAATGAGAGTGTGAGCGGAGATGGAGCTCTGCGGAATGGCCCTTTGTTTGGAAACAGCCTCTCCGCAGCGCTGGAAATGCGAGACGCTTATCGATCATTTTCAACCGGGAGCCTTTTGTGTTGCGAGCGGCCGAGAGGCTGCGGCCAAACGCGCTCGTGTAAAAAGGCAGTTTAACGCCACAAACAGCGACTCTGGGGTTCAACTTTAATGACAAAAAAAAAAAACAACAACACAACACAACACAACACAAACACTCCCAGCGTGTGTTTTCCACGCTGGTGGCGACTGCGCTCTTTGTCCGGTCCGAGCGGCAGCAAATAAACAGAAAACTGTGGGGGGATTTTTCTTTTCTCGGATTAAGCGTCGGATTAATCATAATAAGAGACCCAATAACAGCCTTTGTTCCTTGCCTAAGCCGCCCTCAACCGACGGCGGGTTGAGGGGGGGGAAAAAAAAAAAAGAAAAAAAAAAAACGACTTTTGCAACGGGGACTTCGCACGAACAAGAAATAAAGCCCCGACGCCACAGCGCCGGGTCCTTTTGTATCCGCGTCTGTCAGCCCACCTCCTCCTCCGCGCCTCCTCTCTGCCTCCCCGGCGGAGAGGCAGAGAGGAGCCGCGGAGAGGGAGAAAAAGTGCCGATAGTTTGCCGAAACAGCCCCCCCCCCCTCCTCGTCCCCGTCCCGTCCTACGAGGCAAAGCCCGGACGTGGAGGCGAGCGGCGGGCGGACACGCAGCCGGCGGAGCGGCGAGAGGAAGCCCTTTAATTCACAACAGCAGCTGGCCGGCTAGGCTAGCGAGCTTCTCTCCGCTTCCCTTTTCACACCAGAGGCCGATAAAAGCTCGACATTTGACAACAAAATGTCTCCCCGTCAGCCCGCTCAACTAAAAACACGCACAGCGCCGTGTTTTGCTCGGGGGGGAGGAGGAGGGAGGCAGGGAGAGAGAGAGAGGGGGGGGGGGCGCTTTGCATACTTTCCACGACAGCAGGGAAAACTTCCATCAATCATCGGCAGCAAAGATCCAGCGGCGGCAGCAGACACTTGGAGACGCTCCGCGGCGTTTGTGCCAAAAAAAAAAGAAAAAAAAAAAGCTTGAAATATTCCACTTACCGACTTGTAAAACGTTTTCCACACAGCCGGTCTCTAGCAGCCTGATACCCCGGCGGAAAGGCAGTCCGTCTCCCGTTCCCACTGCCCCGGCTGCCCCCGCGGTAGCCGCCGCCGTGCCGCCGGTAGATCCTCCGCCACCGCCGGCGGTCGTAGCTCCGGACCCAGCGCCCCCAGCCCCGCCGGTAGCCGCCGACGGACCCTCCTCGCCGGCGACTCGGCACTGAAACGAAGAGTACATGCATATCTCCTTTTCGTTGCGGGGAAAAGACCAGTAGACGATGCGGCGCTGGACGGGCTCCGGGATCCGCTCGAAGCGCTCCTCCACTCTCTCGAAGGCCCACTTCTCCGCTACTGCCTTCGCGGCGCAGTCCAGGAGGGACTCCGGGGAACGGTACCGGGAGCCGGGCAACCCGCTGCCGTGGCCGGGCCCCGGGCCGGGACCTCGGGGAGCCGGGCGCAGGCAGGGTCGCTTGCTGGCCGGTGGTAAGGAGAGGAGAGGATGGGGCTGTTCTCTGCGTCCTTCCGCCATGGCGAGCCGATCAACACTGACGAGACGGACGGTGTGCGGACACCGAGCAGCAGCAGGAAGCCGAGTACACACACACACACACACACACACACACACACACACACACACACACACACACACACACACACACACTCAGCAGCCGGTGTCAAGCTAGACAGGATCTCACACCACACTTCCGATCGCAACTTTCAAAATAAAAGTCGCTAAAATTCAAAAGGACTTGATCATCCGAAACAAAAACAAAAAAAAAAAACAAGTATGGGATTCTGCAGCATCTTACTTGCATTAGTCAGAATGCGACTGGCATAACAGTTTGGAGGGAAATTTGAAAATCATGGCCCAAATTCCCATTTCCATTAAAAACAATTAAAGAAGGATTAAACCGTTTGTATGCTGCAGCCTATAGTTAGGTATTGTTTTATTGCACACACAAAACTGTTCTGATGTGTATTTTTATACACCCTTTTTACACAGTGCAACACACCATACATTAGACTGATACATTACAAATGTTACTTCAGTGCTACTTCAAATATAAACCTTGCTATACATTCAGGTATATTCTCAATATCTTATTTACTTACTCTGACCAATCAATGAACCTGTCACTTTGATTGCATTTCTAAATATCTGATTTGTGATACATTTTCCAAATACTTTATTGACCCCTAACACCATTTGCATATTTTTTTTCTTATACGTGCATGTTAAATTTCAGAACGTAATCAACCAATGTATGTATATATTATTCCAACATAAAGCAAATGGAAGTGTTACGTAGAAATCTAGTACAGGTGCTTTGCAGCTGTTACACTGACTAGTCTGCCTACGGTTTTATACTACAGGATACTAATCAGCCCAGGTTGGAGTGAAGTCTTAGTCTTTAGTAATATGTGTGTGATGTGTCGAACTTTGACCTACAATTTGCCTTCTCCTCTGAATTAAGTTGCTACACCCTTTTGTCTGACCCAATTCAACATCCACTGTCTCAACAGTCGTTCAGACCTATATACTCATAAAGTTTTTTTATATAACTTTATTCATCCATGACAGGTTTACTGAACATGAATGATATACTGCTGCTTCCGAAGCAACATTATTTCTCTTCAACAGTATTTCACACCCATATAGTAATGTTTCTATCATTCATTTTTAACTCTAAGTCAGTTAGTTGACTTTTTTTGCGCATCATGCAATGAGTTTGTGAAATTATCTTGTAATAGCAAGTCTTTTATTTTAGAAGCACAATCTGTTAATTTCCTGTCTCTTAGGCTGTATGTCTGTGTGACTTGATAGAGTGGAGCAGGCTGAGAGAGCAACAGAGCAAATGAGAGAGAGAGAGAGAGAGAGAGAGAGAGAGAGATAGAGAGAGAGAAGGGGGGGGGGGGGTCCTAAATTGATGGGAGGTGGAGGATGTTACACATCACTAACCAACACAATAACAAAACACTCCAGTCTCTGATCAGCATGGCATGCCAGCTACAGCTCCCTGATCTGCGCTCTTATATTCAAATATGCTTTATTATTTATATGAAAGGGTATAAGCCATTGATGCAAAAGCAATCATCTGAC
Organism: Lateolabrax maculatus; assembly: GCA_031216445.1. Taxonomy (NCBI): domain Eukaryota; kingdom Metazoa; phylum Chordata; class Actinopteri; order Acropomatiformes; family Lateolabracidae; genus Lateolabrax; species Lateolabrax maculatus. Next base: position 21,000,768 of record CM062203.1, on the reverse strand, counting down.
ACAAGGTAAACAACATACTTAAATCAAACACTAGTTTGCCAAATAATTAATCAATAAGAGTAATAAGTCAAATGAAATATATAACACACATGCATACAGTATTGCTGTTTTCCTGTAATTTTTTATTGTTGAAAAATGTAACTAAGGTCATTAACTGCAATTAAAATGCTTTAACACTCCTGCATTCTTCCTCTGACATAACAGTAAAGTCCTTGATATGCGCGCATTTTATAGTGAAGCAGATAACGATCCCAACTTCTCCTCATGAATAACAAAGTTACTGTTTTGCAAATTGAATTCACACCATTATGTGTCTTATACATTTCAATTACCTCAGGTCAGCGAATACACATTCCTTTCGAATGAGTGCAGCGTGCAGTTGTGTGGCTGTTTCCCGCAGCAGGACCCAGAGAGTTTGGAGTCTACTGCTCACTTATCTGCGGCTTTATCTGAACATTAAAAACTTATAAAGTATTAAAGCAACATCATGGAGCAAATTCCACGAAGAAAAAGGACTTGCATACAATGTGCACACAGATAAAAGTAACATTATTACAGTATTGTGAGAATATGGCAAAGGGTCAGGTATACTCAATAGGGACATAATTTAATTATAGTTTATAGGTAAATTGACATCTGTTATGACTGTGAAAATTTTTTGTAGTATCATTTCTGACCCTTAGTAGCACGACCAAGGTCCTTTCGGGGGTTCAAAGATAAATTTGTTGTGGTATGTGGTTCATGCTTGTGTATATTAAATGTCTGTGTGTGCATCAGTCTGTATATGGTGGCATCCATGTATGTATCTAGCAATCCACTGGTGATACATAAGAAGAAAGAATAGTGACAAGATGACAAGATGACAACCTGCGGTGGAGAAGACAACACCAGAAGTGGGTGTTTGAGTGTGCCCATGTAGGTGTCTGTGTGTTTATTAAGACCCAGTTCCTCTTTGCTAAACCTCACTGTGAATTCGCTTGAGTTTGTTAAAGTAAATACAAATGTTTATTGTAAGTCATTAAAGAAAGCAATATTTACATACAAGCATACAGTACTCAAAAATGTAATAGACTTTTGTGTTTCTTTGCCCATAATTTTAAAATGATATAGTATACCTTATTTCCTTTATAACATAGACTATATAGTATAATGATATATAATTTCATCAAATTGGTCAACTTTTTAGTTATACACTTTACACAAACATTATGTATGAATGAAAGTAAACAATTCTGAGCTTATTTCAATTACACACATTGTTTGCACTACTTTGCAAACTCATGGTAAACCTATTATAAATAATAGACTGCAGCGTGCGCTGCCCAAAAAATCATATGATGGTGGCTCAATTCCCAAGGCCGCATGAATGCAGACGTACATAAAATCACATGTTTTGGCTTTCTATTCACTGAGTAACATGTTTACATTCCTTAATTCACTATGATGTACAGCGTCAGTGGGAGGTTTGACATCTCTAGCTTACTACAACATATCTTCAATAGCCAAAGCAATCAAGTTTACATTCTTTTATTGACTTTGTGACAAAGACAGACAACAATGATTGCAGCTAGCAAAAGCTTTCCATTAGAAACTGCTTTGCTAGGGTGAAATATTCGTCCGATGTTACTGAAAAGAAGGTTACTGCAGCCCTATTCAACTTGCTTGATGTTGTCTTCACGATCAAAGTTCAAGGTTCAAGGTTCACAGGGTTGCAAAACAAAATGAAAGTTGTAGCCCCTTCATGCTACACAAACATAGAACATATATACAGATAATTATATTTAGCATAAACATGATCAAATATAAAATAAAATTGAAACAATAAAGTTATTTAGGCCTATATACATAATGTATAGCCTACATATAAATGTACACACCCAGGAAATAGTTGTGTAGTGCATTTTTTTAAAATTGTATCTGGAATACAGCAGCAACACGACAGTGGTGATAATATGGTCTTCATCTTCGCATTGCAAGTTTGACATCAGGGAAACATTGTACATCAACTTTGACTGTGTTTCAGCACCAAACATCATTGATGTAAACACAGAGTCCACCTCCCCTCGCCCTGCTGCAGTCTGGCACCCTGTCGGCTCGAAACACGGTCCGCCTGTCGAGAGCAGCTTGATCCAGGGTGTGGAACCAGGTCTCTGTAAAGATGTGGGCACAGTCTCTGATTTCCCGTTGCTTGGCCAGCCTGAGTCCCATTTAGTCCACTCCACCTTCCCGCCATCTGACATTAGCCAGGAGCAGCCTGACGTCCAAGCTGCGTAATTTTAGCTTAATTCCCGGCTCTCTCGCGGAAGATGCCGTGGGCAGCGATTGTCAAAGCCTGCTGCTCTTAATCCAAAACCCACGCTTAATTTTCCAATGCCTATGAGTGTATTTCTGCCATAGGTAATACGTTTTTCAGCAATAAAGCCGAAAGAATAACAGTTAATTTATTTATTTTTTTCTACCAAATTATGAAGCTAGCTGCAACTGCTGCATCTGGATGTGTCGCCGTTACCATGGTGGTGACTTCTACTCAATGCATCAACAGCAGCCTCCACTTGCGTCTGAAACTTGCCCCAGAAATGCTTCAGAAATGCCAATGTTGTGGACTGCCCGTTAGAGAGACTACTTTCACTATGAAGTTGGTGGCTGATGGGACAAGTACAATCCCTTAAAGCATATATACATAAACACAAAATAATTGATCAAATGATCATTCTCACAGGGAGCTGAATAGAACGAGATTGCTCCTGTATGTTTGTTGGCACGTTAAAGATGATGTCACGGCAGATTTGCGCGGCGTCACTATGCCGCCTACATTGAGGGGGTACTATCTGCAGTGGAAAATTAAGTTAAGACGTACCATAGAGTGGAAATACAGCACATGACAAGACTGTTTAAGGGCCAAGTGTGCCTAAAACAAAGAACTTGTGAGGTCAGCAACACCCTGCCACAGACACCTTTCCGACGTTGGCATGGGGGATTTGTCCAACTTTTCAGAGCAGATTTGATAATTATGCCCTCTTCATGCAGACCCTCTCCTCTCTTAATCTTCACACATTTACTTTCATTACTTTTGGTGTGCATAACTGTGTGACCCCCCAAGGATGCCCTCAAGGAGAGACAAAATTGTGTGCCTTTGTCCAATCTGTATGATTCATTGTGTCGAGACTATAAAGACCCGCCCGCATTTGTCGCCCTGCCTTTGAGTGTTGCCATATAGAACAGGTATAGACACTTTAACCTTAAAATGTGGTCAGATAACCTATTTTGTTTCAAGCATACTGAACCCTTAAGGCAATTGGCTAGGTGGACCAATGAGCTAATAATGGACGTGCACAAATAGTTTTAGCTCTTGGTGTATTATCTCTGTGAGGTTGTGCAGATTATGGAGAGCATTGGCTCCCATTCATTCCTAACAGATACCCATTATGACCCTGTGTGGACAGTTCAACTTTCTCACTTTCACAATAATTGACAATTGCACGGCGGAGAAGATGTGTCATCAGCCTGGGATAAAGCCAATCTACACATAATGGCTAATAAAATGTGTGATGAATGGACGCCATGCTTGAAATTAAACAGACTATCTCCTCTGAAGTGAACTCTCTGGAGACGTGGGAGAGACATTAGTCGCTGAGCACAGAGACAATATCCAGATCTGTTTCTCTCTGTGTATCCCCTTCCCTCTTCTAAAGACTGCTTTTTGGTGTGCAATTATATTGAACAATAAGCCCAAGCCAATGGAGGATGCGACCTGTTACCATGGAAATGATTATGATGGATTTGTGGATAGACAGAGCAGGTAATTGGAAAAAGATTGATGGTTGACAGGGTGAAGGAGAAAGATAGAAAGGGATGGAAAGAGAGAGGGATAAATTACCAAAGCAGCAAGGGGAGGAGAGACAGCGCTATTACACCCTATCTTTGTGGGATTTACAATTATATAATGATGCATCCTCTCTCTCATCAAGTCAATAGGCAATCACTCTTTCTGGCTCTTGCAGTCACTCCCTCTTCCCTCTTTCTTCCCGCTGTATTAGCCCTTCCTTTCTTCCTGTATCCTGTTTTCTCTCAGTCTCCCCCTCTCTCCAAGTATGTCTCCTGCTTCCAAAGAGAAAAGTGGGGAGGCTGGTTTATGATTGGAAGGTCACCGGCAAGGATCCACCGATCAGATTACAAATTCTTGGTGAGGAAAATGAAAATGGGATTCTCTTGTTCAACCACTGCTATCAACCCACCCTTGAGCAAGGCAATGAACTCCCAGGTGCTGCAGTGAGTCAGCTCAGTGGGCATAAATTGCACCCTGTGTTCTGTGTTGTGCAACTCACAGAGGCAACAAGGAGAAATAACTGAATGTCAAAAAGAGCAGTGCTGCTCTAAATGTAAACTTTAGATGCGCTCACATGTACTCTAAACCAATGTCCCGGTTGTAAAGTTACAGAGTAAGCAGTGATCATTTTGTCAACAAAAAAAAAAGACCAAAACTAAATAAAATGACAAATAAAAGCATAATTGATTATGTGTAAACCTGACTCAGAATGGGCCTTTTGAGGGTGACTACACACGATGCAATTATGCTTTCTCTCTTCATTGTCAAGCTAAAAATAAAACAGAAAAAAACATCCCTTGAAAAAATCCCAGAAAGATGGACGAATGGACAAAGGAACCAATTACTATTTTAATGAAAACCTGCAGACATCTTCATAATCACACACTGTTGCTCTTGATTAGTAAAACAGTTTTCCTCCACCACCCAAAATACCTCTTGTTCAGAAGTTGATTTAGCTACTTGACCTGTTGCACCACTGTAAATAAGGAGCATCTTACATTCAGTAACATTCTGACTCAGTCAGTAATGTTATCAGACGTTACCAGTTCTTGGAAGAAACAGATTTATGGTCTAAGTTAATTTGCAATCCAATGAGAATTTGACACGAAGGAGCAACAAAACAGATGGAACAAACTATGAAAACATCCAAACAGTACGGCATTCATGAAAAGGTAAGCTAATGTGACCTTATGAAGTTTATTTTCTACTCTAGTTTTGAATTTTTCAGCTCCACTGCTTCATTGTACACTGATATTAAGGCTTCAAATAAAGAGGAAGGAGGGATGTCTGGTCACATGCAAGGTCTGATAAACTACTGACCTGATTTTAAATCCAAGAGTTGCAGTGTTTGTACTTCATTCAGTGTCTTTTCCCAAACAATATAAGGTTTTAGCATCAAGGATTGCATTAATTAGATACTGCTGAGTTACTTACTTTTGATGTTTACCACCCACCATTCCCAATGCAAAATGCTACTGTCCAGAGCCGGACTGGGATAATAATTAATTTAATTAATTTAATTAATTTAACGTCATTCCAGGTCAGTGACATCTTTTAGTTTTATTTATACACACTTTATTACTTAAAACTACATTGCTACAAGGCAGCGTTTGAAATTCTTTCTTAAGCTCTCTTTGCTATTCTTCACACAAATACTTCCACCACTTTTTGTGTGTACAACTAAGTGCAAAACCATGATTGCCTTTTTGGTCTAGACTAAACGGAAGTATGCGCTGTTATCCTGCATGATTCATTGTATCGAAACTACACAGAACTGCAAAAGACACAGCTCTTGGAGAGACATCAGGGAAGCAGAGTGATTCAGCCAGGAAGTGGCTATGACTGCTTTCGAGCTTGGCCATTCGAAACAAGTATAAGCATCTTTGTTTTTGCAACCAGTTAGAAGAAATGTTGTACAAACAGGTTTGTTGTTAAGGATACTGAACCCCTGTATGTATCCTTGTTGCTAGTACTTGTTGTTAAAGCTGAGCAGCATGTGGACTGCCTAGCATTTGCTTTCAATAGAGATTAGTTGAATTTGACCCCACTCATTTTTACCTCAAATAGAACAGAGCTACAAAATCTGGCCAAAACTGATTGGTAAAGTCAGTGAATGACAACAGATGTAGCTGATAGTTGTCAATCACTGACCAGTGTCAGATATTTAGCAACGTGATAACTTGTAATATTCATTATGAAAAAGGCCTTAGAGCTTGTCCCTCAAATTGAAACATCTTTTTCCCTTTTGGTGGAGATTTGGAGTCACTAAATGAAGTGAGCACATGTATGAAGGGCATTGTGCTATCAGTACTAGGCTGTTCTTTCTTACAAAAAACAACCATACACGGGTTTTCCTGACATCCAATTTTGTCAACAATTCCCATCAAGTTTCCCTTTTCATGTCACCTTGGTTCCTTACATCTTTGTGTGTTATTGGCATTGATTTCTTTCAACACATCCCCGTTGAAGTGAACACTGCCTTCGTCCAAGTGCTTGCACTGGACAAAGGCTTCAAAAGCTATAATGCTGATATTGCTTCAAAAAATATCAAGTATGAGCATAGAAGAGTTTGTTCCTCTTCATTTTACGTCTTTGGTAAATCTGTTCTATTCAGTGCTTCAGTTGGTCTCACAGTGTGAAAATTAAAACATTATTGTACAAATTAAATCAGTTTAAGTGTAGGCTATATTTATTTATTTTCAGTATACTTCAGTTCAGCCCTTTGCGACAGGGAACTGAAGCCACCAGACTCCATTGAGAAAAATAGTAATTTTACCTTGCAGACTGAATTAATTTTAAACCACCAAAGTCACACAATAACACAAGCAAACTAGCCGATCGAGGCAACGGTGCGCTAACAACTCCCGTGTTCTGCAAGGTAAAATCATTGTTTTTGTCAAAGGAATCTGGTGGCTTTGAAGAGAGCATAGATGGATAAAATGGCTTCAGTTTTCCATCAGAAGGTCAGAAAGGCCGGAGAGGGCTGTCTGACGGCAAGGTAAGGCAGTGAAAATATTCTAAATATTGCGTACACTTAAACTGACTTAGATTTTTTTAAGTGGGCCTTTTTTTAAATGGCTAAAATACATTTTGCTGCTGACCCAGTCCACAGCAGCATGTTGCTGAGCGTCCCTGCAGGGACGGCTGTCAGCTTCTCCAAACTGGGGGCGTGCTGACTGTCGTCTACTGTAGGTAATACACTGACCATGGATGTACTATATCTTCCTTATACTGTAATGGTAAATTAAGTCTGCTTGAAGACATTCTAATCAGAGCCAAACTGACCTCGGGATTGACTATGTGACTATGTTTACATGCACACAAGAAACCAGATTACTGGAACAATCAGGGATTTTGTTATTTTGGACACAAGGACAGTGCAACGATAACTGTTCCTTCCTGTCACCCTGCGCTGCTGCCACATTCCCTGAGGGGAATCTTTGTTACGGAGCCTGACAGGTATCGCAGGTAATACATACCCTTTTGTCCTCAAACCAAAACCTTTAAAATTACTTAAATTCTTCCATTGCAGGAGCACCTTGTATGTATGAAGCAGAACCAAAATAACCTGTGAAATATGTTTAAAGGATATGTAAAAGATGACACAAAGTTGTGCCTAACAGCCAAAATCCAAAGTATTTCCACATACCTTAAGTCCGAGCCAAAGATGTCATCTTCCAGTTCGTCTGAACTCAAGGGAATCAAAGCTGCAAAATGCTCAGATCAGAGAATGTGGTACGTAATGTTTAGCACTTGTATTTGATACACTACTTAAAGTCACAATAATCTGTATTGTTATATTAAAAATGGATCAAATGACTATGTGTAATGTGAAAAGGACTGCTCGTAGTGATGAAGCCACAGAGAATTATCACCTGACTCAGCAAAGCTAAAAGAGTGAATAAAGCACTTAAATACATCAGCTGACCAGAAACACCACTCCAAATGAATGTTAATGTTGCCATGTGTGTGCTGGATGTGTAAATTGGCAGCTGTTTGCTATATGTCAAGTGGCTACAAAATCAGTTATTGCAGGTTTAAAGTGAAATCAATTATTACATTGGTTTCCTATTATTTTCTGTTGATTAATCTCCTAATTGTTTCAGCACTAAATCTGAGGGGATGAATCCAGTCATTTGTTGGTATACCTGCAATAAAGCTACAAACTGGCTGCTCGGTATTCTTTCCCAACTGACCCTAGTAGCCATAAAAACTTGTAACCTCAGTTTATGTCAGAGTTTATTTCAAGGCATGCACACAAATTAAGTAGTGTGTGGGTACAAATGACTAAATAATTTGCATGCGCAAGAAAATGTATTTGAGTAGATGGATTATCATAAATATTACCTTTGATACCTGCCAGGCTCTATACACTGTCATGCAGATCTGCAAATGTAAAAAAAAAAAAACCTTTAGAAGCATCTACATGGGCAAATAACCAGGTCTTTGCAGCAGAAATCAACATCCGTTAATCAAGTTTTTCCTTAATCCCTCAAACCTCGTTAAGGGAACCAGGTTTCTATTTAACACAGGGTTTCTGAAATTAGGTTACCACCGAAAGCTGAGAATAATCGGATTTCTTAAGTGCATGTAAACGCAGCGAGTGTGTGACAGACTGAGATCAGAGCAGAACATTTTGTCAGCCTGACACCGGGGTGATGATTAAGACTGAGGTGTCAACAGGCTGCGGATTGGCCAGACAAGTGCATGTGTGCGGACAGCGTGTGTCTGTGTCAAGGGGGAGGGGAAGTGTGCAATCACGTAACCTACGGCGGACTCACGAGTGTGCCGTTTGCGCCTGCAGACACTTCCTCTCCAAATTGCACACTGACACACACACACACTCACTCAGCTGATGAGATGTTGTGTGAAGGGCTCCTCCTCAGCAGAGGTGGCCCAAGCCTTTTAGCAGCTACTTATGACCCACCATCCCCTACAATACACACTCACACACGGGCTCCAGGCAACCGACTCTCTCCCTCCCTCTTTATTCAAAGCTTGATTTCTTTTCATCAAGTCTGTCTCTTCCCCTTTTCTCATCTGCACCTTTCTACTCTGCTGGATACTCTTGTTGGTGTCAAATCCAATTCCTCCCTCCCGCCCAACCTCTATCTCTCTCTCTGCTCCTCCTCTCATCTTTGTCTTCTTTCCATTATCCTCTCTCCTGCCTCTTTTCTCCTCCTCTTATTTCATCTCTTTCACCACTGACTATCTCTCCCTCTCCTCTTCTGTTTTCCTGCTTTTCTCAATATCCTTCTCCTTTTTAAGTCCTCGCTCTTTCTCCGTCCTCTATTCTCTGCTCTCTTTACAGCTCTCTTCTCCGCTTGCTCTCTTCTTCTTCTTCTTCTTCTCTTCTCTTCTCTGCGACCTCTCACCCTCTATTTTCCCCCTCGCCTTTCTCTCTCCCCTTTTCTTTTTCGCGGCCCTTTTCTCCTTCACTCTGGGTGTCTGGGCTTTGTGGAGGCTCTCAGTCCCCAGCGGGACATCCAGCAGGAGAAAGGGCTGAAAAGCAAACTGTGGGACAGGGGAGAGAGGGGAGAAGAAGGGAAGGTAAGAAATAAAGGGAAAAAAGAAAGGATGGATGGAAGCGGTCTATGTAAAGGAGACTGACCAAATGCCCACGTGGACTTGGCTGGAAGCAGTGAAGTGGGCCCAGCAGGTTTTTTCTGGACACCTACTTTATCTCTTTTTGAGCATTGTCTTTAAAAATGGTGATTTTGATTAACTTAAAGGCATCACGTAATGATAAGCATATTACAGTACCCTTTACTTGCATTTTGCTTGATTATTTGCCCGATAATTGGAAATGTGCCTTATTGGAAATGTACAGTTAGTGATTGGTGAATAGCCCAATTTAATGCAGAAGGTAGTAGTAATGGGCCCTTTGGCTGAATCTTCCTTTGCTCATAAGAAACCCATAAGGGGCCCATATAGTCACCCCACATCTACGTGCCATGTGGGACCCATGTTGTTGGACCCATATGGACGCCACACTGTGAATCCAGTTAAAGCCTGTTTCTAGGCCTCATTTACCCCTTACAGGAGCCTACGTGTTAGCTGGAAATGTGCCAAGTGTGGACACATTTGGTTTAGTTTCATTTTGTTATATAACAATATATACTAAATAAAATGCACACTATACAATAAACCTCACAGATACTTAGATATCAAAAACACAAACTTAGCTATGGGTTTTACATATATATGTTTAAATATATATATTTACAGAGATAAAGTTAAATAAAACAAGTCAGTAAACAATAAATACTATGAAAATGCACTTAGAGGTGTTCGGCCAAGGTTCATGTTCATATTGTACGATTCCACAGCACACAATTTACAATAACGCAGAAAGAAGTGTGTCCGTTGTGTAGCAAGGTGGAACATAAGGGTGCGGAGGTCGGGCTGCATGAAGGGGACCGGAGTTATACCAGCTGGGTACACCAGCGAATTGTATCTTAAAATAGAGGAAATGTTCAGCAATATGACACGATTAATACAGCGAGGTCTGCTAACTACTGTATTATACGTTGTTTATTGCATGAAAAGCATGTGTTTCAAGTAAATTTCTTAAAATTTAATTTGATTCCTGAAATTATCATTTAATTGTATTGTATAACATGGTTTGTTTGATTTTCCATGTCATGATGATCTAAATATCATGTAAGGGCCCTAGGTCTTCTCCCAGTTGGACATGCCCTGTTACGCCTGGAAGGGGAGGGCATCCTAATCAGATGCCAAAAGGACCTCAACTGGCTCCTCTCAAAGTGAAAGAACAGCAGTTTTCACTCTGTCCAGACAACCTGCACAGGAAACCCATCTGCTTGCAACTGCAATTTCATGTTTTTTCAGCAGCGACCACATGAATGAGATCATGGGTAGAAGTGGCCAAAATGAGTAGCTGAGATAACAGAAAAGGACTCCAGACATTGAAACAGTAAAGCAAGTGTTATGGTAAGTCAATTGACTGGAGACAATATTGTGGAGACAAAAAGGAAAAGTGAAACTAAAGGTAGAAGCTGCAACAGACCTTAAAATATCACACTGAGCATGTTTTTCACCCCTTTCACTCCAGAAAAATAGCGGACATTACTTCAAAGCTACAGAAATCAAACAGTCTGTCTTCTATCCTGTCTTTCTTTCTCTCAACCCCCCAACTCTCCCTTTTCTGCCCATTTCTCTCTCTGTATGGGCTCATTGGGCCCTGATTGGAGTGTGCCTGTCCGATGTCTCTAATGGTGATAGGGGGTGATTTGAAGTGTGTGTGCTAGGACGTGATTTCACACCCAGCAGCCTTATGGTCTCATCAGCCACCGTACCGGCCAAATGGCTTGTGTGAGTTGAAGACATTGTTTGCCTGGTGTGTGTGTGTGTGTGTGTGTGTGATATGGTGTTCACATTAGCTGACATGGCGCTTGCTTGAATGCATCCTTCTGTTTGTGTGTGTTTGTGATCATTTATACGTGTATATCTGTATGTGTGTGTGTGTGTTGTTCCCAGCTCCTTCATTTGCATGTTCAAACAGGATTAAGTGCATTGAGAGAATCAGCAATAAACAGTTCTTTGACAGGAGACAATACAGCAGATTAACATTGCAGATCAGATAACGTCAAGGGAAGCTAGCTCTCAGACTTTTAAGATCTTTGTCGTGTGTTTGTGTTTGTTTGTTTGTTTGTGTGTGTGTGTGTGTGTGTGTGTGTGTGTGTGTGTGTCAAGTAATGCTGGAGTTTTGCTGGTGTCGGGGAACCCTTGTAGCTGTGAAGGTCAGCGGAGGTGATGTGAAAATGTAGGTACTTGCGACTGAGCTGGAGTGTCTACAGTTTTCTCCTCATCTTTCTGATGATGGTGGTTGTTGAGAGCGAAGACGACACAGAGAAAGCTCAAGGGAGGCTTAGTGCAAGACGAATCTCTAGCAAGCAAAGCCGTTTCCAATTTCCATTTTCCACTGTCCAAATGTTGCTCTATATCATTAAGTGAAATGGAAGAATGAACACAATTATGTTGTTAAATTAAATACCACATTTCTGTTCTGTTCATCTTAGATAATTAGCTGATAAATCTGTTAGCAGGGAATGCATTTCCATGACGTTTGATGGGCAGATAGACTTTGGAATGTGCAACATTGTAAGTCATGTATCTGATTTTCAGTCAAAGGGCACTACAGAAAGATTGATCAAAATCAATGCTCCAGAGGAACAAGATATCCCACCTTTTTGTCCCTAATATGGCTCATGCTCCAAAAACACAGGATCCTACAATTCCCATAATGCAATTCAGTGGTGTCTTTTTCAGTAGACTGTCCCTTTGTAACGCTGCATACACAGTTTGTAACACAGGCTGTCTGTTATATTTCTAGTGTCAATCCCAATCTGAGTTAACCTGGATATATATATCATATCAGTTTATATATATATATATATATATATATATATATACAAAACCACAGAGTGCAACTGCTTTTACAGGCTGAGTAGTACTTAAGGGAAGTAAACTGAGCTTCATGTGTAAAATCAGTCTTTCAATCAATTTAAACCGTAACTATGAAACTGGCAGAGGACTTCTAGTTGCGATGTGCCATCTCAGTACAGGTCAGTCTACAAACAACTCTGCCAAAAGACAACAATCACACATATAAACAAAGAGTAATTAACCAATCCGAGCTGTGAAATTTATTTTCTCTGTTTGGTCATCTGGCAAATGAAATCTGACAAGCAGTGTAATTGTGTGTGTGTGCTTCTGTGTGAGCTGTGTATACGCTGATACATGGGTAGTTGCCCCTGCTTGCATGAGAGGACATCCACAAGTATGTGTATGCAAATGACTGTGTGTTTACATGTGGGAGTTTTTCTCAGGTCCACCTGAGGTGGTGTTTCATCAGCATGGAGCCCTGCTATAAATTAATGATCATACTCATCATACATTCATTAACAGAAGAGGCTCATCACACCTACCACTCTCTCTTTTCTTGCTTTAATACAACACAATGTTTTGTTTATTTGTATCGATGGAACATTTTCCCTTTTACACAACAATAGTTGGACTTTTTCCCTCTGCAGGTCAAATGCAAACCAAACATTTTCAATAATGATCCATGACGGGCCGTTCACACATGTGGACTCAAAAGCTGGGACAGCGATAGCCCGCTATTCATTGTGAATGGGGCCGCAACCCGGTGCCTCCTGCTGAGCTACAGAAAATAAAAAGGCGCCCAGCAGCACTACAAGGAAAAGTTAAAAAAAGCTCAACTTTATGCAAATGTCCTCTGAGAGACAATCAGGCGAGAGCTAATCGCACTCGTTTTGATTCTCACAGAAATGGAAGCACAGAGTTTTTCACTACGCTGCTCCACAAGACGAATGGTGGATGGCTTGAGATGGAGTGAGAGCTGAAACAGGGACAGGACTTTGTGGCCCAAGTGACTTTTGCTGAAGACATTGATTTGTTTTGTTTGCTAAGTTTGTGTTTGTGTGTGTGCGTGGGGCACGGTGCTCATATTTGTGGTTGCACGTCATCAAGTGACATCATTCACATTACACATGGTCATTTGATCCATTGTTAATATAACAATATTGATCAGTGCAGCTCATACATCATTGAAAATATCCCTGGGGTAGGTCGTCCTGTTCTGCTCAATTGCTGTTTGCACCCACATTTTCCCCATTCATTTTTATTTTCCTCTTTCACACGCAAGGGTCAACTGGAACGATGAGCCCCTGGGTACCCTGATAGTAGATTATCATAGGTTTGTTAAAGGATTGAAAAAAAAAAAAAGATCAAAAGCCAAAAATGACCTCCTAAATCTGTATACTATCTGATCTTAAACTGATTAAATATGAATAGTAGACTAACCATCCACAGAAAACAAATATCATATAGCTCATGTAAATGCACCACATATTACATAATGTTAGCAAGTAACAAACAAAAACAAAAACCTGCCTTCTGCTTTTTATGTTACATTTTACGTTTACTCACTTTCAATAAGTTAGTCATCACAAGCTGCAGAAATTGATTTCATCTGGTGGAACGCAGCTCACGTTTCAGAGGTTATTGAGCATATCATGAGGAAAAAATCCAGCTTTAAACTCTGCATCATGGCCTTGCAGCACTCTCTTCGTCAACCCAGCCACCACTTCCATCCTCATTGCCCTGAGCCATCATTGTACCCATAGTCACCCTCCTCTCCCTGCTTCATCTCTCCGCTGCACTCTATCATCTCCACCCACCGTCCGCCCATCCACCCCCCGCGCCCATCGCCAGCCTCTTAATGCAGCTAACCGGCACACACTCCAAAAGGGATCTCCAGTTGTTGTCCCGTTAGTGTGTATATGTGTTTGTGTGACAGCGTGTGTATGTAGGGGGGTTGGATGGGTGGGTGGGTGGGGGTCCATAGGTTCCAGACCACTGCATGCAATGGAGGTACCCTGGGTGGGGCCACATGCTCTATGGCCCCCCTACTAAACAAACTTATACACACTCATATGCACGAACACACACTCCATATGAGTCCATGGCGTGGTGAATGTAGCACCAGATGGCTAGCAGTTGATCGGAGGAGGTATCTCTGTGACCCTAAACAAACCCAAGTGGGAGGTTTTCTGTGTGTGTGTGGATCAACAGCATTGTCACCAGACAAAAAATAAGAGGTGTGCAGCAAAGCATACATTTTGTGTGTTACTGTGTTCATTGGAGTGGTTAAAACACTCAGAAGAAAATACTGGCTGTTTGTTTGGGTTAAAGGTGGATTGAAAATTGAATGCGGAAAAAAGGGCATTTAGTGAGAGAAACACTGTGTAAGAGTGTGTTCATAAGGAAAACAGAACCTTATATAACACCCTTTCCAATTATACTATTATACATTAGCATGGCTTGAGGGATGGCAATGTCTGTCAGTCTACTACTTTTGTTCTGACTGAAATGTTTCAACAACTATAGGATGGATTGCCATGAATTTTTTTCTACAGACATTCATGGTCCCCAGAAGATGAATCCTAAAAACTTTGGGGATCTTCTGACAGCAAAGAAGTTTAGCATGTCAAAGTTTTCACATATCTCGTAAAAATATCTCAACATCTACTTGATGGATTGTCACACAATTTTGTAAAGACGTTCATGGTTCAACCAGAAGATAATGCCTAATGTTTTGGTGATACCTACAGTTTTTCTCTAGCTTCACCATGAGGTTCACATTTGTGGCTGTAAGTGAAAGACGTCAACAAATTTCAGAATGGATTGCCTTGAAATATAGTTCAGACATGCATGCCCCCTAAAGATAAATTTTAATGCATTTGGTGATGCCAAGACTTTTAATCTTAAAATGGAAGATGAGTTTGGTTAAAATGCTAAGACTTGGTATTTTTCGGCAATTTATTTAACCAAGGCTAATGCATTAAGTGTTTTAATGAAAAAACTGGACTAAAATGTTTATGGTTCTCTTTGACTAAAACAAGACTAAATATTCAGTATTTCGTCTACAAAAAATTGACTAAATACAACTCAACTTAAGTACAAAATACAAAATAGCATGCACTTCAAAGCGTGACAAGATCATTAAGAGTACCAGTAATTTTGGTACATCATGGCATTTTATAGCATGTATGTTTAGTAGATCATCTATCTAAACAAATATTAGATTCACTTTGATATGGTAAAGATAGCATTAATATTATTTAATTAATAGATCTGTTTCAGCTTTCCACACTAGTGTTCTGCCACGAGTAATTGGTTGGTTTAGAGCTGTTTTGTTGTGTTAAACTTGGGTGCAAGTCAGGTTCAGGGATGGTTATTTTTAAACGTAATTTATTCAGAAATTGCTTTATTTGTCTCTCAGTGTCATTTACTTCCCAAAGTCAAATTCAATTTCAAAAACAATTTTGAAGAGATTACAGACAATTATAGCTTGTGTACCTTTACATGTACTGTTATGTTCATAAGGTGTGGTGTACATCCAGTCTTATTGTATGATAACACTGATGTCAAGCGCTCCATTGATTATTATTATGATGATTATTGATTACTGATTATTATGTTAATTATATACATTATACATTTTCTATTATATATGGCACTTGAGACAATTAGGTGTAGGTTGGCTGATTATGTGTCATCTGTCTGTCTAGCTTTGTGGTTAGGAAGCTGTTTACTGGGCAGGGTCATAAAGACTAATAAAGGATAAAAAAAGGATTAATAAAAGGATTACAATTTTGCAAAAGGTTGATAATATTTAGCTGTTGAATATTTTATATTTGGACATAATGCAGAATGTATCTCTGTTTTGACATCTACAGAAATGATTCTCTGAAATTTCCCATGACTTCACTGAACACCATCTTTGAATCTCCAGATAATGGTTGCTTATATAGTATTTTGTTCTACCAGTTCAGATCAGTTGCTCTGATGGACACTTGCTGTTATCATACCTACTCTGCTTATGATATCTTAGCTTTCACAGTTTTTGTCAGATTCCATCAGAAGTTTTTTCAGTAGATTCTTCTTTTATTTCTTCCAATAAAAATAAATGCGTTTCTTCACATAGGTATACTTAAAGATAACATTTCTGTTTCTACCAGATACATTATAGCAACAAGTATTGAACTTATTTCACAAATATTTCATCTGGCAGTATAAGCATTGCTGAAACACACCCTTAACTAAAATTCACACCTGAATAAACAAGTCAAAGGAAAATTAATTGTACAGTCCAATATCAGATAGTGTTCAATCCAAAATCAGCTGTGGTTCCTGACCCAGCCCGAGCTCTCTAAGAAGTTGAGGAAAAACTCCCCAAAATCCTGAGCCTGTAAGGAAATTGGGAAGAAACCTCTGAAGAGGCAATTCAAAGAGAGATCCCTTGTACACGGACGGCTGGGGGTTCAACAGGATCAAGAGGTGGGAAATGGTCCAATATTGATACTGTACATAACAAGTCCAATTAAATAACTTCCTTGTCCAGGTTCCTTGAAATGATTGATGTCAAAATTCCAAGGCACGTCCAGCAGGGCAAACAGCAGACAGGTGAGGTGGGCTCCAGTGTACATCAGCAGGAATAGAAACAGAGATAACACGAGCCAGAAAAAACAACACCATAGAACATTTTTGGAATGCTAAAGGACCAATAATAAATGCTGTGTTAAGGTTTTCCTGCACTATAGAGATTATTTGTGTTGTTGTCCTGACTGTGAGAATGATGCTGGTGGGAGGAACTTATCTGAAGTCTTACTGACAGGTGGCCTTGGGGAGGTGGAGGGCTGGGTTGTCCCAGGGTGCGAGTTTGAGCTGTAGCTCCTCCAGAGTGGCGCCCTTCACAGGGTCTCTGGCTAGACACATATACAACAAAGTCTTTACCTATGAAAAGCAAGAGAGAAAAGCAGGAGACCAACGGTTTAAGTGGGCAATTCTAGTACTCCATTTTCTTTCAGAAAAGATCATTTCTAGTAAGAAACTCTGTGTGTGTGTGTGGGTCTTACCTGCAGACAGCGCACTGTTGATTTGAATGTGGTTGTTGGTGAATTTCAAAATGCTAAAACGCTGTTCGCTCAGCAGTGAAAAGAAGAGCACACCCAGCTGCCAAACCGTGGTGTGATGTCATTTAGTTTCCTCATCATCATCACTGGCCTTTCTCTTCTTCATCTCCACCTGAGGATCCTCCATTATCCTCAGAGTGGGTTCAGTGGTGTTGGTGTCGCTGCACCTTCCCCTTTTCTTGGGTGCCTCGCCATCATGGTGGACCTTCGTCTTTCCAGACCAGCAGTTCACCACTGAAACTGCACCGAGGTCAGTGGTGTTGGTGTTGATGCTTTCAGCTGGTTTGGCATCAACACTGGCTTTGGGGTTGGTGAGGTTATTACACCTCATCCTTTTTCCAGGCATCTCTCCATCATCACCAGCCTTCCTCTTTCTCACACTGACATCCTCCTGAATGTTATTGCAGGCATCAGTCGAGTGGGTGATGTTGCAACTACCCTGAATCTTTGTCCAG
Source organism: Lateolabrax maculatus (assembly GCA_031216445.1). Classification (NCBI taxonomy): domain Eukaryota; kingdom Metazoa; phylum Chordata; class Actinopteri; order Acropomatiformes; family Lateolabracidae; genus Lateolabrax; species Lateolabrax maculatus. Next base: position 20,982,964 of record CM062203.1, on the reverse strand, counting down.
GGTGATCCTGCAACATCACTTCCGTTCTTTTCCTCCTCCTCACCTCGAGGATACATATTGTGCCATATTGCCATATCTGGTACCATCCTGAGAGATCTTTTGTGTCTTAAAAGTGTATGTCTGTTTTTTTTTTTTTTTGCATGAAGAAATGAGTTCATTATTACTACAGGTATAAAATAGCTTTTCATTTAGCCACGCAGTCCTACCACAATTATTTTGGATCTGTATTTCATTTCATTTTTTTATTTTAAAACTTATTCCACCTGTTTTCTATAAAATTTAATGAATTCTGAGTCTGTATTTTCTGGCTGGCTTTTAGATTTATCTCAAAATTTCTTTTGGCCCAAAAAGGCCTCTTTTATTTATTTAACAGCATATTTATTTCAGCATGACACACACTTGTCAATCAACCTATGGAGGCGGAATCGACAATCATGATTGGTTGCTCTTTAGCTCAGCAGATATTTAGACAAACGTGAGAGGACCCTTGGCAGGAGTGACTGCATGTCTACTGTGGATCACCTGAGAGGTTGAGATGGACAAAGGTCCTTGGAGGAGCTGATGTTTGTGACTCTACTAGGTCACCACCAAGACCTTCAGGAGATCCTGCAGCGGATTGATAGCAGGCCCGACACCAGCACCAGCTCCAATTCCAGGTTGAGGACTCCAGTTCAAGGTGAGCTAGGAGGAGTATGAGCCAAACGGCCATATGTTGGCTATACTTTTTCTGTAAGAATTCTTTAAAAAAGCTGATAACGCCATAAAATATGTGCAGTATACCAAACAACATGTGGCGTAAATTAAACAAGAATGACAGTAACTTTGAAAGGAATCATTTTGACAACTTAACTTTAAAATGGTCTGGTTGAATCACCTGATTTACCTTGGACTGTAATCCACAACAAGAAGTTAGTGCTGACAGGTCAGCACTATAACAGAGGTTATCACTATATTGACCATAAAGCTGTAGCCATGACAGTGCTTCAAATATGGATGTTGCTGCAAATCAGCAACAAATTCTAAAACTTCGATGCTTCACACACATCTTCAACCCGGCAGCACAAAAGATCTATACAATCACCCCAGTTTCAAGGTGGCAACAAAGATTAGTGTCACCGATTCAGTATGCGACAAAATGTCAAATATGGTCACAATCTCCCATTCTGTTCCTGAGTTATGACCTTGAATAACAGCCAGAAAAGTGTTCTTTGCATAACATTATGATGTCACAGTGAAGTTGACCTTTGACCTTTTGGATATAAAATTTCATCACTCCATCATTTTATCCTGTTAGGCATTTGTGTGAAATTCTGTCATAATAAGCATATGAATTCTTGAGTTATGGCCAAAAATGTGTTTTATGAAGCCACAGTGACCTTGAACTTTTACCTTTGACCACCAAATTCAAATCAGTTCATCCAACATCCAAGTCGTGCCAGATGTATTTGAATATATTCCTTCAAGGCGTTCCTTGGATATTGTGCAGAGTGTAAGGATGCAACAGGCTCTACTTATAATGTCTTTTATCGCACAGGGTATGTGCAATAATTACCTATCTTTTTTAGTTTTGTTGCATGTAATCTAGTATTGTGTCTGCGGTGTACCACTGTGCTATTTTTCTGGTTACGTATTGTATTTAACTTGATTGCAGCGGTGTAGCCCCATTGCCCAAGCCAAACCTCTCCTCAGGGACAATTAAATAAAATTAAAATTAAATGTCTTATCTTATACTCAGAATTTATTAAAATGCAATGGAGTTTTAGAAAGTTATCTCTTTATTTAAGTTGATACTTATTCATTTGGATACACATTTCATTGATTATTTATGTATTTATTTTATTGCCGACAGGCTTTAATTTAGGGAAAGATATTTATATGTATCATTTTATATTTATATATTATGTCTATTTTCCTCTAGAATGAGGGGTAATTTATCCCTTTCTATCAGGCTTGGGAATTTTGTGCAACGTTTTTCAAATTTTTGCCTAATCTGTAGTTATAATTTGGTTAGGTCTAATCTACTGAGTGAGTGTGTAACAACTCTGAGGTTGGCTGGGGTTTGTGATGTCAAAAGGTGAAAGGTAAGTCAGCCACAGGACCAGTTGACTGAAGGGACTACTTTCTATGTTCAACTCTTAGTAGACAAGGGCTTTATAATAGTAACAGGCAGGGTCACTCTTCTCAGTGTTGACTCCAGAATTTGATAGATCTTTTTTTTTATATATATATTTAGAAGTAAAGGATTTATATTCAGCTCTGCATGCAGTTTTTTTTATTTTTTAGAACTCTGCATGCAGGGTTTCAATTGGATTTTTGTCCCATTTTGAGTCATTTTCATAAACAACAAGATAGCTGCTGCTGATGTGAAATGTTCAGTTGACTAAGTAACTCTGCCAGAGTGTCTCTTATGGGTCACTTTGCTGGTCACAAGCCCGGATAAAGGAGGAGTGTTGGACATAGAGCTAGCAATTCTACCTCACATAACAGTCTTTTGATTAAATTTGATATTCTAACATTTAACAATACAGGACAAAATTGATTTACGTAATGTGGGTCTAGACAAAGCATTAAAGTCATTTAGTTATTTTGAGAAGTGATGGCCTATTTCAATGGCAAAAAAACAAAACAAACAAGATTCAACAGAAGAAAGTTAATTTGTAGTTCTAAACATATTTAGGGTATTTTTTTACTCTTGTTTAGTCTCTCCCACCGTTATTCCTCTCTCCTACAGCGGCCATTACAATTATGCAAATTAGACTATAACGTAATTTAGTGACTTCTAGCGACTTTTAGGACAGCCAATAGCTACTCTCCTTACTGAGGAGTTGGCAACACTGGTCTGCATTTTTTGTAGACTGGGTGTAAAAAAAGTAACCAACACAAGATTACAATTCAGCCTACAACTGACAGTAGCACTAACACCATGGATGTATTAATGGCTACACACAAACCAACTGGCCACGTTTAACAATTTAACCCAGCAGCGACATATCATAATCAGGATTGGAAAAATAAACTGAATCAAAACGTGTTGTGCCCATATGGATGTATAATACCAGGGCGTGCCCTGTGCCTTTGCCCTGCGTGTTAGTAAACAGCCTACAACTAATAAGACGTTAAACTACCTCAAAACATATTATCTGCTGATTTACAGACGTTTCTTTCATAATGCAAGTCTATGAGAAAATGTCTTTCTTGTGCCCGGAAGTTATAATTATGGTTTGGCCACTATGTCAAATTGACTTTGAAGCCCCGGAGCAACTCCTGGGGGCTTGGTCTCAAACAAGCAACAGACAGCCCGAATTAAAAGAACAGAAGCGCCCCTCATAACTAAGGGTAGCATTGTAGAAAAAGGGTACGGTTAGACGGTCCTTTCTTCCTTTAGTTTCAGTGGAAAACTACCCAGCAGGTCTTTAGAACAGCTAACTGAAAGGGAGGTTTCCTTCTTGGGATATTGAACATTTTCCAGCCTTTACTTCTGTGGTTGGTGCAGTTTATAACCCGAGCTCAACAACTGCTCTCAGATGAAGCCAGTGGGCACCTGTTAGGGAGAGCAACAACTTAAGAGTAATTCTGAATCAACCATCAACACAGTCGCACAAACTATCATCTCCTTGTGTTGATTTTGTTTAACCAGGCTGCACTGACTCACCCAGCTGGTCCTGCAGCAAAGAGAGGAGAGAACAGCTGCAGCCCACATTAGCTCGTTGGTTCAGAGGTTAGTGGGCTGCTCCAGGTAGGTGGCACCAGCAACTCTGTTAAACTGACGTAAAACAAAAACAGCCTTTTGAAAAAGGGCATTTTGAAATTAAAATAATATCCAATAAAATCCTGTCATTCTAATAGTCAAATAAAATTTCATAATAATTATTTGTAATTTCTTTGATTATTTCACAAATAATACTGATTTATCTATTTTACATAATGTATTCACATGATTTATAATAATTCGTGTTTTTATGTATTCATTAATTTAATCATAACAAATTGTTTTCTAAGACAGGACTAGTTTTCATTTACTATAAATTCATCAAAAAGGTGAAGGGATGAAGTCGACTACATGTCGTTGAAACTCTCATGGACTTTTGGTCTCAGATTAAACTAAATCTAAAAAATAGCTGACAAAGTGAACACTTACCTCTGGATGTGAGATAGATAATTGAGACTGTATGTAAAGGTCATCATTATTTTCTTTATATACACGCTATGATTAAAACAGACAAAGGAGGAGGAAGACAGTTTCAAAGCAGAGAATAAGTAGTACTACTTAATTTTTCACAATTTTGAATCGTTTTTTATATAGTTGGCATTCCTTTAATCCTTCAAATTTGGCTGGGTGGTTAATAACACATTTCTGTGGTGTGACAACACTCACACACATTTTATTGCTTAACATGGTCTTTAAAAGGTGAATATTTCTTACACTTTTGTTGTTTATGGCTATACGGCTATATTTTAGTGTATGGCTATATTCTAGCGTTCATAGGGTTAATTTAGTGGGATTATACAAATAATGTCAGAAGCTTCGATTCTGTATCTTAAAACCATACATATTATATTTGGCATATATGTGTATATATATATGTGTGTGTGTGTGTGTGTGTGTGTGTGTGTGTGTGCATTAGGCCAGCTAAATGTGGGTTGGCAAGTTAATATAATCCAGATACATCATATAAATGGAAAAATCATCTAGCAGTTTCTCTCGTGCTTACAGCACTGAGGTAGGTTAAGTACATATGTGACCTACATGTACTGGAGAAACCTGTAAGCAGCCCACATATGACCCATATACATGAATATATATACATAGCAAGTCAGAGGACCCTGACCCAGCCCAAGCTCTCTAAGAAGACGAAGAAAAACTCCCCAAAATCCTGAGCCTGTAAGGAAATTGGGAAGAAACCTCTGAAGAGGCAATTCAAAGAGAGATCCCTTGTACACGGACGGCTGGGGGTTCAACAGGATCCAGAGGTGGGAAATGGTCCAATATTGATACTGTACATAACAAGTCCAATTAAATAACTTCCTTGTCCAGGTTCCTTGAAATGACTGATGTCAAAATTCCAAGGCACGTCCAGCAGGGCAAACAGCAGACAGGTGAGGTGGGCTCCAGTGTACCTCAGCAGGAATAGAAACAGAGATAACACGAGCCACAAAAAACAACACCATAGAACATTTTTGGAATGCTAAAGGACCAATAATAAATGCTGTGTTAAGGTTTTCCTGCACTATAGAGATTATTTGTTTTTATCTGCTGATTTGAATTTGGTTGTTGGTGAATTTCAAAATGCTAAAACGCTGTCCACTCAGCAGTGAAAAGAAGAGCACACCCAGCTGCCAAACCGTGGTGTGATGAGCCCAGTATGTCCCATATTCAAACCACTGTACCTAGTACACACAGCAAAAGAGGAATGGAAGGAGACAGAAAGAAAATGAAGGATGAGTGGAAGCTTTGTTTATCCATGAAAGTCTTTATTTCAGAGGTTGATAAATGACTGAAAAGCAGAATTCAGATATCATACCACAGAAGGAAGAGTAAGACATCTCCGTTGAAAGCTGCCACAGCCAAAGTCGATCACTCGGATTCTTGGTACACCAGAGTCCAGTTGAACCAGGACGTTTTTCAACTTGATGTCCCGGTGAAAGACGTCTTTGAGTGCATTTCGATGGCTGCAACCACCAGCTGCCTCAAGATCTCCTGAGATAGTGAAAGATGGAGTAACAATTAGAAGGGACTGTAAGGCAATATTTTTCTCCTGATTCTTGACAGGGAGGAAAAATCTATTGAACATCATGAAGATGACATGACGGTGTAAAATATGGCAATAATATACCAATAAATTAGCTACAAGTGATTTTTATTTATGAATTCTTTCCTGTTTGAAAATAAAAACGTTTTGCAGCGAAATTAGCCTCTGTACCTTTGCTTCACGTTCATCCATGGATCCTCCGTGGGTTTGAAAGTACTCCTGGAATTGTCCATGGAATTGCCTGGTCTCTCCATAACCAGTATCAGTATTTATGTTTAAACTAATCATGATTTTGTTCCTAAACTTAAAAGCGTAAGTATTCTAAATCTTTAATTTCATTTCCTTCCATCAGCTTACCTCTGCTTCTGTTTGCTGAGGAGGACATCTCGTAGATTTTCTCCTCGGTTGTGGCGGCGCTAAAGTTCTAGCGGATGTCAACTCCTTCGTCATCAGAGCTGACATCCTCCATCACGTTAACGTTGTTGCTGCTGGCGCTACACCTCGCCTTCTTCTCAGGGGCCTCACCATCATCACTGGCCTTTCTCTTCTTCATCCCAACCTGAGGATCCTCCATTATCCTCAGAGTGGGTTCAGTGGTGTTGGTGTCGCTGCACCTTCCCCTTTTCTTGGGTGCCTTACCATCATGGTGGACCTTCCTCTTTTTTTTTTTTTTTTTTTTTTTATTTAACTTTATTTATCACCCAAGTGTGAAATTATTTCTCCGCATTTAACCCATCCAGTGGCACCTGTACGAACACACACATGCACATGCACAGGGTCACACAAGGAGACAGGTGCCATATTCACACTGGAGCGGTGGGCAGCAGTTCACAGCGCCCGGGGAGCAATTGGGGGTGCGGTGCCTTGCTCAAGGGCACCTCGGCCGTGGCAGGTAGGTGGGCTGCCACCCCACCAGCTGTCAGTCCACCAATCTTCAGGAGGGAGAGCGAGATCGAACCTCCAACCTTGGGTCATTGGACGACCCCGCTCTACCACTGAGCCAGACCAGCAGTTCACCACTGAAACTGCACCGAGGTCAGTGGTGTTTGTGTTGATGCTTTCAGCTGGTTTGGCATCAACACTGGCTTTGGGGTTGGTGAGGTTATTACACCTCATCCTTTTTCCAGGCATCTCTCCATCATCACCAGCCTTCCTCTTTCTCATGCTGACATCCTCCTGCATGTTATTGCAGGCATCAGTGGAGTGGGTGATCTTGCCTGTACCCTGAATCTTTGTCCAGGGTGATCCTGCAACATCACTTCCGTTCTTTTCCTCCTCACTGTCTGTTCTTTTTCTGAAAATGATTATTTTGTGAACATAACCCTGAATTAACTGTACATTCTTCTGTTTACAAACCCTGTATGTGTGTTACCTTGACCCTGTATTGAAGATCATTTGAGAAATTAACCTAAAATAACACTGTTGCACATTGGACTAGGAAGATGGACATTAGGTCCTCAAACTACCAATTTAAGAATAGCTCTTAAATCATTATTTACAGGAACAGGCTGGAGGGTCACAGCACAGGACCGAATTACAGGTACGTGTTAAGGATTTGAAAAACACACAAAATGACTGGGGACTATAACTGGGAGCACTTCACACTTACCTTGATGTTTTCCGGAGGTCAGAATCATTAAGTCTTGTGTGATCTCAGAGGACATGACATTGTCAAAGTTTCACATAAGCCTTTATTTATATTTTTTCTGTTTTTCAATAAGCCAACTTTACCAGACAGGAAAGCAAAAGCTTTTCTTTACTGATGTTTCAGCTATTTTCCCCGAGCATTCCCCCAAGTTTCCACTCAGCTCTTTTGTGCACAAAAACAGGCAATTGAAAAGGTACCTACTAGGGATCTCCATCACTGAGGCCAATGCGATGTGCATCTCAATGCATTGCCAACGATCAGATACATTAAAGATACATATGAAGCAACTACCATTGTGACATGATACGATTCATCCAAGTTGTGCGATTCTACATGAACGCGATGCATTTTGATTCAAAAGAATATGATGCTGCCCAATTAAATATTGTACAGAGAGTTTGATTTTATTTCTTTGGTTATTTCAAGTTATTTGTAGTGCAACAACAACAACAAAAACTCTGATCCAAGATAAAAGATAAAATAAAACCGGGCATGAACCTTGCCTTAAACCAGTCCTTCTTTCCTGTTCTCTGTCTCCACTTACACTTTTATAACGACTCACACATTATTCACAGTGAAGCATAGTGCAATGTGATGTAACTACTGCCAGCAGATGGATGTGCTTAACACTCTTTCAGCAGGTAGACTAACCCAGCAGTGAGCAGACAGCAGCGGAGTTGTTTCTACATGAACACTAAAAAAGAAAAACAATCTTTTTATAAACAGCTCTTTCACAACTGCTTTCAAATTTAAAAAAGGTAAATTATTATTGGCAGTCACAGGGTGCTGTAAATGCCACTCTCAACGTCAAAACCAATCACACACTAAATCATCATATCTTATTTTTTTTCAGAAATATTAGTTTATCCGCATGATCAGTGCTGTAACTATGTCAACAGCTTGTTGCTGGGATGGACAGGAAGCTCTTTGCCAATGCAGAAAGCTTTCAGCTTTCAGATCCACTTGTTTTTTTCCACCACTGCAACACATCCCCACTCAGACCTAGAGAATCCCTCTCCTTGTACTTTAAGATTTCCTCCTTAGCTCTCTCCCTCGTGGTCTTCATCTGTGCTCTCACTGTGAGGAAATCCCGAAAACATCTGGTCCAAGGTACACATTTTCAATCAGGGCAAACGCATCGGGAGCTTTTATGCCGGTGCACCGATGCAAATCGGTGAATCTTACCACCCCTTGTACCTACAGACACCAGTCCAATTTTCTATAATATAATTAAAGCCAGGATTTTGTTGACCCCCTGACTTTTCCCCTGGCACCAACATCAGGCCAATGGTTACACATGTACACAAGAAAAATCACAATCTAATGGGAAGATTGCTCCTAAAAAAGGTAGGTAAAACATTGGGCCCCATTGTTTTCCATACTGTAGTTTCTGTTATTGTGTTTGTGTATTTGCACATACACTTCAGTTTATGCTTGTGATGTGATATGCAAAACCAAATTAATAAACAAACAATATCCAATCAAGCCCAGCTGTGAAATTGTCTTTCTCTTGTCAACAATGGATGAATGAATGAAATGTGACAGGCAGGAATGGATTGTGTGTGTGTGTCTGTGTGTGTGTGTGTGTGTGTGTGTGTGTGTGTGTGAAGTGTCATAAAGCTCTGCACTCTCACTAATGACTGATAACATGGAAAGTGCAAGGTGTCAGCTCCAATCGCTCAATGCAATTATAGGATTGGTTGACTAAACACACACGCACAGATGTGTGCACACGCATGGACATGCAAGTATTGACTTATGATCACATCATTATGTACACATGTGTTGTATCTGCACACACTGCCAGTGATAGGAGCCAGTGTGTGTTATTGTGTGTGTGCATCTTTGCATTTCTGTCTCATATATTGATAATGATGTCATGTAAGAAAGTTAATGGGGTTTTTGTACTTTAAAAGTTTGCCACCTTTTCAGGACTGGTGTTCACTGACCCAGTAGCAAATATTTGTTGTTTGTGTTCGTTTCCTCTCGTGTGTAATTCTTTATACTCCCGTCATTGCTACCTTGGCTCTTTTATGCTGCTGATGGTCTCCACTGCAATTATTCTGTGATCGCCCACACAACAGGATTTATTCAGGACCTGTGCACTTATGTTAAAAGGCAGTTATAAGTCAGAGAGGATAGTTACAGAGCTTCATCAGTATTTAGAGATCACACACTCAGTGTTAGCAGAGAATACTTTATTTTTTTACACTTTACAGTCAGGTTCAGACTGCTTTTGAACCATGACCCGAATAACCAGTATTCATGTCACTGCATTATTGTGACCACCCTCTCACCCCCACGTACCAGCCGGCTACACATCCCTGTAGCACTTTGTGAGGATGCTAAAAAGTGTGCTAAAAATTGTATTGGAGATGTATGGACTGGAGAAAGCATGTATGTTTGCAATAAAAAAGAATGTGGATGTAAATGTGGAGTACATCACACAACACCAAACACTGAACAATTGTGTGCAGTGAGAAAGGGTCATTTGCAGCAGTGATGTTGCATAAATAATCATGAAGGGTGTAAAGTCACACTTTGGTAACTGCAGGTCTTTATTTCGCCACTGTTTGTTTCTCACATAATAACCATTTTTACATTTGCGTTTTATTTGCATTCATGGCGCTCAAATCTGAGAAACAAGGTATTGCTTTCTCAGAGATGAATAAAGGAACAAAGTAACATGAAATATAATTTGACAAATTATTTTGTATTTTTCCATTTGCTGTGAAAAGTAGAACACCACAAGGACCCTAGCTATCATGGCTGCTGAACAGTAGCCAATGCCCTCAGAGCGGCCTCTTGGTCAGGTCAGCCACCTTGTGCTTTGTAGTTTTCCCTCGAGTGTCCCAATCTGTGCCACCTTCAGTCACGCTCCCTCTTCCCCAGCCCTCTGCATTGCTCCCTGTCCCCAGCCCCGGCTCAATCCTCCCAGGCTGTGTACCGCCCTCCAACTCCCCAGACCTGCCGTCCTCTGGCTGTCCACCAGATGCCCCCAGACTTTCCCTTCCTTCCCCATCACCTGACTGCCCCACCCACCTACACACCTGTTCCCACTTCCCTCATCTGCTCTTCAGCCGCCCGCCTTCTCACCTGCAACTCTATCCTAATCAGCCACTCAGATTGTTTAATGTTGCCATGTTGCTTTCCAGCTGCTGTATTCTGTTTATCTGAGACTTGCAACCGGCTCATTTGTGACTTTGTGGCTTATTATTGGACTCTGAATTTCTGCCTGCTCCTTTTTGGGTGCATTTGCCTGTAATTGACTGCTTTCCCGGTTTTGTCCCTTGCTTGTGTTTGTTATTAAATCCCTGAACTGGATCAGCTCTGCCCTGTTGTTTGCATTTGGGTCATATCCCTGTATTCCTGTTGCCAGCTGTGGTGAAGAGATTCCTATACTTGAGGGACACAATTTGTAGAAGTTTTACCAGCACTCAACAGGTAAAAACACAATGATACTCAGCTCTAACTTGCCTTTTACTAGTGAGCATTCAAAGTTAGTGTTTGACCAGCTCAAGTCTTAAGTATCCAACATGAGAGGGATTAGTGACATTCACCTATACCAACTTTGTTAAATTGGCATTTAATCCACCTAGCATGTCCTCACTTACAGTGACATTGTGCTGATGTCAGAGACCTGATGTTTGATCCCTGCCACCATCTATTACAGTAGCTAAGGATTTTGAAGTTTTTCTCACTGTCTTTTAGCACACTTGCAATACCCCAGAGAAAGCTTTAATAGAATTTCAAAAGATTGCATTTACAGGTTATGAGCTGTGCTGTGTTGATCTTTTTATTTTATCTTATTTAAGGCCACACAAACAATGCTTTTTTATTTAGAGATTAACTGAACACAGGATCTTTGATACACACACTCCTTGCAAGAACATGATCATGCTTCTGGTTTTTAACCATATTTTATTGTACTCTTATATCATTCCCTTCGTCCTAATCCCCCGACATTATTAAGTGTGTGGGTGACAGACAAATGTGTACATGTTCATACAAGGACATTTATGGTGTTTAAAGGTTTGTTTGTGTGTGTGTGCCCATATTTGGAATATATTAGAGATGTTTGTGTGTGTGGTTTCCTGTGCTGCTGTTCTAGGTATTAGAATGAAATGAAGTGTGAAATAAGCTTTTCTGTCTCTGGAGTGTGGCTGTGGGAAGTCCCCCTTCAACACATCACACATGTTTACCATCTATTCCTCCACATACCCTCCCACCTTGCCCATTAGGCCTCCACTGAAGCTAACATTTGATAGCAACAAGGTGGGCATATGATGGATATACCGCTGATGAATAGGCACACTGAAGAGAACGTGGGGGTAGATTGATTATATATTGTATAAGCCCTTTTGTTTTTAATGGTAATCTGTTTATAAGAAAAACGGTAGACATCGAGGACCTTACGTACCAATGACGAGATATATGTAGAGAGGGTGTGTGTGTGTGTGTGTGTGTGTGTGTGTACTCAAAGAAAACGGGATACTAAAGTATTTTATGTCATGAAAAACAGTGTGAATGTGGGATACCTATAAAATAATACCAATGTATTGGCCAATATGCTGGATGATACTGACCCAGCATCTATGAAGACCTCAAGAGCTTCTATCCATGAACTCTTGCTCATGTTTTATTTTAATGCAACTTTGCCCTCAGAAATGATGTCTTTTCTGCAGATGTATGTATGTCTTCTGTACAGGCAACGTCTATTGTATGTCTGTCCGTCCAGGGAAAGGGATCCCTCCTCTGAGGTTTCTTCACATTTTTTCCCTGTTAAAACTTTTTTTGGGGAGAGTTTTTCCTTATCCTAATTGAGGGACTAAGGATAGAGGGTGTCATATGCTGCACAGATTGTAAAGCCCACTGAGGCAAATTGTGATTTTCATATATATATATAAATTGACTTGACAAACTCTAACATTCCGGTAGGGTAGGGAAGGTCCGGTACGGACGCCGCTCTCCCTCCTGAAGATTGGTGGACTGACAGCTGGTGGGGTGGCAGTCCACCTACTTGCCATGGCCGAGGTGCCCTTGAGCAAGGCACCGCACCCCCAATTGCGACCCTGTGCATGTGCATGTGTGTGTTCGTACAAGTGCCACTGGATGGGTTAAATGCGGAGAAATAATTTCACTTGCGTGATTAATAAAGTTAAAAAAAAAAAAAAGCTTACATTTAGACTTTAGTAAATACTGCAAACTAATTTGTGACAGTACAGACTGTTATACAAACAGTAATTATTGTTTCAAAAAATCCCATTAGGTACAAAAAGTTAACCACATACAGTAGCTAAACTCCTTATCATGAGCCCCAGCAGTAGTAGTGCTCTTGCAGATATATGAAATGTGTTTTAAACTGTATTTAAAGCTGCATTTACCAATATTTTTATATGGGCAATTGGCCAAAGGACTATGTAACGTGAGAGGTAGATAGGAGATAGCTTGTGATGACAAATTATCACCAAACTATGCAGTTCTCCCCAGCTTTACAGAGCGTTTCAGTGTCTTTCAGCTCCTTGTTTTGGTTTTCTGTATGTAGGCATCAGTTTGTTAAAGGTTAGTCATAACTTTATAAGGTTATAATAAGTCAAATGTTTGTGTGTGTGTTGTTCAGCATGTTGTAAAGTACTCCTTAAGAAAAAATATATACATCAACACTACTTTAAATTGATAGTGGTTTATTGCCTATATTGTGAGTTGTGTTAGAGCAGACTAAATTTGCAAAAAGCGCAAATAAACTTGCACTGAGTGAGATGTGCTGCCACTAATTAAGATTAATTTGCAATTATCTAAGGTAACTGAGAGGTTTGTTCCCTTTGTTCAGTCACAACAGGGATGTAAAACTGTACTTTGCACTCAAATAAAAGTAAATGAGACCCTACACTGACTGGAGCTCAGCAAAGGCATGTATAAGTGTAGACTTTAAGCCTTGTGACTGCCACATTATTAATACCAGTATCATTATTTGGCTTTAAACATTGATGCAACAGTTTCCTTCCAGGGTGCCATAACTCTGTTAGGACGAAAATATGGTTCTCACTCAACACACATGAATGCATTATTGAAAATGTTTTCTTTCTGAATTTAGGTCTTTAAATCAGCAATAGTTTAACAATATGATCCCATCAGTTCTCCAGTGAATGGAATAGCTAAATCAAATCTGGAAGAATATTCTAATAGGAACATTGGGGTGGATGCAGAGTAAGGGATAACAGAACATGGTAGTAAAAGTACAGAACGGTGGCCACTTACACCCCAGATTGCAATTTCCAGTCTGTACGTGGTAATGTGTGCAGTGGATTACATTTTTAATCCCCAACCGTGTCCCTGAGGGCCGGTCTTCCAACGGCCCAACACTGGATCTCCATTAGTTAAAACCTCCAGAGGAACATCGTGGCCTCACCTTGCCCCAAGGCTCTGCTCCAGTTTTCATTTATTGGCAGAGGACAGACAAAGACACTTGTCAGCATCCGCATTCTCCTAAGCACACACACTCAAAACACAGTGCTATTCAAAACACACACAGCCTCACTAGTGGGTGGGTTCTAAATAATATCCATGATGCTGCAGGGAAAATGTTACCTGCCAACGAGCCCGTGTTTTTGCTCAGGCAACTGCAACACATTCCTAATCAAAATTTGGATGCATGCTAATCAACACAGTGTGCAGATGGGAGGTGACAGGGCTGCAAATTATTAATTTCCACTCTGATGCACAATATCTAAAGTCAGTCCGCCGCTGATAAATTTATCAACATCAGACACCAGAAATTTTAAATCCCGGTGACTCACACTTTTCTCCCATGTCTTTGTTTCCTCTCCTCCGTTGGATCCCCCCCTCCCCACTCACCTCTCCTCCTCCTCCTCCTCCTCTCCAGCTGTTAAACCAATTAAATGCTCACAGAGGGTAGACTGCCCACTCTCCTGTTGAGAAAAATACATGCAATAAAAGCCTTCTCTGTGCAGAGCTATTGTGCGAAGGCAAGGCCGCCATCTTTAATTATGGCCTACGCCCCCACCCTTCTCCTCACTGAATAGAAGTGGGCTGTAGGTACAGACAACCACTGGCGCTGGTTCAGGTTTTTGTGTTTTATGTTGAGCGAGCGGCTAAAAATGAGGTGAGCTGGTGGATGGTGCTGAGGTTGCATTACAGAATGGGTTGAATAGTTGATCGCAGGTTGAAAACTTGTTTTAGAGAAAGTGAAAAGGTTTGAAAAGGGCCAGAGAGAATAAGGGAAGAAAGTATAATCATAGGTATATATGTATAACAACAAAACCGAATTAAGAAAGAGGATTTTGGGAAAAGAGTGATACAGAGTGTGTGGGAGTGGAAGAGAGAATTTAAGAGATTGAGAAAAGGAGAGACAAGGTTGTTAACTGTCAGTTTTATGGCTTGGTGAAAAAAAGAGAGGGCATCAGTAAAAGCTAAGGGCTTGAGAGAGAAAACCTTCAGGAAGAAAAAAGAGATGTGGTGGGGGAGGTCTAAAAGAGCGATAATATCAGAAGAGAAAGGGAAATGGGGGCGTAGAGAGGCCTGTGCCCCTCCCTGTGCCTTGAGGGGGGACCAAGGGCAGGTCTGGGGAATGTGAGGCATGAGCGGGGGGGACAAAGCAGACTACTGTCCCCCAGAGAGAGGCCTTGTTCTGGGCCAGGGGGGTACAAGAAGTCAACCGCTCAAACGTATGAATGGATGGATGGATCGTTGGCCGGCTGTCTGGATGGATGCTGGTTCCCCGGCTGGCAGGCTGACTGGCCTGTTTGCCCACAGAGCAGGCATGTAAGGGAACCAGGGTAGGTCTGGGGAATGCGAGGCATGATAGGGAAACAAAGACAGCTACTGTCCCCCAGAGAGAGGCCCTGTCCTGGGCTACAGGGCACGAGGAGTCAGCCTCTCTGTATGGATGGATAGATGGATGAATAGATGTCTGGCTTGCTTGCTGCCTGACCAGAAAACAGACCAATAATTTGAGTGAATACCATGTAGGTTTGATCCAGAGTCACCGTTGTGTTGTGTATTGTGCACACATGCATGCCCAGATACACAGAAATTGTATTCCCCGTGTCAAAGATCCAGAACAGTTTACTGGGTCTACGCCCTCTAACTTGTCTCTAACCCCCCTTTGTTGAAGCTATCTGACAGACTGAATGTAGGACTGAGGTTAATGTAGAGCTTTACTGTATGTAGGATTGAATGCAGGACTAAAAGACTACATGAATATAGAACTCAGTGTAAGGCTGAATAATATAGAAGTGAATGAAGGCCTGAATAGCACAGTTGTGCCAGGAAACTACAGTCATCTTGACAGTACAGTCCTTTATTCTAGAAACCTCTACTGCCGGCCCACTGTTCTTTACTATCCTACTACACTTAATGATTGAAAAAGGCATTCAAATTTTTATTCAATGCAAAAGGCAGGAAAGAAAAACATGGATGTAAAATAGGGTGAGAAAGTACAAGAAATTACACACTTTTGTTTCACCAGAGCTTAATCCATCCATCCATTCATTCCCTAAAATGCTTATCCTGTTAAGGGATGCAGTGGGCTGGATCTGATCCAGTAACTGGGGTTAAAGGTGGGCTACAATCTGTACAGGTCAGCAATCCATCATTGGGCTAAATCAAGTCATTTCACTTAAAAAGTCAATTTAAGAGCAATACAAGCTGAGCAAAGTGCTTTACCAATTTCTAAAAGGAAAGGTTATATTATCAGATGTGCACTAACAAGCATCACAGAAACCGAAGACATGGCAGGACATATATGGAAATTGTAGAGTTCCAAAAGCTAAAACATAAGGGGGGAGGGGGGGGGCTGAGACCGCAAAGGGTCTATGCTCCTTGCTGCCAACAGCTTAGGGTCGGATCACCTCAGAGATGTGCAGGAGGCCTTGAGGTTAAAATCCGTGGTGAAGGTTGGGCACACAATAAGGTAGGTAAACTTGGAAAAAGCATGTTTTTTCCACTTGGCCCTCCATCTTCACCAGCTAAAATGGATCTTTTCAAAAATGCTCTCCAAAGTGGCTACATTTAAAAGTTCAGTTCTGTGTTGTGGTGTTTATTGGAATAACAGAACCTTTATAAATAAAGTATTATTCTCTTATGAAAAACTGTGCCAAAACTTGGTTGACTTATGTTTGCTATCCTGCAGGGTTATAGTGTTGAAACCAACACTGTTGGACAAAAATAAGATAATGATTAAGGGTGTTAATTCCCTCACCAAGGAATTATACTGTTTGCTTATTTTCCAACCGAAGTGCTTGTCGGATGACTGAAAGACGTTGGCCATCCCTTCCCACCCTCATCCTTCTTACGTGGCAATTAGGAGACTGCGTCTGACAGTTTTTGTAATCTCCGAAACCGGCACAACCTGCCACATTTTGTGTATACAGCTCACCACAATGAGGCAAAGAAAATGCCGCAGTAGAAAATGTACTTGGACGAGTGCCACAAAGGTGAGATTTATGCGTTATCAGAAGCATTTGCAAAAAGTAATTTTAAGGTTTTACAAGAGAGAAACTTTAAGGATGAAATGTAAAAATGTACATCTGGTTAACCACCCCACACCGATAAAGAGGCATTGCACAGCCGCTTCCGAATCTGGAAGGAATGAACTTTGATATTCTGCACTTTCATGTTTGCTTTGCTCGGGTGTAATCCGTTTGGCAAGCTGTGTACAAATGGGAAAGTTGTCAAATCTGTTTTGGGCACAAATATTCCCATTTGTGTTGAAGTTGATTGTGACAGAACAACCACAATGAAACGATAGAAGCACAGTGAGAGAAAAGCAGGGGGTTCTTTGTCACAGACTACATCTATAGGCTGAAAATGCATGCAATTAATACTAAATTGAGCTGTGCACACAGAACTCCCTGGTTTTCTTCTCCATCCAGTTGGACTAACCGCCTTTCACCATGACAGGAGAACTTCAAGCAAATTGCCAGTGTTACCATGGTTATCACAGGTAATTCCAGGTTATTAATGCCTAATGTGCCAATCACATTGTGGTATGTCACCCCTTCATTATCCTACCCAAGTATTTTCTCTCCCTTGCTGTTTCTAGTTTTTTATTATTGTCTCAATCCCTCAGTCATCCCCACTAATCGTTCTCCAGGCCACTGTGATTTGAGCCACTGCCATTGAAAATGGAGCTGGGGGAAGATAGAGGTACTTCAATGATAGAAAACAGAAAATCAAGTTTTTCCTTTTTTTTCAAGAAATTGGAAAGAAAACAAGCATTTCTCGGTTAAGTTCATAAAGTCAATTTAAGTTGACTGGTTGCAGTCAGATACAGAAGAAGCTGCCAAATGTGTTATGCAAATTAGTGTCAAAATATTTGGTGAAATGCACAGAAACTCTGAGCAAAGGTTACATGTTGTAGATATTTTGCCTCTACTGGATCCAGTCACTGTCGGCTATTTTCGAAGAATTACGTAATTGTCCCTTTTCTCTACTATTATTCAAGCTAATGTTACCAAAGGCTACAAAACGCACCTTACTGAAGTAAAAGTCAATGCAGTGACGATATTTGCCTAAGATCTGTTTTAAGCGTGATTAGCTAGTTAGTAAACCACTCATAATGCAGTCAGTTCCATGGAAAGACTGAAACACCTAATATCATCAGAAAGACTGTCCTATTCAAAGATAGACAGCATTACTCCTTTGGTGAAGCAGCTTAAAAGGTTGTGTTCAGTGCCAAAGCAGGAAGTGGGGTCCCCAAAGTCTTCTTGTCTGTGCATACAACTCTAACAAAGACCTAAAGCTTTCTGTTGACTGAATAGTTGTATCTCCCTAAGTTAAACCATAACGTAACCATATGAGCTGCAGAACAGAAGTGCTCATACAACACACTTTTGTCACACTCATATGGGTAATTGTGGGAGGCAATGATGAATTATCTATTTTATCATCCTGGTACTGAGGACCTGGTGGACTCTGGAGTTTTGAAGCATCCAATTGGCTCTTTGTTTATCTTACTATAGAAGTATGTAAATTAAAGGTGAAACTGTTAAGCTGTGAAACACTGGTAGGGTAATTTATCTCTACTGCATAATGCTCTTGAAGTTTTTTCTGAACAACCCGGTGTGAAGGAGACCATAGTCTTGTAATGGATTTCCGAGTACTGGCTAGAATGTGCAAGTTTGGTAAAATAAGAGTCACTGGATTATATGCAAAAAATAATAATCCAGGCCTGTAAAACTATGTTTAAAAACAATGTCTGAAAGCATTTCATTGGCTCATAAAGAAGGACACATGTAACCTACTAACCAGGGTGGAATGTAACTAAGTGTGTTTACTCAAGTACTGCACATAAAGTACAGTTTTGAGGTACTTGTACTTTACTGTTTCTGCTACTTTATACTTTGACCCCATACATTTCAGAGGTTAATGTTGTACTTTCCCTCTTATTTGACAGCTGTAGTTAGTAGTTACTTTGCAGATTATTTTTACATGAAAAACACATGATCAGTTTGTAAGATATGATCCTTTGCCACAAAACTGTCAAACAGTATATAAAGTCAAATGTATAATGAGCTGCACCACAACAAACTTTAACATCAAAATGTTGCTTACATGTTTATACATCAGCATTAATAATTAGGTACAGTTTGATGATTAAATATATGTAGTTTTTACTTTACTTATAATGAATGTGGAGCTTTTACTTGTAACGGAGTGTTTTAAAATGTGGTATTGTTACTTTCTCTTTGGTGACGACTGAGCATTTCTGCATTCTCCTCATGATCATTACCTAGTGCGCTGGCAAAACAGCAACACAAAGTGAGGACACCTACTGACATTTTGTTGGGAATATACATCCCACATAGGGAGTTGTAGTTTACACTGGGCAAGAGGATAACACATATAGACAGACAACCATTTACTGTTACAGTCACGCCTGTGGGAAATTTAGAGGCTCCAATTAACCCAACCGGCATGTCTTTGGACTGATGGAGGAAAGGGGACATCCCAACGAAACCCAGCAGGCAGAGATACTCGGTGGATTTGACTCAGGTGAGGTGGTTGGCTGTAACCGTGATGCACCACCATGTCACCCTTAAAATAGTGTTTGTATATGGCAATTTGCAGTATTGTTCAAGTGAAATTACTAACAGACAAAAAACATGGTGGTGCTCTATGTACACAATGAATAACAAGTTGCCAAAGTAGCTGCTCTATAGAAACATACTGTGACTTAAAAAGTTAGTTTCTGGGGCATGGAAGTTTATAATGTGGATCGGCCCCAAGTGTGCTAGAGGTACGTGATCACGAAAACAGAAAGAGAAACCCAACAAGGAGACGTGAACAAGCCATTTTCTCCCCAATTTTGGTTGCCTAGATGGAGACCAATCAGAAAGAGGCAGAATGGCCAATCAGAAACAGTAGCCTTGGAAATAGCCAATTAGGCCTGTTTGTCTGTGAGGACAAAGGAAGTGATATTGCAGAGTGATTGCGCCAGCTCTGAGCTACACAAACATGCTCAAATGACACCTTGCTTGTTGCCTTCCAACCCTAATTTTCCAGGAGTGCAAGGTCTTGATTGCATCGGCGCCGGCAAGAGAGGACGTCTCATTATTACACCAAAACAATCGCCACCTCAGAGGCAAAAAAACAAGATTTTGTTTTCATTAGGGAGCTATTGAGTCACCAGCTCTCAAGTCAAGGCCAGCGCACATACACACACACATGCACTGAGGCTGTAGTCTGGCAATTTTATTCAAAAGATTTGTACCTTACTCCCGTCCACTTAATGAAGCTGTAAATTTAGAGACATGAGAGCCTTTACAGTGCTCCTCTGAGAGCTGCTACAATGATCCTGGGACTGAGCTGGTTAATTAACTGATTATTTGCTTGGCTAGAAGCCACAGAGAAATAGGGTAGATGTGAGGAGAGACAAGAAGGAGATGAAAAGAGAGGATGTGAGAGGAGAGGACGGAGGAAAACGGGAGTAGAAAAGCAAAAAGGAAAAGAGACCATAGATGAGGAGCAGGGAGCAGGCAAAAGGAAAGGATAACAGTGAAGGGTTGTACAGAAGAAAAGGAGAAGAGATGATGAGTGAGGAAGATAAAATGATGTGACTGTTGAGACAAAGAGTAGAAGAAGAGTAGAAGGTTAGTTAATGACTAGCTCAACTTTACGCTCTCAGTGATTGTCAGAAAAGTAAGCAAAGATCAGGAGTTTACATTGCAAGATAATATGCATTCCACTTTAATCAATAGTATTGCTGCAATATAGCTTCCATCCACCAGTGGCAGTGGAGCACACAAGTTGATGCAAAAACCATGAATGTTGCCCGTCATTTAGTATGATGTCATTACATAGACTAACTTTCTCTCTGCAACTCTGACTTCCTGCCACCTGGGAACCTGATATGCAGTGTGACTGTCTAGGATCAGGCCTTATTTAGACCTGACTACTGCATCTCTAGTATAGACTAGTTCCCCAGCTGACTTATGTGTTACCCTCTTTAGCATTGCTGCCATTACTGTAGTGACAGAATCCAGTTGAACATATATTTTCACTGACAGTGAGAGAATGGTTGACAGGGTTAATAATGTACAGCAATCCCCCGTCCAACACATGAGGGTGGCCTAAATTAATATCGAATTTATGACACGTAAAATATTAAAAGTTATATTTCAATAATAGAACATATCCAGAGAGTATCTAGCTAGCAAGAAATGTGAATTTTTGTTGAAAAGAGTACGTTTTTTTAGATTTGAACTTTTATTTTAATGGCTTTAACCATTAAGCCAAATCCTTTACATACATTAGTGTTATTGCGTGGGTTTACAAGTGAGTAATGGCGTCTTGTTAACATCCACCCACAACCACAATTAGTGATATTGCTAACAAAAATAGATATGTTTGTCATTCTCTCTATCACATAAAACATCAAATGTCTTTTCTGATTTATCTTCAGAATATTTTTTTTCAATTTCTTGCATATTGCAAACAAAATGGCATTTGGCAATGGCATTGTTATTTCTAATTTGTGATTAAAAACGCATGTAGATTTGGGGCTAATGAGGCGTGAATAGTGTCTAGGGAACCTTTGCAACCACTTTCATAGGGCCCATAGATTAACTCATTTCATTTAAGCATATTTCAAAGAGTCAAAAACATTTAATAGAAGTCTTCTGCTGCTACGTCTGCTGCAAATCCCTGCAAACCTGGATCCATTGACGTCCTTTAAGCTGTGGTACTAATCAAAAGCCTTTCCCTGATTCTTGCAAACTGCTATATTTTAAAATGAACTTCTCATGTAGAAAAACGACATATTATCCTTAAAAGTATGGTACTACAATGGGACACACACACACGTACTAGAAAGTCTACACAGAAACAGGTTGATGTTAGTATCATATTCTTAGTTTATTAATTGCAGTAGCTGTAGTTCTGAGGTCTCCATTGTAACTGTTCAAGAGGTCAAAGGTCAGTCAGAAGTTAGATCTTCTTGCTGGTTCTCTTCAGCACTACAGAGCCGGCTTTGGAGGTCTGGAGACAGAAAAAGTAGTAAATTATATGTCATCAAAGGAGATTGTTGTGCTCCTTATCACAACGGTGTAAACAAAAATGTCAATCATGACAGCAATAATTCCCAAATCAACGTGTTTGACTTCCTTTGAATACTGTAATTTTTCCCCTAATTTTCAAAGAACTAAGTTCGTTCTTAAATGCAAGTAATTCGAATTGTAACACAGGGGACAGCAAACAGGTAACATTTAAATAATTATCTCACTCTGACTGAGCCGTAAAAAGGTTAAATGTGAGCTAACTGCTTGTTAAGATGAAGTCATGTGCACCGCTCTATGTTTAAGACTGTTTTTCTTGTTGGCAAATGCCTGTCCCCAGCTGCAGAAATCCAATGGTGATGACTCTTACGATCCCTGCAGGGTGTTGAGTATAATAACTGCTGTCATTGCGCTAGGTTCTCACCCCTAAAAGCCTAAGTGAGTGTGTTTACCTCGACGAGCTTGCCTCCGCTGATCTCAGAGGTGTGGTGGTAGTTGGGGAAAGCCACGCTCAGCTTGCCTCCCTCCATGTGCACCGTGGCCTGAAAACACACAGGTTATAATCAGTCAGGGAACTAGGGTACTGATGCTGGGTTTATAATCACCTTCACAGATTCAGATTTCTGCCCTGCACAGTTGGAACTTCAAGGTTGAAGGATCCTTTGCCTCCTACCTTGAATTTCTTTCCTCCGATGGTTTCCATGTCGCACTCCTTGCCAACAGTGAACTTGTTGGTGACCTTGGCGTTCGTGGGGTAGATCTGTGTCCAGGAAAAGCTATCGCCATCCTGGGTGACCTCTGTGACCAGCTTGTAGTCACGGCCCTTCTCAATGACGTCATCAGGGATACCTAGAGCGGGAAAAGAGGAGTGTGATGTTATAATATCAAAAATCAGACGTGGCGAAGTGAAACACGTGTTGTTTGGCTGAGAAGGGGTTTAGATTCAGTCTCACCAAGCAACTTGCAGAACTCATCGTAACCCTCCTGGGTCTCAGTTTCCCATCTTCCAGCGAAGGCCATTTTGGTGGTGTTGGTGGGTGGAGGCGTGAGAGCAGAGGTGCTGAGGCAAGCTGAGAGAAAAGCAAGGTACTGAGGCCGAGGCTGTTCCCTGTTTATATACTGTACACCTCTCGCTGCCTCCCTCATCTGCATGTGATGACACAAGAGGGCAATTACATCTGAAGATGATGACTACAATAGGGAGGGCAATAACCTGCATAAATGGCCGTTTATGGAGTTCCCAAGCAGTGAGTAAAACGCTGACTACTCATGGGGGTGAGCTGGTAACTCACCTCCAGGTCAATGAACTCTCCTCCAATGGCTTTATGGTCAGACACTCCACTTTTACTGCTGCAGTCTAAAATCAAATAAAGAGCTTTGTTTGAAAATACAGCCCTTTTTTTTTTTAACGTACTTTGTTATCTTTTATGGTGAATGGTCGGATTTGTGAAAAAGATCATAATATACTTATTCAAGGTCTTCACTCGTAGGCTGGCATTGAAAAAAGCCCATAAGATGATGCAACCTGAGATGAATAATTTCACTACTTTATAACTCATACATTTGTGAAGAAGACATGAATAATTAAAAATTGGTCATAAATATATATATATATATACTTTCATTTTGTAAAAAGGCTAAAAAAAAATGCCCCAAAACAGCTGGGCATTGGTGCTTTTAGCCAATGTTACTTCAACAGGAGTGAGCATTGCATTTGTTGAGGGCTATTCGTAGTGGATTTGGTGCATCAGCAAGTATTTAGAGCACCAAGATGGTGTTCATGTAATAGACTCAAAAAAAACTACGGTGCCCATGTTCATGAGACAATACGGGTTAATGGGATCAAATCATTGTTGGTCTTTATATGGGATTTATTGACCAAAAAGGGGCTGCCTTTTATAGTATGCTTTGAGCTCTGTACTATCTGATGTATTTTTGTCTGATTCAATCTTTTTTCCTGTAGTATCTATACATTGTGAGCACAGACGTATGGAATAAATGTGGCGCTGCACAGCCACGACGGCATTCAAAAAATACGGCATTGGCCAGAATATGGGACAGTATCATTTTCTCCAAATAACGTTTCAAAATTGAATAATTAAATTATATTTAATTAACTGAAATCTTACTGCAAAACATCTGGAGTGACTTTATTCCTTACAGATGACTGAAAGAGTTCTGACAGTGGATGTCGGAACAACAAGCACTTCTTTCATCTTCCTTTAAGAAAAACACAGTACATGGCCACACTGTTAACAGAATTATGGTATAATGCTGCTTGTTCACATTGGTGGCTGAAAATTGTCCATTAAGGTGACTACATGACTGAAGCACCCCGGGCTTTCAATTCTGACAAACTGTGAATAGGTAAAAGCTTTTGATGCTGCACTTAACTTCGATCTCACACAATACAGCCATTTTCACAGACCACTGATAGTGTTTCTAAACCATGAAAAGTCAACATGGCCTTGGAGCTCTTTATAGATACATAAAACATCATATTGGCCAACATCCTATAAAAGACACCCACTATCGCTCTCTCTCGCTCTCTCTCTCTCTCTCTCTCTCTTTTTACCGTCTCTTTCATTCCCACTCTCACATAACAGGTCAGTTTGCTGAAAGGCACAAATGCAGTTTAAAAAAACCCACTTCTCACCAGATTTAACATGGTATCCCCCCACTGCAGCATCTTTATATTCTTTACATCAGCTGGGTGAACTGTGGTCTACAAAGTGACATGACATCATGCTCAGGTCGACCATTAACTCTCTTGCATTTGACCTTCCAGAATATACTTGATGATGCAGCATCTTCCGCATAATATTCACGTTACTGTATTAACTGAACTGTATGTGCCATAATGGTGTGATTTTTTAATGGGCTTTGGTCTCATATATTTTACTGCCATGAACTTGACTGTGAGACCATCTAACTGCTGGCTGCACCCGCACCCTTATATCGTATTTATTTGTGCCATTGTTGGATGTCAAAACAGATGCTGTTTGTAGCCTTCAAGTTTTGAAATATACTGTATGGCTTCACAGATACAATATATCAAAGACATTGTTGAGATGTCAGCAAGTGCTCTCATTTAGAGGAAAATTGGTTAGTTTTTATCAGATGCCCAGAGCTCGACTGCCTCTTTAGGCATGTATTTGGATATTAATCCACTCAAACTCAATTTATACAATTTGCAATGCAGAGATAAACCTATATGGCATATATTATACACTCTCCACTGTAGCATTAATGCTTTTCCATGAGTGCATTTTATGCAGAATGTGCTGCACAAAAATCAGCAATCGTCCTCTAAGATAATTGAATAGTGAGCAAAGTACAGTTGCTGAAGTTTATTGTCGACGTTGTAACCTTGTGATTACACTGTAATTGTGGGCTGTAATTTAAACTTTTGTTGAAACATTCCCTTTTTTTTTTCTCTTTGTTCCCCCGAGTGTGAATCTTGCTGGACAATAAGTAACTAGGATTGCAGGCCATTACATAATGTCCAATCCCATCTCTTTGCCTCTCGCTTTATGATAGGCATCTTTCGATATATATGTGAAGAAGGAGAGAAATAAAGGGGACTAAGCTGAGCTGATGATGACTATGGGAAACAAGAAAGGGGAAAAACAAGAATATGAACAAATGAACGAGGAGTTAACGAAGAACAAGAGAGCAGAAGTGGGGGGAGGAAGAAAAGATTCTAAAGAAAGATACATATAGATAGATTCCTTTTATCTACAGCTATAAAGAGGGGATTTGCGATGGAGGAATTAAAGGAGGGGAGGCCTTGATATGCAAATGAAGCTGCTGCTAATCAAAGCAATAAGATTAGCCTTCCAAATTGAGATGAAGAAAGGCTCCATTATCTGGGCCGAGTGTCATGTTTAATAACGCGGAACGGCATGGTTATTCACTAGTGATGCAACTGTAGCCTGTGTGTGTGGGTGTGTGTGTGTGTCTGTGAGAGAGAGAGGGAGAAAATATAGAGAGATTTAAACATGTGAGAGACAAATTGTGACCTTGTCTGTGTGCGTGCATGGTGTCAGCCAGCAGGAGTGTGTGTGTGTTTGTGTGCATGTGTGTGTGTGTACATAAGAGAGATAGTGACAGAAGGAAAGAGAGGGCACAAAAAGCTGGTTCCCATGAGAAAATGTGTGTGTGCGTGTGTGTGAGTGCGCGCGCATGCTTGTCTTTGATGAAAAAATGTTGTGCTGTGTTGTGAAGAGACATGAAGACACGGGTAATGGTGTTAGAAAGATTTAGACGGACAACTTTAGACTGTCACACTGCTCACACTGACAGCACTGCCTCACCTGGCTTGATTGGGTAGACCTACATTATAATTCCTCAGATGAATCACTGAAAGAGCAATAGAGTTCAGGCGTAAATGAATCAACTGCAGGTGACACACAGAGGACTGCAACACACAAGTACGATCTAACAAGCGCACGTTCCAACATGTGATTGACTTGTTGTTAGACGCGTCTCCTTGTTGAACTAGTGGCAGGAGCTACTATCGCCCAACACCAAGCGGCAGACAAGCAAAGATAAAATCTAGCTTGTGAACATAGTGGAGAGCTTTAGCCGCTCAAGAGTCAGAGTAAGGAGTTGGTGGAGACCAAAACAGAGCTAAATGAGAGTGAATAATGGATGTCAATTAGTCATGTGGCCAGAGATCATTCCAAATTAATTCTAATATGCTAATGTAGATGTGCTCACATCTTGGCCAAAACTATTTTTTAAGGTGATAATATGTCAGTGTTTACAGCTTGGCCATATGCTGAATGGTTTCTTCCAGAGTGATATATTATTATATAAATTATATTATTGGATTAATATTAAAGATGCATGAATGTGAACGCAACATTTTAATGTTGTAGCTGGTGAAAGGTGAAGCTGATTTGAATTTTATATACTGCTGGGTGGTTTGATCATATGTTTTGTATGTAAAATTTGTATCTGCTAAGTAACAAGTAATATAGTACCTGTCAAATCTTGTAATAAAGTACAACGTTTCCATCTGAAATGTAGTGGTGTAGAAGTAGGTAGTGTTAAATCCAAATGCTCAATTTAAGCGCAAGTTCTTCAGCGTTATCCTTGAGCATAGTACAGTACTAAATGTACTTTCCACCACTACAAGGTGTTGGATTTTCTGTGCTCTCTCGTAACAGAACTGTGTGACGATCCAAGAATCCAAGAGTTTTGATTGGATCTTGCAGACTTTGTAAGATTAACATGAGAATGTTACCTGCTTCTACTGACCGCTGCAATGCATTCAGGTCAGATTTTGAGGGAAATTTTATCGACTGCCTTAACACCACAATGGGAGATTGGCTTATGTAAGAAGGAGGAACATAGGATCAGAGGGAGACCTTTATTCTTCCAGCATAGGCAGTACTAAAGATTTCAGAGCTTCTCACAAAAGCATGTGATCGAATGAGTAAGTCATAGCTGGAAACCTACAATTTTTCTCCTCAGAAAAGTAAAAAAAGAAAACAGAGGGAGCTAAGGGAGGGGAAGGAGGGACAGGTAGAAACATCTTCTTTGCAGCAATGTGGTTTATGGCAAATATGAGACATTGGACTAAAGAAACCACTGTGTGCAAGAGATGCTTCCAATTGTTTATGGTAATTAACAGTCTATCACAACCAATTTCAGCATGACTGTTGATGGTTGAAAAATGCTGCACATAGCACCTTTAACTTTGAAAAGCCTGACAGGGAGCACTGCCTCAGTAACTCGGGCAATGAGCCAATATAACCATTAAACACTGAGACAGAAATAGGCCACGGTAGCCGCCAACAGTAAGCATTCTGTTGTTGTTATCTTTACTGATTCTCAATCCATCCTGACAGCCTTACCATCCTTTGGGGAAGGAAACGGCAGTCACTGGTGATTATGGAACCCTCACCACCCCTGCCTCCATCCCACATCCAGGGAGCCAAATTATGCCTGCATTAATATTTCATATTACACAGGACTTGCAGAGAAACCACATGTGTACTCAGCCCTTTGTCTTCATGTCAAATGAAATATGCTCAGCAATCATCAGAGGGTGAACCGAGGTGGTGAGGAGGGGCGGCGGCAGGCGGGAGGAGGAGAAAGCCAGGGGTGGAGGGAGATGAGAGGAAAGGATGGCGGGAAGAAGACAAGGGAGGGGAAGTAGGAGAAGAAGTGAAGCCAGGCCAAGAGTGGAGAGTTGAGGGGAAAGAGGAAGAAAGAACAGGGGAGAATATACAGGTGAGAGTAGGCATGAGGCAAGAAGAGGAAAGGAGCGAGGAGATATGAAAGCTGAGGAAAGTAAAGTGAGGAGATCGATGAAAGGCAAGTAGAGCAAAGAAAAAAGTGGAGGGAAAGAGCAGAAGGGAGGAGAAGAAAGGGGTGTGGAGAAATACCTTGGTGCTTTAAATAATGTAAGGAGGTGAAGGCGTACGCTGGGCTGAACAGAGGACAAAGAGGTTTGTAAATACATTTGAGAGCAAACCAGTGAAGAGAAGTTGTAGTATTTTTAGTTAGCTTTTAATTATCAGCTGATATACATATTTCCAAGAGACAATGGAGCTAATTAAGTTTATTAAGTTAACGGTTTAAGGTGCTAGATGTAGAAGCATTTTAAATAACAACTTCTGCTCAAACAGCAAACCAGATGAAAATGTTGATGAAAATGGGTATTTTCTTTAATTAAGAATCAAAATGTAATATGCCATACTATATTGGTGCCAAATATTCTACGCAGCCTGTACAGTCTTGTGCCTCTCCCTTTGTATATGTGGCAGATTATGTGAGACACTCACACCCGTAGCCCTAAATATCTGCTTAAACTTTACAGAACCAAATAAGAGAAAATCATGTACCTTTTAGTTGTGAATGTGAATAGATGTGATTAGAGAAGGGGATAACAGTTTAGGCACAGTGATTGGTTTAGTGATTGGCTGAAGGCTTTCAAGTATCTTGTAATGTTGGGTGTGTGGTACCGAAGACAGTAATTTTCATTTTGAAGTCCGCTATGTGACCTGCTGTATTTGCTGGAAATACACAAAGAAATGACAAGTAATGATGCAAGAAACGTGTTAGAGGGTTCATTATTCTGGCTACTGACGTCAATGCAAAAAATACACAAGGTACATAAGACCACTACATCAGCAACCAGTAATATTTGTGTTTTTTTTTCTTGTAACTGCTCAAAACTCTGGCCCAAATGTCCGCTTTGTGGCTCTTCTGAGGGGTGAAGTGGACTGAGCATTATAAACGATTTTACCCTTCACTAAAAGGAGCACTCGATTAGTGATGTTCATTTTTCAAGTTTGGATGTCATTCATTTCCATAGTGTGCATAGAATATTAATCAGTCAGCAGCAGGAATTGAACAGATTTGAATGAACATGTAACTTGTTTTTGCTTGTAACTTGACTGCAACTCATGTAGCTTATCCTAAACTACATTGTAGAAATAATGTTCTGTTCATTTGCCTCACCTGAGTAAATTATTACTCACCTGAGTAAGTTAATACTGCTATATTTATGCATACCCTTGCACATGGCACTAATTGTCTAGTCTGTAATTGTCTCTACTTGTTACGCACCAATACACCACAGCAAATTCCTCGTATGTGAAAACCTACTTGGCAATAAACCCAATTCCGATTCCGATGCCGACAAGCTGTAGTTTACCATAAGACCGTTGTAATTCAAAAATTCAGCAAACACCTTTGCCTTTATCCACTGTCATGGCTCGCTGGTTCACTCCATTTTTGCATTTCGCTCACCACCACAATGCTAGCATGTTTGCTAATTAGCACTAAATACAAAGTACGGCTGAGGCTGATGGGAATGAAAAGGGAGGATCACCAAACTTATTACAATTCATTCTCTTGGGAATGTCTATACCAAATGTCATGCAGTCTATTCAATAATTGGTGAGATATTTCACTCAAAACCAGAAGTGTTGGCTTCATGGTGGCACTGGAGGTGAAGTCAGACAATCCCCAAAGTCTGTGTGATCCATCCTCTGGGAGCCATGAATGTCTGTGCAAAATGCCATGGCAATCCATCCAGTTGTTTGTGAGATATTTCGGTCTGGACCAAAACTGTGGACTGAACGGCCGACATCGCCATCCACAAGGCCACGCCGCCAGCGTGGCTAAAAGGTGACAGCTGTACCAGGAATCAATTTGGGCTGACGGGACAAATTAGAATCAGGTTCATGCAAATATGAATCAATCAAGTAATACCCAGTGGACCTGAGCCCCTCTGAAACAAATCTCTTTGTTCCCGCGATTGTTTGACCCTCAACAAGCAATAAAAGCCATGAATCAAGCTATCTGCCTGTCAAGATAAATAGCACATCCCCCATATAACTTTGATAACGCAGATACAGGTGGCATTGGGTTCACCCCATTGTCCATAAATGGGGATGATGTTGCCAACAGATGGGGCTTCTCTGGTTGAAAACAAAGAAACATGTGGAAACACGCACATACGCACGGACGCAAGGGATGTCAAAGTGACTGATAGATGATTTCTAACCGTTGCGATTCATACTTTCAACCCTCTCTTCTCCAAGGGCCTTTATTGGCGACTAATTAGGGCTCCATGCTTAATTGCACACACATAGACACACACACACACACACACACACACACACACCCACACTTGACGGGGGTCTACAAGCTGGTTGGTTGGCTGATTAACACTAGCTTGCCCGTGGTTGAGTGCGCTCCCATCACGGTGAGATTGCTGCAGCCTCTTGTTAACCCTCATTGTATGAAGCAACCCAGTGGCTCACCTTCAAGCACACTTACCAGCCTCTTATTCCCAAACCTCTCTCACGATCAACAATTACGTGTGTGTGTGTGTGTGTGTGAGAGAGAGTGTGTATCTCTGTCCCTCTCACTAGCTGGGAAGTTAGCAGCAGCAGCGTCGAGAGCGCTTCAATATCCTCTCTCTCTAACCTGATTATTAATTACAGTCTGCCTCTAGCTGACCGCAGCCCAAACACTGTCTAACACTGTTACCAAGGAGACCGACACAAAGTCATTCACAAACAAGATTCAGGGAACAAGGATCTAAGCACAGTCACGGCACAGCGGTTGCTCTTTTCTCTTTGTCCGTTCATGTCTGCATCAACCGTGGCATTCAAAGTATTTTAATTGACCTGCATGCCGATCAAAATTCCTTCAGTCTTGCCGGATTTCAGCGGAAAGCGTTCATGCTCAGGTGAGACTCAAAAGCACTGCAACTCCCTAAACACTCGAGATGAAACCCATCATCTGGTTGCAAAATCCTAAGTTGATCAAAGCGACTGTGTGCCAGAAAAGTCAGTCATGCCTGAGCTGTACGGCACTCAGCGGTAATCAACCTGGAGCTGTGCCTGCAGTGATGCTGAGGGACATCACTCTTTAAATGGGCTTCTGGCAATCAGCTGTGTGTGTGAGTGTGTGTGTGTGTGTGTGTGCTTGTGTGCGCTTGTATCACACTTGTGTTGAGATGGAGAGCAGATTAAGTACTTGCCAGCAGCAAAATATGGCTTCTAATGCTACACAAGTGTGTCCTGTGTTTTAGTACTGGCCATAGGGTGCTGTATTAAACACACACACACACACACACACAGTCAGCAAAGAGCTTTCTGTCTGATGTCAGCCAGGTGTCAGACATCACACAGCCTTCAGAAGAGCTTCTCATCTACCAAAAACAGAAAGTAGGCAGAATCTGCAGTAATAAAATCAAACATACATTAAAGTTACCCTGTGGAGTTTTCTTGTAACACCGTTTTCTCACCAAACGTGCATTGTGTGTATCCTTGAGGCCTACGGAATATTTTGAAACCCCTTCCCTCCTCATTAAACATTAGCAAATCCATTTTTTTTAAATATTTGAAAACTTTTTCAAAGCCACGTTTGCTAGTTTCAGGTTGACCAGTGCAAGAATGAACGTCATGCACGTGCACCTTCCTGCACATGCATGGTGTACAAACAACGCTGGGACCCATTCATTCCACGATAAAGAGTAGAAATATCTACCAGGAATGTGTGCTTCCTTGCATGCATTTGATTGGCCAACTCAGGGACTTGCTGAATAACATTGCAGTGCATTGCAGAAAAAAAGCCAGGTTCAACTGTTTCCCAGAGGATCCTGTTTTTTCACACACTGCTGTCGTCTGTCAGAACCCAGCCTAAGACTGTCCGTAGTCTTAATCCTTCTAGTCTTGCTGTCTTGAAATGAGTGTACATTTGTGTGTGTGTGTGTGTGTGTGTGTGTGTGTGTCTCCTCAAGAGGGAAAGCTTTTGGTTCTTTGAGGGATGAATGGGTTGAATATGTGGAGTTTTACATCATGCCTCTTCTCTAATGTCGAACTTGCTCAGCAGGGGCATGGCCAGCTTTGAAACCCCCTCATATTCCTTCAACATTATACGTACAACCAAGAAAATTTGCTGTTATAATTGCTCACACAAGATGGCTTCTGAACTTGCTCCAGATCTCTCATATTCAACCGTTTGACTGCGGCTTTCTCCAAACAAACTTACTTGATTGTTGGAAAGAGGGGGGAAAAAGACCATAATATTTGATTGACTGGACTATATTCTTTGCTCCTTGTGCCAGATATTTGTGTGTTGCTTTGATGCAAATGGGTTTTTCAATGCAGGTCTGTATTTAACACTCACAGCAGAGCCTTTTTTTATGTCACATTAAGAGTCCAGCACGCCATGCCTTATAGGAAGCGTACAGAGCCCTGGAACTGAAGCACATTAATGGCACGCTGTTATCATTAATGTTAATAGTTACACCTGTGCTTTTCCTGCTGTAACATTTGATGTCCACAGTGCAAAAGGTCTATGTACCCTTTTAAAGTGTAATTTGTATTGCATGCATTTAATTCTGTGTTCATATTTGATTGTTCTATTGTCCCAGCATGCAGACTTTGTCTCCATTTTACCAAGTGATAACCTTGCCATATTTTCTATGTCCTTTTTTGCAACACTAGTTTGCCTTCTGTTTTCTTTGTAAGTTGTTTCATGTTGCTTTGAAAAGTTCACATGTAAAGAGGCAATTCTCTAAACTTTATAGAGATGCCATTTGGGCCGATTGGTATTAAAATGGAACTTTGATTTAGTGACTTCAAAGTGCTTTGTCGTGAGGTGTTCTGTTGATTTGTCCGCCCCCCTGTTGAGTTTGGAACCAAGGACAGTCAAAACTAATACGTTGCTGGAGATAAAAGTGAAGAAATGGAAAGTGATCAGAATGGAAATAAGTGATATAATGTAATGTAAAGGGAAGCAGATATGGGTAATTCAGTGACTCCTCTAATATTTATTTCATTTCTGTCCACAAGGGGGCGCGAATGGGATCTCCCGACTCAGGCAATTATACGTCTGCATCATGACAGATGGAGCCTGGTGGTTGCGGGCTGTGCTGGGGTTTCCCCATTGGTAAGAGGGATTAAATGCTAGAAACTGGGGAGGGGGGCAACCTGATCTAAGAAAGGGGAGGAATAGGTTGAGAGTGTGGGACACAGAGCTAATGGCAGCCAACAGTTGATTGGCTGTGCCTGCCAGCCAATGGGTGTAAAAGAAGAATAAAGCGACTCGAATGGTGATTAGAGAGTCTCATCTATTAGCAGCTGGGGGAAGGGAGGGATGAAGAAAGGGTTAATGTGTGTTGAGTGTTTTTGTGGCTTTGTACTGGATGAATGAACGGTAGGAACGAATGAATTAATGTAGTTAATAGAAGACCCTCCTAAGTATACTAAACATCCATACGTGTGTGTTTGTGTGTGTTTGTGTGTGTGTTTAAACACAGATATTCACACACATAAAAAATTATGAAAATCTTTATTACAAACATAAATGCTGCACTTCTCAGTCTTCAGATGCCATTGTGTAGGTTTTCATATAACTACATATGTTAATGTGTTTTGTACAAATCAAGCTGTAATTACTATAACATAATCAATATGAAGTAATTCACATAATGAGCAGAAATTGCTTTTTATATCCCATCCTTTGGCCTTTCTGTACTACCCTCCTGTTTCCAAATCCCTTCATCTCAGCTGTTTTCCCTCTTTCTTTCCCCTGTTACGGATCACATTCACCTAATTTCTCTCTCTGTATCCGTCTCTATGTCCTCTTGCTCTTCTTCTTGGCGAGGTAGCTTTGATAGTAGAAGTTACTGAAGAGAGCGATGAGGCTGAGAGAGTAGGCCAACACAACCATGTTCATGGAGTCAGGGAAGTCACAGTCAGCAAACAGGTTGTAGGTGGTGTGGATGGTTACTATGAGAAACTGGAGCTGGGAGGGAGGCAGACAGATGGGAGAAATAAGAGAGAGCGAGACAAGACCAAGTGGTAAGCTATCTGAGCAATTTGAGTGACCAGAAACTGAGAAAGACACTTAATAATGAAAAAAGAAACAATTTGAATTTAGTAATTTTGAACTCATGACATTACATTGATGTTATAATGTGCAGTTCATATGAGAGGCAGTGAGTTTGCTATTGCTCCGGTGCCAGCTACCACATGGCCCTCGTCTTGCAGGTTGTGGTGGCTTTTTGAGAGTGGCATTTAGCATGTCAGCACTTGTGTTCAAGTATGTAACACATAGGATTTTTACAGGAATAAATATCGTTTTTTATACCCTTGAGCACTAACTGATAAAAGAGCAATTCTGTGCTGGTTCATGCTCACTTTACATAGATGTAAAGCTAACATGAGCAGCACCAATCTAATTTAGTCAAAAATAAAGTGTCACTATGATTCTGCACATAATTGTCACAACGTATACTGTAGACAGATCTATGTCCATATGTTTTACAGAGTTGCTGTAGTGTTCAGAGCCCAGGAAGGGATTATGTGTATGAATGAAAATAATGCATGTTGCGCGTCTATCCGTCCCACTCCACACACTGAGGAGTCCCCTTTTAATGTATATAATAATTACCTCTCAAAAACACAAAAGAAAGCCCCTCATACACACACACAGAGACATACAATCTCCAATCAACTCAACTATCTCAGCTTCAGTTCTCTAAATTGTGAAGCCGACTGTTAATGAAGGCCTGGTGGGGTCACCTCTAAGGTCAGTACAATTACTGTTACATAATGGCAGTCAGTCACCATACTGACCTATATATGATGCAGCCATACAGAAGGAAAAAAAAACCTACAGTATGCATTGTTTCTCCATCAACGCTATAAGTAGAAAACAGATGGTCCACTAGTTAGTTGAGGAGCATCAACGCTGCTAATCTGTCTAGTTAGTCCAACAGCCGGTCAGAACAATGACAAACCAAGCTGGAGGCCCTGATGTTAGGCTCCTCAAAGTTTAATATTTTTAAGCTTTACGAACATTCCTAGATTTGTTTGTTGGATATATACCAAAAACAGTCCACGTTGGCTGTCTTTATGCTACAGGTGGAACTACAGACTCTCTTTCCTTAACAGGCATCCAAAAGACTGAATCAGAGAAGCCAAAGAAATTAGCCAAAGCTGTTTGCATTTTGCCACATTAACACAATACAGTGGTTCATTTATAGAGGTAACTTTCAGAATGTCCTTAAATAAAAATAGAATGGAAAAGAAAAAGGAATGCAGAGGCACAGAGAGGCAAATACTAACCAGCTGCAGCGAGGTGAGGTAGCGTTTCCACCAGAGGTATTTGGACATGCTCGGCCCCACAGCTGCCAGGCCGTAGTACAGATACATCACTACATGGACCAGGGAGTTGATCAGACCAATCAGGAAAGCTATGGACAGATACACAGGGTGAGTGTCACACACTGAACACATGTGTAAGTCTGTATTCTCCTGTAAATAGACACAGTTTGCACAATTTGTTCTATTTTCCCAATATTCTTGCGAGACTGAGCTGATGAGTTGGCTGCGCGTACTCACACTGGCCACCAGCCACATATTTAACCCCAGCCCACCAGTTGAAGATCATGGTGGCGTGATGGTAGACATGGAGGAAGGTCAGCTGACTGTTCTTCTTCCTCAAGATGAAAAATATCTGAACCACACAAACACACACAAAGGCAGTAAGATATTGCAAGCTTGTGTTTATACATGGAAGCAGTGCGGATACAGAAACACATGCGCAGGTGAACATGTTCGAAAAGAAGATCCGCCACTTTATTTGGGAATTGCAGTAATATCTGTGAGTTTTAGATAAATGGAACAACTGCTTTTCACTCCTTCCATACTTACAGTGTCACTGAGCTCTATGACTTTCGAAAAGTAGAACCACCAGCACACTCTGGCCATCTGTCCAACAGAGGGAAAAATATGTTCATATTATTTTGTTTATTTTAAAAACTGGTTTCTACTGATAATTTGTTTCAAAATGTTTCAAGAAGAAGCGGCTATATATATATATATATATATTTTTTTTTTTACACATAGTCATTTGAGGTACTTTTACAGAATATTTCGGTCATCAAGGTCTAGTCCACAAAATCCCCTGTGTACACACACATAAAACAAATTTCAGGGTGGGGCTTTATCTGGATATTGTTGCATAAAGAATGTAGTAAAAACATTTACCCTCATGGCCAGTGGGCTGTCACTGTAGTCGACTGGCTGGCACACCAGGCTGTATCTGGCCAACCAGGACGAGGCTGTGAACTGGAAAGACAAAAGCTGCTTTCATCTCTGCTTTGCTTTCTCCCAATCAGCACAGGGACCTTTCATCCCATTCTGTCACACGCAAATTAGCTGTGAACGAGTGAAATCACTCCCTGTTTCACTGACAACTCCCACAATGGACAGGGCACGTAAATTGGTATCCCCTGAGATTTACACCTAGCTATGGAGGATTTTGTTCTTATTAAAGCTGCGACAACTGTTTTTAGGCCACTTGGGGGCAGCAGAAACAAGCTGTGAACACAACACTGACAAAGTAACACATTTTAAGTCAATATTGTTAGCAAACAGTTGCCTATTTATATATCCAGCAGGTATGGAGCAACATTAACATTAATTTGGCCAGCTTTGGCCAGTCCAACATTCATTTTCTATGGCTAGCTCTAAGCTCTATGGCTGTTCAGTGGGTTTTAGAGCTTTTGACTATGATAGCGGTGAGAGTGACACAAAACAGTAAAGTTGCGGGTCGTAAACCAAAACCACGTGCTGAAAGATGAAGCTCTGTAGAGCAGAGGGGTACTGCAGAGTCGGGGGATTATTCTCAGCGGGTTCATCACTATGAGCAACCCCTTTCACATTATACATCGTCATTTGCCGCATCGCTATTTAAAAAGTAATGATTAGAACAGCTTTAAAGAAATATGTTAAGATTTGGACTCTGAAGACTTGACATCTCTTTGCACCTGTGTGTGTTCCTTGTATTACAGCTTCTCAAACACCAATTCCGGCTTTTTGCATGTCAACAACTGTTCAGAGGTTGTAAATGGTAGAAAACCCTCCACTTGCACTACATTATCCTTTACTGACTCAGCCACAGCTTCCAGTCAGTGTACATCCCTTACAAAAGTTCCCACATTCAGTATAGTTGTACCTCATAGAACATGTATGCAGACAGGCAGACCATGGCAAAGTTGTAAACTATCAGGACGGGTTTAAGGTTGACTGGCTGCCTTCTCGCCATCAGCTTTGGCCCCACCCATATAGTGACCAGGTAGCACAGAAAGATGCAACTGATTGGCACAGGAGAGTAGACCAGCAGCCAATTATCTGTCCTCCTGTCTAGACAGAGAAAAAGCAAGAGAAAAGCATACGTCAAGCAAAAATTGTCTGATATAAATATCTAACAATGTATCACTGAAATATGTAAGTAATTACATTGATAAATTGAAAAAGTGAAAATAATGACTTGCCTCCATTTTCCAGAATCCCTTGGTAGAATAATTGTAATTTCTGCCACTTGGTGGTAGGCTGTAAACTCTGCGATGGAGCAGGAGAGACTTTCATTCATCATGTTCAAAACAGTATTTGGAACTCAAAAAATGGCTGATACAATAAAGGACAGATGCTACACTCTTTGAAGGCCAAAAACAGGACATTTAAAAGTTCTACTTGATGAAAATATATCACAGAACAAATTACAACAATGTGTAATGAGATGCGAAAAGTCTATTCTGCATTAGGTATAAACAGGAAAAGTATTATTTCAAAACAACTGGCTTTTTGCAGTGTTTCACATTCATAAATGACAGTCTCCTTTGCCATATGTGAAAGAAGAACACTTCTCTGCAAATTTGATTAAACCACCCAGAGATAATCTGGATTATAATTCAAGGATTATGTTAACTAATCCAAACGTATCTCTTGATAATGGATAATAATTGATAATCCTCTTGATGAATGGCTGCCTAATGTGGACGACAGGGGGATGAGTTTCCGCATATGACTATGACAGTGCTGCCATCTAGTGTTCTGATGAAACGCTCTGCACACAACAGGTCAGTCACTTCCTGTCTTTTATCTTCCTACAGTATATTTTAGATGGAGCGTTTGTGGCATGTGTATCGATGTCTTATGTCATGACTTGAGTTTGGGTCTTTGGCATTGGTCCAAAATCTATAAACTGCATTCCTTCATTAAATTATGTAATTTATTATAAGAGAAAACAGGTGAACAGATGCACTTATCCTACACTGAACTTTACATTATAAAATTACACACAAATTACACTAGATGTGTGTTGAGAGCTATTTCATTTTTACTAAATATTTTTGAATTTGAATTAAATTTGAATGAATTTACTTTATAAGCAAAAAAAAAAAAGGTAATCAAATACTTTAAGAAAGGGATCTGTAGTATTTCTCCACCGAAATTAAATCCTGGCAGTGTGGAAGAGGCATTGAAACAGCATTTAGGGAGATCAAATTATAAAATGAAAAATATATACTTAATTAATCCTAATAATAATTCTAATAATACAATTTAACAGGCTTTTTTGGTAAGAGTGGCGGGTGAGGGTTGAATTTAGGGAAAGACTGCAGAAGATAGATCATCTCTGACTCAGTAGACCTCTCTTCCTAATAAATGTATTTTTGTTTATATATTAATACATATCCAAGTCTTTTGTTCAACATTCCACCGCTGAATGCAAGTGAAAGCATTAATTGCTGCACTGGCAGAAGCAGCAGGCTGTGTGGACAGAGCTTAGCCTCTCGAGGAGCCTCCTCACTGGGATTTAAGAAAATCCCCAACAAGGCCGGGCTTCTACAACCTGCTGAGGTATTTCGAGTAGGTTTAATCTACAGCACTGCTAAATGGGAATCTAAAGAAAGTATTTTCAAGACGAGATAAATATTAATTATTAGGAATTGTAGCTGCACATAAGTGTTATGGCTCCAGTCGTAAGACCCTACATGCAGGTAATCATGGGAAATGTTGTGTTCTGCCTGAGCTTTATGTCATCGACTCCCGCAGGACAGAAGGACCCGGACACACAGACGAGAAAGAGGCTTTCACTGTCTCTCCCCTGTGATAAGAGTGTTAATTAACAAACTTCCCAGTCTCTGCACAGCAAAATGGCCTTGGCTCTCACCGTCACTGGTGTGCTGCTTTCTGATCATAATTCAGTGCTTTCTTTGATTAGAATTAACACATCTAAGTTGTGCAAATAATATATGTACTGTGATTAAAATAAACACACCAGGGTTATACATTGATTATGTAAAAAACACAATTTCCTTCAACAGAAATTATGACAACCAATTAACTTTGAATTGTATTAATTATGGTTAATTGTTAAGAACTACAAGAGTTACTTAAATATTTCATGTTAAATTTTCTTTTTGAGGACAGGACAGCTTTGAGAAAGTAACCTTACCTTCATTCTGATGGTGGCTGTTGAAGATCTTTCTCCTCAGCTCTCCTCAGTTAAACCATGCAGCATCTCAGCAGCACTGCTAATCCACCTGTTCGCTTTGTGTATAAGTGTGTGTGTGTGTGTGTGTGTGTGTGTGTGTGTGTGTGTGTCCAGCATGACATATGGCAGTGTTCTTTCTCTGTTCTAACCTGCCAGCTAAATCACGTCTATCACAGCTCCAGTGTTATTCAGAATACATGTGATTGTAACTATAAGAATGGCAACTAATTCCAGTGGTTCTTATGGTAATTAGAATATAATTTTGAATTACTTAATTATAATATTCAGTTCAATTAGGTGTTCTCTGAATTTTATTAGCCAAGTAGTGGATCAAATTTTTCACCCTGGGACCCAGATCCAGGTAGGTTGGGGTTTTTGTTTTTGTTTTCATATAATAGACTAAGTACGCAGGGTTACAAATACTTAAAGACATGGTTTTACATTCATTATATGAGAAGATAGTTGGGAAAACATACACCACTATTGTCTGTACACTAAACATAATAAAATATACAAAGGCTTCTGGAAGTCACTGCTCCCATTTAAGAATTAAACACTTTGGTTATTTGTACAGATCAAACAAAAGAGACATAACTTGTTAAATAGAGATCTTTAGAGGTGTTGGTAGGTGGATTTTGTTACTTCTGACAGAGCGAGGCTAGCTGTTTCCCCCCGTTTCCAGTCTTTATGCTAAGCTAAGCAAACCGGCTGTTGGCTGTAGCGTCATAGAGTGGTATCTATATTTTCACCTAGCTCTCGAATTACTCCCTTTTAAGTGAAAGAGGACAAAATCACCCCTCATCTCCATTCACATACTACACAGGTCACAGTAAATGTTAAAACCTATATTAACGCCCTTAAAGACCTCTCGTAACAAACACTTTCAAAATGCATTTTCATTTTAATTAAGGACAACAAACTAAATGTTTATTCAGGAAATGAATCAGAAGTTTTAAAGTAACAAAGTTTCAGATCTACAGCAAATACGCAAAATTGATTAAATGAAGCAATGTACAGTATGTTAAATGTCATGTAATACTGCATATTAAACTTCACTACAAGTACAAGTAAAAAACTTTGCGTTTGATGGCGTAATTTATTAGATCTAATTATTTGATTGGATTAGTATACTAATCCAATTTATCATACCACTTCCCAAAATGCCTGTACACATTCAAATGAATAAAAGGCAGCACTCTTGAAGTTCTTGTTGTATGTACATAGTAAAGGAGCAGCACAGCACATTACTGCAGTGCAGATCCTGCACGAGACAGGACTGACAGAAGCAGAAACTGACCAGGAAGGAAAATGTTTGGACAGCAATCTGACCGCGGTCTGCCCGGCAGCAGTGTACCACACCCTCTGACTCTGTCTGGGTGACAATAACCATCAGTCCCTCCAACCTCTGCACACACATCCATCTACAGCCTCCTGCAGGCAGGTTTTTCACCATAGACTTCATTAATGGGAGAGGACAGGGTAGGACGGGCTACTTTATCCACACAGAGGAGTGAGCTGCGGAGGTTGCTAGCTGAGAAACCACAATCTGACTGCTGCTGCGTGAACACATTCAACCGCTCAGTGAACTGCTGCTCTCCTGCATGCTCTGCCATCAAAGTAAAAATAGTTCACCAAAAGTAAAATACTAAGTAAAGCCGTCCCAACTAACTAAGGAAGAAAGTAAAATCACTACTGGCATCCTAATTATCCCCCCCCCCCCAGCACCACCACTGACTTCCAGGCTGCTACTGGTGATCATTATGATGAGGGAGGTGATGATTCTTAGGATCAGGGTGGTGGTGGGGATGATGACTCGGAGGTTGAAGAGTTGTATTCTGACTTGTGTCATGCTGATGTTGGGGCTGTTTCTGGTGACCGTTATGAGGGTGGTGATCGGATTGATGAGGATGATCACGAGGATGATCACGAGGATGATCACGATGGTGGTGGCCATGAGTCGCCCCAGGAGTTGTGTCTTCCACCTCTGAATCATCAGTGTCCAATTGAACTGTGTTTGTTGTAGTTGGCTGGCTGACATTAAACTGCGTTGTTTCGTTCTTCGTGGTGCTGTTCTTGCCGCTTGATAAAATATAATTAGCCTGGGAAAGATAAAACATGTTACAAATATGTTCTATTTGTGTGATTTAAAGCATTTATTTGCATTTATTTGGCCACTTGGGGGCAGCAGAACCAGCTAAAAATACAACATTGCATATTATTATCTCATCAACAGGACATAATTATTGGGTGATAATTCTGTGTGGGATTGTCACTATGAGTGACCACTTTCACATTACACATAGTCATTTGATCCATCGTTAATATAAAAATACTGAATAGTGCAGCTTTAACACAAAGAGGGTTTGGCATTTTATTTTCATTTTTCTGGATGAGTGAGTAATTCACTTATCTGTGAATGTGTGTGTTACTATTAACAACCGCTTGTTTGTGCAAGCATTTGCATGTATTTGTCTGTGAGTGTGTGTGTTTTGTGATTACTCACAGAGCAGTTGCAGATGTTTTTATGATAAGTGGCTCTGATTGCAGCCTCAACGTAGGGGTAATGCAGGAAACTGTAAGGCAGCACTATATGGAAGGTGAGCAGACCACACCTGGAGAAAAAGGAGAAAGAGAATCAAAATGTAGATGTGAGTCACTGCAATGTTATTGGTTCCTTCCTTATTGTCACAATACTGATGATTAAACAGAAGATATAGTTATGGTTTATATTTCTACCATGCCAGGCAGATTCAAAATAAAATATATTTGTATCTCATACGATGTGTGACTCAGAACTAATGTGCTCACATAGTGAGATAAATCATAGTTGTGCTTTTAAAATCTTTCTTGAGTGTATTTTATAATTCAGAAATTGGTGGTTGGAAATATGTATATGAATATAATATGGACAAAGTCTAAACTACAAAATGAGACGCAAAAAATTGGATCTGCATGTCTTGAAGAGGTGGCTTGCCTTACCTATCATAGACCAGGAAGTCATCTTTGTCACCATCCAGAGCCTCCCACACGTCATCTTGAAAGGGAGTCTGTTGGTACACAGGAACACCGGGGGGCGCTCTTCTCTTCAGCTCCCAGTACATGGCTCTGGACTGAGCCTCACGCTCATTTACTATCATAAAAGACACCCCTGACAGGTTGCTGCGGCTCAGCTTGTCACGCAGGCCTCTAATCCTACAGAGGGAAGGACAGAGAAACAGAGAAAGCTCGAAAACAGACCCCAGTTGAAATCAATGCACAAGGAGTCCTTAAAGGCAATATCATCCACCCCATTTGGCCAATAATGCTGCATTCGGGTGCCTGCCACTATTATCAAAGGAAAGAATGAATGCACATGGACAAAACAATACAATATAATGGACAGTGGTACAGAGAAAGACAAGATTTTTCTACAATCTTTGATTTTCTCCTTGGCAGGTTGTATTGTCATCTATGCCTAGAAGAGAGCTGTACAACAGTGACATAAAAATTGACATAAAATAGTCATGAAGATAAAAGCGTTTCAATTTTATCATAATAAAAAGTGCATTATTTTTTTCTTTTTTTAATACTGAAAAATATTTCAAACAGCACCATCTTTTTAAATTTTTTTTACTTTTGTGACCCCCCCCACAGTCATGTGAAAGCCAGATGAGTGACTGTGCTTTTACTCTGACATGTCAAACCGTCTGCTGTGAATACTGTGAATGCTGGGGACTATCTTCAGGTTAACTCAAATATCTGTAATGTCCCAATATGTGAAACATAACTACTACATTGTTCCATGAAGTCTGTTTCTTACTTGGAGGCCTGAGTGAGACAGAACTGTCAGCTGGCTTTCAGCAGCGCCACCACGACCACATCTCCCAGCAGCTCTTGCATGGGCGCATGTTCTTTTATCGTCCAGTTGGGGGCGGGTTTGCAGATCCTGGAGGCGTCGTTGTCCCCCTCCACCACCAGACTGACATGCGAGGCCCACAGCAGGCCTGGCAGGGCCGCGTACAGCCACAGCGACGAGAGACAGCGCATTGTCCCCCGCTGGCTGGCTGGACTGAATCTACCTGGCGAGAAGGATGTGCAATAATCCATGTTACCTTGTCCAAAAGGCCCTATGTGTACTGTCCCACAGGGGGCTACATGCAGCCCTTTTAACATGAACCAAATTTGGAGGTATGAATATAATTCAAAAAGAGAGAAAAGTTATTAAGTCAGTGAAGTTGAGTTGTCATCAACCTTAGAGCTTAACAAATCATGTGGCAAAGCCTCTATTCTGTGTAAAGTTGCAATTATGACGACATGCATGGCAGCACGTGCACGCAGTCTAGACAAAAAAAAGCAGATTCAGGTTTCCCTTGCCCCTGAACCAAATAGCTGGACAGTCTGATCCCCAAATAATTAAAAGAGTAAACACTCATTGTCTCTGTCATCACATGTGGAGATAATCTGCTAAAAGAGTTTATTATGGGGTAAACAGCCAACAGACAGAAGAATGTCGGGGCAAATGGACAGACAGGCTGGCAGGCAGAAAGACAAAGAGAGGCCGGGACAGAGATGTTTACAGTCTCAGGGTCCAAAAACCCAGCTGTCTACCAAAAGGCACATGCATGTGTTTGTACAGTTAAAATGGCTTAACATTTAGTTATTAAATTGCGTGGAAAACCACCTCAAATTTTTTAGATTTACCTACATGATACAATGTAATTTGTGTGTCCCATAAACAGTGGCTACGTACTGAATTCAGATTATCAATTGTCTAAAACTGCATTAATTATCCTTAAAATCTATTATTTTGAAACTACTACTACTACTACTAAAAAAAATCAAATGCAATTGGTTAACACATTTCATAATTTACTTTTCAAAATAAAAGACTAATTGATATTAAGATAAAAACAAATTTGAGGACAGAAAGAAACCCTTACCTCAGTCGCCTCTCTGTCCCGTGACTCACATAAACAGACAGTAAACCCCTGTTGTTTTTAAAGCCTGTGGGGTTGACTAAGCACTTCCCCCAAATCAAACAGAGAGTAGAGAGAGAGAGAGAGAGAGAGAGAGAGAGAGAGAGAGAGAGAGAGAGAGAGATTTCACTGTAAGATACTTTT
Source organism: Lateolabrax maculatus (assembly GCA_031216445.1). Classification (NCBI taxonomy): domain Eukaryota; kingdom Metazoa; phylum Chordata; class Actinopteri; order Acropomatiformes; family Lateolabracidae; genus Lateolabrax; species Lateolabrax maculatus. The sequence goes on along the minus strand of CM062203.1, from coordinate 20,938,125 downwards.
GTTCTCCCTTTTTTCTTATTTACTTTGTATATTCTGTTGTTTATATGTGATTTATGTATGTATTTATTTTTGTTTTGCTCCAAAACATCCTGCCAATAAAGCCAATTGACCTGAATTGAATTGAATTGAATTGAATTAAATTTAATTGAACTGAATTTAGAAAGACAACAAGTACAAGTATCTGTACCCTAACACATAGCTTGTGTGTAATCTTAAACACACTAAATTCAGATAGTGGAGTAGTTATATAAAAATCTATAAGGTTGTAGACAAAATATGGTAAACCCCTTGGTGTCAAAGGACTATTATTATTGTTGTTGTTATTATACATAAAACATTATTATATAAGCATTATATGCCTTTACTATATATAATCCACAGTATTGGGATGATTAAATAAAGGAAGAAAGAATTGTACAACATAGGTCCCCAGCCTGACTAGAAGTGGGGTGTCATGATTCACGATTCTTAAACCCCCAGGGCACTAGGACACCACAGCTCCTCCATTTCTATTGTACATTGCATTGTGGGACAACAGTGTGACAACAGTATTCTTAATTTAGTCTCTTTTCCAATGTGAACACACTACACTCGTAACCTGCTTAGAAATAGTGTGTAGTGTGGCATTAGGACGTAGTGGAACCGCAGTGTTTCCACCAGGGTGTACATACATGTATACTGCACCTATTGAAATTTGGTACAGATGTTCATGTTCTCCAGAGGATGAAGCCTTTTGACTTTGGTGATCCCCTGATCACTATTGATTGGATTTTCATGAAATTTGATACACAGATTCACGTCTCCCCCTGGATGAAGTGTAATATCTTTGATGATCCCCTGACTTTTCCTCGAGTGCCATCATCAGTATTAGGTTCATGAGACATACTGCAGAACCAATGACATGGAAAATGTTAACATGGTAACACACTACACTAATTGGAGCACTGGATACATTCTACCTGCGAAGAACCACAGCTCACACTAGCGTGACTGCAGACTCTTAGTCTTGTTTGCCATCAAAAGAACTTCTTGTATGTGACATTGATCTAATTACTGACTAATATTTACTTTACTATGCTTGAGTCAGGCTTTGGACTGTAAAGAGGTGAATGCCACCATGTGACAAACAAACCATGGTTCCACTTTTGTGAGAATCAATGACAATCAGCAGGAGAAGGTCATAGTGACAGACTTGCTGCAAAGAGGTGTATTGTAGGTCATAGTAACAGATACTGCATACATGTACTGTAACGCTACAGTACTTAAATTGGTCAAACCTGTATGCAACATTTGTCACTTGTATGGATTTTTCAGCCCAAATGTTGTCTTCATGCTGCAGTTCAGCTCAGGTAACAAGCCAACTGCAAAGCAAATATCTGATCTTTCCTGTGAGTGATTTGCTCAAAGTCCAACCTGGTCCAAAGTAAAACATCGTTCTGTTTTTTGCAGGGTAAAGATGACTTGTCTCCACACATCACCTGGCGGGTCAGTGTGAGTATTTAGCCACTACAGTGGTAATTAAGGATGCTTGTGGTTAGGTGTGCAGTACAGATCAACATGCACCATACTCTCTCTCACACATTCACACACAATGACAAATACTGGTAATTCTTCACGGTCACTTTATTTTCTCACAGTGCTGGTGTTTTGGATATTGAATGTCATGTCACTTGCTGTGACAAGCCTGATTTTTCTTTTTTTTTTTGCGGTACCTACAACTACACTGCAAATTTGAACACTTCAAGACACAATAAAGAGTCAAATATCCAGCCAAATGAAATGTACAATCTAGTGTAGAATTATACTACTGGTAGTAATTTACCAGTGAGTTTTTACTTTTATTTCCTTGTTGACTCCACACAGCTCTAAGGCTGTATTCACAACAAATCAGGTGTTGCTGCAAAAAAGCCACACCTCCCATTCATTTAAATGGGGGTAGTGCGTTTAGGCTGCGGCGGTGGGGAATGCAGGGGATGCAGAGGCCCTGCGACAAAAAATTGAAACCGAAACAACTTTTGGAGAAATAATTTGAGACAACACTACCCTGTTGAAATTCACACACTACGCAAGTTAAGTACATAGTGTACTACAGAGAAGTGAACTAACGGTATCTGAAGTATCCAAGTTGAGACACGGCACTTGTTTACCATGTAGCATTGTAGCATTCAGCTGTTTTACTGAGCAACTGTGAAGGTGGACTAGAGACTGATCCCCACCTAGATGAACTTCCCAGAGCTCCCACACCACCCCACACACCCTGCGCTAATCGATGCAACGCCTGATTTGGTGTGAATGCAGCCTAAGGATGTGTTCCCTAATAAATTCTGTAATTTGTTACCAACAGAATATTTTGGAAACTTCAAGAAAAACAGCAACGTTTCAGTTTTTCAAATGTGATCAGAATAAACTTTATGACTTAAGGAAACCAACCCTAATGTTGTTGATAGCATTTGAAAGATTTGTAATAGAGGAGGTTCATTCAAACACTATCATCTGAGACCAAACCCCACTGATTACTTTTAAATGCAAACATCTTCCCAGACACTCCCTTTAATCCCAGTTGTGTGCTACTGCTTTAAATATGTCATATGATAAATATTAGGGTGGCTGTTAACCAAAGAAATGATGTACATAACGTACAAGAAACAGTTTACAGTGTCACTGTATATATATGCCACAGTAGTCTTCATAATGTCAGAATACTCGAGCTACCTAACTCAGAATATAAGCTTATCTGCTCTCAGTACATTTGAGTATCTTGAATACTACCAGGGTTTTATTGTTCACGTAAACACATCAGTGAAACACTTGTTTAATCAGCTGTGCCTATACTGTAGCTCAGCATCTAACTGCAAGCCCCAGTATCTTGTGTCAGTTAAGCAAAGCCATCATCTTAGAGGTGCAGATCACAAGCAAGTCCGTCATAGATGAGATAAGAGGTGCAATGTGTCAATCTTCTGTTACTTGAAGTCACATCTGTAGATGTCTAACACAGCAAATTCGGCACATTCTTCCCTTGGTTAGAGTCAGTGAGTCATGCAAACTGCCACAATCAGGACAAAACCCCAATCAGTTCCTCCTCGTCATTGTCCCCGACCCCTTCTGTGGGACTGTCACAGGTGGCCATGAGCCCCAGGCCCAGCTCTGCCAGCTCCTCGCAGCTCATGTCAGTCGTCACCATGATCTTAGTCTCAAGGCGGTTACACAAAGTCCTGTAGGAGGGCAGAGGGTATCCCAGCTCTCGCAAGAACTCGTAACCTTTGGTGCCGACTGCACAGCGGATCTTTCGGGCCTTCAGGATGGTCTCTGGAGACCAGACGGCACGTCGGGAGCGTTTGGTGAGGGACAGGGCACGAATCTGGTCCTCATAGAGAAAGTTCTGAAGACCCTTCTCGATCCGGTCGAGCCGATACAGACGCTTCTTCATCTCCTCTGCCTGACAGAGACCGAGAAGACGGCGGTTATGATTCCCTACTATCAAAAACATCTGACCCAATTAGCACAATTGAAATTCTTTTAATATGGTTTTGATTTATTTGGGTTAAAATGCAGCACACTGCCGCTTCAACAAAAAACAAACAAGCAAGCAGAGAGTAATTTGTTAAAAGAGACACCAGCAGCCATCCTACCTCCTTCTGCAGCCTTGCAGTGTGCTGCATCTCCTGCTCCAGCTGTTTCTTGAGGAGATGACACTGTGTGCAGGGCTGCTGGTCCTCAGCCGTCCCGTCTGCATCCTCCTCCTCCAGGCCAGGCAGAGGGGTGCGTCTGGCATAGCCATGGTCCCCGAAATTCAGCTCCTTCTCCACTACAGACACAAAGCGAGGTTTAACTAGTACTGTATTTCCTGGCTGGAATCTTGATGTTCTTGGCACAAAAGGGCACAGAAGAGTTACTTACACATACAGCAGACATGGAAGAACAGAAGCATTTATTTTGGAATCGTCTGAGAAAAATATCTGGGTCTTCCTCCTGCTAAATGATGAGCCAGTGGGTTATTTTGGTGTGACATTTGATGCCGAGGAGGTCATGTGTTCATTGAGTTTATCAGAACTTTTCTAGAGGAAATGGATTTCTACAAGGGGTTGCTGAGAGGGGCTGAGACTCAACCCTACAGTAAATGTGACGACTGCGAAACAATAATGAGTTAAAAAGAGGCTTCAAATCTCCATCGAGCTGCAGAGTTTGATGTTAATCCTCTGCGATTCGACACTATGAGCGAGCAATTTTATCATAAAGAAATAATGATTAATAAAAGGTTAAGTTTCTCTCCCCCTTCCACTCTCTCAGAATCTCATTTTATTTACACAAATTGGTCAACTGAATACGTGTTGTTTAAACACTGATAGATTCAGCTCTGACTGAATGCTGTATACACTATGTGTATATATATATCTCCATCTATCTATATAGATATAGATATATATACACATACTCTGTTGTTGCAGTTCTAAGACCTGAGTTGGACCCGTCAACAACAATCAGCTGTTGCTGCAGGGCCTACTGAAACAGTGCCGGGCCACCTGCAAAGAGCTGCCTCCGGAGCAGGGACCTTTCCAGGTTACAGGAAACTAACTGGACCTCCGTCCCTGTGGAGGAACTACAGGTATCCCCAGGTGCTGCATCTAATATAATACTAAATACTCGTGAAGAAATTCCGTTGCACATTCAGTTACCTGGTTCTGGTTTCATGGGCAGCAAGATGAACGGAGTAGTGACTGCAGGGTAAGGAGGGTCTCCAATACTGAACAGAGTGGGGATGGCATTGGGCTTCAGCTTCTTCCCCCCGGCTGGAGACCTCGCTATCTCCTCAAACTGGCTGTGCTCAAAATGGTCCTGGGAGAAACAAGACAGGATCACACATACATTTGATCCAACGAAGAGGCACCAGAAACAAAGAACATGTAGACAGCGAGTGCAAAGTTCAGATGCGGAGGAAAGTAACGTTAAAGACCAGCTGAACCCAGGAGGTAACTTACAATTTAAGAGTAAATAAATAGAACTCGTCACCTTATTTTTTTTGACACACTGCCCTGTCCAATTAAAGTTTGAGTCTGGGTATGAGTGCTTCAATAAAGTAGAGCTGGGTCACGCACAAACATGCCAGTCTGTGTGTGTAAACGCACCTGACAGAGTCTGGAGTGAGGAGTTGGTTCAAAGTCACGTCGACAGTTCACCACCCATTTCTTCTTACGGACCGGGTCTTTGGGGAACCTGAACAGCTGTTTGCCTATGCTGGTTGAATTGGAGCAGTTTGGAGCGGAGCAGCCACCCATTGCGGGGGTTAAAACAAACAGCAGAGCTAAATTTAGCAGACGTCCAGATAGCTTGGCTGGCCGTGAAGCTCAGCAGGAGATTTGAATCATTACTTTGGGCTAACTAGCTACTTACGCGGGCTAAAAACAAGATAAAGTTAAATTTGCATTAAATGTTGGCTGGTGGAAACCAGGGTGCTGTCCTGCAGTCTTTTACATCGCACTTTTATGGACACAATTTAAAATACTTTATCAGAGAGAAAATGTTTCTGACTTTGTTTGAGCCAAAATGGCGCACTTCACCTCGATAGTTAAGTACAGTGACGTATTGTTGATATGTGTCCATCGTAAACGCCTGCTTGGATTGTTCTTATTAAAAAGCAAAAAGTCAAACAGAGAAAAAAAATAAAAACGTAAAGTACAGAATTATCGATGTAAATTTTGTACTAACTTATTTTGAAAATATTGTGCATACCTTTAGCTGGGTTTAACGCTTTTTTTGCGCTCAGGAAATAGTTAAACTACTATGGGATTTTTGTCACAGGACCCCCGAGAAGCACGTTGAAATGTTTACGGTGGAGGCGGTCGAACCCGAACAAGTGCTAATATCAACTAGTTCAACTGATCACGGCATGTATGAAGATAATATAACGAGCAAGACATCCGCTCAGAGCCGCTGATAATGAAAGGCTTCGCGGGGTAGTTTGCTGAGATAGCTGATATTGCAGGTAGCCGTCGGTATCTGGAGGAAACGTTTCAGGCGCGAATCAGAGCAGTTTGTTTTCTGCGCTATTAACTTGAGACAAACATGCCGTCTTCAATGGTAGTCCCGGTTATTGATGTCCAGAATGATAATTTCAAAGAGCTTTGGCCGGCTATGGTATTGGCCATTAAAACGTCTTCCTTTGTTGCAGTGGACACGGTAAGTACGAGAGAGAGAGAGAGAGAGAGAGAGAGAGAGAGAGAGAGAGAGAGAGAGTGTGTGTGAGACCAGCGTGCACCTGAGTTAAATGGACATGGTTTGTGTTTCTTCCAGTCAGGCCACACTCTTATTTTTCACTAATGAAAGTGGTAATATTATTAGTATTGTTTTTGTGTTGTGTGTTGTTATATGTATTATTGCTTTAACTTTAATAGCACTTCCTGTTTTGTTATTGATTTCAACGTGTAAAAAAAATAAAGTAAATGCCCTCTGTGTTGTTTTAGGAGCTGAGTGGTCTTGGAAACAGGAAGTCTTTGCTGGCAGAGTGAGTAAAAAAACATTAGTCTTCCTAACACACATTCACCTGAAATAGCATGGACAGGTTATTGTGCAAGTAACCATGGGTGCAAAATATGTGGGTTCTGAGCCAGTGCCATGCCATCTCTTACTGCTTATTAGTGTTTGTGCACGTCTGTGAGTTCGCCCTGACTCGCTGTCACGTTTCAGATCTATAGAGGACAGGTATAAAGCCATATGCCATGCAGCTCGCTCTCGCTCCATCCTCTCCCTGGGATTCGCCTGTTACAAGAAACTGGACTGCAAGGTACAATGAGATGATGCCTTCCCCAATTGCATAAAGCACGGGTGGCCATTGTACTGTATATGAAATGATAACTACATATTTTGTCCCCACCTCCCCCAGGCTGCAGACACATACCTGGTCCAGGTGTATAACCTCACCCTGCTGTGTTCTGAGGAGTACATCATAGAGCCTCAGTCAGTCCAGTTCCTGGTGCAGCATGGATTTGACTTTAACAAGCAGTACGCCCATGGAATCCCTTACTGCAAGGGCAATAATAAGGTGATCCTACTTACATGCTGTTCTCTATAGCACCTGTCTGTACCCCTCTGTCCATTACTACTACTTTGTACCACAACGGGTTCACCAGTACAGAGTGGATGGATGGAAGGATAAATGCGACATATTGACTTGTATCTTGTGACAGGTGATTTGATAATGTTAAAAGTTAGCCTGGTCCCCCACATGGCAGTTCACTGGTCTTATCACTACACCCTGTTTCACTACTTCCATAACTACGTGCAGTAGATGATTATATCATTTTGAAGCATTTTTTCAAAATTCTTAAAATGAGTTATTTGGTTATTCTGTGATTAAATTCATAAGAGTATAATGTGTCAGTCGCTGGATTGATCTGTCCGACCACACTAGAATTTAAAAGAGTACTCCATTCATTAAGTATTGTATTTTAACCTTGTTGGATTCACAGTGAGTTTCTTAATTGTTGCTTATCCATAAAGTTTCACTTTATTTTTGTGTTTTATTAATGCAGATAATTAATTAGCATTGACATTTCTCTACTTCATGCATGCCAGGACTGTAGCAATCTAATACTACAGGGGGCATATTATAGGAAAAGACACAAGTAGACAGAACTGAATACCATTGGAGCGCTATGTTACTAGACCAATATAACATAAAGGACACAGCAAAGGATAATTGACCTTCCTCAGATGTTATTAATTAATTATTTATTTATGTATTCTCTGTCAGGGAGGATCAGACGACCGGGGTGTCCACATCCGGGCCTTATTCACTGAACTGCTGCGTGCCAGGAAACCACTGGTGCTCCACAACGGTCTCATCGACATGGCCTTCCTTTATCAGGTAATGCTGCAAAACCTTTTGCACCTATTACATCGTCTTACCTAGTCGTCGTTGGCATTGGAGCGGCGACGATTAGTTGATTACTCTTGTTTGCCTCTTGAGTTGTTTGCCAGAGAGTTAATCAACTACTATTTTGATAATCAATTAATTGTTGTTGTGTTTGTTTAAGCAAAAATGCCAAATGTTCTCTGTTAACTTTATTTTTATATAATTGTAAATGGCCTCACCAAGGTTTCGGGGAAAATGTGATTTTTCAGTATTTTCTTATATTTTATAGATAAAACAATTCTTTTGAAAAAAATTAATTGCTGATTATGATGAAATTAATTTTAGTTGCAGCCTGAACTGGTATCTAGTCATTAAGCCGTGGTAACACAATTCATGATTTATATTGGCTTGTGAACCTCGTGCCTTTCTCACAACATGTTGTGCCTTATTTTTTAATGCGGTTGATTCTGTCTTTTGTCTACCAGAGCTTTTATGCTCATCTGCCAGATCGCTTGGCCACCTTCACAGCCGACCTGTCGGAGATGTTTCCCGCTGGCATCTATGACACCAAATATGTCACTGAATTTGAGCTCCGGCTCACAGCCTCCTATCTGGAGTATGCCTATAAGAAATGGTGAGTACTGGTTTATAGTACAGTATAGACAAACATACACACACACTCAAAATGAAGGAAATTTTGTGAGTTCAGTTCTGTAAGTATTAATTAAAACACAGAAAAACCTTGCACAGCTTAATGCTAGAGTCATAAAAAAGCATATAAGATTATGAATGACCCCACACACGTGTTCTATGACTACTTTAATCTATTGCAATCAGGTATGTGTATATAATGCACAATGTGAATAAATCTTGGGCCTTGGTTTTTGATGGAAGAAGGTTCAGGAGACCTGGATGTCTTACGCAGAAATGCTTATTGAAGCTCAATTGAGGAGAACAGATAAACAATACATGTGAATCACAGCATACTGCCACTCAGTTCTGATGGTACTTTCCTGATTCAGGAGTTTCTAACCCTTCCCGGACCTACTGAGATTCACAACGTCCAAATAAGGTTATTCTTAGCCCAGCTATACATGCATGAAGATTCCGTTGGGTTTTGGATCTAAAGAAGAAACCATGTTTATCTGAGTCAAGTTGCATCTCCCATACAGTGTCAGTCTAACTTGGTGTCAGTCTGTTGAGTCTCTAACGGAGACAGACAGCTGACCTGACCTGGGAAAGTACTGTCTCACATTGCTTTAACCTAAAAGAAGGAAAATCCCTTAACACACACACGGTCACATTGTAAGAAAATGATGGATGAGGATGAAGAGCGGAGCAGAATGGCAGTTCCTCTGCTGTGTCTGTTACTTTCTATACCAGGGCACCTCACAGTGCATTATTGTGCTTGTATCACTGCAGTAAAAAAAGTCGTTCCATGTTTCATAAAATGTATGTTCTAACCGGTTATACTGTCCCTCTCCGTTGCCCCATATTACCTCCTCCTTCCAGTGCGCTGGATAACAGTCGCAGGGTGACCTCTGGAGGGACCAAGCCTCAAGTTCACCTAGAGTTCTGTCAGTACGGCGGTCACATGTCCAGCTATGTGGACTACAGATTGTGTCCAGTTGTGGCCTCTCCAGAGGGACAGGCTGACATCTGCCAGCGCTTCTCTGTGAGTTGCAACCATTTTTTCCTCTTTTTTTTTACCCAGAGAAATGTTTTAGTTGTAGTACAGTTCTCAAGCAATGAAAGTTAAACAAATGAAGTACTTAACCAGCCTAACTAATAAAAGATCTGGTCCCCTTTTGCCTTCCTGTGACTTTTTTATTAGAACAGACAAGCCAAATGGACAATATGTATCTGGGCGTAAATACTGTTATTAACTACCCTGTCTTACTGTTTGTATGTGTTTGTCTGACAGGCGTTTGGGTGGTGTCCCAATGGCGCCCAGTGTCCGTTATCCCATGACACCGACCTGATCATCCTCCAGGATGAGAAAGGCGTGGGGGACAAGAGAAAAAAGAGGAAGAGAAAGAGAGAGAAGAGGAAAGGTGGAGGCAAGGCAGCAGACGGCTCCTCTGTCTTTGATGGTGCCCCCGAAAACAAAATACCCCACATGGAGGTTGATCTGGAAGAAACCCCAGATGACCAGCAAGGGGCTGAGCCGTGCCCAGAAAGTGGGCCTCTAATGGAGACCCAGCAGAATGAAGGAGAGACCCTGGAAACAGACAGCGAGCAGAACAAAGTGTGTGACGACAAAACAAACTCTGCAACAACTGCCACGACCGATGACGACACAGACACAAAAACCAACACAGACGACGGTGTAGAAAGCAGAACAGGAGACGGAGGGAGAGAAAATTTGAGCGACCGCCCATCTAAGACTGGCGATCAGAAGAAGGCTGACTCGGGAACGCACCGTGCAGGGTTCGATGCCTTCATGACGGGATACATCTTTGCCTACGCATGTACCCTCATCAAGAAGGAAGGAGTGGGAGCAGTAGAGGAGAAGGAGCACCAGAAGGAGGAGGAGCAGCCGTGGCTCCCTGCCTGTCTCAATAAGGTCTACCTCAGCGGCAAGGCCGCTCCCCTCAACGTGGTTAAAAGCACCTTCTCCAAATCGTCAAAGGCCCATTTGCAGAAGATGGAGGCGGTGTGGGAAGGCAGAATGTAATGTGCACACTTGCACAAAGCTGCACATTTATAGTGTATACATGTGCAGGTTCAAAATTCATTTTTTTTTAATCATGCTAGCAGCACGGCTGTATGGATAGCAACGTCGGTCCATTTAGAGACTGAAATATTGCATCAACCATTTGATGCATTGCTGTGAAATTTAGTACAGACATTCACGGTCCCTATTGATTTTGGTGATCCCAATATTTGCTGTAGCACCACCATAAGGCTGACAGTTTTGTTTCTTAGTGAAATATATTGACGACTGTTAGATACATTGCCATGACATTTGGCAGAGATGCCCATGTTCCCCTCAGGAAGAATTTAAAAGACTTTGGTGATCACTTAACCAAAGTTTGGATAATTTGGTTTATGATCAAAACTAATGACATTCCCATCAGCCTCAGCTGTACTTTATGTTTAGTGCTAACATGCTGACATTAGCAGTTAGCTCAAAGCACGGTGCATTAGGAGAGTCTCACAGAGCTAGACTGTAGACTGTAAGTCTTGTTTCTAGTGTGTATTGACCATTACATCCTCAAAGAGATGTCAGCATGGCTGTTTGTGGAGATTTCTGTTTACTTTTTAAGAATGGGGGGAAAATAGGGGGATAATGGTCAGATTATATTCATGGCAAAAAAACGGTGTAGACAATCTAGGGAGATAAAATGTCACTTTTCTTTATCCAATTTGGTCTGTTTCTCATGCTCCCATAATATACTTTATTCTACATTCATGACTGAATCAAGTTTTTATTCATTTAGCAGTCTGTGGAATGATCTACCAATCAAACTGCCAAAGACTTGTGATTGTAAAACCAGCAATACATTGCAATGCAGAGGCACCCGTTTTAATTTAGTTAGTATTTACTAAGGTTTCTCTGGATGTGAGATGATGATTCATATGCATTTACCCCACAATTTAGATTTTTGCATAATTATCTGTTTCTGAAGTTACCTGTGGAAAATAAACTAATGCTCTTTAACAATTATTCTTTTCTCTTTTTTTCATCTCAGGGGTTTCTCTTTTATGATAATGATGATATCACAAACCAGACTGACTTTAAATGACCAGAACAGTTCATCAGTAACACGGTGCACACAGTGTGGATGGACAGTCCAGGGCACGGTGCTATCTGCAAATAACGCTGTAGAAATCGCTGTGTGTTCAGGCTGTATATGTTAGTGTGAAAATGTGTAAGTGTATATAGATATTATTAAATCAGGCATAGAGCATCAACAGTACCTAATATAACTTCACTCATACAATATCAGTAACATTACTGGAGCTTTCTCACATCAAATGGGTTGTGTGATGCTGGCTTTGTGTGGTTTGGCTGGCAACACATCCACTCTCAGCGGCTCCGGGAGTACCAAAGAACCAGGAAGAGTCCTGCCCTGTGAAATCAAAAACAAGTCATGAATAAGGATCCTTCTCTTGGTCCGCTGTCAGTATCTCCCAAACTTCGCTTACAATAATAACACCTGCTCTGTTATTTCCCAAGATGTTGAATTATTCCTTTAGTATGCCACGTACTCACTTATTGGACTGAAACACAGGTGACCACTGCTCTCCATCTTGTGGTCGGTCATCCTTCTCTTGTCAGGAAGAAGCCTTTCTTCTTTGTACTTCAGAAACGTTGAGCCTGCATAAAGAGAACACATGAATAATAGGAAGACACCCCATCTTTGAATGATGATGTCATTTTGTATAGAAAAGCAGGAGTAGCGTGCATCTGTCAGAAGCTCAGGTGGCAGAGTACAATAACAGTAGATAAAGATAAGGAAACGGTTAATAAGACTGCAGAATACTAGACTACAACAAGTACGAGCCAAACTACAGTTTCGTTGAACATGGTGCAGAATGTCACCAATGTGAATGCTACACCACTGTTGTACAGAGGGGGCGCTGTTGCGGCGGCGGCTGGACGCTGTCCGCTCTCCAACAACGCAGAAGAAGAAATGCTCCGGTAGCGAAGAGGCGGTCGCTCGCTCGGTGTGTCGGTGCACGGTGACGGTCCGCAGAGCTGCCTGTAACGTGTCGTGTGCTCCCGGCTGGCAGCTTCAAACCCCCCCCCGCAGCCTCCCCGCCGTCCGACGGCCAAATGCACCAGACGTCTCCGGCGGAGAACAGCAGCTGATACCCCTCGCGCGCAGACATGGCGGACGACGAAATCGACTACAACATCGTGTTCCCGGACGCGGGCACGTCGGGTGAGCATCGTTTCATTGTGCCGTGCGGGCCAGCGTCACCTCTAGCCCGTTAGCCTGGCCTGCCGTGACGCCGCTGTGGTTCTGGTCTGTTTTTTTTTTCAGAGAGACACTGGCAGGGGACAAAGGAGCCCGTTGTCATTCTGCTGGGCTGGGCCGGCTGCAAGGACAAACACCTCTCCAAGTACAGCTCCATCTACAACGAACAGGTAAAAACTGAGGGAGAGCATCCCGGGAGACGGTGTGCTCCCCGCTGGGTCCACTGGGCAGCATTGTGGCGTTACAGATGGAGTGTAGAAACCTGTCAGCAACTCCTGTGTCTTTCCTTCTTCCTTTCTCTTCTTCACCTCCAGGGATGCGTCACCATCCGCTACACGGCTCCCTTGAAGACCGTCTTCATCTCGGAGTCGTTCGGCTACAAGGAGCTGAGCAGCACGGCCCTCAAGCTGCTGGAGATCCTGTATGACTACGAGGTGGAGAACAGTCCAGTTTTCTTTCACATTTTCAGCAATGGTGGCTTCATGCTGTACCGTTACATTGTGGAGTTGCTGCACAGTGACAAGCAGTTCAGCTCCCTGTGCGTGATCGGGGCCCTGGTGGACAGTGCCCCGGGCAGCGGGAACGTTCGCGGGGCCCTGCGCGCACTGGCGGCCACCCTGGGGCCCAAAATAAGTCCTGTGTTAAGGTATGTCCTCTTAGCCCTTTTCGCAGTGGCTGTTTTCCTGCTGCGAATCGTTCTGTACCCCGTGACCAAATACATCCACAAGAACCACTACGACGCGGTGCAGGAGAGGCCACCCGCCTGGCCTCATTTCTACCTGTACTCCAGAGCGGACCAGGTGATCAGGCACAGGGACGTCGAGGTCTTTGTGGAGGCCCTGAAGCAGAAAGGCGTCCCGGTGGACAGTTTTGATTTTCTTTCCAGTCCCCACGTGGGACATTTCCGGGAATTTCCCGCGCAGTATGCTCTCAAGTGTCGCGATTTCCTGGCCGCTTGCATGAAGGACTCGGAAGGGACCGAGATGAAGAAGAGACAGAGGGTTCAGAATCAATGAAACTTGGAGAGGAAATCACAAGATTTTTCTAACCCTCCGTCAAGCAGCCTTTTCCAGATTTTGAAGATTGGTAAAGAAAGTCAGACAACGTCATTTTTCCTTGGTGGTCTGAAAAATTGGTTGCAAAATGAAGAAGATTTTTGCAAGACAGCTGCAATTTAAGCTGGACAGGTACAAGATCTAGGCGATGTTTTTTTTTTTTCGTTCCAGTGCACATAATGGGAAGGTTCCACAGATGTGGTCAAGGTGTACTGCGCTTAATCCATGTCTGGAAAACCAGCCTTATGAAACACTGTAATCCACATACCGCTAACGTGTGTGACACAAAGGCCTAACCCTGCCTACACCAATGTTTTTTCAACAGTCATACACCATATGTACAAATAACAATACAATACTATTGCTATACACTGGAAAATTAAATCCTTTAGAATAATTTAAATGGTATTTAATATAGCTGTAAATGTGATTTTGTAGTAGTAGTAATTCTAAAACTGAGTATTGGAAAATAATAATCTGTATCTTCTATTTATAAAATTTACAATGTATTTATGGTTCTAATCTCACAGACTGTCCTTAAAATGAGATCACAAGGGTGCTTACAATGAAGGCAACTGTCAAAAATTAAAATATTAATCACATTTCTTATTGGGTTTTTTGGGGGTTTAAATAAAAAAGATCTCAGAATTGTTGCCTTAAACAGTAAATGCCTTTAAATTTTTCTTTTGGTCCAGAAATTGTAGAATACCCAGCCCTAATATGTGATACACAACTGATTTAGTTTAAGTGATTGACAATGAATGTATATGTCCAGCACAACTATTGTGTTCTTTCCAACTGATGTGCCTTTAATAAATCAGAATGCTCATAAAAAAGTACGTCACCATATTTATTTTTAATGGTGCCAAATACTTTGGATTGGCCACATAAACAGTTACAAACAGGTTTGGCTGTCAAACCTTACATGAAAAGAAAACATCACTTAATTGGGAATCTAAAATATAAGAAAGAAAGATGGCTTCCAAACAAAGTGAAATTCAGTTTAAATTGCAATAATACTCAAATGCTTGGCGCAGCAACCCCATTATAAAAACGTTGCAATGAATTAGTTGACATTTTTATTTTCTATTTAAATACATATTTAAAAAGCTTGGTTTTCAAAGACGACATTTTTACTGAGTGAATCATTTGTGATTAATTTTGATTAGAGTTCCTAAAGTCAAATCCTTTACTAAAGACATTTTGCATCATCAAAATGCCATGTCTAAAAATGTACTATGGATGTGTTACACGTACTGTGGACCTGGATAGTTTGCATGCTTGTGTTCCTCCTTGCAGCAGGGCTATAAAAACCATGAAGTGTGTCCTGTTTTGTTTTAACTTCAGTTGATCTCTTGATCTTGTTCCTTTGCTGATGACCAGAAGGACTCACTTTGTGTGTGTAATAAACGTCACCACTAGAGGGCTCACTGCAGGGAAGGCATAAAGGCAAGATGTCTGTGTGATCTCATACCCAGAGGCAGATCAAACCCAGCCGTTTCCCCTCCACTCTCGTCATGAGACATCAGGGACTGTTTGAAGAGCGTGGCTCTGAATTGGTCCAGCAGGGATGGTTATTGAATGTCTACGACATGTCACATTTGACATTTGGAAAAGCGAGTGGTTGGCATTTGTCTCAGCACCAGGCCCGGCCCTAGCACTTCATGTATCATGTAGAGCTGCTTGGAGGAAAGGGAGAAAGAGGAAAGTTTACATATCGGCACAGACAGATGAACATCGCTTACTGGAGTGCATATGAGACAGGCTGCTCCGATCCTGCGTTGTTTCAGTGACAGTACTGTTAGTATTCAGATCCTTTGCTTACTACAAAAAATAATCCATTACAAGTAAATGTTGCATTGAAAATTCCAGTTAAGCAAAAGTATAAATGTATTAGCATTAACATGTATTACAGTGGGTACGGAAAGTATTCAGACCCCTTTAAATTTTTCATTCTTTGTTTCATTGCAGCCATTTGCTAAAATCAAAAAAGTTAATTTTATTTATCATTAATGTACACTCAGCACCCCATCTTGACAGAAAAAAACAGAAATGTAGAAATTTTTGCAAATTTATTAAAAAAGAAAAACTGAAATCACATGGTCATAAGTATTCAGACCCTTTGCTGTGACACTCATATTTAACTCACATGCTGTCCATTTCTTCTGATCCTCCTTGAGATGGTTCTACTCCTTCATTGGAGTCCAGCTGTGTTTAATTAAACTGATTGGACTTGATTAGGAAAGGCACACACCTGTCTATACAAGACCTTACAGCTCACAGTGCATGTCAGAGCAAATGAGAATCATGAGGTCGAAGGAACTGCCCAAGGAACTCAGAGACAGAACTGTGGCAAGGCACAGATCTGGCCAAGGTTACAAAAGAATTTCTGCAGCACTCAAGGTTCCTAAGAGCACAGTGGCCTCCATAATCCTTAAATGGAAGAAGTTTGGGACGACCAGAACTCTTCCTAGACCTGGCTGTCCAGCCAAACTGAGGAATCGTGGGAGAAGAGCCTTGGTGAGAGAGGTAAAGAAGAACCCAAAGATCACTGTGGCTGAGCTCCAGAGATGCAGTAGGGAGATGGGAGAAAGTTCCACAAAGTCAACTATCACTGCAGCCCTCCACCAGTCGGGGCTTTATGGCAGAGTGGCCCGACGGAAGCCTCTCCTCAGTGCAAGACATATGAAAGCCCGCATAGAGTTTGCCAAAAAACACACAAAGGACTCCCAGACATTGAGAAATAAGATTCTCTGTTCTGATGAGACGAAGGTTGAACTTTTTGGCATTAATTCTAAGCGGTATGTGTGGAGAAAACCGGGCACTGCTCATCACCTGCCCAATACAATCCCAACAGTGAAACATGGTGGTGGCAGCATCATGCTATGGGGGTGTTTTTCAGCTACAGGGACAGGACGACTGGTTGCAATTGAAGGAAAGATGAATGCAGCCAAGTACAGAGATATCCTGGAAAAAAAACCTCTTCCAGAGTGCTCAGGACCTCAGACTGGGCCGAAGGTTCACCTTCCAACAAGACAATGACCCTAAGCACACAGCTAAAATAACAAAGGAGTGGCTTCGGAACAACTGTGACCATTCTTGACTGGCCCAGCCAGAGCCCTGACATAAACCCAACTGAGCATCTCTGGAGAGACCTGAAAATGGCTGTCCACCAACGTTCACCATCCAACCTGACGGAACTGGAGAGGATCTGCAAGGAAGAATGGCAGAGGATCCCCAAATCCAGGTGTGAAAAACTTGTTGCATCATTCCCAAGAAGACTCATGGCTGTACTAGCTCAAAAGGGTGCTTCTACTCAATACTGAGCAAAGGGTCTGAATACTTATGGCCATGTGATATTTCAGTTTTTCTTTTTTAATTTAAAAAATTTCTACATTTCTGCTTTTTTTTTTATTTTTTATTTTTTTTTTCTGTCAAAATGAGGTGCTGAGTGTAAATTAATGAGAAATAAAATGAACTTTTTTGATTTTAGCAAATGGCTGCAATGAAACAGAGTGGAAAAATTGAAAGGGGTTTGAATACTTTCCGTACCCACTGTAAGTACTTATTCAAAATAGAAATATTGCCATATCATATCGGCATGTTGTCTAAAATCACAAGAGGAGCAGCGTAATGGCAGATCATTTTTTTTTTTGTGTAAAAAGGGCTGATGTAACTGGCACACCTAAATTGGAACGCAGCTATTATTAAACCTGCAATAATCAACTTTTCTGGAGCAGCGGGAACAAGTTTTGATCACAACATTGACATATCACCTTTTAAATTGATATGGAAAACTTGCTTGCAAAAAGTTGCTTATTTACACATTCAACAGTTTCGGAGCAACATGTTCATTCATTTTACGTTGTGTTTGTGCCCACCAATATTCACTTTCTTTTAGCTATGTTTTGGTCTCTCTACCAACTCCTGAGAAAAATATCTGGCTCTTTAGCTGCTGAATGCTGCACTATGTTCACCAGCCAGTCTATAACTGCTTCTGTCTTCCATTTGGTGCTGAGCTGGTAGTCTGCAGTGGATTGTTAGAGCTTTTTAGCTCAGAGGTTGCAAACACACTCTACCTAGCAATAATACATCTATTTTTGACATTTCAGTGCTAGACCTATATCAGGCAAATAGTTTGTGATAAGGAGAAGCCATCTTAAATAGGGAGTGGCTGGAACCCTGCAGCAAATCACATTTCCCACGTGCGACAGGAAGTCATGAATACCAAACATCAGTTAACTTTATGGCGGTCTCCAATATCATACATGGAGCTAGAAAGGTAAAACAATCTTACATTAAATGGATACATTACCTTAAAATGAATGACTAAAGCCTGAAAAGCCAAACTGCATTCTCAAAAGAATACGTTCCCAAATATTGCAGGTTTCATTTGTAGATGAACCTGTGGGGATATATTTACCTGGCAAGTGAAAAATCAGTGTCAATAAGTAAACAGAACCCCTAATAATTAATACAGAAGGCCACACAGAATTTTAATAGGTAAACACTACATCAATGTATATATAGGTTAAGTCATCATAATCAAATTTACCTCTACCCTATCAAGACTGCATATATCAAATCAAGTATAAATAGATCATACAGGCCCCAAGAGGTGATTACAGAAAAACAATTCACATATTTACATTTGTGGATGAGCCTAACAGCCTATAGAAAAAGTCAACACCAATAATACATTTACTTAAAACCTACACAATAAAATATATAAAAATACAATAGACATCAAGGCAGCATTAATGCATGCATATGTAAATTGACACAACCAACAAGTCACATATGTAAATCAACCTGATTATATATGTACATATTCACACATATCCAGGACTGTCTGGAGCTAGACAAGGAACCCCTGGAATAATCTTAAAAAAGAGCTACAGAAAGAAATCTGCAGTGTACATGTACAGAAAATATTCAGAATAAGGGATCACAGGAAAATGCTGAGAAGGAATTCATCATCCAGTTCCTTAGGAGACAATGCTTGAAGAGTATGAATAGGCCTCACCCTGTTTGAGTAGTTTATCATGGTCACCACCCCTAGGTGGTAGGGCGACCTGTTGGATGCCACAGGAACATAATGAAGAGATGTCATGGTGAGCATCATTGAAATGCACAGCTATGGGATAATCTTGATTGCGTCTGCGTATTGTGCTTTTGTGATGATCCGTTTTATGCTTTTCCCAACATGCGCAAGCGCACAGGGCCAACGTGATACGTAGATCACGTGTGTGGATGCACAAGTAATGTCACCTTTGATGGGAAATGTTTTACCTGTATTGGGGTTGGGAATAATGATTAGTTTTCATGGTGTTATTGTAGTTGTCCTTTGGAAAAAGGTGCAAGCCTGTCTGTGTTACTTGACAGGATTTATTTTTGTGGTCAAAAATGGCGCCGTCCACTTCCATTTTTTCCCCCTTTTATTTACAAATTAAAGTAGATCTTCAAAAATGGAAGAAAGTTATGCCAGTGTTTTTTAAAAAAACATCTTATTTCGGTGTTGACTGATACATGTAACAGAGAATTTCTTTTGTTTTTTAGCACTCTTTATAAGTAAATTAAAGCGCCTCTTATTGAGGTCCAACTCATATGCTTGATTAATTCACAATGCTGTGCAAATCTTTTTTTCATAGTCCTAGGGCGAGCAACAAGGTGGTTTTGGCAGTGTCCTTGCTGTAGAGTGTTGTAATGATGGAGCACTTTTTTTCATGACCGTTCATGAGAGCTTTTTAGCTGAAAACTGCTGCCTGTTGCGGCCAAAAACAACGCTATGACAGTGATGAGTCAACCAAAACAGTGAAGTCATGGGCCAGACAGCTGAACACACAGCTAAAGCTCCAAAGCTTCGTAAAGCCGAGGGGATCGGCAGATTCAGCTGATAATTTTCTGTAGGTTCATCACCACGAGCCACCCCTTTCACATTGTTGTCACATTGCCATTGATACATTATTATTGTGGAAATATTATAGAAACTTTAAAGTCAGAATTTTTTTGTGGATTTGTGGCAGGAGCTTAGTCTTATTTGAAGAATTTTGAGCAACAACAAAAAAAACAAGATGGTTTTGCATTTATTTACTGGATTACATTTAGTCATACAATGATTGTAATGTTTGTGGATCAGGGTGAGTGTCTGACACATTGCAAGAATAGATATCATTTACAATAAACTACCCACACAACTTACTAAAGTAACACCACATCATAGCAATTCTCTCTCTATCATCACAGAGTTTGGTAGATTGTATACGACTGACACCTGACACTGAAACCCTGAACATCCACGAGGCAAACACAAATATCTGAGCGACATTTCATCAGTACAGTCCATACAGTGAAAGCAATATTCCTGAAGAGGGCAGCATTGACTCACAGTTCCCATCATGCAACGTCTCACTGAGGCCTCAATTGAGCATCAAGCCGGCTGCGGTCAGGTTCAGCAGTGGATATTTTATTCTGGGCTCTTGGGGGGTAAAGGCTGGGAAATGTTACCTTCAGAAGCTATTTCCGTGTGTGTTTGCACTGCTTTGGATTGGGGGAAAAGTGAAAGGTTAAGGTGGTTTATTTGTGCACCAAGAAATAACACCATATTCAAAATGTTGGGGTTATTCAGGTGAATGGCAACATCACTTTCCTAAAATCCTACCATCCCTTTTATTTTAATTTTTCTGAAATAAAGAAAGAACAAGGATTTCCGGTTAAGGGTGGGAGATAAAGGCTAGAGAATAGCTGGGAATGAATGGATGGGAAGAAAACGTCATAGCCCCCCCCCCCCCCCAGAAACGCACTGAAAGAAGAAATTACCCCATGGAAGTTAATGAAGTCTCACAAGTTGATGAGGGGAAAATTGCGACGAAGAGGGGTCAGCGCTTTCTCTTTAGCCTTTCCCTCTACCGCGGAAAATGGCTGCGGTCAAGATCCATACTTTTAGAGGACGCTGAGCACTCCAACGCAGAGATGGAGTGAGAGAGATGGTGGGGGGGGGGGGCACCAAGATTAATGGTATTAAGTGGTAGCACTTGGCAATGCGGTAACATATCGTCTATGTTCTCTATTCCACACTGATAGTTTCATAGACCTTGGCTTTACACATTGACTTTTAGCTGTGATTTACAGGATTCAAATAATCCGGGCGGCTTTTCATCATCGCTAGACCTGCGAGCATCTTCAGTACGGAGTCACACCAGTGCCAGTTTTATCAGAAAATACAATCAAAACCTTTAAAGCATGCCGATGTTTCCCTTCTGCACTTTGGATTGCTGGTTATCATGCAAAGCTGAAGAACAAACTTTCTCTCAGAAATCTGTTTATTCTCGGCAACAATTTTCCCTTGGCTTAATGTCACTCCCAATCGGAGAGAAATGTTTGTATTTATGTACATGTTGACATTTTGGATGCTACCCTGTGAACCCCCTTTCTAGATCATTGGATGGGGAAGTGCAGTATTATATCTGACAGACACACACACACACACACACACACACACACACACACACAGTAAGAGGTAGGATTTAATGGCAAATCTCTGTGCCTCTTTCTCTGGCGATTTGAAGTGATTTTGTATAAATGTTTGACATTTTGATTTTAAGTCTGACATACTGTGATTTCATGGCCAGTGATCACAATAATTCCCCCCCCCCCCGGAATTTCCCCCTACACACTGGTCTGCAATCACGCAATAAAGTATGATACCTGCAATAATGGGGGCTAATTTATGTTTCCATATATACATTTTTTTATGCTAGGACTTGTATTAATTTGGTAGATAGATTCATACATAGATAGATATAGTGAAAATCATTCGCTTTTTTCCAATACTGCATCTCTTCTCGTAGTCTTTATAGTTCTCCCAGTCTTATCTCTTCTAACACACACACATACCCAGGTGTGTCACACTGTATTTTCCAGGCGACACACACAGCGTCGAAACCCTGCCTTTCTCCCTCGCTCCACAGGCCCGGCCTTGTGATCAAGTTGAGCGGGGCGCCGACGAGAAGTCACTCGAGTCACCCTCTCTTCCCTCTAATGAGCAAAGTGTCTCGTGGAAGCCGAGTCCGAGACAGCATGGGAGCTCCCCCGCACACACAAAGGGGAATAAATGCGTCACGAGTGCACACAAACACACACCTTCAATGGGATCAGATCCGGAGGATCAGGACCAAAGTCCCGTCCGCCTTTGAGTAACTTTAAAAAGTCTCCTGTTGTTTTGGGCTGAAGAACGAAGAGAAAATTAATGTGTGTGTCTCTGTGTGTGAGTGTGTGTTTGAGAAGGGAAATCGGCTTGTTGGACCAGACGGGGAGCCGTCATCAAAATCTCCCCTGGTCTATCTCAGCCCCTCAGCCCTCTACTTAAGACCAAAAGAGGCAACAGAAAAAAAAAAAAGCGATGGAATGTTAGATAAAGGGGGGAAAAAGATCGAGAGACATAGAGGGAGAGGAAGATGGAGAGTGAGAGGAACAGCAGTGTAGAAACCCCTCAGCGTGTGTGCAGCCTCTCTCCCATCGTGTGGTGCAGCAGGCTGCCTCTCTCAGCCTATTCAAAGCGAGCCTGCGTTAGTGGAGGAGTGTGTGTGTGTGTGTGTGTGTGTGCGCGTGTTTCTTCACAGATGTCCTTGAACAGAACCCCCTCGGCTCTGCGGATCCCTGCTGCCACTGGAGAACATTTGACAAGCAGCAGGCTCTTGTTAGAGCGCTGTCAAATTAAAGGTGTGTGTGTGTAGGTCTGAGAAAGTGTGTGTGTGTGTGTTTCAGAGGCTCTATTCAGAGCCCTGTCAAATTAAAACTACCAAACAAACTGTGCGTGTCACACAGACAGGCCAAGTCGCGTGTATGATGGCAGTGGTAGGCCATGGGCTGCTTTGTCTGTGTTTGTTTGTGGGTGAATATCTGTGTGTGTATGTGTCCTTGTGTATTATGTGTGTGTGCGAGAGAGAAAGAGAGACTTGGATTTTGTGGCATGCATCTTTTTTTCCCTTTTTTTTTCTACATGCATCTTTCACTTGTTTGCAATAAACAAATACACACACACATTGGTGTGAAGGAAGAATCTAATGAGGTGTGTGTAAAAGTGAAACGTATAGTAAGTGTCACCCCCCGACACACACACACACACACACACACACATTCAACCTCAGCATACTGAAGACTTATATCTCCATTCAGAAGATTTTACAAGATTATACAGGTTTAAAATCCAGCAGTATGGGAATACAAGAAATACATGCAATTATTACTTTGCACAATTTAAAACAAATATGGTTGCAATTGGAAATAAATCTGTTTTACATCTGTTTACTGATGTTGTGCAGGAAGGAAAACCGTATACCCAAAAATATATCAAAGCAACAAAATTACAAATCATTTTCTGATAAAACAAAGAGGTGGTTGAAATAATGTAATGAACATCAGATGATAAATGATCATTAAAACAAAAAGGAAAGCTGTAGGTCACCTGCAGGTAGTGTGGACAGACACAGATTTAAGAGTCAGGACTCTGGGTCATTTATAGGATATCCCACTGTGTGTGTGTGTGTGTGTGTGTGTGTGTATTGTGTATTGAGGGTTCACATACTGTTTATACATTTACAAGTACTATAAAAAGAATACTAAAGAATGAAGATGCAGGTCATCTGTTATTTAAGAAATTGGGTTTAGCATTGAAATTGGAAATAGATTAGGGTTTAGGCTGGCAGGGTAGAGCACTGGTACCCAGCCTTGGGCTGGACCCGAGAACCAGAGCAGTGGGCTGCAAAATAAATCTGAGGGGCTGCAAGGTGATTAAGAGATGATTACGCTTATATTTTAGACTCGGGTTAAATATTTGCTTTTTTCTTGTGATTTAGTGGTTAATCTGACCTCTTCAGGCCTCTAAAAAAATGTTTTAATACAAACTAAATATTCTCTGTTAATTAGTCAGCTTTAGAAAGACTGTGCGCAGATCTTTCTACCTTTGGACAGAGCCAGGCTATCTGTTTCCCAGTGTTGTAGAAGCCAAGTGCCTGCTAGCTCTTGCTTGGTATTTAGCGTCCAGATATGAGAGTGGTTTCGATCCTCTCATCCAGCTTGTGACAAGAAAGTAAATAAGCGTATTTCCCAAAATGTCAAACTATTCCTTTAAGGGCTCACAAGCCAACGAGGCTGGAAACCATATTAGGGCGAGATCTAGAAATAAGATTAGGTTTACGCATGGACTAAGGGTTAATGTTAGCCATGTGATGAAGAGTTGAATTTAAGAACAGAAAGATACTAATTTGGAATAGTATTCCCAGTGTGTGTGCCTACCTGAGTGTGTCTGTGTGCATGTTGTAGTGTCCGTACACTACAGAGGCTGTGTCAGTGTTTTAACTTTGCCTCCATTAGCAGAATGTTATGATTTATGCAGTTGCTGGCAGACTAATATCTTTATAAGTTTTTTTTTCCCTTTATCTTGTAGCCGGGAAACCGATTCATCTTAAAGAGTGATGAGGGGAGGTTGCTCTCTATGCAAAACGCATTAAAACTAAATGAGGAGTCTATTACTCAAATCTGGCTGATAATCCGTTAGCTAAAGACCCCTGGCCGCTAACTAAGCAGATTAAGATATGTCATTGCCACCGGGACCAGGATGACAATAGTACACTACTTATGATCTCAGACACACACACACACACACACACACACACAGTTCAACACTTTGCTGAGAATATTGTGTACAACCAATGCTTGGCATTCTGCTTTCACACACACACAGGGTCTCATATATGCACATAATGTTGGTCAGTTAATCCCATACTTTCTCACACACACACAGACATGTAGAGAGACACACACACACACACACACATACACCGTCCACACCCCCACCACTTATCTACATACACTGTCTCCTTGCCAACTCACTTCATAGAATTAATTCTCTCCTCTCCGCCCACTCTGTTGTGCTGTTTGTGTGTGTTTGTGCGTGTGTGTGTGTGTGTGTGTGTGTGCGTGTGTGTGTGTATGAAAGGAATGCACTGGGGACTCATGAAGAGGCTGTGTTTGTATGAACATGGACAATTCATCATGGCTTGATTAACATACAAGATTTTATCTCCTTTTCTCCATCTCTCTCTCTCTCCCTGTGCTTTGGTCCTGTGGTGATAATTACAAATAATTTATTCCTACTGGTTAATTAACTGATATCCTTGCAGTCCTAAAAATACAGCAAACATTTTGCGTGGCTCAGAGTAAAGACAGGTCAGTAAAGACAAAACAATTCATCATGGCACATGTGAAGTGATCATGACAATGACATTTTTTAACATACTGAAATTCTGATCTAAACACAAATATTAGCAGTCAAACAAGGCCTTAATTGTCGTTTAAAGTTGTAATCCTTGAGATTTCAGTTGATCTGGCCACACCCGTGGTAACTATAGCAAGGGTGGTTTAATACTACAGCAAACACTCAACAGAAATACAACAGAGGAGCAACTGCCCACTGCTAATCCAAATCTTCTGTTTTCCTTAGCAGCAACTTAATACAGATCTGATACAACTGTAAGAGAGTAAACAGTGGCTGATATCAATGAGATAAAATTGTGCTGGATTACATGCATGCATTGTTTCCTGTGAATCCCATGTGCTTATGCAGGAGATCTAAATATATGGGGAAATGGCGTACTCCGCCACCACCAATAAAAACTGCTATAGAGGTAATTACTGAAAGTAAACACACTGAATGGCTATTGCAGAAAAAAATGCGGAGAAAAAAAGGGGTTTGATTTCATGAAAACCTTGACGATTTCAACTTTAATGATCGGTATGGAAAAGAAATTAAGAAAACCTGGATATCAAAACAACATCAGTTGCACAAGCTGCCATATTGAAGCAGGAAAACCGTGGTATTATATTTACTAGGTGTGTCCTTGTGGCCTAGAGATTTGAGATGATCTCATGTAATTGCAACCCCATTGGCGTATACTGAACCATTTGCAGTCCTTTAGATTGTGACCCAGCCAATCATTATGCCCTTTTCTTTTTGAACCATCTACTATGTAGGCCTATGCATGCACAAGCAGCTACCAGTATTGGCATCCCAAATAAGTAATTCAGGGCAGAATGTGCCCAGTGTTGTACCCATTGTGACTCAGTTAAGAGGTGTGAAGCCCAGCTGCAGACTGTAAATGGCCCAGGGCAGACATCAGTGTCCACATCACTCCAGACCTTGGAGCTGGTTGACCTGTGCTGGGCCTGTCTTGTTTCCAACGACCGTTTGTTACTAATTAATGGACTGGAGCCCATTCTCCAGCACTGAGTGCAACACAAACCACATGCATTAAACATGACCATGCCTCCCTCTGCCGCCAGAGCTGGGAAGACAGAAAGATGGAGAGAGACAGAGAGAACAACATGCACCTGTAACACTTCAGATGACTTCAAAATATACAAATAAGTACAAAGTCAGAAACATGCTCTTGCTGTTCAACACTAGAGTTATTTTAGGCACCCGCGGCTCCAGAAGTATAAATTCTTTTCGTTTTCAGCATGGACAGTGTTAGGTGACTGGTAGACAGAGACATAGTAAGTACATAGTAATAAGACATAGAATATGAAACTCTGCTGTTTAATTTAGCAGTACAAAAGATGAACAACTGCATTAGAAAATTCCTGGTTCTTTGATAGAAAGGTATAAGACATACATAGTACATAAAACCATAAAAAGAGCCACGCCTGCTCCTAAGGTTTATTTGGGTAAGAAACATCCCATCACAGAGCTGAAGCTTCTGTTACGTGCACTGCTGATGTCCAGCAGAAGCAAAATATTTAGCTTTGCAGATAACCAGATAATACAGTTTAAATCAGCTCTTCCAGCTTCAAAACTCTATACATGGACACATTGCATTTGGGTTTTCAGAAGACAGAAAGTGACCTTGTTTTCTCAACTATGGAAGTAAAGTTGTGTGATCATTTGGGAACATTATCCAGTGATCTAAAGTTTACTAACAGAATTCAATTGTCAGGGAACTTGTAATCTGCAAATTAATATCAGGAAGATATTTAGGCCCCAGTCTCAACATAAATCCAACCTCTTTTCAGGTTATTGGTTATTTGACGTATGAAAATGTCCTCTCACCTTTACATAACAACCATAGTATTTAGATTAGCTGGCATGAAAACATTTAGGTGGTCTGAGAAAAGCCTTTCAAAAGATTGGACTTGCCCTTTAAGACTTGAAAGAGTCCTTGGTGGCCGTCATCACACACACGCAGACACACACAAACTAAAACACACACACTGTAACACACGTTAATGCATAAATTGCCATTATCTGAGCTGCCGCCGGTGGCAGAAGCGCCCCCACCAAGATCACCTCAGCTGACAAAAGTTAATTTGCACTAATGATGTTTTACTCCTCTCATTACCTTAAATCATCTCCTTCCCTTCCCCTCCCTCCCTCCCGTCACTGCAGAGAGGGAGAGAGAGGTGCGAACAGAAAGGCGCATAGGGAGACGGGTAGAAGGAGAACCACAGAGCCAGAGTGGAATAAGTGAGACACAGTGAGCTACACAGTGGCCGAGGAAGCAGTTAGCAGTTTGTAATTGTTATTGTTCTGGATGAAGTTGATGTTCATCCTAAACAGCTCTCTCTCCACTCGCTGTTAAATATTTTACACCGTTGTATAATTATCAAAGCTACTCAAGTTAATTTTTGATGGAAGGCATGTGCACTCTCAAGTGTTTTTACTGTACAGCCCGCCGCAGTGTTGTATTTATGTTGTAGGCTTAAGTGGTGGACTTTGTAATGATAACAGAGTCTACACTTAACAAGTGTAGAGTGTTTAATGTGTAAATTAGTTTTTTTTATAATGCAAGTTTGAGTATTATAGTTTTATGAGTGGAATAAAGTAATGAGCGTTTTGTTGTGTTTTGCCAAACTTCTTCGGCCTCACAGCTCCCGCTGCTGCTCTAGCCTGTTGTTGAAGTCCATTTGGCCCTGGTGTTGTGCACGCTGGCTCACTGTCACACTGTCCTGACCTACTGGGACACTTGATTAGAACGTAATGTTATTAGTAACACCTGTGCATACTATGACAATTTAAATAGTTGGTTTTCAAATATGTAAATTACAGACTTTTTAGGTAAAGGGATGATGGTGGCTGTCTTGAAGCAGGTGGGAACGCCCGCCTGTGACAGTGATATGTGAAAAATGCCAGTAATAAAGTCACATAGCTGGTTGGCACAGGGAAAGCAGGGAAATGTGGTCTGATTGCCCAAATGTGGTCTGATTGTTGATTAAAATCACCAGCTACAGTAATAAAAATACCATCCGCTTCTTTGGTCATGTGACTGCTGATGACCTCATACAGTTCCTGTAGTGCATTTTTTGAATTTGCATCAAGAGGAACATAAACAGAACAACAGAAAACTGGTGAGTTCGTCAGTTTTAGGCATCACATGCTCTCCTTTTTGACATAAACGTTACAAAAACTGCCTTGAAGTTCACAAAGTCTCCTCCAATTTACTATAAATGTTTCCACCCGTTGATAACACCACACATTAATATCTTGGCTCTGTTCACAGGCTCAGATAGAAAGTTAGTCGATATTGATTGATTGAAGAGTCGTGGATCATAGGAATCAGACATGTAAACTCTGTGCATTTCACCTTTACCGTAAAGCATCACTCCCCAGAGTTTGCAGACAATGTTCTCCAGACAAAGTTATGTGCCACCGACCCTTCCCTCACATCAACTCTGAAACCTTGCAGTCATTAGCAGCCGATTGATGAGGGAAATGGTATTAGTCTGAAAACATTTGCAGCTCATCCAGAGAAGGGGCCATTTTTACAATTGGTTTAGGGGGTTATGAATGTGCGCATGTTCAGTTTGAAATAGGCAATGTTCATTTTTTATCTGTAATTGTTTCTGGAGGAGGCTTTTAGTGAGAGATGAGTTAAGATTCTATTAGAATCCAAAGCTTGCCTTCTTTCTTTCTTTCTTTCCTTCATTCTTTCTTTCTTTTAGAGATACAGAAGTCTTTTTAGTCATGCTGACATTATGAAAAGTTTGGAGGTGACTTTAAAATGACATATAAGATAAAAATGTGTAAGGTATTGCCACAGCGGATAAAAGAGCAAATCTTTGCTTAAATAGGAAAGAATGTTGCTTTTACAGCCACAATTAAATGACAGATTGAACACCGGGGTAACGATTTTCAGGATAACTGTCGTCTTTGCTTACGTTCGCCGCCATCTGCTCTCTTTGATGATACTCACTGTGCGTAAAGGGCCTTGAAGAAGTTTCCTCTTTGTTGTCTGCACGTATCAGTTTCATCTCGATCATCATTCTGTTAGTAGCCGGGAGCGCAACTGATGTCAACCTGAATACAGCAGGCTTTCTGTCCGTTAGTGACACAAACATGTGTTCAGTACCACAAACACACACGCCCAGTGTGATGTAGGGGGCGTGTCATGTGAGTGATGATCAGTAGGTATGAAGGGGTGAGGGATCAGGAACCGGCTTGCATGATGGATCAAAGGGTTACATGACAACCAGGCGAGGACTTCCTGGTTGACAGAAACATTCCTCAAATGGACAGCACAACGTCTCAAAGATGATGTGTGTGTGTGTGTGTGTGAATATGCGTGTGTGTGAAAGAGGAAAAGATCCACCCCCAAAATAGACATGGTCCAGTATCCAGGATGATGTGTTTTCTTCATCTCAGGTCACTCTGTCTGACTGTGTCTTTATCTTCATCACTTGTCTCTGATCTCTCCCTGTGTCTCTTTCTTACATACAAACTACTATGTCAAAGTACAAACATACAGTACGTGCATATATCAGAGTAAAAAGTGGGACTGTCTCCACTGCATGAATTATATTTAAGTTTTTATATAACCAGAATATTATACCATAAGTCAAATACAGTTTGTTGTCATCCGTGTGTTGAAAAAAGAAATGTAATGTGCTGCAAGATGATGTCTTATGATCCAAAAAGTCCAGTTTGTAAGAGATCCATTCATTTGAAAGCTTAGCAGGAGCCACAACACTGCACAGGGTTTTTATAAAAATAAAAGGACTTTCTGCCTTGGAAATGCGTGGAAGTGGCAATTAATTTATCTTTCATCGCGACAACCACATGATAAACATGAGAAATACACTGTTGACATTGTGAAGTAAACTGTCTGGATTGTATGCTTGCATGTATTTGATAGGCCAACGCAGCGCCTTGCTACATAACATCACGTTGCGTCCTGGCTAAAGCAAAAGTTTTTTTTTTTGTTGCCAGAGCCCATTCAAATGAATAAGGTTAGGGGCTAATGTCAGTCTGAACGTGGACATAGTGAGATTTATATCTGCAGATTTGATGGATTGTTATTAGAATATTACTTTGTCATTGTATAACAATCAATTCCAATAACCGCTTCATGAAGTATTACGTCTTCTTGATTAATTCGAGAGCTAAAAAAAAAAAAGAGGCAAGGATTGACACCAGCTAAAGGGATTTTTCACAACTTGGCAACACAAAACTTGTTCTTACAAATGGCTTATTACCAATCCATAAAGCCTTCACAAACGATTAATTAACCATTAACAAAGCCATTAGTTACAATTTCCATTCTGTAAAGAGTGCCCGGTTAAGGTGTGTTTACCAGAAAGCGTATTTTAGATGCGTTGCGATTGCACATAAACTGAAAAGATATGAAAAATGCACTTTTTTCGCAAATATTTCCACTTCAGCATAAAATTGGTGCTAGACTCTGGGCATTGTGAATCTATTTCATAAATGTACATAGACAAAAGAAAAAAGAAGATACATATCAGGGAAATTATGTATCCGTTTTTTTGCTGAAACATTCAGATTTTTTCGGTTCTCGTGCAATAAATGCCTTCCCTGTCAGGTATTGCTTCCATAAAATCTTTGTGATTGATCTTGTATATATTCTACACAGTGACAAGTGAGAGAATGACGGGACACGCAACACAAAGCAAGAGGTGAAAGAAAGCTCACCAGGTTGTGAGGGCACTGTAATTGTCTAATATCATGCAACACAGTTTTCCATTTTCCTCAGAAGCACAAAGAAAGTCTTCACTCCGGAAAAGGGCCGCCTTGTAGCCCATCTCCATGTATCACCATGTCCGGAACCCCGCGGCCTTTGGGAGGGTATAGAATCACACGGACCAAACATAATAAAGGTAATTTACTGCCAAGGCAAATTCCATAGCTCTGGGCCTCCACCCCATGTTAAACAGCCTGCTGACCTTTAGCGTCTGATTTCATAAAGAGGGACACAATCCGATTAGGCCCGGACAGGAAAGGTCAAACGCACTGGCAGTTGTGGCGGGAACGTCGCCGCTAGCTGGTTGGAGACGTACAGGATGACCGCGGCTGTGGGGACTGCAGCCCTGTGCATGCCCGAGTGTGTGAGAGAGTGCGAGTGTGCATGTGAGAAAAGGATGCTCTGTGTGTGTGTGTGTGTGTGTGTGTGTGTGTGTGTGGGAGGTGGGTGGGTGGCAGAGGTGGGGGCAGCGACGGCAGTTAGCCTCTGTGGCCTTTGGAGCCGTTAGCAGAAAGGGCAGCATATCTGACATGGGTGGTGTGCTCCCTTTTTATGTCCCTCTGACCACACACACACACACACACACACACACACCAGCTTTACCTGATAGCATCTTCAATCCCTTGAGCCTCTGAAGTGCATCACTGTTTTGGGGTATGTGCCGGTAGATTTTTTGTCCTTTTTGTCCCGTTTCCTTTTGGATAGTGAGTTGATGTGAATGTCACGTCACATTGTGAGGGCGCAGTCCTCACTGATTGCTTGAATCTCTGTCTGAAAATCTTTCATTGCCTGTCCCTGAAGCTGATCAGGCCTTTGACCCTTTTAACCTGAAATGTCCTGAAATGTTTGTCTTCATTTTGAATTGAAAATGAAATTAAGCTTCAAAATGTCTGACATTATAGGATAATACCCATTTATTGCAACTTACACTCTCATATTTGTAGTTTTGGCCTCTTTGATGTCTAGGTTGAGTAATGGGAAGTAATGTAATTAGATTTTTTTTTGCTGAGTAATTAGTAAGGTAATGTAATTGATTTTACTAATTACTTATAATTACAGATAGGAATGATGGACAGAACTACCAAAACCAGGCTTAAATAAGTTATAATACAAGAGAAAATAAAAAGAAGAATGAACCAAATATCAATTTCATACTTGTTTATGCACATGCACTGTTATCATGGATAAGACTGTGCATATATTCCTGTATATCTTCTCTCTCTCTCTGTGTGTGTGTGTGTGTGTGTGTGTCAGCTCAGGTAGTTTGTCTCCCCTGTGGAATGGCCGTGGTAGCAGAGCTGTCGTCTGTTTTACGAGGTGCCCATTAAGGAGCTCACATGGGTAATGCTGATTGCATGGTGCGCTGCCAGGCTATGCGGTAGTGTGTGCGTGTGTGTGTGTGTGTGCTGCGTGCTGCGTGCATGTGGGTGCATGCAGTAGGCTGAGGTTAAATGTGCATACACACACTATACAGAATCTGTATGTGTGTATAAATGTAAGTGTGTGTTTGCATATTTGTGTGTAAATTTATTGCAGGATATGTGAACAGATTTGCCAGTGTGCGTGTGCTGTATGTGTAAAGTTTTGGATAAATGTAGGCTACCTAGCTGGTGTGTCTTGCAAGTGTGTGTGTGTGTGTGTGTGTGTCATGGTTAATGTTGATTGTGTCGGGGCACAGCGAGGTGCTGACAGTGCCGCGTCTGCTGAATGACGGAGATGATGTTAACAAGCACAGGGAGGCGGTCACCACCCCCCTGTTTACAATGTGGGGGTGCTAAAGCTGTCGAGACCATAACTACCGCATGCTGCTGTGTGTGTGTGTGTGTGTGTGTGTGTGTGTGTGAGTGTGTGCACTAATACCTCCTTGTCCTCCACCTCTTTGTTGTCACACTCCTCATCTCCAGATCGCTACAGAAGCGGCTTGCCTGGCACTCCAGCAGAGAGAGACGGAGAAAGAGACCTTTTCAGTAAAGAAGCCTATAAGCCTACATGCTAGAGGAGCAGGCGAATAACAAGACACAGATGTACACACAGTAGCAATGATAATTAGAGCTAAGAACGTTTGTGTATGTTAGCCTGTGAGTCTGGGAAGCCACAGAGTGTCTCAGCTACAGGGCTGCAAATAATGGTTCAAATACAGCTTCTTTTTTAATGAATCAATAATAAATCTTTCAAAAGTTCAAACAATAGTGAGAAACACAAATACAGTCTCCCAGAACCCAAGTTGATGTCTTCAAATTGGTTGGTTTGTCTG
Organism: Lateolabrax maculatus; assembly: GCA_031216445.1. Classification (NCBI taxonomy): domain Eukaryota; kingdom Metazoa; phylum Chordata; class Actinopteri; order Acropomatiformes; family Lateolabracidae; genus Lateolabrax; species Lateolabrax maculatus. The sequence goes on along the minus strand of CM062203.1, from coordinate 20,905,006 downwards.
ATCAATAGATTAATTTTACTTAATTTCAGCAGGATAATGTAGAAAATTTTAGTTTGATAAAAGATCAAAAATGTGGTCAACTGGTTCATGGATTAATTAATGAATCTTTTCAACACTACAAGGCAGCAAATTAAAGAGCACCCCGCTGGAGGGTGAATAAGAGAAATAAGAAAAAGAGAATGAGGCCTGTTCTCTCTGTGTTCGATCCCTCTGCAAAGTGAAACAGCGGTGACAAATCTACAGGGAAATAATTTTTCTGACACTTTGCACACAGTTAAAATATCCGACAGCTCTGAATTATTGGAGCACTGATCCAAAATGTATGCAGCTGTATATATCATTATCCTATCAAAAAACACATTTCTCATAGCCCGTCATGGCATAAAATATATGTCATGTTTACGTCGGTGGGTAAAAAACGGATAGATAGGAACAAATCTTATGCCATCTGTCTAGCCACAAAACATTGTTTTAATATGGAGGGCTTAGAGATTTTTGCTACAGAGATTTCATGGTTTTGGTGGCATTTCAATATCCTTTAACATGCAATAGTATTACTAGATTAAAGAGAAGAAATATCTGATGTGAGTCTTTGGACATACAGTATCTGTTTGCATTCTGCATGTTGTCAATACAGAAAGGAGCACTTTTTTTCACGAAAGTCTGGCTTATACAACTCCCCCTCTTCCATTTATCAAAACATTAGCATAATGGCCTGCATCTTGACTCACTTGCTATTCTGGCTCATGTTTCAGCTTTTTGGAATTCAATAGTTGTTACTTGGAGTGAAACAGCAAGATACAAGGCCCCTTAATGGGTCCAAGTTAAAAGCTTGGCTCTTGTAGAGCACCAGAAGTTAAAAGCTTACACAGAGTTATCATAATAGGCCACCCTCAACGTCAGCCAAGTCGTCTTTTTGAAGCGGGCCTAATTTCCCATGATGATGATGATGATCGGCCGGACAACATGCTCAGAAACAATTAGCGCTGGTCGCTGAAGTGGACACTTTCCCCCAGTCAGGCATCGAGGGCCAGGGCATAAATAAGTCCCCTTGTCAGCCATTGCCAAGAGACAGCTAATGACTCTCATTAATATGCAAAATAGCAGCCATTTTTCTCTCCTTCTGTGTGTGTGTGCGTGGTTCCGCATTTTGCGCACTTGGTCCATCCAGTGCAAAGTGACCAGCTCAAGAAAATTTCTAATTGCAAGTCAATTATGTCATAGAGCCCGCTTAGATGTTCATTTGTATGCAAATTCAGAGGCTGCTGGGAGAGGAGGGAGGGGAGCTGGCATCAGACAACATGGAGGGCACAAATACTCACTGAACGGTGACCCACACACAGAGCAGCAACAGCCCGTGTGACATGATTCATCATTATTTTGGGTGTGCGAGTGCTGAACACTTGGAGGGGTTTGGGTCATGTAGTTAGAGTTTGAGCTGCTGTTGAATGTTGAAATGAAAAAGTCACATATGGATGCAGAAATAACCTGTTGCAGAGGGTGTTCAATTCTACATACTTAAAGGAATAACTTAACATAAAATAAACTAAAAGCAGATCAGTATATCCCTTTCTATATATATATATATATATATATATATATATATATATATATATATATATATATATATATATATATATAATGTCTGTATGTTATGTTAAACATAAAGCTGCAGCCAGCAGGCAGATAGCTCAGCTCTGCATAAAGAGGTGAAGCAGATGGAAACAGCTAGCCTGGCTCCGTCTATATGTGTGGACACGTCCACATATGCAGACTACCAGTGCAGTATTAACAGAACCGCACAGTTTTTGGATCATATCGAGGCCTTTATGACACAAGAGGAGACAAGAATGTGCAGCATCAGTGAAGTGAAGAACCATCTCTTTATGCGCAGTTCAGAGGTCTTGGTGCCATTACTGGGTGCCATCAGACCTCATTCTGCATTGTTCCCATCTGCTTGAATTGAAGGCGAGCTCAAATAAACAGCTCTAAGCATGCTTTTCATAAAAACTGCTTTTGAACTCTTTGGCTACATGGTGAGCTTATGTGTGCTCACGCCTAACTTTAGATGCCAAAGAACAAAATGTTTAATTATTTTTATTTGTTTTTCCTTGGTCTAACTCATGTACTCATCCGTCACTTCTGTGACTGCAAAGGTTGCAGGTTGTTGTGAGGCTGTGGCTTCTTTTGTTGTTTTTGTAAAACTTTCTCTAATTGATTATAGTTTGAGTTTTTCTAATGCCAAATAACATCTCCCACCTTTACATGTATATTGAGTGTTACTGCTATTGTACTATTAATACTTGATGTGTGTCAAATGACTTTTTCAACTTCAGTAAAAACTCAAAGTTTTAGCAGAAGTTGTAATCCTCATTTGACCCATATAACTGAACTATCTCTGACGAAAAATGGAAGAACAGCTGACTTTATCAATAGCAATTTTCACTCGTCAATAGTCATTATAATTGCATTCGACTTTTTTAATGTCAAATATCCTAAAATATTACAGTGACTTGGTGTCTTAGGACAGCCTCTGAAAATTCAAACCATCATGTGACACTTATAATAAAGATGATAATAATTCATGTAAAGTTGAAACCTTATAATGACATGTTCAAATCTGATTAAGAACGCTCATTAAAGGACTATCTGAATTATAGTATCAGAAGTGTATGATGTTGAACAAGTTTTGAACAGATTGCAAATATCGGCCTGTAATTTTGCAAATGGTGATGAATAATAAGTGTTTCTTTGGAAATGAAGCCAAAAAGAGGGGTTAAATTCCCATTACTAAAGTTTCTCCAGCTCAAATTCAGTGCAAGCAGGGGGCTACCGGTGTGGAACGGAGAGCTCATCATTTCATCAAGCCATCATCCTGAAGATATGTACCCGTGGTTTAGCAGAGTAGGCCAGTCCCAGTAAATGATTCCCAGATCCATCATCCTGCTGTGATCTGATCTGATCCCCTCTGCTGTTGATTAGACGCTTATTGGAGCACGCAGCGGAGACATCAATATAAAGGGGGGGCGGGGGTGGGGTGAGGAGGAAGTCGGGGAGCAGAGAGTGAGAGGAAGAAAGAAAGGAAGAAGTAGGGGATGTCATGATGTTAAGGAGAGACAAGGATGACACCCTCTAGTGGACGAGGCAGATATCTATCTATCTTTTTCTACTTGTTTTGTTTGCACCTGTAACTGTATCTCTTTCTATGCTAACATGCCTCCTTATGTATGTATGTATGTATGTGTGTGTGTGTGTGTGTGTGTGTGTGTGTGTGCCCACTGTTTCCACTTCATCAATAGCGATAAAATATCCTGGTGACATTGAGCAGTCATTACAGCAGCCATCAGCAGTTAATGAACGGACGGAGTCCACAGCATTCCCACTAAATTCATTATCACTGTATTGGACTTGACGGTGCAGATTAATAATTGGTTTGTCACACAGATATTTTAGATGATTAATATGGGTATTGATTAAGAAGAGGAGGCTGAGGTGAGTGTGCCTGTGTGTGTGTGTGTGTGTGTGTGTGTGTTGATAGGGGTGATATGAGTAAAAGTGCGCACACCAGCAGCGGGCTACAGGAAGTCAATTGGTGGTCGTTGAAGAGACTGATCAGGGCAGTGGTGAGAAGATCACTGCAGTCCAACTTAATCAAAGCTGTGGTTTGTGTCCTGGCGTGGTCTGAATCCACCAACGTGCCGGGCTTTTTTGTGTACAGCTGGCATTTTCTGTTTATGCCTGCATGTTTTTCTTTTTGGATGTACCGAATTTCTCTGACCCTCCACCCTGCACAAAAGAAGTTGCTTTAAAAAAATGGATGGATGGGGGAAACAAATTGCAGATGTTGATATATGATTTTGTCAAAGAATTTGAATACAAAGTCATGTTTAACAACAAATAACTCCTGTGCGTGTGTGTGTGTGTGTGTGTTTTGGGCCCATACAGCCTACTCTCAGAGGAGACATCTTGTTTTCTATCTACTGAGCTCAGATTCATTGCTATCGATCAGCAATGTACTGGATATATAGATCCACCAAGTGTATAGATAAGCCATTTATTAAGGGAGATCTTGGTCCGTGTGTATAGATTCACCATGTGAGCATATAGATTGACCACAGACAGGTTTACTGCACATTATCTGCATCTGTACTGACCTGCCGCTCTACAATATTTTACGAGAAAGTAAAAATTTACATGTTTACCTTTTGTTTTTCTACCATCAGGTGACAGGGAACCGCTTTAGGGCAGGCACTCATCTCATTTTTTTTTATTGTTAATATCTGTTGTAGGGGACAAAAACATGTGTAAAGTTGTGGGTTTCAGCTTTAAGATTTGATTTGATGGAAGGTTTAAAAAGATAAAACACGATTTTCTAGTCCCCAAAATCTGTTTGGTCAATTTGAACAAATATGCCACATTGAAAAGTACAAACGCTACAAAAAAGATCACAAAATAATAAAAGGTATAATGCATTCATACAATTCCAGACGTTTGAATAGATGGGATTTACAAGTGTAAAACCAAAATACCTTTATCACAGAGGATTGCTATCTCAGAATTGGACTTCAGGTGTAGAAATTGTCAGCATTAATGCTTCTTAGTCACAAATAGATTGAAGTTATCTTTCCTTTTTCTGGGCGGGAGGGGGATTAAAATAACATCCAGTATAGAGTTATCATTATATTTACCATGCCCCGCCTATAACACCCTCTAACATTATCCTATCAACAATGCTTCCACCTCTTCTCCTTTTTAATTTACACACACACACACAAAACATGTAACTGTGATACATCCATCCAGACGTCACCGGCCACCCGTCGCCATCATCAGCATCTGTGGAGATGATAAAGTGATGCTGGGCTTCGTTTCAACAGAGAGAGGGAGAGGAGGCCTCCCTCTCAGATTAAAGAAAGCCTCGGTTTCCGCAGGGACAATAGGGAGGAATTACCATATGAATATGACCACGGCACCCCGGCCTCTTAAGACCATCAATCTCCCCACGCCGAGCGCCGCGATGCCAGATAACCCCCTGGATATCCCCTCTTAACCTCAATTTCTCAGGATGTATTAAGAGATGGTCGCCACAGAGAGGAGGGGAGAGGAGAGGGAGTCAGGATTGGGGTTGGACCGGCAAGCGCTGCCATTTTTCTCTGCACACCCTCCACCCCAACCTGAAACAAGTTATAACGCAATTAATCTTGTCCTGGAGGGAAAAAATATGGCAGCTAAGTGAATTTTACATGAAGATCCTCCCTCTACTTACCCTCTTTTCTCCTGTATCACAGCATCTATCAGTTGGGAGAGTTGAGTGATGAAGGGGGTGGGAGTGTAAACTGTATTAGTATGTGAAACTAGTGGAATGGAGGAGACAATGGTTTGAGGTCAGTATTACTTCTGCTGTATTCTGAAAAGGGCAACCTGCTTGAAAGCTTGAAAAAATACAAATAATTCTGACTTTAAGGCTGCATTATTTTATAAAATGCTTTATAAATGCATTAGCATTTATTTGGGGTCAGTCCAATATTCTCTCTTCTTGTAGCTCTGTTTTGGTCTCCACCAACTCCTGAGGGAAGTATCTTGCTCTTTAACAGCTAGCTTAAGCTTCTCTATGTTCCCCATCAACCTCTAACTTTGTCTGTCTCTCGTTTGGTACGGGCCTGGCAGTGTACAGTGGATTTATCAGGGCTTTTCACTGTTTTTGTTTCTGCTGCTGAACACAAAGGTGATGAGAGTGGCCAGACTGAACCAAACAAAAGTGGTGGGAGACGTAAACCAAAACATTGAGCTGAAAGATGCTAAAACGCTCCATAGAGCTGAGGGGAACTTCAGAGTTGGTGATATTTCTCTCTGTAAGCTTGTTACTATTTGCGACCCCTGTCACATTACACTTTCATCCAATTTTCATCCATTGTAAAAAAAATAAAAAATTGGTGCTTTAAATAGGCCATGTAACTTTATAAGCTGGGAAAAAAAATAGCTGCCTTGATCAAAAGCCAGAACTGAGGCCAAAACAACAGGGATTCAGGGTCAGGGATTGTGGGTCATAAACTACCAAATCACTATGAAAGACTGCATTGTTCGTGGTTTGAATGTTTTATCTCTGTTCCTGACAAAGACATTACCCAACAAAAATCTTGGCATTTTTATGGGCTGCACCAGCATCAAAAACGCCAGTAAATATTATGCATGTAATAATATGCATAGGTGCTACCTGTGTCATAACTGTGAAATCAGGACCTGAATATGTTTCTGGTAACTGTTTAAGATGTTTTTATTTTTTATTATTTTTTTTTTTTTTACGTGTACTGTATGTGGTTTGTTATTATACATACAATACAATTATGTGTTGTGTGTTATATATTTGGTTTGCCTTTGAATTCACATATCATGTTCTGTAAGATATCTAAAAATCACAAAACTATCAACCTTTGTGGGTACGTGTGTGTGTGTGTGTGTGTGTGTGTTAAATTTCTGGCTGGGTTTTCCAGGATGTGGACTGACCAAACATATCCTGCTGTCCAGGTGACAGCTGTTTGACTTTTATTTGTTCGTACTCCACTGACAGTGATCATCCATTAACAGGTCAGACTGTAACAACACCTCCCTGACATGATGTTGCAGCTCTCTGAACAATGGATGTGTGATATCAGCACCTTTTTTTTTTTTTTTTTACTTTAACGTCTCTAATTTCCTTATTTTGTCAGGTGTGGTGTTCAAAGGGCCCAGTGGATTAAAAATAGCACAGCACATCCTTCCTGCAGTTGAGTTGAGGTGATTTCTAGATGTGTAACGGCACTAAATGCCTATTGTATCGTGTGTGCAAGTACAGTATGTGCTGTGTGTTCTGTGTACCAACTTGAAAAGACTTAACTCTGCTGCTGAAACGCCAATCCATGTCTTCATCACAGCAAGACTCAACAAATGCTATAGTATTTTTTTATGTCCATAATAATCCCCAGTCTCTTTAAAGGTCTGCTGCTGGTCTACTCACTCACTCACTTACTTCCACACACACGACCACATGACTCCTGTCTAAAAACACCTCCGCTGGCTTCCTGGATTTCCTGTCCCACAACAGATTCAATTCATACTCCTTCTCTTCACTCACAAAGCCCTCCATTAACCAGGCCAGCTCATTCCTTGCCGACCTTCTCCTCCTCCACCACACACACCCCCACCCCAACATAAACCTCTTGTCCTGCATCCAGGATCGAGCAGCAGACCTCAGGTGACAGGGCCTTCTCCATAGCCGCCCCTCCCTATGGGGCTCTCTCCCCAGACACATCCGTGGCTGTTCTGACCTCGCTCTGTTTAAGAAGTAACACAAAACTCACCTTTTAATGTTCAATTTTATGTCATGTGCTACTGTGAGCTTGTATTATGTTTTAGTTTTCTGGAATTGTTTTTTACCTATTTAATTTCTCATGGAAAGGGATTTTGATTATCTTGAAAAGTTTTCTATAAATAAAATGTACTACTACTATTGTTACTATAACGTGTGGGATTTGGTTGCTTCATATTTACTGAACAGTGAGTCCTCAAATCAACGCTCCCTTTAAATCAATTTAGTGTCACAACAATTTTTTTTTACAGAAATTCTGCAGTTTCTGGGTGTGGTGATTATTATTTTTGGCATTTTTCCTTTTGACAATAACATGTACATAGATCCAGACAGGAAACATGGAGAGAGAGACCTAGGTATGACATGCAACAAAGCTCTTGGCTGAAATAAAACTGGATATATCAGGTAGTGTTCATCAGGAGGCCCCTGGATATGGTGTAGGTTTGAGACATAATTTCAACCACCAATAAAAAGTACCTTTATGAGGGTCACACACTTCCAACAAATCCCCATCATGTCAAGTCATTTGTCACTATAATTGAATCATTATATTATTTTCTCAAAACAACTAAAAAAATCTGACCGGGTAATGTGAATATTTCCACCTGTTTCCAATAGAAATTATCTCATTGTCTAGAAATAATGGTATCACTTTACTTGAATCCTCCATTTGGCATTTATAAGCAATATAAAAATGTAACAAATGGTAATTCATCCTGTGGGCACCTCCACCTGGAGTCTGGTGTATAAGCACATAATGAATGACAATATAGTAAAACACAATTGTAATAATAAAAATATGTCTTCATAGGATAAGTTAGAATTGTTGACAAATACTGTACATTAATAAACACTTGTCCTATGTCCTTATAAAAGCATGCAACTACATTATAGTGTTTTATAAGCCATTTGTAAATGTTTTATTGTGTGTATCAATGCTAAATGCAGTATTATAGTAAAGTGTTACTGAGATAATTTTCAGATATGATTCTGTTTTCTTGAAAAAGAAGTAACAAGGCAGGTTTCTGCACCAGAATCAATAGTTCTTTTTCCTTGTTTTGAGAAATATAAGACTTAAAGACTCAAACTATAGACACAATTTTTTGCACTTCATTCACGGAATTTAACTTTTGCTTTTATGTGTGTATCTTTACTATATCCAAAGCAAATTGCTGTTTTAATCGTTTTCCTAATTAAGATATTCCATAGTTCAGTAAACATTACATTATTGGTTCATTACTGCAGAATAAGGGGAATGATGTATATGCCTGGTTAGACTTTATACTTTCCCCAGATTGTCTACTACTATTATTTTTCAATGACCATTTTCCGATATCTCCAAATTCCCAAAACAGTGCATCTTAAAATGCCTTTACAGATCATCATATCAAGGTCAAAAGCCTACGATTTTGAATATTGTTAATAACACATTTGTCTGAAGCCAGAAAGGTAATCCTTTAAAGTGATCATTCTCACAAGTTTCCCACTTTAGCAGTTTTAGTTTAATGCACTTAAAAAAAATCTACCTTTCAGTCTTCTTAACATCACCGCACTAGAGGAAGCAACGGAAATACAGCAAAGGGAAAAGGTCAGATAATTATTGAATATGATCGACTTCTCCATTTGTCAAGCAGATGTACCGGCAGATAACATAATGTACATGTCAGAGAGAGACAGTGGGAGATCCATAGCCTCGAAGGAAGAGAGACACCGGGATAGACACAGAGAGGAGAGGAGACAGTGATGTAGATGCATCAGCCTTTGTAAGAACGAGAGGGCTGCAGATGGGAGAAGGGAGAGAGAACACAGGTGTAATAGATTTCTGGTGTCTATATTTCATGTTGAAAATTGGCTGGTACATCCAAGCGGTTTGATCTATGAGGGCCGTCGTCTTAAGAAAAAACCTTAGTAAATGTGTAATTTCTCCCTTGATGGAACACAGGCGAAAGGCTATTCTTCTTATTCCCCTCTCTCCCTCTTTCTCTTTCTCCTGCTCCCTCTCTTTCGGGTTGGTTCCACGGTCTCTCCCTCTCCCTCCCTCCTCTCCTCTTCATGCTCCTTGATGTCTCCATTTCATTACCAGCCCTCCATCTATCAACCTTTCCTGTTTTTTTTTTTTTAAGGAGTGACTTTCCTCACACACAGTTTTGGACAGGGGTGCTGTGATTGTGGGTGTATATCCGCCCTGTGGTCACTACAGCCGTGTGTGTTTGTGTGTGTGTGTGTGTGCGCGTGTGTGTGTATCTGTATAGTTGCACACCTGCCTGACTGTTGTGTATACGATGAGTGTTTGGATGTGTGCATCAGACAAGTGCAGTGTTGCATGAGTTTATGTACTTGTGTGTTTTTGTACTTTGCTGTATTGGTGCATATATCTTTGCTTACATGCGCTGCGCGCGCACACACGCGCACAGACATGCATACACATACTGTCCATATCTATGTGCTTGAATGCCTATATTTGTGTCTGTAACCCTCTCTGACCTCTACTCATACCTGCTGCTCCCTCTGCTCTGGTGTCAGTCAGATGAGCTGAGATGAGTTTTGTCCCGTGCAGACTTGATGTGAACAGTGAATAGAGACAGAGCAGCAGCATTATCAGAGGTCTAGATGTAAAAAAAAAAAAAAAGTGTTGAGAATAAATGGGGCGGCAGGCTGAACAGTGCTGCACTACTGATGTGTAAAAGATAAAGAAGGTCTCAGCATTGATCTACGAGCATGACGGCAACTGAGAAAAAGAGTGGAAGGGAAAAGAGAGAAAGAAAATAGAGGAGGACAAGCAGATGGAAGATCCCAATGAGTAGGTGGGACGGTTTTAATAGTTGCAGACCCATCTAAAAGAAGTTCACACAAGAAACAGAGGACTTTCTTCTAATTGTGGAGGAAACATTTACAAATCTAAAATAATATAAGATTAAATAAAAAAGATAAACAACCCCAAAGAAACAAATAAAGATCATAAAAATCAAAACCCAGCAACTGCAATGCAAAGCAGACTAACGCTAACCCCCTAACCCTAACTCTGGTTTGTTTACATTAAATATATTTCAAATGATATGCTGTCTAAATATATACAATAAATGTGTGAAACAAGATTTGAAATACAATGCAAATAAGTATAAAATGACTGATTTGTAAAATTCCCTGGATTTCGGTCAGGAAATTACCTTACCAAAAATCTATGACATTCCAGAAATCACATTTGGACAACACAGTAGACGGCAGAAACCCCTATATGTTTGAATAGAAACTGAAAAGTAAAGCATTCAAAAGAGGAATAAACAAAACAAATTTGCCTATTAAGAACTATTTCAGTAGTGAATGATAAATGAACAAAAGCCATCACAGATCACATTAGAATGAAGCTGCTGCTGCTGGTTGATGGTGATCGTACTACTAATAATGTGAGATCAGTTGTCTCTATCAGCGGTGGGCTGGGCAGGCCTTTTAATCATGGTCTAAGGGGTGCCGAGCCTCTCTATCATCATTGAACTGTGTCCAGGGCTAATTGTGGCTATATTTCACTGTCCCTGTGGCCTGCACACCGCAACGATCTGCTGGTCTGCTGCAGAGCCACACACACACTCAAACACACAACCTATAGCACTGATGGGGTTGGGGACAAGAAAACAGATATACACATGTACAGTTTAACTGTATAAGAACAGATGCACACCATCGAGGACAGAAAAAGAAAGAATGTTACAGAAATATTTGATTGCTTACAAATGGGGAAAACACTTTGTAGCCAGGTAGAATAAAACAGCTTAAATTCTCAAAGTTTTCCATTTACTATGAATTCTCAAATGAAAGGGCTTTTTTTAAATAAAGGTTGAGTCTCAAATAAAGTTGTAAATAACATTGTGAATGGTGTGTGGCATTATCTGTATGTTAATGTTGCACATGTGAATTCAGTGTACATTTCCACAGGATTATTCCCATCAGTACAACAGCAGAGTCATGTCATACTCTTGTTTTAGCTGTTATCACTCACTAATTATTTCCAAGTGCATCTACTTTCTGTTTTTTTGATCGATGCTAATCTGTCAATTCAATTACTGCAGATGTTTCACATTAAAAGCCTACTAGAAAAGGGAAGGAGCAGGCCTTTTGTGCTACTGGGAGGCTTTTAATGTGAAACATCTGCAAGAATTTCATGTAGGCAGTATGCAGTAAGTGCAGCTTAACCCTGAATGAAAAAACAGCAAAGTAGAATTACGTACTGATGAATTTAGTAGTGTGGAAAAATTAATCAAGACAACAAGTATATATGAAAGAATTGTTGAGTTTGAATTAACAGCAAACAACATCAGCAGCATATGTATTTAGATTTCACAGATAAGAAAGCAGGGAGACATCTTACTAAAATACATTAGAATATACTTCTAAAACAGGAAAAAAAATATGGAAATAAAGCTCTGTCACTAATATAACTTTATCTCAAATACGTAGTATTTGAAAATTCACTGTACTTTTCAGCAGTTAACCTGCTGTTAATAAACACATGTTTCACAATAAAAGCCCTCCAGGGAAGTGAAGGGATTATGCCCCATAAAAACCTGGAAAGCTTTTAATGTGAAACAGATTGAGGAACAGCAGCAACAGCAGATTAACACAGCAAATGGGAGCCAAACAGCAAACACGGAGTCTTGTAAGAAAAATATGATCAAATATACAGGCCTCTAATATAATAGCCTGTCTCAAACGAAGGCTCTCTCTTAATTTGATCTAAATAAAGGCCTATTTGAGAATTCATGTAACCTCAAAAGACACCACTTTCTGTATCCTGACAATTGATGCCTTATTACTCTGTAGTAGCTGGATTAACACACATATACTCATGCACACACACACATAAACAGAGATGATATTTTGCTTGCTCTATCTTCTCCCTTTCCCTAATCACTCTCCATCTTTCCTCTCTGCCTTACCCTCACCTCGACACCGACGGGTCACCTCTGCTGCAGAAACTTTTAATTAAAGTTAGAGCTTTGACAACTGGACAACTGAAAGGGGGGGGGGGGGGGGTGGATGAGTGGATGGATACTGCTGTGCTTCTACCTCCCTTCTACGTCTAAGCCAATCTTTTCCTTTCTCCTTCTCTATTCATCTTTTCACTTCTTTCCTTCTCCTTGTCTTCCCACCTTCTCTCTCTCCCTCCATCTGTGGTGGAAGGAAAAAAAGCAATTTCCATGAATTTGACTTAATGGACAGGGTTGTGTCCCTAATATGCAACAATGGATTGACACCCAGACTGAAAGTGCTTCCCTCTGCCCCAAACCCTGGTCTATGGACAAATGTGTCCCATATTCATTTACACACAGACACAACCTGGCATTTTTCAATACATAGAGTGTTTTGACTTGTCTGTGCAGCAGGGACGTAATGACAATACATTTTGGGGGGTAGAAAGTATCAAACTGCCTAGGCATAGGTTACTAGGTTACATAATCCATGACCTTATTTTTGTAATATTTAAAAGTTGAACAGCGAAGTGGGCAATGGTTGGGCAGGGTCTACACCTTCCAAATAGAAATAAACAGCTTCCAGATGTCTCTAAATCTGGAAATCTGCAGACTTGACAAAACTAGTTTCTGGACCAGCCACAACACCCAATATTCCTTTGAACTGTGTTTGACGTCAATAAACATGACATGGAACCGTGACATTAGGCTTTTCTTTGGAAAACCACAAAAGAGGGGGAGTTAAAAAATGTAAATTAGTAGATGGTTCCATAGCTGTATGATAGCTGTATCTATGTAAGTTTCTTATATTAACCACATTCTGCTCCTTATGGCATGTTGACTTGTAGAAGGAGAAAGGAGAAGAAATAAATGGCAGCAGAGGACGCATGGAGATAAATAAGAAAGGCTCAACTCAAAGACCTCAGTAGGAAATTGCCGACATTCACCTACAGCTATCCATCATGTAATAATGTAGACCCATGCTGTTCAAATATGAACAAATATGAACAGCATTCAGTAGTTTACCAAATAATGTCATGTGACTCTTCTGGACCCACAGGACAGAGAGGGAGACAGAAGGAGTGAAGGAAGCTGGATTTAGAGCAGGGGCAGGTGACTTGGAGGAGGTGAGTGAGAATAGTGTGATTTTAGGAAACTACGATAGAATACAATGGAGTAAAAGTCTATCATTACTCTTCTTGACCACCTTGTATATTGTAGATCAATAAATGCTTAATAGCTTAACCTTTCGTGTAACATGACTTGAACCAATTATCTCAAATACTTTCATTTAAATAAATGTCTGTTAAGTCGCTATCTATCACAGAATGAGGTAACACAATGGTGATTGAGCCTATGGTCCACTGATGAAAGCCCTTGCATTTGCACTATTGCGGCATTAACAAACTGGGTGTCTGCGGCAACATTCCCGAGAAAAATCCCTGGGTTTTCCATCACCCAGCAGGAGTTGGCCCACCAGAGAGGGTAGACGGAACTAATGCAACAGACTCACTCTTCAGCTGTATGTGTGAGAAGTGGTGTACTCCTGACTACAGATGACTACAGATCATGAACTTCAAAAGCAAATTCAAATCCAAAGACAAAGAAACAAATTTAACGTTCAGATGAAGGATTCAGGCTTGGACAAAAATTTAGAAGTGATGTTTGGGTTCTGGCCAGGTTCGGTCATATTGGTTGGGCTAGCCTACTTGACATGGTGCTCCACTTTCTTTTTAGTGAAAATATAGTGTAAAAAAAAAAAAAAAAAAAGATTGACCTACTGTCTGTGTTTGGCTACTTCCTCTGTTCAATGCTGGGGTTTGCTATTTACATGAAAATGCATGAACGCAACGCATAGGCTATCTCAGGTGCTAAATGTTCATGTAGCTAGCTAAGGATGGAAGACGTTAAACAAAATATGCCATCTGGGAATTTTAAAACTATCGAAAACCATGCAGGGAAATCGACGGTATGGAGAGATTTGGATTTAGTCGTCAGCGTAGGTAATAACGAAGCCTGCTGATTATGTAGTGGGGTTCTGAAACAATTCCTTTTGACAGCCATTTAGAAGGTGCCAACTATGCGTAATCAGGGTAAACAGGCACGCTGGTAACAACAGTTGCGTGACTCAGTGCTTCAGATTCGGGAAGGAAATGATTTGGCCTCCGTCAAAACAAGAATTGAGTATTAAAGCAGTTGGGGAAGGCCCGTGAAAACACAGCCAGGGCATAAATGTACCTACAGCAGTGTGTGTATATCTGATAGCACTTACAGGTCTCTCTATCATCACAGATGGCTGTCTGTGGTTTCCAAAGAAGTTGCGGTTAGTGTTGCAGATTGTGCATTTGTGTCTGTTTATGTGTGTACATGCGTGTGAACATACTGTATGTGTGCATTTGTGAGTGCATTTAGACCCCCGTGCTTCCCTGCTATGGATCTAATTTCAAAAACACCCTCTAACACATTTACACAAAAGAGAAGCATACACTTAACGGCGGCACCTGATGCCAAAAACATTGAGCCAACATTAGCAGCCAAAGTAAAATACACCGTCTAAAAAGCCACATAACAGAGTTAGTAAAAGAACTGTTCTCAACAGCTCTCAGTGTAGAGTGACATTAGCTTGTTAGAAAGAGAGATACTTACATACTTGTCTGCCATATGTATATTGAACGAGTTACTGGTTGGTGCAATTATTTCTTCTCTCCATACCAGATCTAAAGTGGTCTCATAAAACAGTGCAGGGAACCAAATCTGCTGTCCTTGTTTCACTCAACTCACAAAAGACACTGCCTCTGAAAGACACCCACTCGAGTTTTGTGTAAACTCAACTAAACATCCTTTAACCTTTTTAACATCACTTAAACAGTTTTAAATAATCAATAAACAATATACCGTTACATGCAAGTCTAAGATAAAGGTCTAATACCAGAAGTCATGCCAAGCCAGCGGCTCTGTGAGACTGCACTAATGCACAGTGTTGCGTTGAGCTAAACGCTAACAAACGATGTTCAGCAGATATAATGTTTACCATTTTAGTTTAGCTTATTAGCCTGCTAACACTTGATAATTAGCACTGAACAGGAAGTACAGCAGAAGCTGAATTTCTTTAGCTTTGCAGGTGATTCGTAAAGTAAAAACTATTGGACAAATTGAAATCTTGACCTAATGATGGCGCTAGATGAAAAGTTGAGGCCTTTTCATCTAGCGCCATGAGCTGTAATCACTTTGGTGATCACCAAGCCAAATTTCATGGCAATCCATCCATTAGTTGTTGCCAATAGTGGCACCACAGGAAAAGTCGCCAAATCCTCTGAGGAGCATGAATGTCTGTAGAAAATTTCACAGTAATCCATCTCATATTTTAGTCTGGACCAAAGTGGTGAACTGACTTGATGACTGACATTGCCACCCAACCTTTAGCATGGCTAAAATATTAAAAGGATATGTTGAACTTTTGAACTAATGATATGCTGCACTAGCTATTTGACATAATGTTTTTGCTCATTTTTAAACCCAAGGTTTCTCGAGTCCTTTCATAGAGGTTCCTGGTTTTTTATGTTCTTCTAACTAATATGAAAATGAACATTCATTTTTTTGGTGAACTGTTCCTTGGATGGGGGCTTTTCATCATATATTGAGTTTTAAAATCATGTTTCCTTTCAGTTTTTCAACTTTTTTTTCTCATAAACCTGCTTTGACAAGTGATACTGAACTGAAAAAGAGTGGGACTGTCAGATTCTTTTAAATGTTTTGAGAAAAATGTGGAGATTTAAAAAGAGTCGTGTATTGTGTGTTACAGATGACAGTCAGTGTGATTCGCTCCCTCAGTCCCTCGCAGGAAGTATTCAGTGGAGAGATGGATGGAGGCAATCCTTCCTTCCCATCAACCACCTCATTAGTCCCTCTCAGCCATAAAGCCGTCCCATCAGGCCACGCTGTCATAACTCACTTTACAGCATTGATTTTAATCACGGCAAATGTAAACATACGTATTATCAATATCAATGCACAAAATAACGCTGTAATATGCAATTACCGAGTGGCATTGATTTTTCTTCCCTCTCCCCCTTTCGCCTCTTTTTGTCCTCCCCTCCTCTTCTCCCCACTTCAATGTAATCATGGGATCGTCCTACTCTGAACTGATTTAATATGGTTGTTATATATAAATATATATAGCAGGCAGGCAGGCACTGGCTGAATATTACAGAGGTGATTTTCATAAATTTCAATGCAGGCATGAGAGTGTGTGAGTGTTTAGCCTGGAGGGAGGTGAAACCAGGACAAAGCAGGAGGACTTTATTGTGGTGAACAGGAGGACACTGCGATCACTGCATACAATTTCCCTTGTTTTCAATGTAGTTTCACCTTTTGAGAATTTTGTAGTTAGTGTTAATGTCACTATACTTAACAGTCGGTTAGCAGTTAAGACGCTGACCAGGAACCGGCTCCAATCTGGCCGGAGGCCTTTGCTGCAACTCTCTCTCTCTCGTTTTTTGTCATCTCTCCACTGCTGTTATTTAATAAAGCCATAAAATGGCCCAAAAAAATAATAATTAGAGAAAACAAAAATCTGTATTAAATTATTTTTTGGCCACTCTGGGCCGTTTTGTAGGCGTTTGCTCTTTTCATCTGTTGGAATGACAGAGAAACACTAAAGGAAACAAAAAGCTCTCCAAATACCACAAACACCCCCCCCCCCCACACACACACACACTGAATCCACTTCACACATGGTTTCAGTTGACACAGACTGGACTCTCACTGGATCAATCTGTCACCATTTGTCACTGACCACTCTCCACTCCACTGTGCTGAGTGTGTGCGGGTGTGTTTCTGTCTCCAACACTGTAAAATAACCTTTGACGGGTGTATTGAGGATACGCTCCCCATTCTACACGACTGCTTCCAGTAAAAGCCTGATTGTTACCTGTCTGGACATGAAACAGCTCGGAAAAGATGGGGAGACAAAAGAGGGTGACGGCAAAAGAGCAGCGAGGATGTGGAGGAGAGAGCAAAATGGAGTAAAATCACATCGAATAACAAAGACGAGAAAACCAAACAGATAGATGTGGAGGAAGGAGATGAAAAACCGGGAGGACGATGCACACAGATACTGGAGAGGAAGTGGCTTTTGAATTATTTTGCCTGGAAAAATATGGTCCTGCATAGGTGGTGGGCGTTAAAGGAATGAAGAAGCTAGCTGAATAAATGACTAACTACATCACAGATTCGGTTTTTATATGGCCGATACATCTCTGCCTCGCTCACAGCACAATCCCGCGCTTATGGGATGTGCCCAATCCATAACCATAACGCCGGCATGGCAGCATGGACTTATATATCAAGACATTTTGCTCCGTATGATAATGCTCATTGTAGCTCACATATCATCAGGTCTACTGATCCCATACACATAAACAGATGCCCCCGTCACATCTTTGGTACTTTACAAAGTAAGAACCTCTTGGAAACTAGTCAAATGATTTCTTTATTGGCATCCTTATCCTCTCATCATAAATCATAACCTTGTTAATTTTTAATTTGTGCATATGGCATGTGTATTAAAAACGCAAACACTAATTAACTATGCAATGATAAATGACAAGACAAATCTCTTCTCTTCTCCTCTCTTCTCTCCTCAGCTGTTATATCTAGAATTTATACCCACCATGCTTTGTTCTCCTGGTTTCATTCAGAACAGTTCTAATGAGGACAAACTGCTCCCTGGTTGAGCCACAATGGCTCCGCCGACTCTGGAAAGAACTAAAATGGCTGAATGGAAATGAGAGGGGCAGAGGAGGTCAGCCCTCAGCATCAATTCTCATATTACCACACACACACACACACACACACACACACACACACACACACACACACACACGACCACGCGCGGCACAAATGTCTATTGCACATTGAGGTGTCGTGGACGCATAACGGTGACAGCAGCCATCTCTCTAACCATCCCTTCCCTCTAATATCATCATTTGAATCTCTCTCTCCCCCCCCCCCCCCCCCCCCCCTTCCCTTTCATCTCTTAATATTATCATCTGAATAGCCAGCAGGTGATTGGATGCTGGACCAGGGATCAAATTGAGAAAATGTATTAGGAAAAGTGGAATAACTGACCGCTAACCTTATTAGCATATCCCTGGCAAAGGCAGGCAAATGGTAATTTATTTATTCATTATTTTATTTATTTTGCTGTTACATAAGATTGATAAGACAGACATCGCATTAGAACTTACAGACCATATAGCAACGAGGTATTTCAAGTATATATGCGCAGCAATATGTCATTGTCAGGTTGTTAATTACCAATTGAGACAAAAACAATTGAGAGCCCTGTTGGGAGTGTTAGTAGCCTGGGTTTTGAACCGCAGTGGCTATTCTTATTGTTCATGGTTCTCCATATTCCCTATGAACTGCACTTCCTCATTGTGTTTCCTGAATAGAGAGCCTAACATTGCATTTACGTCATACAGGAGGGATGGTAGAGACGGGAAAGACTCCTATGTTTATGGCCTGCGAACGGTCACGTCACTGGACAAGACTGGCTCAAGACAGTTGCATGATTGCCGTGTGAGGGTTAAAAATCCTGTGCACTGACAATACAGCTCTGTACCTATTACATTTGGGTTTAATCACTTTGAATAATGGCTGATGAGAGGCATGCCTGTTTGTTTGGTTTGTGGGAAGGGCAAGCCAAATTTCTCTGAAGTTTTCTTTCATCCTTTTAACCCTTAAGACCCCTTTCCTGGGGTAGATACCATCCATATACAAAAGACCATGAGAAATAAGGCCTTGCTATTAGAACTGAACCCCTTTAAACTACAGCTCCCATGATGATTAGCCTACCACACAGCAGTTTACATACTACCACTGAGGACACCGAGGTCATGTCCTTGGTATGTTTTTCTGGAAATGTGGGTATTTGGGCAGCCATAGGGGTTTAAAACCCCACACATGATGGGTATTTTTAGGCTGATTCCAGTATTTTCAGACACATATTCAATATTTCTCCATCAAAAATCTATTCCTGGCAGCACGAAAAGTGCTTTGAAACACAATTTAGACCTTTTTATTGGGACATAAAATGGTAATAGGCTACTTCAATTTGTTGGTCAGTAACTTCTTAGTCATTTCCTGACATTTGATGAAAACAACTTTGTAACTTGGTACTAGGGTAGATATTCATTTTTAGGCAGTTTGTAAGAAGTCGTTCGTTTCTGGGGGAATTCTCTTGAAATAACTGCTCCGTTGAATAAATTAAAACATATATTACACAGGTTTTCCTTTCCCTATTCATTGTAATATAAAGATAAAACGTTTTTTGTCCTGTAAGGTCCACGGTCTGCTGTACCTGTGAGTGAGCCGTCAGTCGGGCGGACAGGTGAAGGTGGGCCCGAGCCGCGGCAGAGGGGAGCACGTCCGGTCTGAAGTTACAGGAGCGCAGGTGGAGTTCGCACCTCTTCAGTATTATAAGTTGACTAGCTGCCAAACTGGGATAGTTTGGACTCTGAGGGAAAGCGTGAAGGGGAACCGAGACCAGTGAAAGCAGAGTGAGCGACGGCGGGGAGAGCCGACATGTTCACCGGTCAGGCCGATGATACCAGCTACCGCGTTTCTCTGCTACGTTGCTTAGCAGCGGCGGCGGGTTTCTGGACTTTTCTCCCGAGAGAGCAGCTGGAGGACGGAGCTAGGACACCTGTGGACACTCAGCCCAGGTGTCTGCGGTGAAAGACCTCAAGTCCAGGGGGGAAACCATGCCAGTGGACTTCAAGTAGGTGAGTCAACCCCGTCCTCCATCTCTGCTGGCACAGTGTTTGTGGTTGTACAGCTGAAGTTTGTCCTGTTTGGAAGTACATTTAAGTATTTCCATGTTATGCTACTTATAGTAACCAGTTAGTTTTTTATATAAATAACCATACAATATACTACTCTTCTACGCAGTAGTTTACAAAGTATCTAAAATTGGTTCCACATTGCTTTACTGATTTGTTGTTTGGGAGCAGAGTGGGTCAAAATCCACACAATCTGTATAGCTACATTTTTATTTAAGAAGATAGGTGAGTCGTGTAAGTCATGTATCTGTATGATATTATGTGCATTGTTTTTTTTCTTTATTTGAACATCAATTCGTTGTCTTAATGCCCTCCTGCAGTTAAAAATAGTCTTTTTGGTTTGCATGTGTGACAGTACTTCAAATATAGAATTTTTAGTACCACCTCGGACACCTACACTTTGTGCCTTTTAGACAACAATGCCATGCTAACATTTGCCTGAATAATAATATTATGTCATTCTCCTGGAGTTCTGTTCATTTTACATATGAACAGTACTCATACCTTTTTATAAGCTTTCTATTTGGAATCCATTATTGCACTTCCAACATTTCCTGTTATGGTTGATTGTTGCTGATCCTGTCAATTTATTGTCTATTGTTGCCTGTGTTAAACTTATATTTAAATCCATGTTCTATTGTGAAAATCAGAGTGTTATGACAACTCTGCCAGGGACTGCATAGCATTGTGTTCAGTATGAGTTGGTTGAGGCACTCTCCAGGGATGCTTTTAAAGCCCTTGATTGTAAGACACTGGCCCTCCTTGTCCTGCTATTGATACACACAGCAATGTCTGGTTTAGCTGTGGCCACTTCTGTCAAATCCAGTAGAGTCAGCTGGTCTTCTCACCAACCGTCTGGTTTGGTTGTGGCACCTGAGATAATGTCTCAAAAGGTAAAAAAAAAAAAAGTACAGATAGCACTTTTAAACCACAGACACCTTTGGATGTTTCATAGTCCCTATCTACCTTACTTGAGGCTTAAAAACTGTCTTTCTTTGGCTCGCCGTGTCTCTCTTTCTCCCTATATTAGTTGGTCACTCTTTCCTCTCTCCCTCTCATCTCTTGTTTCCTCTGAGGAGTGCTAGTGAGCGGCAAAGGAATCATGGAGCCATCAAAGGTTGCCAGCTGTAGGAAATGTCTTCATTTGCAGCGTGCTAGCCTGACACCTGAGCTCCAGGCTCCTGTGTGTATGACTGTGTCTGTGCCTGCTCGCATGCCTGTATATTCATGCAAGTGTGTGTGTTTGACTGATAGTCAGCCATCCCAGCTCCCCAGCAGGTCCGTCTTTAAATTGTCTCTGTGTGTTTTATAGCTGTGTGTGTGTGTGTGCGTGTGTGTGGGGCTGTGAGCCTGTGCCCCATCCATCAGCGTTAAGATGGCACATTACTGTTAATGAATGATATTTGTGTTCAGCGTGTATGTCAGGAGGGAGGACCGGGGAAGCAAAACAAGCCCTCCCCAATCACCTCTCCTCCAGCCTCCTCATTTTCTTTGTCAGTCTCTTGCCTGTTTTGCATTTTAGGAATTTATTCAGCTGAGTCTTGGGCTAACTTATTTGAGCTGTTGCACATAAACAGCAATTTTGGGGATTTTCCAACCAGAGTAATGCGTTTACAAGGCCGTTCATGTACTGAGTGGATTTTCATGACCACTGGAACTTTAAGACTTTTAAAGGTCTGGACTTTTAATGTTTGTATGTTTTAGCACTTAACTTTCACAATCACATATTTCATATTATTTTCAATATCTTCATGCTATCTAACAATTTCTGTTCTTTTCAAATAGGTATGAAAATTAATTTAAAGGACTTCACACTTGCCTGAGATAATCAATCACATTGAATGATAATCCTCTTAATTTTGTGATCTAAGTTAACGTATCATTGTGTGTTCATCATGCAGTTTCCTGTTGAGACATGGATGCTCTGAAATCGTATCGTATCCTAAACTTCAGCACCAGACAGCAATAATGGGATTTTTTGAACGTTCTTATTGAGATGACAAACCAACCACTGTCATGGATTTCTTATCTTAAGAAAGTTTGTTTTTAATTCTGTAGTGGACTCTAAAGAGACCAATGGCTGCATGGAGCATAAGGAATCAATATTAACATGTACTGGAAGGATTTGGAATGATGCGCATTCTGTTACATATAGTATTGGGATCTTAAAAATGCAAAACCATTAATAAAGTTGTGTTAATAAAATAGTTACATTGCACCAAACATTAGTTTAATTCAAAGAGGAATAAACAGTTTCTTCCTTTTTTCCTTATATATTTGACATGTAAGAACTTGGTTAAAGGTCCAAGGCACTACCACAGTCCTCTCCCAGTCCCCACTGGTCTCACAATGCGTTCTGACTCTACTTCTAGCCTCTAGTTTTCGTCCTTCCCCTCCTCCTTCTAACCCTCATCTTCTCATCATCTTTTCTCCTCCACGTCTACTCTTCACTCACACTTCCACCTCCACCCCCTCACCGCTTCCACCTCTCATTCTCCTTGCAGCTCTCCATCATGCTACCGAGTGATGTTAAGCTTGCTAAGTAACCATTGCGTTTGAATTTCAGAATCATATAATGCAGCCCAGTCCAGCTGCCTGATACTAGTGAGTCTCGTTGTTTTCGATGAATCCAGTGAGCTCTATAGGTCTCAATCATAGCAATGACTAGTATGTAAGGATAAAATCATAATAATGTGATATACTACTGATCCCAGAGGGGAAATTGTCTAGTCCTCCCCAGGGAGGTCACAGGTCAGGGTCAGCTGCAGAGCTGCAGATCTGGTGGGGATTCCAGTGTCTTGCTCAAGGACACTTCAGCAGCGGAGGGGCTTGCTGTAATAAGAGCTGTGATGTTGCCTTAGAGATAACTTTGATTATTTAGTTCCATTAGTTGTGACTCACTTCGAAAATAACTCATTAAGTAATAATACAAAAAGGGTCGCTCAGAAAAAAATTTAACCTTATCTGGAGTTTTAATTCTTTATTACAAAACAGAGTACATCAAGTTTAGGTGAGGTAGTAAACCACTACATTTGAGAATCTAAGTTATACACTGTTGTCAATTACATTTTTCATTTCAAAACTCTATATAGTTATGGTTATAACTGTATTGCCTTGAAAGAAGAAACCATGTGTCTCCAAGAAGCACATGAGGGTACCATAAACTGGTGACAATTTACCAGTACCATTTTACAGTAAATTATTAGCATTTTCTGCACACGGGAGAGGGTGTCACCAATCTACTTGTGTCGTCCATCAATTGGCGTGAAAGTAGAGGGAAGTGAAGATATCAGGTGTCAGGACACCGGTGGGAGTCTTACTGCGGGGAAGAAGCTCATAATCCACTGCTCACAAATTGTTATGAGGTTGAGTGCTGATGCAAGCAGAAGCACTGTGACTTTATGAGTGAGATGGGTACGGGAGATATCTCAAAGCAGGTGTTAGTAATATGCAGAACAAGCTGTGTGAAACCCCTATGGAGCAACCAATTATACAAATTAAAAATGTGAAGGAAGTGTGTTTTATATTATTAAATTTATTTCGTTTCTGTCCTTAGAAGAGGCTTTTTTCTGATGTGACTTACCGACTTTCACATTTTACAACATGCCTGCTGAGGCATTAGGATGGATGGATGGCTGAATAGACATGCTTTCCCAGTGTCAGTCGGGGTGGCAGCGCTCTGTCACACAGGCCCCCAGCAGATGTCACTCACTCATTAGTGAATGATGTGTGAGACCAGCCAGCGACAAGCCACAGTCAGAAGAGCAAGCACACGTAGCGAACATATTACCTCCCACCTCACTGATGATATTAACAGTTCCTAACCTTCATTCAATTACACTTCCATTTTGCATTATATAATGTACTGTATACCATCACTGACTGACTGTTACTAATAAGGCCACTGCAAAATAAGACTCCTTTCCTCTTTGTTGCCACATTTAAAACCTGCTAAAAGCAAATCCCTTTATAAGAAAAAATGCTTAATCATATTTCTACCGTACTGGCTAACATACCATAGAGAAAGACAGGAAAGCAAATGACAGGGCAAGGAAATGACAGGCGGTCAATGCCGTCAACTGAATTTGAAGCTCGCGTCATTGTCTGGAATTAAGACATGGGATGTGCTGTTTAGCCTGTGCGATCTACAGCCCAACCTCTAGTTAACCCCTGATGTTCGTGTCCTGCTCTGTCTGCCCGTGTTTACGGGTTTCACCTTGACCAGCGTCAAAACATTGTATGAATGTGTCAAACAGGAAGCTGACATTAGCTCACCACCATGCTATTTCCTATGACTGTAGTGGGCTGTTAACAAGCTGAATAAGGCGGGCTGGGAAAATAGGGCAAGCGGCGGTTAGAGAGAGGGAGGAATCGAGGAAGAGGACGGTCAAGGGACAAGAGAAAGGGGCGCAAAGCTGAGGAGAATGAGAGGGGGTGAAGAGACGGAGGAGGAGGTGGCAGGGAGTTAAGTGGAGAGAGTGGGTAATGGGTGAGGTTAAGGGTGGGGGGTGGGGGGGATACAGGTGTCGTAAACATCCTGTGGAGTTCTGTGTTTGTCTTTGTCAGCATCAAGCGACTGGCCGGCAGAGCAACAACAAGAGAACAATGTCGATTAACTGTTTGGGATGACGCTGCCAGAAAAAAATGACTTTGTGTGTGTGTGTATTTTAACCCTGTACTATTTGTAGCTAAAAAGCATACATAAATATGATTTTGGCATCAGGACTCTCACTGAGTTTGTTCCAAACCGGGTGAACTGATGTTGAAAGTCGGCAGATACAATCGTAGTTAAAGGATTTTAACCATTTGCCTTCTGATCCAGTTGCTGCTTGTCATTCTCAATACTGTAACATTATTAATAGAAAAACATAATTCAACTGGAATCTGGACTGTTTTGGAAGAAATAACACAAATCTGGTTAGAAAATGGTACAATAGGTAAAATACGGTGGTGTGTTGTTTTACAATCAAGTCTCTGTTCAGACCCACAGCTCGCCTCAGGATCACTTCGCTCTGATGAAGTTCACTACCCTCCAGCTTCCTCTGCAGAGTACAGTCCTTATTGCCTTTGTTCTCTCAATCCACCAATTTATCCATGTTTTTAATGCTTTTCCTTTTTTTTTATTTGCCTATTACATGCATTTGTGTTCTTTTGGACTTTCATGAGTTTCCTGTTGTCATGCCTCTAACAACATCTTACCTGTCATCTGTGTATGTTGGTGACCACTGTAACCAAGTGGTAATACATGACCAGGTGCCCTGATATACAGGGATAATGGACGAGACAGTGGTCAGTCTACCTTAGGACTCCAACTAATGATTATTTTATCAATTAATATGCTTATTATTTTCTTGATTATTATCTTTTTACTGAAAGATGCTCTTTGCAATTTCCCACATCTCAATGGGACATATTCAATGTGCTTGTTTTGTCCTTAAAAGAGTCTACTTTTCAGATAGAAGTTAAAGTGTGATTTAATAAAGAGCGCCCTAATTTATTTTACAGTATCTCACTTCAGTATCTACAGTAGGACTCTTAACTCCGGAAGTGCACAGAGCTTGTGTAACATCCTCAGTTTAATGGACTTTCAGGATCACTGTCTGTCTATAACTCAGTTTAAACAACATGAGGATGTGCGTTCTGTGCGGATATAAAGAGGGAAAGGTCACAGGTGTATTGTGGGATTGCACATTAATTCGAAAGAGTGTGACATATCAGTTGTGTTTCTTTGGGCCTGAATCCACGTGGCTCAGTGGGCAGGAAGTAGCAGAGTCAGAAACAGGAAACAGGAAGTTATTAGCCAGGATGATCTGAACACACTGGGCTGTGGAGTACATCAAGAGAACAACAACAGACACACACACCGCACCTGGCACTACGTGTGTGCGCGCAAAAGGAGGAAGAGGAAGGCATTACAGACAGACAGAGGTCTGAGACCAGACTGTGCTATCCCGAAACCAAAGAAGCACAACACTCACACCTGTTTGTGTGTGTCTGTGTGTGTGTACGTGTGTGTGTGTGTGTGTAAGCGTGCTGAACTCTGTTCAGAAGAAACTGTGTGAATGTTCCGACACCTGCAGTATCACAGTCAGTCATCACAACACAGCACTTCCTGAAAACATCACGACACTCAGGTAAACTTCCAAAATAAAGGAAATACGGGAAGCACCTGAATAAATGACAGAATGGGAGTGTGTTGACAGTGCGTGGTGCACTTTCCTGTCTTCACTCTGGTAGACTAAACTCTCTCTTAGGACAATATGGTAAAACCAATAATGATTAAATACAAACCAAAACAAAAACCTTTTCTGTGTTCTTTGCAGTACTGCAGAACAAAGGATGTAAAATGATTATATTCAAAATGTTCTTTCTGATGATCATATTACATTAACTTGACCTAAAAAGCTTGTTTGCTATAGTAGCAGAGAAACATTTAGTACTTACTAAAACCTCTCCATCAAGAAAAAACAACCAGCAGAGATAAATAGGTACAGGGCTGCTACTAAAGATTTCTTTCCTATTGATTAACCAGTTCATTCATTTTTTAGTTTTAAGTGTTCAGTCTATAAAATGTCAGAAAATAGTGTAATATACACTTTACAAGTTTTCAGAGACACCTGCAAATCGCTTTGTCATACAACTGTCCATTTCTTTTTTTTCCTTTTCCAGTTAATATAAAGCAGAATAAAATCAGCTAATCATCACAAGCTAATCATCACGGCATTTCTGCTTCAATCAGGTAATATATAATTTGACTAAGCATTTCAGCCCTATATTGCCCCTTTTTTCCCTTTTGCTCTCTTGACTCCCTGGGTGTGAGCAAGGTGACTTCATCGCTGTGATGCGTGACATAATCATAAACAATGTCCCTTGTTCCAGCGTCCTCAGTACACCCTGAGAGACCCAGTTGGACTGAGACCCTCAACAAAACACAAGCTCTGAGACTGACAGAAATAAAGTAGTGACCTCATTAGGGGTAGAGTTCAGGATGTAAGTAATCTGATGTGACATCATATTACTTTCTTCATATGGAGTGTCAAACACAAGCAAACTGTGTGACGTGTGTTTTGATTGGCCGATCCGCAGTTCGGGAGGCTGATTGGCTGAGTCGTCTATTTGTCTCAGTGTCAGACTAATCAGCTGACTGCTGAGCAATTCTGACAGTATTGTTGCACAGAGAGTGAAATAACACACACACACACACATATGCGCACTGACTTACTGGCTTAATGGGCTCCTGGATGTTCCCACTTTCCCTAAATAGAACTCTATCAGGCAGGTGTTTCCCTTGACTGAGAAACGGGAAAGCAGGGTCAGAATGAACTGGCAGTGTGTGTGTGTGTGTGTGTGTGTGTGTGTGTGTGCATGCGTGTGCCCGGCAGGGCCGGCTGATAGTATGCACCTGTGTCCTCTGGCTTGGCGTGTTGTTTATCTGCGTGTTAGCTGGCTTGGGCTTCCTGTGGACACGTGTCTGTTGGACTGCACAGCCTGACCAGAGAAACCTGGGGGATTCCTGGTTTTTAAGCTAAATAGATGAAAGCTGAAAGCTGGCTATTGTGGAAAACCCCAACACAAGTGACTCAAATCTCAAGTGCGTCACGTCTCCAAATTCTGAGAGAGCAATTTCCCATCTCTTTTCACTTCAATTTTTCTATCTCGGCCCTCAGATCTCTATTCTCCAAATAAATTCTGCTGCTTGTTGTTTCGGTTTACATTGTCATTCACTCTTAGTAGCAGGAATAGCTAAATTCCTGGCCAATTAGAAATACATCTTTCTGAAAAGCCTGACCACTGCGCTCTAGAGGAGTTGTCCCTGTTTTTAACTCCCGCATGATGAGAGGACACCAAAACGATCGAAACCCAAACCTTGAGAGTGGGTGTCATGGATAGTCCTTCTCTCTCCTCTATCTCTCCTCTCTCTCCCCCTGTCGCTCTCTCTCTGCCCTCCCTCCATCCATCCCCTCTAATCCTGATGGTGTTAATTGAAAGTCAGGAGAGGGCACTCTTGCGGTTTCATTATTAATTTAACACTCAGGGTAACTTAAAGTGCAATTTTCACCCACATGTGGAACAGAAAAATCAATGGCCACAACAGCAGCGAGCATCAAGGTTGATTACTGATGCACGGGCAGAGACAGGCAAGACACCAGCTACTTGAAGCGAGAGTGACGTGCGTGTGTGCGGTGTCTGGGTGGTTTTTGCTAAGTGTTTCAGATGCGTCGACCCTGTTTTGACACCTCTTTCTGTAACACAAAGCAGTGGGTAAACACAAAGACGTTATCAGCTGATTAAAAATGACACCTGATGGCGGTGCGGGAGTATTCCTGTGTGTATACAAGTTTGTGCGTTCTTTCATTCATCATCCTGTTCGCGGGGCATGTATTTAAATCATATCTGCACGCTTGTGTGTGTATTTATCCTTGTTTAATTGTGCACATACACGACTCTGAGTCGTATCCCCTCTAGCTGTGCACCCGTCTCCCCTGCGCTGAGGATTAAATGGGGGAAATAAAGGTATATTGCTCAGTAATGCAATCTGTCCTACGAGTTGAGAGATGAGCAGCCTGCCCTTTGCGCCGAGCGGACTCGTAGATGATTTAGAGCAAGCAGATGGAAAATTCTAATATGTTAGCCTAACCCTGAATGGCTAAGAGCTAATTTATTTCAAACCCTGCGTAAGAATTACAGTTCTTTCCTCGGAGGCCCCCCCAGTCTGTGCTCTACTCTTCACTCACAAACACAAGAGAGGAGTGAAGAGAAACAAGCAGCCAAGATATGCAGACAGATGGGAGTTAAGTGTACAACTAAAGTGTATTTAACCTACAATAAAGAACCAGGTTGTAGAATTTATTCCTTCCTTAAAGTCAAAATTGAACTCCATTTAGGGTGCAGCAGTTAATTGAAAATATGCCACTCTGAGGCAAGGTAAAAACACAGAATAAAAGGGATAAAATGACAATTTATAGTGAGTAGATCCTCTGCCAGGAACATTACTCTCCTCATCCTCCCATGATGTATGCCTGTACTTTATTTTAGGCAATTCCAAGCGCTTTGCACGTTAATTCGGTTATTCTAAATTATGACCAAGACATTATGCGGTTGATCCTGAATTACTTCCTGATTGAGGACCACTAATAGCCCCCCCCCCCACCCCCCTCTCACTTCCTCTGCCCTTACGTTCAAATCCTGCTGCATGCAAACTTCATATAAACACACTTGGTCCAACCCTACCACAGGAAAATGCCAATATGGTGCGTGCTTAGGGTCAGGAAATACACACACACACACACATGCAAGAACACGTACAAACACACAATTATCCTGTTAATTAAGACAACACACACACTCATGCGGAGATGCACATACAGCCAACTTTGTCCCCTCCCCCTCGTTTGCTTCTAGCTGGATGAGGTATTTCAGCGTGATCACCCCTAAGTGGACATGTCTGTCTTGATAAACACTTTATGCAGATCAGCTTCCACTTGTTTTCCCTTTCTTGAGAGAGGGAGCGAGGGAGAGAGAAATAATACCTCTCTAATTGACCCATTTGGCTGCTTCTCTGCCCACAGGAGGGGGCCTTGGCTTTTAATGTTTGATCGGCCTAATTTCCCCAACACATCATTAGTGGCCATCTTCAGCCTCGACTCTTAATAACCTCTTTATGAGGCGAGTGGATGCCGTTAAAAGTCTTTTGTCTCTCTCATCTCTCTCATCCCTCTCCACGGGTCCCGGGCCCTCCTCGTCCTCCTAATTAAGTCAGATGTTTCAAAATATGGTAATGGCGCTTGTTTTGAGTTGAATAAGCAAGACTCTTCCAGCATTTACATAATTTCATTATCAGGTAAAACACACTAATTGTTGAGTGTGGGTGTTTGTGTGAGGGAAGAGCGTGGACAGGGTGAGCCAGCGGTTCCCTGGCAGAAACGCAGCACTAATTACAAAGCGAGTGGCAGCGCTCCAGAGCCAGGGTGTGTAAAAGCAACAAGCCATTTACACAGAGGCTAATAGATTCCTGAGCGCCGGCCCGGCCATTCCGACGGTGTAGGGCAACATTTTCAGAGCAAAGCTGATCTTTTATTCCACATTGTATCCTAATAATAGGTCAGTGCTTACAATCTAGCGCGCACAGCAACAAGCCACTTATTCCCATTCATTTAGCATTAGCAGCAGCTTCATATGCCGTTTGCGAAGCAATTGCAAAAGAAACAAACCCATCAGCCGCAGATTCTGTCGCTTGTCTCTCCGCTTCAGAGTCAAAGGAACAGAAGAAAAAGTCACATCAAATCTATCAATGTACATGAAATGTGCAATACCGAAAAGGCCATTTGGCAGCATTTGCACGTACTCTCCCTTGGGTCTCATTGTTGAGTTGAGTCATAGCAATCCTTTAAATTGCTTACTTCATAGTTTGCTGCATCCTGCCCTGCCTAGAAACTGTTATTGAGTACACACTCCAAAAAGTCTTTATCAGATGTCCATGAAAGGAGGGAATATAATATAACTGTTGGCTGTACTGAGAGGACCATTTCCTACATCTGCACAGGAAACAGAAATACCATGTGTATTCCACATCAGTGTTTGTAAAGCTGTAATTAAACTAGAAATGAAAAGACTGTAAGTATGTTTATATTATTCAGAATGATGGAGGGCAAGACTCTATTTCTAAAAGTTGATAAAAAGCCAGAACATTTACAACTGTACATCAAATATTGTTTGCATGGTGTCTGGTGAGTCGCCAGCTAATGACAGCATGTTGACATCCTGCTTGTTTTCTGTGTGTGTGTGTGTGCCTGAACCTTCCTTTGTCGTGGCTCCTACAGTGTTTTTGTCCAGATCACAAACAGCTGTGATCGTCTCTCCCTGTGTCATGCTATCAAACTTCCCCTACATGAAAAACAACATAATCTCGCTTGTTTTAGACACATTTAGCTGATGATTACAGACACAGACTTTACCAGAACACAGCTGTGTACTGGAAGGATGACTACACAGGAAACTTTCTAAACAGAACAATGATACTGGTTGATTATGATAAACCCCAGATTTTTTTTTCGGTGGCAACATTGTTACACTTCAACTACCTATGTTTTTCAGTATTTGCACATGGCAGATGGTTAAAGTATTAATAAAGTTATTCAACTGAAACATTTCATTAATGTTATAAAACGATCATCATTCAATGGTAAAATATTTTTAATAAAGCCCAGAGAGCCAGTGTCAAATTGGTAAACCTTCTACACTTACTTTTCAGTGTGCTGTATAGTGTCACGCTATTTGCATTAGTATTATTGTCTGCTATGAACATTATTATTGAACATTATATATAATCTGGAGTATAATCAGCCAACTGCAATGCTCTTTTTTGAGATCTTATTATGTATGTGAACGTTATTTCAGTGTCCTTCTTTTGCCTCTAATATTCATTTGTATATCAGGAATCGGTATCAGGACGGTTGCTTTTCATTCGAAGTTCAAACTTGTTCAAAAAAATTAGAAAAAATCAAACTTGTGTGCAACAGACAGTTTGAAGCTGTTTGCCTTGTGGTCCAGCAGAAGGCGCTCTTAAAATTAACTCAGTTTGACCTTCTTTTTTCCCCATTGACTTATCAGTGAACTAAGCTAATAAATATAAATGCAGGACTTTAGTGAGCAAAGCCGCTAAATCCGATAATATACATACATAAATAATAATATAGATTATCCTGAAGGGTAAGACACTCTCTCCGACCACAGACTGACGCCATCACTGTCCATTATGCTGTATGGGTTATATATTACGTGTTGGTTCATATTCGTTCAAACTTGACTTTTTGAAAAAGTGACAGCCCTAATCTGTATTGCACCATGTCCACTATATCTAACCCCAACCACTGTTGGTGCAAGCAATGCATTTAAAATTCTTTGAATTCAACGTGTGGTGGACAAAAAGATTTTGTTTTTAAAACAACAATCAGGTGCCCAAATGAACATTCAAAGAGGTTTTTATTGCTGCAACCATTCCTCCTGTTTATACCGGACATTAAAGATCCCTTCTTAATGCCCTTTCAGTGGCTGTAATGTGGGACAAAATCCAGTCCTTGTTTTGAAATAAATTAAAACGTTAATCAGAAGTTAACATTAGGCTTCCAAATCACAGACCTTTTTCGTATAATGATATATTAAAATATTAGTATAATAATTTAGAACCTATCCTTTAAATCTGACAAAATTCAGACAAATTTCTAAATGTTTCACAGTTGTATAGTCTTCTTCCTGATGTGAACTACACATGATATACTGTGCAGCGCCATTGTTTGTTTAAAGCGTTGATAACAACCGCTTTTGCATTGCTGTAACATAATTATGCTTTTTTTTTCAATTGCCATCAATCAAATAAATTAATAAAACTTTTGATCACTGCATTTCTCTCTGAGTCTGTATGTGTGTATGTGAGTGTCTGCCAATGTGCAAGTTAATGAGAAATACATGAATCCCCCCTCGTTAAATCATTTTTCACCTAGCCTTTCCATGTCTCCACCTTTGATGAGATTCACCCCCAGCAGTGTCTGCGTCAGGAATGTGTTTGTGTGTATGTATGTGGATAACCATCAGAGGCCAAACACGGGAGCCCACTTGCTTCCCTCTAGTTCTGCCATTTACACCAAATGGTTATTAATTACCAGACGGGATGAGACTAGGAGGAGCCAGCTGGTCCTGTGCTGGTCTGTATGTTGTAAAATGGGTCCAGTTTAAACGGACGTTAAATCTTGTACAAGTTGTTGAAATGCATTTTTCTTCCACTGCCAATGGAGACATTTTAATTTCTTTTTCAGTTTTAAAATTGGATGTTGGAAGAGTGTAAGCATTTAGGCTTTTTTTGTTTGGTTTATGCAGTTACACCTTGTTTTAAAAGAATAATTATACATACATTTGTTTATTTTCTTTCTTTCTGAGAATTAGATGAGTAGCTCAATACCATTCTTAAGCCTGGAAGCAGGGGGAAACCTCTTCCCTTGCTCTCTAACCCTAACCCTTTGTATCATGTTTGTTTAATCTATACTTAATATGGTGTCTTCCAAAAGCGCAGAAGCTGATGCTGATATTTACAATACATCTTGTACAAATAGAACACAATGCATTGTGTCCCAACAAGCAGTTAAATGCAGTTGTTAAGTGACAAGTTGTCAGCTTGCACATTTTCTTTGAGCATAATGCAGGTGACTCCCTGATGTACTTTGCTAGCTAATGAGATGCAACACATAAATACGACAGCTTTGGATTTGTTGGGGGGGCTTCAAGTCTTTCTGCTAAAAAGGTTTAGGCAGGACAAATTGATAACAATTCCCTCATCTAGCTCACAGCAGCAGATGAGCAAATAAAAATTTCCTTAAGAGACTGACGCTTCTCAAAAGGAAACTAACCCGCAATTTCTTCTCCTCACAAAGTGTCAAGAGGATTCAATTGACTCAAATGAAAGTTATCTTGAAGTCATTGAATGTTGTTTAGTTCCTATTCAGTCATTTGCACATAAATGCTCTCACACACCCTCAATGCAGCTGAAACTAGTATCACCGCTGCTGAAATAAGGTGGACTGCCTCTATCAAGAAATTGGAAAAATAAGTCGATTTGCATTGAAACGAGTGGAATTACCTTACCACCATGGCAGCTTTTCCCACTTCTCACACATTTATATAAAATAAGATAGATACTTTTTAAAGTCTATAGCATATACCCACACTCTTTTGCTCCTTCTTCTGTTTCTCTCTTTCACACAATAGCCTGACACCACATAGCTCTTCATCAGGTGCTGGCCGTCAGGGCCTCTTGCACGTGCAGGCGATTACCTTGTCCCCTGATTGCCACCATACAGGGAGGGGGAGGGTTCTTTTCATACAAATTAGTGGATAAATAGATACCACACCACCATCGCCACCATTCACCCCCCTCTCCTCCACCCATCCACCCTGTGCCTAATGACGGGGGCTGGGGAGCGGTAATGAAAAACTATACATCACAATCAGCCGGACAGTCCTATTCATGGCTATGCATTATGCTCACTAGTCATAATCATCGCTGCCGTGACAGAGGGAGAGATGTGGAGAAAAGAGAGGAGAGGAGAGAAAGAAACAAGGGAGAGAGAAGGCGAGAGCAAAGGAGAGAGATTGTAAAAGGAGAAGAAGAGAATATGATAGAAAAAGAAATGGTGTAAAATGGTCTGGAGAGCAGAAGAAATTATGAAATTGTTGGTAGGAAAAGGAGGAAATGGAAGGAGAGAGTGCAAAGGAGCTATGACAGAGAAGAGAAGTAGAGAGAATGAAACTGAATGAGGGCAGAATAGGTGTTGGTCTTTCTTTATCTGCTCTGTTTTTAGCATTACCTCTGTAATGAATGCACTGCACACCAGCACACTACAGTACCACTGCTCTGTGGCAGTGTTACCTGGCTGGGAGAGTATTTTGTTCCTCTGATTAGCAGTATAACAGTCCTAAGTTTTTGAGGACTACAGTAGGCAGCACCAAAATCACATAACTGATATTATACTATAGCTATTCTACAATGGTTAAGGGTGTCCTCACCAGTCCAGTACATTGATATTTCGCAGTACATGATTTACGGATCCACGCGTTCAGGGCCAGTGGAGGAGGCAGTGTGTCTTTGTACAAAATTGGGCAAAAAGTTTGGGTGTGGAGGTCGGGTGGTGGCTA
Organism: Lateolabrax maculatus; assembly: GCA_031216445.1. Lineage (NCBI taxonomy): Eukaryota > Metazoa > Chordata > Actinopteri > Acropomatiformes > Lateolabracidae > Lateolabrax > Lateolabrax maculatus. The sequence goes on along the minus strand of CM062203.1, from coordinate 20,870,168 downwards.
GGTAGGTTTCCTAGTCTATAAATTAACGTTGGCCTTTTTTTCAACCGTAACCACAGTTTTTTTTCCTAACCTTAATCAAATGTTTTAATTGCCTGACCTTCACCATACCTTAAGGCCCTTATACATTGTGTGATAACAGTGATCTTGGAGGTTCATTGCATGTCACAGTGTGCAAGAGGGGTCTAATAAAATCTTGATTACAATCTGTCAGGCTGTATGATATCTGATTTGAGGCATGTGCATTAGATTGCGCATGCCCTGTGAATTATAGTGAGGAGGGAAAAAAAAGTCATAAATTTGTGTCCATTTCCTATGTGAATATGCTGAAAGACAAGTCACTCATAGTGCTGGCTGTATTTTAAAACAACTTAATTCTTCACTTTAACAAAAATGGTGCTTATAATGTCGTGTCAGCCAGTATACTCTGTCATTTAATGTGACACCAAGACTGTGTAGGGTACCCAACGGTACCTTTTGTAGTACTTTACTCCCATTATTGGTTTTATACTAAGGTTTTGGACATAACAAAAAAATCTCACATACTGTTTTTGAGTACTAAATTGTTGTAAGGAATATTGGAGCCAGCCAGAGGTGCTAGTAAAAATGCTAAGTTAACGTCAACCAAGCCAGTGAAAAAAGCCCAATTATACTCTAGCCCACTCTCTCACCCAGATGCACCACGAGGTACCGAAATTATGCATCGATTGATTTGACGTGAATTGGAACACCGGAGCACCATCTTGGATATTTACAAAGATACCTGAACGGCGCTTGTCTCTGTCAGTCATCGCTCTAGATAAACGCTTGTGATTGTTTAGCTCGATGAAATGGCAGGGAAGTATCTCCCAGAGCAAATGAAACATGAGCTCGCAGATTCGTCTGGTTCCCAGGCTTGTACTCTGTAGTACCAACGTAAACCCTTAAAAGTACCAAGTTTGAAGGGTTGCTATGGGCTACACTGGAACACCAACTATCACAATAATTGTTCAACCAGGTATCCCTTAAGAAACTTAAAGGAAGGCTAAGGTTTATTGCAGCTTTTATTTTTGTTGCTCATCTGATTGTACTATTTAAGTAACTGCTGAGATCTCAGAATGCGGCGACATCGCTAAAAATATGTCCAACAGGGCAACAAACATGTGTAGTCAGACAATCATACAGGGTACGAACAAACCCGCAGGTTAGTCACATTTATTTGGAAGAGAAAATGAAGGTTAATGTGGACCCATTTTAGGAATGTCGCTACGCTCCAGGATCTCAGCAAACACTTTGGTGAGTAGTAGTAGTTTCCCATTTACGGGCCGGATTTGGTTCACCAATAGATATCAGACATTCAGGGACTAGTTGGGAAGCTACAAAGCTTAGTCCAACCACTTTTCATGTTTCTACAAGAGAGTATAGTTTAAAAAGCAACAACAGAAGAGGGAGAGATGAGGAGGAAGAACACCGTGACACAGATGTTAGAGGAAAAACAAGAGAATGATCTGCCTATCTGTCCTTTCTTTCTTCTCTCAAACATACATACGTACACACAGTGTAGACGCTAGGTGAGAACGGTATTTCTGCAGCTCATTAACCAGAATATCTCCTCTGCATTGGCTTATTTGGCAGCCACTGCATGCTGAGCCTCTTCTGCCATCCACCATCCTCAGGACAGTAAATTGTTGATGGTGTGTGTGTGTGTGTGTGTACTAGAATTTGAGAATTTGCAGTCGCAGTGTGTAGGTGTGCTTGCATGGGTTTGCATGTGTTTGTTGGCGGTCGGTAGGCAGCAAGCAAGCAGAGGAAGAGAGAAAAAAGAATGAAAGACACAAAGTAAGGGAATGAAAGAAGTATGGTAGGCACACATTCACACACGTTCACCCACAATCCTTTGGGGGAGCTTTGTATTAGGACAAAGCTGCGCAATAAAAGTCGGATCACATAATCACTTTGACTACAGCGAAAAACTAGACTTGCTAAAATACCCAGGGGACAAATAATAAGGTTCTCCTATCAAACATGTTGGGCCCGTCTGTTGCCAGGTGTACGTGCACAAGTGTGTGTGTGTTTGTGTTTGCGACACAGTATGACAGAAAAAATAGAAGTATTTAAATCTCACAGACACACATATGCACCCTCGTAGGCACAGATGCGCGCACACACAAACACCTTTCCTCGTTGGTCTGTTTTTATAGACTGGTCGCTTACAAGCCACCAAATGTCACTGCTGCTGTTAATCCCATACAGCCTGCCTAATGAGACCATACTTCACACACTCTCCTTCGAGGGTCCGTGTGTGTGTGTCTGTGTCTTCACTTAGTATGTATATGTTAACATGCCAATGAGTGGCTATGTATGCATGTTTGAAGTGTTTTTGTGTGTGTGTGTGTGTGTGTGTGTGTGTGTGTGGGTGTGTGTGTTTGTCACCCCTGACCTTGCCCTCACCCACATCTCATTCCATCTCATTAAATATGTATATCTTATCACACAACCTTCTCACAACCCTCTCTCTCTCGATCTCACACTCTCTCTCACACACACACACACACACAGGCAAACACACACACTGAAGCCTATTTGCATACAATAAATTTCAACCAGCGACGGAGACGGGGTTGCAGAGAGAGACAGAGAAACAGACAGAAATAAGATAAGCTTACTAATGGGTTAGGTGGGTAAGCAAGAAAAATATGATGGAAGAAGGGACATGGTTAGTGGAGCAGAGACTACTGGGGGTGGTCAGTTTGGTCAGATTGTTTCTTCTCCTTCCCTTTCCCCAGCTTGCTTCTCTCCCTCCTGTCTTCTGTGTCTCCCTCTGTGTCTTTGTGTACAGTGAGTCTTGATCGAAATCTGGCCTAATGAGAATGATGTGCTACAGTGATAAAACACGGCTGCTGCCTCCTGTAAAACACAGAGCATCCAAGGCATTAATTATTGACCGGGCTGGGGCGCCGCTGGAGGGGTTTACAAGGGGAGAAAACATTACACTGACCACCAGCATAGTTTATCACCTTTGGACACTCGATGGTGCTCAGACAAAGTGGAGCGCATGAACAAAACACACGGAGCTTTGGTTAACTGTTCAGTGACGAGAACAGCAAAATGATCAGCAAGTCCTCATAGGATCATGAGCTTTATGCTTATACCTCTGCATGTACTATTTCTCTGTGACATTAGGGATAAATGTACTTACTTTACACTGACTTTACTGCAAGTCGTATGAAACTTCTATCCAGGACAAAGACCTCACCTCAGCTCTGCTCACACAGAACGCAAGCACCGAACGGTTACAGATCCAATACATTTTATTCAAACAAGATGACAATGTTGACTAAAAAGAGAGAAAGCCAGCATTATTTAGTACAATCCTACTATAAACAGAAAGTAAGAAGAAAAAAAGGGAGCTGCAGATGGCTGGATGGAGACAGTCTGGTCTTTCTGTTCTGCCGTCAAGTTCAGTTTTATATCACAACAGTCTCAGTCAAGACTACGGATTTAGCCACATGTAAAACATGTAAAATACTGATCCAATAACAGTAAAACAAGCTGACTGAATTATAACGGATCTTCAGGATGGTCTGCCCGGCTCTATGGAGGAGGAGGAGAAAGGTTCTGCTGATGAAGTTGGTATTGACTGAGGTATTCATGTAGCTGCTACTGTGGTGCTTATTAGCATTAGGATGCAGGGATACCAGTAGGTTTTGTCATTAGAAACATGCAGGAACATTAATGCCTGCAGTGGTGACAGGAAACACGGGGAGAATGAGACAGGGAGTGACATGCAGCAGGTTCCTGGCCAGACTCAAACTGACAACATTGCGATTCATGGTAAACCCCTTAACCCATAGGCCACCAGAGCACACCTCCAGTGAACTTCTTTACACTGATATGGTTGTTCATGAGGTATAGACAAATCATATTTTACTGCATTTTTGAACCCTTCAACCAATACCTGCTGTGAACTACACTTTGAATTGCACCTTTATGTTCAAAATTTTGAACCTGGCTCTGAATGTAGTCTTAGGGCTGGATGCATATGTCAAATTCTTTTTTCAGCTTTATTTTTTTGATCGAGATAGTGTGAGGAAAGTCAGGGAGAGAGAGGAGAGATGACATGCAGCAAATAGCCACAGGTCGGACTCGAGCCCCGGCCGCTGCGATAAGGATTTAGCCTTAATAGTATGCACTCTACCCAGTCAACTGCCGTGGCGCCCCACATATGTCAAGTTTAAAGATGCTAACATCTTAAATATTTGCATTTCAAGCTCTGAGAAGTTTAGCTAAACTAAAACATGTTGAAAAGAAATATTTTATCCGGTTAATCAAGCAGCGTCAAGTTTATACATGCAAACACCCATACACCAAGGTGACAAGCAGCAGGGGCAAAGCTACGATCGATGGCCGAACAGGGAATCAGCTAGGGTGTGTGTGTGCGTGTGTGTGTGTGTGTGTGTGTGTGTGAAAAGCCAAAGCCAAAACAATGGCCCATCAGATTGAAACTGACTTCACCTTGTATCTTTTGGCCCCGGCTTGCGACAATAGATTGGACAGGAAATCCAATGGTGAGCTGAGAGACAAGGAGAGGAGGAGAGGGGGATGGAGGACCAGAAGAAGAAAACAGATTGCTAATATGCTGCTAGTGTGTGTGTGTGTGTGTGTGTGTGTGAACATATAAGTTACTGTATGTTTTGATAATTCATATATGAGGACATGCGTTTATTGGAATTTGTATTAAATAAAAATGTGTGTATTAACTTTAACTTTGTGGTTATGCAGGTGTGTGCATGTGTTTGTGAGTGAAAGTGTGTGTGTGTGTGTGTTTGTGTTTGTGCGTGTGGTGGGTGACCTGGCCCATTTTAATCTGTGGCAGAGAGAAGATGTGGTGAAAACCATTATCACCGTCTCCCTGTCGCTGATAACAGCCCGCTAATCTGTTTGCTGGAGGTATTGAACAAATGCATTTGTGCCACGGACGGACAGGGAGAGAGGAGAGGGAGGGGATGAATGGGGAGATGGGAGCTGGTGTGTGTGTGTGTGTGTGTGTGTGCGTGTGTGGATAGGGGGTGTCGGAGAGGGGCCTGATGAAAAATGAGAGGATGAGGAGGTTGGGAAAACTTCCCCGACAGCGGTGGGCTCCCCGTGACAACAATGAAGGAAGGAGAGATGAGGAAAGAGAATGAGCGAGAGGTCAAGACAACGCAGGTAGATGGAGGAAACAAATTGAGGTAATGACAGAGACAGATGAAAAGAAATGAGAAAAAAAGACTGGATGAAATGGGAAAGAGAGAAGGGAGAGAAAAAAAATCAGAAGAGACAGTAAAGGTGGTCTTGAGAATGGAGGCGTTGAACGCTGAAGGTGACTGATCTAGTCAAGTATTGTAGATCATTGGTTGTATGACTCAACCTTGACCTGTGATGTAAGTCTGGGCACTGTCAATGATATTTCGATGATAATGTCTTAGAAACTTTATGTTTAGAGCATATTTTACGTTCTCAAAACGCACTGTACACTTTTATATGTTTTTATTTGTCCGTTTTATGGGAACTGGTCAGAAAGTTTGGAAATGAAATCCCAATAAATCACAAGGAAAATGAAGCTAGAAGTTGGTCGACACTGATTCAACAGGGGCCAGCACACGCTGACCTCACAACTGTCCTTTGTCTACTCACTGCCAGTGCTGTTTTTAAGGGGTCTAGCCAGTTCTCTGGCCCCATCCCCTCAACACCACCTTTGCGGGCATGTGCGCACCGTCCGAATCCGAGGAGGAGGAGGTTGGGGTTGTAGAGGGAGGGGAAGCAGCAAACGGTGCGGGCATGAGCATATCAACAGAGCAGTGTGAAGTTGTAATGGCTGCACTGTATACCCGGATGAGTGTAGGTGCACGTAACTAGTCCAACCTTAAGTGTCTACACTTTTTCAAGAATCAATGGAAGTAAAACTGATGACTGAGATATTAGAAAAATAACAACAAATATAATAGGATATTTGTGCTTCTTATTTCACCATACCCACCTGACTAATTTCACTGTGCCGTTGACTGGGCTGTTTTTTTAGTTGAGGCTGGTGGTGGTGGTTGGGTGGAGGGGTAGTTTGGTGTTACTGCAAGCCCTGGGGCTAGCAGTTAACCTGAGCTCAGAGACCCTCTCCTATGAAACGCTCAAGATTGCAGAGATGTTAAAGAAGAGAACGGGGGGGGGGGGGTTGTAACTCCTTGAGCAGTATGTCAAACACAAGGAAGGACATACTCCTACACCTGTTTTCTCTTCCTTCTTTCTCACCATTTTCTTTTCATTCTGCCCAGAAGACCTCTCTCTTCTTCTCTTTTACATCATATCCATACTCCCCATTTCCATTTTTTTCAGCTTATATCTTGTTGTACTTGCCCTCTCTGTCTGTATCTCTCACTCTCTCGTGTCATCTCTTCACCCCCACTATCTCTCCTCTCCCTCCCTCCTGCTCTGCTGAGGCCCTGGGGCACCATCCGCCTGCACCGGCTAACCCTTGTATAAGTTTTCCAATTCCAATTCCTGCTGGATTATGGCATGGTGGTGACGAGGGGACATTTCCTCTCTGATTATATATTTGATTCAATGGCATGATTATTGGAGGTGTGTGTGTGTGTGTGTGTGTGTGTGTGTGTGTGTGTGTGTGTGTAGATGGAGAAGGTGATGATGTTGAGTGGGGACAGAGACCTTGACCTCACCCAGGGGACAATGGACATTCTTTTGCTTTCTCTTGATCTCTCTCTATTCGTGCGCACACCTATACACACACACACACACACACACAGACACACGGACACACACACACACACGCACACACACCCCCCTCTCCACCCTCTAGCCCTGAGGTTAGGGGCTGTAGATGGCAGACATGGAGATTGGTTTTTAGTTAAATGTCAGTGGAGGTGAAAGTACTGCCCAAAGGCATCTCTCTCTCTCTCTCTCTCTCTCTCTCTCTCTCTCTCTCTCCCGCTCTCTCTCTCTCTCTCTCTCTCTCCCTCTCATCTCTCTCTCCCATGTTCTGTTTCTAACGACAACCTCTTTCTCTTACTTTGTTTCTTTTTCTTGCTGTCAGTATGGTTTACATCCTCTTATCTACCTTGTGATCTTTCTCCATAACATTTTTCACAAATATCAGAGAACAAGAAACTGAAATCTGCTCAGACCTGGCCTCCATCATTTAATGTTGTTTTACTATTATTTGGCTAAAGGGGCAGACAGACATTTTGACAGTTGAACTGATTATAGATTAAATATATATTCATATTATATATTATATATATTATATCTGTGCATATATATATATACATTCACAAAACTGAAAAAAAAAAACTCAATCTCATCAAGTCCCTGAGTCGTTTTCTTTAAACAAGTAAAGAAATACTGGCTTTATATATTACTGAAACAATGTGGTTTGCTTTGAAAACAAGTAGAAAGTCTGATCAGAACGGCATAGAGCATCCGGTCAATTTTCTACTAAACTAAAACAACTTGTGTGGACTCTTGGTCATAAGAACAGACGAAAAAAGAAACCATTTAACTACGTAGCCTACTTACCCATGGTAGAAGCACAACAATCAAGGAAAAATTACCAAATCAGTCAACAAAGTCGGACAGGCCAAATGCTCTGCTGCTGAAACGCTCCCGGTGGGAATGCATGAATGAAATAAAACTAAAACTGTGCATGAATGTGCAAAATATTGTCCAGGGAATGTGTAACGGTTTAAGTGCGATCTGTAGTCCACAAGTGTGCGTTAATGTAGCGCATTACGATGGGGGACTGTGCGTTCATGTAACGTGTAGTGTCTGAATGGGGAGGGGATAAGGGTCCATGTCAGTGGGGGTCCCGGGCCTTGTTAATTAGGACAGTTGCAGACGGGAAGAAACTGCTCTTGTGACGTGAGGTTTTGGTCCTCATGGACTGCAGCCTACTGCCAGAGGGGAGAGTCTCAAACAGTTTGTGCGGGATGGGAGGGGTCGATTATCAAAATAAGTGATAATGTTGCTTTGTAACTGCTGGATGTGTAAATAGCAAGTGATGACATGTCAATGTTGTGTTTACAGCTTGTTTCCCCTAAGTGGCCAAAAAAATCTGTTATTGAAGGTTTATGGACTCAACTGAAAGGGAGATTTTTGCAGTGGATAAATGCATCTGTTATATACCAGTAATTAATAATCTAAGATAACTTCTGACCCAGTCAGACTGCAGGTGAGTTTATGTGCTACTATGCACTGATTTAAGGAAATTGAGTCATAAATAATATGAATTAACTCAGTATTGTGTCATGGTGAGCCTATGTAGAAGTAATGGCCCATTAAACTAGAGAGAGTACTCTGCATGTTAAAAAATGATGTTCACTTATGATCCACTGACCACTGACAAGAGTGCAGCATTGTGCTAACTGTGCCTTGTTTAGCAGATATCAAGAGAGAAGAAGAAACCTGGCTGACGTTAGTTATCTTAATATTTTGGGGTGTCAGTCAGTAGATATCAATGTATTTAAACAGACTGTAGGCTCTGTGAGGTTTGGATTGTAAGTTAAGATTTCTGATTTGCAACTTAGCTACAAAAAATAAATAAATAACAGATTGTCACAGTATGGAGATGAATCATTTTTTTATGGGGCAGGCTCAACTGAACTGATGACATCAGTTGAGTCAATTTGATTGTTGCTATCGCTCACTTAAAGCTTCACCAATCAATAATTATGTCTTAACGTTGGATCAAATTACCATATTTTATTTGAAAGAGGTGGCTCGTGGTAAAAAACCTACAGAGAATTATCATCCAGTTCTTTTAAGCTTCAGAGCATGTTAACCTCTTTTTAAGCTCAGTGTTTTGGTTTTACGGCATGCAACTTTACTGTTTTGATTCAGTCTCCCTGCTCTCATCAGCATCGTTTCCAGCTGCAGCAGACAGTTGTTTTCAGTGAGAAAACTCTGAGAAAACTCACTGTGAGCTACCAGTCAAGCACAAAACAGATTAAATAAGGGACTAGCTGGTGAACATGGTGGAGCATTTAGCTGCTAAAATACTGGAAAGTCAACATTAGACTGACACTCGATTCGCCAGAAGGCCACAAACACCATTCCAAATGAATGATAACACTGGGTTGTGTCTTCTGGGTGCGTAAAAAGGCAATATGGTTATAAATCCAGGAGCTGATTGTGATATGATCAGGATATTTAAAAAATAATCAAATTGACCACATAGTTACTCTGCCTTAGCAGGCTGCTAAGAGGACATCTGGCTGCAACTGTGTGGCACAGATTGCATGTTGCCATGGGTGTCAGCGTGCCAGCTGCTGCTCCTTGTGAACACCCAACCAAAGGAAGAAAGCTGCTGTGCATCTGTTGCAGCCTGTGGCTACCACAATGTTGTTACCTTTTTAAATGTAAAAATAATCAAAGTGACTGCCTTGGTCTTTTCATTGTTAGCGAATGTAAACCCAAAAACAGCAGCACAGATATTTGACTCATGTCATCATCAGTTTGTTCCCACCAGCAGAGATTTGACAGCTGGATCATGCCAAAGACTTGGCATGAAAAACTGCTTCAGAAAGCTGGCATCCTGTCCAGAGTGAATATTTGAATACTTATGTGTGTTTGTGTGAGTTGTGTGTGTGTGTGGCTTGTCCTCTTTAAACCCAGATGTGTCAATCAGCTTGGGGTGGCAGTTGTCAAACTGGTATTCACAGCGCCAGAGGGGTCACACACACACACACACACACACACACAAACTGGTATTCAGAGATCATGTCCTGAAGGGTTGTTATTGTCCTAACATTGGCCGTACGTTGTCTGTCCACCAATCTGATCACACGGACCACTAAACCTCAACACTGCCCCTAACTCTGCGTGTGTGTGTACGTGTGTGTTTACTGCATGAGTGCTGACTGACAGCTGTCACAAAGCCTGAGAAGCAACAGACCGTACGATACTGTAGGATGGTTTGCGTGAAGAAAAAGGTCAGTGTCTGCCAGCTATATCGGCTACGCTGGGCCGATGTTACACACACACACACACACACACACACACACACACACACACACACACACACACACTTGCCCACAGAAGAATGCTGATTGCAGCAGATGGTGGTTGTTAAAGTGGGATCATACACACCTGCTGGCATGGACACACACACATTACTACAGCAAAATAACTTTACATAGCTACTGCTCTGAGAGTTAAATAAAAAAGATGTTTCACAAGCTTTGTAGGCTAGTACAGATATATGAAAATTGAGTTTCTGACTATAAATTAAGCAATTTTTTTTATATAATTTATTTGCCTTTTTAAATTATTTCAACTAATTTGTTCAAAAAATAGTTTATGTCAATATCCTTCACGCACAGATGGTGAAAACGGTTTAGCAGTGAAATTTGCGTGGATAACATGGTAACTATCCACTCTAATTGTATTCCCACACACTAAGTAAGTAAAACATTTAGTTTTTTCCTCTGTCATGTTTTTATTCCTTCATATTAAACATATGCAAGCTTCAGTCTTCTGACACAAAGCACTAAACTATTTCACGTTATTATTTCAGACTCTCAACTTTGTTCCACTGGCCTCGCTCAAGAGCAGTGTCCATTTGAACCGAAGCACCACGGGGGCTGAATGGCAGAAGAGAGCAGCCGGGGCAACAAACGAGCCAATTTAGAGACACAAATGGCCTGGCATAACACTTTCCCATAGTTAAAACCCAGAACAATGCCCAAAGGCAGAGAGCGGATGTGACATTAGTGGCTTCGAGTGTATCCCTGTAGGCCAATACGCTGTCCATCTGCATCTGTGTGTGTGTGTGTGTGTGTTGTCGCTGTGCCTAAGTTAGACGGTAAATACACAAGAAGAAATGTCCATAACTCTGAGGAAATCCTTGCAAATTGTGTTGCTGCACATGAAGTCGAGCATGAATAAGTAATGAATTACTCATTAGCTGTCACTCATTAATGGCAGCACTGATTCATTACACGACTTACATTCTCACTACTAAGACTGTTTCTGCTTATTTCTAACTCACTCTAAATTGAAATACTAATTGATAACACTACTTGTTAAAAAAAAAATAACATTAACACAGTTGTAATACACACACACACACACACAAACACTGCCATTGTCTTCTGCTTCCACTCACACATCAACTTAAAGGAGAATTACAGTTTATTACAAAGAAAAAACTCTGTCTGTAACCTGTGACGTATTTTTACAACATACAATACAGTTTGGTTAATAATTTTACAGTTTGACTTGATCTTCTCTTTCAAATAAGTTTGGCTAACTTGGGGTTTGTTTAAAGGCCCTGCACGTCCTTAGTCCACCCACACAGGTGATTTCATTTATTGTGGCTCATCAGACCTCTTCTCTTGACTGTGTGAGCATGGACTGTGCATCTGAAGTTACAGAAATCATCAAATACAGGCCTTAAATTCACCATTGATTGTTATGATTTTCACACAAACAGCCAGATGCCAGGACTGTATAGATAGAACAATAGATCTATCTGGTGTAGGTTGCCATGGTAATACATGACACACAGTGTATAGGTGAGAAATCACACAACCATAAACTGTATGTCTGAACCAGATGAGCTCCTAATGACCAGAACTAACAATATGGTAACAGTAAAATACGTAGAAAACATATATAGATCTCTTCCATTTGACAATCAATTAGTAAAACATTTCTTTGTGACTTGGATTATGGGGAAAAATGTGGCTATCCGACGCTTCACCGAAGTCAGGAAGTCACTTTCTGTTGGCACAAGTTAGACTAATGACTGCCAATCACACATCAAAGGAGACATCCAGGTGGAGCAGTGTTCGATATTTTATTTGAAACTTTTTACCGAGGTCATAAAATGGAACCAATCTGGTTTAAAACCCAACATTCAAACAAGGTAATAAAGATAATAAAATGTAGGCCCTGTACCTTTCTTAAAACCTGACTGATAATTTGACTTTGATCGTGTTTCTTGCCGCACCTGACTACTTTTTAGTGATGTGGCCACATTCTACCATCTCGTCAGTTAACTTTGTTTGCATAATGTTATTACTGAATAATGGCCAGAACTATGAAAACAAGATCCAAGTTGTACAAAACCGAAATTTCCCTTTAAATGCCCCGTAGCCTAAATCAAGCATCCCTCACACCCCTACTCCTGCCACCATGGCGGCTGCCTAATAAATGGCCGTCCCTTGTGCCCATAAACAACAATCTCACACACAGACACACACACATACACAGAAAAGGCTCCGCGCACCATTCTAGCCCACTAATTCCTATTCATTTAAAACAGCCACCAGGGCACGGCGTAGCCTAGCCCGGCCCCAGACACCAGCCATTCATTATTCAGCCGCTTGCTTTATGAATGGCTTACAGGTGGATGCTACAACAGCAACCCAGCAACATTGCTCGTAAATCACAACACACACTTTCTTTTTTTTTCTCTCTTAAGCTTTTTTGAGAACGCAGGGCCCGAAGATGCGCGGAAGACGTAGCTTTGTGTGCATGTGTGAACGGGGGTGCACAATGTCGTCAATTTCCCTCTGTGCACTTCCTCTTGCTGCTGTTTAATTAGTAATGAGGGCAAATATTTGTTTGTTCCAACGCTGAGAGAGGGAGGGGAAGCGAGAGAGGGTGAGAGAGAGAGCAAGAGACAGACCGAGAGAAAGAGCAAGAGAAAGAGAGAGATAACCCACCGGACTAAATTGGTTTCCCATTGCTGCTGTCAGAATCAAGCTGTCTAACTGCTGTTCTCTCTCCAAAGGCAACCAATGATAGAGATGGCCACTATACTGAGTGTGTGTGTGTGTGTGAACCAACACCAAAGCACAGGGCAGCTGTTTAACATAGTCTGTGGTATAACTAATAGATCACACTGTGTTGCATTTGTCAACGTGACACTTTCTCCTATATTGAGTTACACTCCAGGGCTTTCTCTCTTTCTTCTCCTCCCTCTCCGTGTTCGTCTTCACACTCCTCCTCTCTTGCTCTTTCACGCTCTTTCTGTCCGCCTCTACTCTCTGTAACCTCACCAGTCTTTCTCGGTTTCTCTCCACAAATCATGACTCAGGCGGCAGACAGCGAGGGGAGATCAGCCTACCAGAACAATGCACTGGTCTGGTCAAGATGTAGACACCACTCTCATCCGCCAACTATGATGGATGACAAGATGGACTGTGTGTTCTCATGTTACACGTCAGGGTCCGCCCAAGGGCTCCTTTCATAGGACCGCAAGATGCTGCTTAAATGTTTGCATTTCTCTTTCTTTTCATTTGTATTTTCACCTCTGTCTTGGCTTGTATTCTGTTTTTCTCCCCTTCTGCTAAAAGTAAATGTATATTCACGTGAATCAAATACGGCCATGAGGAGCAATAACATAACAGTAGGGGGGAACAGTGATATCATATCTGCAATGGTCAAACTCAAAAGGATTTGTTTAGATATCATATTACAAAACTTGATAGGTAAAGCATCATGTCTGTACATATAAAATAATGTCCATTCATTGTATTCTACTGGAAATATTATGTAAAATATTGTCTCCCTATGTGCTACTGACAATAAAGTATACTTCAAATATTGTAAACCGTCAAGAGACTTCCCTAATGACTTTGCATAGCACTTCCATGTAGTTGTGGGAAGTGCAAAAGGAACAAATGGATCTTGCACTTGCAACGCAATTGTGTCTTTTCCTTTGACCGCCCCAGTCTGGTAAATGCCCCTGTGTAAGTGAAACTCTGCATTGTCAGGTGCTGAAAACCAACATCTATGGATAGACCAAGTTGATTTCAGTTGGATCTAACTACAGGCCAGTGTTTAAAATGTAGCTCACTTACAATACTGTATGCATCCTAGTGGATAACCATACCAAAAGAAATGGTTTATCACTTAAACCATACCAACTGAACATTTTCCTAGGCCTTGGACAGCTCCAATGTTTTCACAAGTCAGGTTCCCATCCAAATGTACACGTTAGAAATATGACATTTGTTTGTTTAATGTATTAATGTGAGGAAAGTTCCAATCTCCTCATCACTCCGCACAGATTCGATGTTTTAATCTGCTCTTTTTCTTCATCTCCTCTGCCTCCCTTGATTTTGAAGTCACATTTTTCACATACGTCATAATTTATTCACAAAGTCTGTTTCCATTGCACTTTGTCGCATGTTGCTTTTATCGGTACACCAACTTTTCAAACTTTTAGCAATATTTGAATACCTTATTTTTTTCCACTCAGGTTTTATTATCTGCGCATTGACAATGCACATATGAAAAGTTGGATGGAAACACACCTACAGGCTGAGCAGTACTCGCCATAACTTTTAAGACTTTCCTGGGTAGAATATGTTTAGTTCCCCTTAAAAATATATGTACTTTAGGTGAATGGAATTGTACATTTTTTATATTTATTATACATTTAATTAATTCTGGATTATTGGACAATTTGTATCAGTTTTTGTGCTGTCGTTGTACACTCTAAACTGATCCAGTCCCACACAAATCATGAGGAGACTAACTTTTAAGAAACGTTTAATGATAATTTACTTTGTATAGTTGTAGCAAAGATGTTAAAAGTGTTGAAAATTTGGTGAAACAAGAATGCAAACGCAAGAATGCTTTTTGTTCACCTGTACATCTGAGAATAGAATAGAATTGGACCTCACTATTGGAGCAGATCTCACTCTTTGTACATTGTTATGTTATCTTGTGTTTTATGTACAGCACTGTACGTGTGTGTGTCCATGTCTGTGTTAGAGGGGTGGCATTGCAGTCATGATTGATGGGCCCTTCTCTTTCTTCCAGATGCTTCCACTCAGCTCGTCTTTCACTGCCAGGTCTCTGATTCTGTTTCCACTCTGTCACTCACTCACAAAAGCACACCTACACCTCCATGCACGCACACACACACACACACACACAAACACACACACTGATTCTGTTCCCAGTTCGTCAGTCACGCAGATACACACCAAGATATGAAAGCAATATGTGACAGCGCATCTAACGGAGCGCTCAGCGGCCACACACGCACACACACACGCACACACACACACACACACACACACACACACACACACAATGATGCTGCTCAGTGTTGTGTTTTGTTTTCCCCAACTGACCTCTTGAAGAAAATAGCTTGTTTCAGACTGTGTTGTCTTTGCAGTTGTCAGGTAGACAGATATATAAAGATTATGGTTAAGATGTTGTCTGTGTGTGTGTATGTTTGTGTGTTTAGATGAGGGTGAACAGATTTGACTGGACTGTTCACAACAACTTTGACAGTAGATTAATTACTCAGAAGGCCTTTCACGGCAGACAGTTTGACTTGTGTGACAGTAGGTGGTACAGGTGTTACTAATAACATGATATATAATGTTATAATGTTTCCGAATCAACAACAATTTAACAATGTATACTATATGACCAAAGCAGGCTACATTATATGAGAGGATTATACTGTAGTGGGTAGTAAGATTGTTTTTAAAGCTCCTGCATGTACAGTACTGTCATTAATACAACATACAAAAACAAACTTTGATTATATAATACAATTTATTGTTTGGTAAAAAAATGGTTACCATCATGCTGAAACAAATGTTAATTCTGTGTTGCTGTTTGTTTTCATTATTCTGCCTGTTGTTCTGGTAAAATGACTAGAAATTTGCAGGATTTCTTTACAACACAAAGTGGAATGTTAACTGATACAGGAGGGGGACGGCCTCATTTTGTTTTGAAGCAATTAGCACTAATTCACTTCATCATCCATTCTCTAAAACACTTCAGGGTCATGTAAGATGGTTATACTGGGTACTATCCCAGCATGGGTGAGATGCAGGGTATACTCTGGACAGGTTTCAAGTCTATGAGTGCGTTTCCATCCACCTGTTTTTATGTGCATTTTCAATTTGCAAAATAAAGTTTTTATTACTATAACTATTTGTAAAAACTTCACGGTTGGCCACGGAAAACTTGATGTATGGATAAAAGCAAAATGAGAAAAGGTGCAATGGAAACATACTTGGTGATGTGGAGCATGTGACTTGAATGTCCACTGAAGCTTCTGCTTCAGCCACTGGCTTGAATGTGAGATTCATCAGTATGTGAGTATGAAACCAATAGAGAGAGTAAAGTACCGAAAAAAGGTACCGTTAGGTACTGGTACCGAATTTCATCCCACAGTTCACAGACATTCAAAAATGCATGAAAATTTAGATCTTTTTAAACAAATGACCAATGCCATCGATGTACTGCTCTTAATCGAGTGAAGTCAGTGAATGGAAGCTTTGCAGTGAACCTGTTTAACCGTAGTGGTATATAAGCATAGTTACAGTGGTCCTTTGCTTCGCTTGTTGTGTAGCTGTTAGAGACTAACCAACCCCTCTGAAAAGCAGCCAGCTGCGAGGTTTAGATAACACACAGGACTAACTACCTGCACACACGCACACACACACCACACACGCACACTTGCATGCACCATGATTCATAACCCAGTGTGCTGCCTTTTGACACAAAGGCAATAGGAGCAGCAGCCTGTACAAGCCTGGACTTTTATTCCTTTCAATTTGTCTTGCTTAAAAAACAAACCGGCCGTGAGCCGGTGAATAAATAAATAAAGCGGTAGGCACTGAGGGAGGGAGAAAGGATGGATGAATGGCTCCATCTCAGCACTGAGAGAAGGTACCGGGGGGGTAGACGTACCTTGGAGAAAAAAAAGTCTGGGACGTTTGTGTGTATGTTTGTATGTGTGTTTGTGTGAATTCTTTGTCTGCATAAAAATGCATGCATGCCATTTTATGTCGGCATGTGTATATGTGCAAGCATGTCCTCATATATGTGCACACAGTGTCCGAAATTAACTTTCTGACTCACCAGCCAAGGGGATTAATAGCTGAAAAAAGCAAAAATAATAATTTGCCTTTTTGTGTTTCGGTGCATGTTATTGAGATTATAAGCTATTATAATGAATACAAATTTAAAGAAGAGGCCCAAGCTAAAATGTTTTAATATATTGATCAATCAGTTCAAGCCTGAATACAACATGAGCTCAAAATTAATCAACTGTTTAGATCCTTGTAAAAACACAAATGGTAGTGTTTGTCTGCAGAAAGGGCAAAGAAAACCAAACTAACATTAACTAGCCAGCTAACAACAAAAACATTTCACGATATTAACCCCAGCGTCTGTAATGGGGCTGGTCGTTGATCTTCACTTCAAAACAGCAAAATGTACTTTTAGAATCAGTGCAGCAATTAGAAAGCTAGCACCAAAGGGCCTAGGGGTGTTGTGAGGAAAGAAGCAGCACACCTGTAAATGATACCCAATCCCAGGACACTATTTTGGTACAAACATTTACCTGCCAGTGTGGCGGATACCTTGGCGTGTGTATATTTCACACCATGTGTGCTATGTTATAGTATGGTATGTAAAGATGTATTTCTACCACTGTTGACATGTGCAGGTGTGTGTCTATGTGTGTGGGAATATCAGCATATGCCTATGTTTTTATTTGTTTATGTGAGGTCTGAAAAAAGCCTGTGTTCACAGGTACATGTGCACACATGGCTGTCTGCATGTGTGTCTGTGTGTGTGAGCAGCTGTCTCCCGGCCTGCTGTTGATCACAGAGTGTGTATGCAGCCACGGTGTTTCATCTATCAGAGCCCGTCCCAAACTGACAGAAGCAGGCGGGACTGTTCCCTTTCTCATCCTCTCAACTCGGGACTGTAAGTTTCCATTGTGGAAAAATACAATATTGTATTTTCCTGCACTGCTTTAGTGTACTATGATAAAGGTTGTTAATAAATTAACAGCATACAGTAATAACTATAATAAGTAACTGCAAGAGACTGAAAGAGATGTTTAATATCTTTTTATATAACACAACATAAAGTGGTTCTTTACGTGTGGACCTGACAGAATCCTTTTTCTCGGCTTGAAAACTGTCTTTATACAGATTTTATGTCCCATGCTCAAATGGTTCTGCAAGCTTGTTGATATTGTAAATAACTTTTTTTATTTTGTATTACAATCCTTTTGCTTTTTGCTGTGAAAGTTGTCATTAAAATACTCTAGTGAAACAACTGTTTGCACAGGAGCTTCACTAGTTACAGATCTTTGTGTATCTGGATCATTGTAGGCCAAAATAAACCACCAGTGACAGAAGAAATTTAAATAATACTTGATTCAATGATAGAAAACAAGTACATTTAATTCACCGTGGAAATATGTGATATAACCACAATTTTGCTTTTGGTAAAGTAAGACTTTTAGCCTCAATGTGAAACTTCTCATGATGGATCCAGTTTCATGTTAAGCATTACTATATATGGATCAATCAACATGAGCCCTACAAGCACATCTGTTGCTTTTGTGCACTTTTTATCCCTCAGCCGTGGCTGAAGGTGTTCGGCTTGTCCGTCCCATTCTCGTGAATGCGATATCTCACGTCCACTTGGACTCAAGGATGAACTGATTAGATTTTGGTGGTCAAAGGTCAAAGTCACTGTGACCTCACAAAACACATTTCTGGCCATAACTCAAGAATACATACACTAATTAGGACAAAAACAAGGTAAAATGATGGAGTGATGACATTTTATATCCAAAAGGTCAAAGGTCAACTTCACTGTGAAACCATAATTATCTGCAAATATCCTTTTTCTGACCATTATTCAACGCCATTACTTAGGAAGAGAAGGGGAGACTGTGGCCATATTTCTCTCACACACACACACACTTTGGTTCCCACGTTGAAACTGGGGTGATTGTATAGGTCTTATGTGCTGCTGGATTAAAGATGTGTGTGAAGCATCCACGTTTTAGAATTTGTATCTGATTTGCAGCAACATCCATATTTGAAGCACTGTCTACTGTCATGGCGACAAGTTTATGGTCAGTTTTGTTAAAAGATACGGGCGGAGGCATACAACCGTGAGGCGGTAGTTCTAGTTTAAACATGCCACAGATGTCTAATTGCAATGAACTCAAAACAGGAATACATGCTCTAAAAGCAAACCCCTAAAGCAATTAAAATACGTGACATGACAGATAGTTGCAATATATCCACAGACCAAACCCTGTGTGTTATAGGTAATTATTAGAAAATCCTTGTCAGTGTAGTATCTGTGTCCCTGAGGCAACCGTCATCAGAAGAAAGACACTCAGTGACTCACATTAGTTCTTTTTTTCTCGATGTTGTTCTATCTGACTTCTTTTAGCTCTCATTTTGTAAACCGATCATCATCCATCCATCAGTCCCCCCCCTCTCTCCTTCCTCATGCATTGGTGTGTGTAGTGTTAATAATGGCTTCAGGTTACTGATATCTCCTCTCTCTCTGCAGCCAACCCAGTGCTTGTCTCTATAATTTTTTTTTCATCCAAGAATTCCTCCTTCCATTTCTGTTCCCTTCCATCCATCAATCTTTCCTCACTTACCCAGTTAATAATAATTAGCATTTAACCTGGTTATGGATACTGGAATATTTTACAAAATTAACATGAACAATTTTTCCATGGTTGTTTTTGTCTCCATAGTGTTTAGTTAATGGTAAAGAACATGGCAGACATCACTTGACATTTTTCTGACATTTCATACGTGCTTTCTTTTCCTTTGCTAAAAAAAATTCACTGTTTGAAAAGCTGCTGCAATCAGAGCACCTTGTGACTGCTTCAACATACCGTTTGTGTATTGATAAACTCCCTCTCCCTCCCTATTCATGCACCTACTACGACACAGGCAGTAAGTAATGTGTAGGAGACAATAGTAGCACACTGTATATATTTTAAGAAAATGCACAAAGCAAAAAAATAAATAAAAATACAGTAAAATTAATTCTGCGTGTGTTTTTCACTCTGACACTTTAGTCTTGATTTGTGAACATGAACAACTTTCCCCTCCAAGGGTTTGAGGTATATGGGAATCATTACTTAACAGCAAGTAGAGCAAACACATTAAATATCTCATCCCTCCCTCTCCGCCTCCTCCCATCCCCTCTCCATCTTCTTGCTCCCTGGACTGCCCTGTAGTTTAAATACTCAAATACACACTTTCCTGACAACAACACGTCATTGATCCTGGTCAGCGCGTGCACATACAAGCACACACACACACACACACACACACACACACACACACACACAAACACACATTCACAGAGCTATACAAGTCAAAACCCAGGAGATTGTTCTGTTAGAAGTGGATTAAGGGGGGACATGACACTAAGTGCTTGGTGTGTGTGTGTGTGTGTGTGTGTATGTGTGTGTGTGTGTGTGTGTACAGCCAGGCCAATAAAGGGAGTATGTTTTATGACAAGTGAAACGAGCCCTGTGAGAAGCTGCCCAGTTCAATACCTCATCACACACGCCAAATTGTGCTGTGTGGACGACACACACACACACAAAAACTGATGTGTGTGCGCCAAAACTCATTTCACGGCAAATTGTTCACTGCTGATGACAGTCACACTGACGAACAGTACAGGACAGTGTACACGTACAGTATACACCAACAGTAATCACGCATATAACCGGTAATAATAAAGAAGAAACTGAAAAATGAATCTGAAAAAAGCAGTTATTATTCAAGAAAAGGGCGGTGAACTTGGAAATGTAAAGTTGTGAAGGCCAGATGAGTCCATCAGGTACAGTACAATGATACATTGTGAGGCGGAATGGTATGTGAACGGTAATGTATCATTTTCAAACAGGTACAGTTAGCACACCTCAGACACACACAACCCAAGTTACTCTCTTGCTCAGGACAGATTCCTTTTAGCTTGATATTGTCCTGGATCACAGTATTTTCTGTGGGCCTGCTGACGTCTCAGTCGTTGCCTCTAATATCAGCCCTGTTATATCTAGTTAGCGCAGGTTGAACTTCTTACGTGCTGCTATTCAGTCTCATTGATCTGGTCAGCACCTTGCTGCGTTTTTGGCTAACCGTGCCAACAAAGTATGTTCAAATCAAAGTTATCAGGAGAGGCATCTGTGGGACACTGATGATCACTCGGCCCTTTCTTTTGTGTAGAGGGCTCTTTACACATTGCAGTTGAAATGCACGACAATGAGATGACCATGGCACATTTCGTGATATTGTGCACAAAAACATACATGCAGATAACAATCTAATAATGCATGCCACATTAGCACAGTTGCAATCACTTACTGTACACACACCAACCTACAGGCGCGCGCACACACACACACACACACACACATCCCTGCCTGGTCCAAACAACATGCGCCAATTAACACCTCCTTAATCGGCGCTCAGCAGACCCCCCACACCCCAAGCAGAACCCTCAGAACCCTGGCAACCTTTGGAATCGGCGAATCAAAGAGCAGACATCTCTCAACAAGGAAGTAATTGGCCTGACCCCTGCAACCTCTGGAGCCTTACATGGGGAACGCATCGAATCAAAATCAGCTACTACAAGACACGCCTACACTGCTAACTAGCACCTTGGTCGCTGAAAACACACACACACACACACACACACACCTAATGTATACAGTAACACACACATGCACACACAAAGATGCGTCATTAGTGGCTGTGCTGCGCTCATCGCTCATTAGACACAAACTACGGAGAGATGTTCAGTTGATGGGGAGGTGAAGTGGCTTCCACTGCACATACACACAGAACACACACTCACACAGCCGTGTACGGACAAACATTAAAATGACTGGGTCTTCATCTGGTGAGGACAAGAAGCTGCTGGGCTAATAAGGCCGACTTGCAAATAGAGAAGAAAGAGGAGGAAAGGATGGAGAGACTTCCATTCCTCCCCACCGTTTAGAGGAGTTTTGATTGATGTTGGGACTGAAAGATTGGGACTTTTTTAATTAACCTCCTAGGAAGGAAGACGTGTCCATACTGTATATATATACTAGAAAATGCCATCAATCGGGTATTATGAATACATGCATCATGTATGCTCGGATAGAAAGCAAAACAGATTTTCACTTTGTGTTACTCACACTAATTTCACTGCTGGACCGTTTGTTCTGTGTGTGTTTATTCACCCCAAACAGCTGATGTACTGACTATACAGATATTAGCAGTAAACTAACTAGTAACGTACACGCCAAGCGTGTGTATGTTTTTTGTGTAACATTTCAAACTGATCTCAAAACTCACCAGGAACTACAGAACTTTATATTTTCCTTTAGTCACTCTCCTTTTTTTTCTTGTCTCTGTACATTTATGAAATAGATGAATCAAGCCCTAAGATTAGTGTGAATTTTTCACTCTTAAACACATTATTATTATTATTATTAGAGATATATTATCAGTTTGTAAAGTTGTTATGGCAAACATGTTGACTAACAGTTACCTATTTACACATCCAGCACACACAGAACAACATTAACATTAATTTTTCTGGTCACCTAATGAATGTACTGTCCAATAAGTCCAATATTCACTCTCTTTTAAGCTTAATTTTCTTTATCTCCTGAGGGAAATATCTGACTCCATAGCTGCTAAATGCTCCATTACATTGAGTTGCTAACTGTGCCTGTCTACAATGTGGTGCTGGACAGGTAACATACTGTGGGTTTGTCAGAGCTTTTTAGTTGAAAACGGTTGATGAACGCAGTGAGACTTAACCAAAGCAATAAAGTTGAAACCAAAACAAGGTGCTGAAAGATGCTAGAATGCTCAAATGAAACAAAGCAGGGGAACAGTCAGGTGACAACTCTTTGCGAGCTCATCACTTTGAGCGAGAAAACAAACACAAAACAAAAACATAAAACTATTGATTAGCAAAGCTTGAAGACTAAAATGTAATACATATAGACATGATTTTTCACCCCAACCAACAGCTGGCCAAAACGCAGATAGAACATAATATGGGAAACACCATGACTCATTGTTATTACACAAAGGGTTGAAGATTGATGTTATCTCAGAGTCACATATTTCCAATAGAGGGCCTAAGAAGCATTGCAATTCATTATTGCTCATCTTTCACTAACCAATAGAATTATTTAAGGGTGAAACGGTGCATTATTAACTCATATAAACACACACACACACACACACACACAAACGCACAATAATTACAGCATATACATGTGTATATATATCTTTAAATATCACACATGATAACAGCATAATGAAGGTGTTTGGCATCCACTGCAAGGCTGCTGTAAATGATGACACCCAGTGCAGGAGTTAAGTGTTATTCATTCCATATACACTGCATGCTGTATGCTAATGAGGGGATTTTATTTACTGGACTTGGAGAAAAACACACAAGATTGTCCCAGTGGTTTATATTGTTAACCAGGTGTAAATGTGTTATTTGCATTGTTATTGAGGATAAATATGTTTCCTCTTCATTTTGAGGGGACAAGCAGACTTAATTCCATATCAACATGCATTTAAATGGCACTAGGTTTCTGTGAGGGGGGTGGGGGCGTATTTATAGAGTGGAGACTTTTCCCTGCCTTGCATCTATGCATGTATTTACACATAAATGCACAAGAGCACACACACGTACATTTGCATAGAAGCACACACGTATACTATTGTGAATGTCTATTACATACACTCAAACCTTTATATTCACAAAAAACATACACAACATACAAATGCAAGACACATACACTTACTGTACACACTGCACACACATTAATCCAAATGCAAATACACACAAACTTACAAATATACACACAATCGCATGTAAATGCTCATCATTACAATCTCACACACACACATATATTACTATTTCAAAATCACACTTGCACACTCTTCCCCTCCTCATCACACCGCACACACACCATATGTTAGGGCCTGTACACAAACACACGCGCGCTGTTAGTTAATCACCGTGTTAGATAGAGAGCGGACGCAGCCTATGCTAATGTCTCAGTTAATGCCTCGATGGCTCTCCTTGAGAAATATATTTATCGCTTTATTATGGGCTCGTTTCTATAATTCATAGGAAGTACGCCGTCCTAGATCACCCCCAGATGAATAGAGCCGGGGAGAGTGGAGAGATGTAAGTGTAATTCACTGAGGTCTACTACCGTTATGTCCCTCTACACTTCTCCTCCTCTCTCCTTTTCACCCTCTCTTTTTCTCAGTGTCTGTAGTTATGGATCATAATATTGTGAAAGCTGTTGGTTGTGCATGCACCATTAATGATGTTGCATCAGGGGTGAGAACAACTGTTTCAGCAAGTACAGACCCCTTTGGGAGCAGAGAGAGATTGTATCAAATGTTCCAATATTATCTTAACTTTTTAGCAATGCTATCATTAACAGTGCCAATCCAATTGGCATGAAGTATTGAAAAAACAAGACTAAAGTGTCAGCTTTCCAGAAAAGCAGCAATTTAATCAAATTCACTCCCGTGATCAGCACATTTCAGATACTCAGATACCAACTTCTTCTGTCTGTTTGAGACATCATGTGGGTTGCATTTAAGGATCTACAGCATTGTTATTGGCTCTGTGGGACTTCAAAACTAATTGTAAGATGGATAAATTGAGGTTCAAAGTGGTTTTTTTGTTATTCTAAAAAAACAAGAAAGTTTACCAGGTGGTGCATTAGAGGGGAACACTAAAGTCATTAGACATGTTCTACTCGACACATGAAAGTGTTGACCTGCAGGTGGCACTATAGGAAGTCGGGATGAACAATGCACAATGGTTTTCTAATGGCAGAAACTTGTTTTATCTTTTGCGGCAACGGTCCCGAGGTAAACCGTAGAAATCCTACATTCATGTTACAAATTAATCCAACAGAAATATGCGTTTGCATGTGTTTGATTGGACCATGCAGCACCTTGCTAGATGGAATCTTATTGCGCTGCAGCAAAAGTTGAGCGAGGTTCAACGTTATTGCCAGACGACTCTGTGTTGTTTTGCTGGAGCCCTCTGTGTTGTCACCGGACTGGTTCCAATTCAAATTAATAAGAGGGCTAAATTTTTTCATGCAGGGCCACTGTTGTTCTGAACATAGCCAAAGTCAAGAGAGTTTATCCTGTGGGGACCATGAATGTCTGCACTAAATTTCATGGCAATCCATCCAATAGTTGTTAAGGCATTTTGCTCAAAATCAAAAACGTCAAGCTGCTGGTGGTGATACAGGAATAGTCAGGGGATCATTATGATTTGTCCTCTGGGGATCATGAATGTTTGCACAAAACTTCACAGCAGGTTGTCACAATATTTCACTCTGGACCAAAGTGGCGTACCAACCAGCCAATATTGGC
The DNA here is from genome assembly GCA_031216445.1 of Lateolabrax maculatus. Classification (NCBI taxonomy): domain Eukaryota; kingdom Metazoa; phylum Chordata; class Actinopteri; order Acropomatiformes; family Lateolabracidae; genus Lateolabrax; species Lateolabrax maculatus. Next base: position 20,844,948 of record CM062203.1, on the reverse strand, counting down.
ATTTCTATGTTCACACCACAAGGAAAAATTCCTGGCGTGAAGTGTTAAAGATTTTAGTTTATTCAAATGCCCACAACCAAGATGCTGGTCATAGAAAATAGCCATTTTTGTCAAAATATTTTGGGGCCAGGCACCTGACACATCTTTGTTTCTTGAGTCTTGAAACCTTGCTCACACATCAAGCTTTTCTAGACTGTCTGACAAATGACTGTATATTTTACACATTTACCCATTGTTTTGCGCGACTTCACTCTAACAAGAGCTCATATTCCTGCAGATCTTACCATGTGTTGACAGTATGTTCAGTGTGTGATGCATTCTGGGAGACACGGAGACCATAAATAAATAAGTACATGAAAACCCACAAATTTGTTATTACTGCTGGAACGCTGATGTTTTTGTCAAAGGGCAGCTCATCTTAACTGTAAATCTGTATTTTGATAAAGACATTTGGGCAAACTACAGAGAGACCCATGTGTTAATCCAACAACTGAAAAAGAAGAAAGTGTGAAGTGTTTTTTCTTGACTTATGTTGTTCAGTGTACAAAGCACATGCAGCATCATTGTACTCTAATGCGCTGCGCTGGTACCTTTCGTTTGGGACTGTTCCTGACAGTGTGAGCTGGTGGAATATAGTAGAATTATAAATAATAAAATGAAAATGAGGGAAGTAAAAAACAAGAAGAAGGATTCCTCTTCTCTCCCTCCCGAGGGAGCAACCATTTGCTCTGACATTTGCTTTGCCTACCTGAGTGTTTTCCCTAAATCACCATGACTGCTGTAAGCCCAGAGAAGGGGGGGGGGGGGGGAGGAGGTAAAATAGGGGAATGGAGGGTATTGAGGGAGAGATAGAGGTGCAGGAATACAGAAAGAAACAGATGGTTGAAGGAAAAGATAAAAAGTGAAAGGTAGAGAAGATTGGAAGATAGAGAATAGTGAAGAAAGGAGGAATAAGATGGGATGAAAAGGAAGATGAAAGAGTTATGGACAAATTGATAAATTAAAAGAGCTAAAATTAAGAAATTATGGGTGAAATTAAGCAACGTAAAAGTTGTGCCGCTGTGTTGGTAATGGTTTATTATTGTTGAAATACTGCATGTGTACTCGACATATATGTTTACTATTTGATCTGGGAACGTTTACCAAAAACAACCCTGTCAATGTACTACATTTGAGTTTGACAAAGGACTGAAAGAGGAGGGAAGAAAGAATGAATGAGTGGGGGAAAAAAGGAGAAGACATCACGCTCATCCTGCCCTCGGTCATTCTTCTTCTGCCCTATGGGTCACACACCATGTATGCACATCCACACACACACCATCCACCATCCATCCACATGCCAGTGGCTCCTGTGCTTGTGAGGCAGTCAAATGCTGTGTATTAGTGTGTAATGGCGTCAGTATGTTGTGGCCTGACAGAGGCTTGGGTTCCAGCACATTTACTCACTGACATGACTGTAATTACACCACACACACACACACACACACACACACACACAATTCTAATTATGTCATGCTGCTGTGTCACTGCACAGTGGAAATGGTGGCCACAGAGGCCACACAGGGGCTACAAAGTAACTAGGACTTCTTCTGTCTGGGTCTTCTCTGATATATGACCCATCTCTCCTCTTTTTAATTGTGTTAAAATTACACACATCACAGCTACGTATGTTATGTCTGCAATTTCTTCACTGCTACGTTTGATTTGACAGTGATTGCAGTTAAAATTGTATGGAGCGCATCAGTTTGTTGATCATGGCATTTGTTTGAGATATCATCCTGTCTGCCACATACACATATCGGTAGAGTGTATGAGTGTACACTAGAAGGGCTAAGATATGCATTTATGTCCAAATACACGTATGTTATCACCATGATCTTGTTTTACTCATAGAAAATTAAAAATCGTTCTCCTAACCATCCGCTTAGGGACACAAGTGCCTGAAGCAGTGGTTCCCAAATTGAGGATCTGAAATGTATGTGAGCGCATATATGTTGATGTGAAGGACGAGAGGTGAAAAGGTGATTGGTGGGTAGATTGAGGGGGAAGGGGGTTTCTTATATCTGAGAGCTAGAGGAGATGAGATAGTTGTAGTGGTTTATTTCTTGTCCTCCTGATAACCACTATGGTGGCTGAGCAAAAGATGATGTCCTAAAGATAAAGCACTACTTATTACAAATGATAACTGAATACAACACACACAATCCATGGTGCACTATTTCACCAGTCAGTTCGGATGAAAATTATGTATGGGCGACAGTGTACACTTAAAATAGATCTAAAAGGTTCATCCTGATACACCTGGAGCTTATTTGTATACTTTGTGCATTTGTAAAAAAATTGTATACTTTGTGCATTTGTAAAAAACAAAAGACCATAAATCACATATTTTAGTTTAACACTAAAAAAGGTTCTGGCAATTATCCTGCTTTGAAGAAAAAGACAACTAAGAAGATGACCATAAACAAAGGTTTGGTGCATGAACCCTTTAATGTCCATCAAGAATCGCTGTCAGGTTACATCAAAGACAGCTGTCATTGGTTGTTAATTGGAAGGTCACCATCAAACAGGGTCAAAGAAAACAGTGCACAGTGTCCAAGGAAGCAGGGGTCTCTACAATCCAGGATTTTCCCCCAGCAAAATGGGCCGGAGTTCATTTGGATGCAACATAATGCAAAAATTGGACAGAATAGAATGTATAACGAAGACATAATACTGAAACAAAACCTTTACCACATTGGCCAATAGGATGACATATTATCAAACTGGGATGTTTGGCAAAATGCGGATTTTTATTTCGGTCCTCGACATAAGGGCAGCCGAGAACCCCTGAAGGTGTAAAAGGTCTGGAAGTTGATTAAGACTGAGGGGAGCACTCCACTACCTGCTTGCCCCTTTAAGAGCTCTTTATCCTGGATATGATGAGTCCCAAGGACCCCTCTCTCCAACCATCCAGGGATATACTGGACTAGACTAGCATGTACGCAGCCAGGCAGGCCGGCAGACAGAGAGAGACAAATGCAGAGCAGAGAAATAAAGTGCCTCTTCACACTGCCAGTTAATAGTACCAGAGTGGGGAGCAGGACAGAGGGGAACCTCTTGGCTGCCTGACTCCATGAAGAGCTCTCAATCCTGGGCTCACAGAGTCCCAGAGCCCCCTCTCTCTCCTAGACCTCCAGCCCTGCAGCCCCTCTGGGTCAGAGCTAACCCCACAACCCTACTCTGAGGCTCGGTAATAGGGCCTGGATGAACTCTTCAAGGGGATTAAAAGCCTCTTCTGTCCCCTGGGCTCCGGCTTTTTAAACTGGCTGAATTTTCACTACCTCTCAATCCAATTTTAGGACTACAGTTTTAAGATAAGTAATGCCAATTGAAATGCCAGTCTTCAGTTCATATAAACACTGAAATAAAGATTGCAGTTCAGGCGAGAGCATTTCAGCAGGGGACAATTACGTTTTAGAGCTTAAAAATCCGATGAATGTGACAGTGGTCGACTAAAGCACTGCGAGGTAGGCGGGAGAGCCGGAGCACGGAGAACGAGTGAAGAGGCAGAGTGGCAGTTGAGTGGAGAGATGGAGTGGTGAACTGGAGTCGGGGTGGAGGAGAAAAGAGGCAGAGATCAACACAGGTCAGAAGAGGGTAGACCGTGAAGAGAGAGAGTAGGATGCTGAAGTCCCAATCTGAGCTACTGCACAGCATGCTGCTGATGTTTCATCATAAAATATTTTTCATGAAACAAAACTTAAATCCATGCAGTTAACCTCACAGGTTCAATTGTTAAGTGTATTTTTTCCAACTCTGGCAGCAATTCTGTCTTCCCATTAAGCATGTCAAATATCTCTAAAATCATGTGTCTGCCATTGGTTCATATAGCCTGCATCTATATTTTTCTTCTATGATGGATATGCTGTTTAACATAGGCAAACTACCTGTTATTAGGGAGTTTTTCCTCGCCACTGTCGCCAAGTGCTTGCTCATGGTGGGAACTGTTGGGTCTCTGTAAATAATATTTTAAAGAGTATGGTCTAGACCTACTCTATGTGAAAGCGTCTTGAGATAACTTTTGTTATGATTTGGCGCTATACAAATAAAATTGACTTGACTTGACTTGACAAGCTATTGATGAGAGACCACTAATTTGATGACCATTTAGCCAGGCAAAATTATTCAAACCATGAATTAAATTCAATGACAAGTTGCGGTTTTATGAGGGGTTATATGCAGGACAATTTCTTCCTGCAGTGCCTTCCTGGCGTTTCCACTGGTTGCCTGGCATGACATTACTTGTTAATTAGTAAGATTTAGAGGTGCTTTAGATTTTGTTACGTCCAGACAAAGGCAGGCTAGCTAATTCTTATGCTAAGCTAGGATGCTGGCTCTCTTCCAACTTTTGGCAAGACGATTAATAAACATATTTATCAAAATGCTGAACTATTCTTTTCAGGGAAAACTTAATGATACAGCATATACTATTTTACATGGTAGCTTTCTTGAAGGTTAAGGCAAAGCCAGAAATGGTTTTCTGAGTGTGGTGTGGAAGAACTAGACTGGCTCGCACAGAGTCCTGATCACAGGTGTGTTTATTGTTCCAGTGTCCACATACTTTTGCACTAGTGTATCTTTTTGTTGTTTAGTGTGAAGTATAATGTAGTATAGTCACATGGACTCATGCATCTTTACCCACTGTGACTGTGTCATTCTTCTAATAATGTCAAATTAACTAAACTAAAACCTCGAAACTTATTCTACCAATCAATCATTGCATAAAATATACACGGATTTGCAACATTAAATACAGACACACATATATATATATATATCTACAGTATCAGGGACAACTGAGATGCTGTAAACCAATCAAAGCCAGTGAGGGTATATCACATTTATCTTTGTTTTGCTCTCTTCTCATCGTAATACCACCTCCCCTGCTGCTTCCTCCCGTCTTGTTTGCCTGTGATGGCATGTCACTGTGGAGGGTGCAGTCACGTCAGGGGCTATGCAGGGTTAAACTCTAGCACTCTCATTCCATGTGGCAATTAGGCAAGCGGGCATTTAGGAGCTAGTGGGATTGCTTTAGTCACTCGTGGGAGGTAATTTGGTGCGTTTTATGTAAATGGTACCGGGAGAAAAACAGAGTTGACGTGTTCTTTCATCCGACTTTCTTCATCTGCTTTTTTTCTCAGTTTTACATCACCTTTTTTTTCTCTTTTTCCTCTCCATCATTTCATCCGTCTCTTCCTGTCGCCGAAACGTCGGCCATCTTCTTTTTCCTCCCACCACTTCTCCTCTTTCTACCTCTTCTTCCCCTTCATCTCTCCTTACCCTTCCATCTCACTCGTCCACATTTTCCAATCTCCCACAACACCTCTCTTCCACCATACAAATCTCCCTCTTTCTCTCCCTTTCTCTCCCTCTCTCAAAGTCAGGTGACACCAGCCAGACCACTAATTAGAATTCTGTCACTAAGTAAATGCATTGTGACCGGTGGCTGACAGCTCCGTGTGTGTGTGTGCGTGTCCACGCAAGTGTGAGTGTGTGACAGTTTGGGCAGCTTGTTGGCGGTGACGATGGCAGCCGCCTGGCATTTTTAACGTGGCAAGGTGCTGCTCTCGCCACTGACCTGACAGTCATTTAAATTACACAGAGGATGGCTGCTGTGTGTGTGTGTGTGTGTGTGTGTGTGTGTAAGGCGAAGAGAGATTGAGGAAGGACCATTAGTAGCTGTGGGATAATTCACTGACTCGCAGGTTGACTGATTGTGTAGCTGACTGACTCACTGACTCATTGTTGGAAAACAGACAGACAGATAGGCAAGGCTTGTTTACCATGTCAGCTCGCCAATATAACACAAATCTCCCTCTCTCTCATTGACACACACCCTCACACACACTCACAAGCTTAGAGAAAAAAAAAATGAATAATGTGAGGAAAGCAAGAGATGAGAGGGTAGAATATAAAATAGTAGAAAAAGGAGTGTGGAGGAGCTGCAAAACAAAAAATGGCTTTTATAGCCTGGCAATCAACTTCTGCAGCTTGATAAAGAGATTGACAGTGAGGGGAGGAAGGAGTGGATAAGGCAGATAAATCTGTGAACAGCATTTACCTGTCAGAGGTTTTTCCAGTCACACTAGCGTCATCAGATTCATTTTCAGAAAGTTCACCATCCACGCTACGACACCAAAACAATAAAATAACTGGTAAATCTCTTCTGACAAGCAGCATTCTGTCTTTTTCAAAGTGATGTTTGTTGAGAGGAAAAGCAAATTGTGGGTTGCAAAAGCAAGTCAAGATTGTCAAGAATGGATCACATGAACTTTGTGCATCATCCGCAAAAGTCTGGTGTTTTCTAACTGGTCCTATTTGGACAGCAAAGTGGATGGAGGACCCAAATAAAGAAAATAAGAAGTTTTTTAAATGTACCTGCAATTCCGCAAATATGATGCACAATAAAGCATTTCTCTGGCTGTATTTTACAGAATCCTTTTCTCTTTCTTCGCAAGCTGCAAATTTTTACTGACAGAGCATACTGTACATTACAGTCAGAACCCCAAGTTGCCACAAGAAACAATAATAATACTAATGATTACAAAAAAAAAATCTCATGACTTAATGCTATAGCATGGATAACTGCGTCATGCATCTTCCAGACAATTGTACAATCATTTCCATGCCTGAGGAGGTGTTAAAATGGGCAGATATTGTCACCAGATAAATTAATACTGTAATTTCTTTTGACTGCAGTAATGTAAGTAAATCGAGCTCAAAAAGCTTTTATGTGTAAACACATTGCTTAATGTAAAAATGTATTCTCAGTGTCTCACAACAACATTTGCTATAAAGTGGAACGATTTTAACGATCATTTTGACTTGCAGGAGTGTGAAAAAGCCAGGACACAGTATATGAAAGCCTTGTTACAAATTCTAAGACTGAGAGAGCTGTGATTAATCAGATTAGGCTCTTTAGACCTTTTGGAACTCTTCCAGAGAAGACCCCTGTGATAGCAGTGTGTCCTGCTCTCCACAAACAGAACTGAGGGACTCAATCATACGTTTAATACAGTATGATTGAGAGTTGAGTTTTTCTGTCTTAGTGTGTGTGTGTGTGTGTGTGTGTGTGTCATCAGGTTGGATGTAGTTTCAGTGCAGAGTTAAGAAGAGGAGGAGGAGGAGAGCCAAACCACCAAGAGACAGAGTGGAGAGACTGTCAATTATTGATTGGAGTTGGCATTCGAACAGCTAAACCCACTTGCTGCTCTCTCAGATGCAGAGGTTCAGTCTGTGACTGTGTCTGTGTCATCTGAACTTCTCGTTGAATTTGTGCGCACAGTGTCACCATTACATTCATTTCAGTTTACAGCAAATGCATGATGAACTGTGAAAAAGTTTCCAGATTTGTCTTTGTCTCCTTGCTCTGAATGTGATTCATAGCTAGGACAACTTAACGTCACTGTTCCCTCAGATGAAAGTTTTCTTTGTAGTGTTGCTCAAGTGGCTTATACTGTAGTGCATCATGCTGTTGCTTGCTACATTTGTACGGCAGGGACTATATTGATGTTGGTGCATCAAGGTGTGGTCAGACAGTTGTGGGTTTGTGTCCCCCCCCCCCAACCTTCACGGTTATGAAGTAGATTCATAAAGCCGCTGGGTCCAGTGGTAGGCAAGACTTCCTGAAAAAAAAAATCCATGCTTATTCCAGGGCTTTATGAATCCAGGCTGGATAAATGAAGTGAATCGAACATATCAGGCTATGTAATAACAGATTTTTTTGGGTATTATATTGTTTAATTATTTGATTTTTTTTTTTTTTAATGCGAAATATGCATGTTTTTTTTTAAGACTGAACTCTTTCAGTACTTTTGCATGAGTGAGTAATTTGGTTTAATGTCTTTTTAAGTGTGTGACTGTGTATGTTCCTCTCTAGTCTGTCATTCTCATGTCCTTCTCAAAGCTTGCAATTAGTATGTCAGGATGCTAAATGCTTGCAAACTGCCCCTCCATTCTGGACGGAGAGCTAGAGCAAGAGAGAGAAAGATGGAAAGTGTTGGCTGTGATCATTAGAAAATGAAGTGTATCAAAGAAAGGGGATCGGGTTTTATCGAGAGAGAGAGAGCGAGAGAGAGAGGATAACAGAGTAGACCCTTACAGAACAGGCCTTTGAAGGAAAACAGCGCTCAGTGTCACCACCAGCAGACAAGCCACAATGACAGCAGAATGGTAAAACACCTCTAATGCACCTCTATGGGTTTTTACTGCTTCTCGTATAGCAGCAAGGACACACACAACACATGACTGCACACACATATATACAAACACACACACACACAAACAAGCCAGCAATGGGAAGGGGGGGCACTTGAGATTCACATTTTTGTTTTTCACCGGGGCAACATGCTTCACTACAAACTCACGCATGCAATGTGGATATTTATTATTCACGCTTTTGTTTTGCACACAGACAACATGCTTGCTTGGAGGGGAGGGAAGGGAGGGAAGGGAGGGAGGGGAGAAAGGGAGATAAATAACAGTGATAAGTCTTGTCTTGTCAGAGGAGAGGAGAAGGGCTGAGTGACATACGATTGGTCTCCTGGTCGTGAAATATGCATGGCTTTTTCAGCAGCCAGAGGAGAGCAGAGGAGTTAATTTAGGCCTCTCGCTATGCTCGGGGTAATTAAAAGAGATGATCGATAGTTTCCCCCCCGTGACTGATAACAACCGCCACACACAAACACACACACACACACACACACACACACACACACACACAAACATACAAGCAAGACACTGACAATGCACAGACTACTGCACTGAGTAAACATGCACATAACGGTGTATGCTCACACTTCCAGTAGCACACAGACAAACAAGGAATAAAGAAGCAATGAATGTGAGTACAGAGCAATGAAACCTTATCCAAGTAATGTCAGGTTATTGACCAAAAACAGTTTTTAAAATTTCTCTTTGTACATTTCTAAGGAAAAGTGTTAATTTCAGTGTATTCGGTCACCAGATTTATCTTATGATGACAATAAAGATTATAACCTTTGTATAATGCGCACATAGGACACCACAAATGAATATAAACCAAATGCAGAGTTAAGCACATGCATTTTCAAGTAATACTACAAAAAAGAATAGCAGTTTCCATAACGTGCATAACGCAATGTTCAGACCTTCACATCTACAGAAAAACTATGGTATGTGTCTTACGGAAAAAGCATATATAATTGAAATCTATTGTAGCAAAAACTAAATGGTCCAACTGTTATGAGACGATGTTTGAGACAAAGACACGTAGACACAGTGACCATCGCAACTATCGCATCATCCACTTGAAGCTTGCATGGACAGTGACAAGTCTGTGACCTTTTGCCACTGAAGGATCATTTTTGGGACAATTAATACACAAAAATGAAGCCAAGCCAAATGAAACACTATTATATAATGTAATCTGTCGTCACTTGCGAGTGTTTCCCCTTCTGAATCAGCCCCCCCCCCGAAAAATAAAAAGTCAGTTTTGAATTCTGCTGCTGCTCCAGGATGTTGATTTATGCCCTGTAGTCTCTGATAACAAGAGCAAGAAGAAGAGAGCTCAGTCGTCCAATCTCTTCCATAAACAGGCACTCTGTCATCAATATTGTAGAGGAATCCATACTGCAGGACTAGAAGACTAATTAGAGCCAGCTCTAAATTATTTAACTCCCTCTGATTTTATTGATTTGTCAGTTCAGAGCTGCGACTCGGAGCTGTAAAATTGACTCTGCTGAAAGAGACATGCTCGTCTGCTGGTTTATGGCTGTCAGCACATGGACGGGGACAGACAGTGATGTACTAATACAGCTGCTACACACATGGAGACACACAGAACAAACAAAGAGACGGAAGGCGGCCACACACGTGAGCGAAAGAACACATGCTAATGAAAAGGAAGGATTCAGTGGATAATATAGTAAAACCATAAAGTTGGAGCATTAACCCGGCTTAATTAACAGTACTGCAATTAAACACTCCCATGTACTCAGCACACACACACGCACAAACTCGTAAACTAATTACGCATCTCCCAATTAACACAGATCTCCATGTGGAGTGCATGGAGCCCCAGGGATCCAGTTAGCCACCTGTTACTAATATCTCAACTCAAGCATGATAACAGTAGACACACACACACACACACACACACTCACACACACACACTCCTCAATACTGGCCTTCAATCCAAAGCACAAACAGCAGTAAACGGCAGCGCACATCCAACAGGCCTGAGTCGTCTGGCTTGTTAGGTGTTTGCTAAATTGGTTAAATGCCTAATTGGTTAATTGCAGAGGGATTATGTTCAGATGACTGGGAATCAATTGACCGGGCATGCACATTAGCACGTATGATTGACAGAAGGAGGGGAAATGATCTCATAGGCTGTGAAGCAGATCAGAAAGTGGCGATTAGCCAATCAGAGCAGATGTCAATTGATCTCGCAGGCCGCGAGGTGAGCTGTACCTTGTGACAGTAATCGTCAAATAAATGTTATTAATGGAACACCTTGATCTGCTCTGGACTGAGTATTTCTTAATATTTTGATGTATGCATTGATTTTAGAATGCTGCTTGGAAATAAGGCTGTTGTTAATGTATTCAGAAAGGAAAGGAAGGATTTCAGTTTGCATTAGGGATATTATTTAATCCTCATTGAGCAGTTAAGGATTCAGTGCCCTACTCTAGGCCATCCTGGCTTTACTTGTTGAAGGAGGGGAAGAGGGTTACCTCCTTACTTTCCACTCACAGATTTACCGAGCAGATCCGAGTAATTTGAAAGTGTGATTTTCCATTTACAGGCTTCAAAAAGGACCACCGTAGTACATATTAGTTTTAACAGGCACTTCTGTATATGAAGGAAAGCTGTCTCTACACGTGTGTGCAGCTGTGCACCCGTTTGCACATGTAATGTGTCACATTTTTCTCCACCCCTGATGTCCAGGACTTCCGTGGGTGTCCGGTCTCAGTGGGGTTTAAGTTCACAGGTTAGCGGTTCATGGATCAAACAGAGATCTAATAGTTGTGTCTGCCGAATACAGCAGGCTCCAGCTGTGGTCCAATGTCCTTATGAAAGACGCACAGACAAAAAGCAAGCAAGCAAGAAAGGAGTATAGGTAGGTTTTTGTTGTGGACAGTTCTTCTAGTCTAGACTAGTGGCCAAGGTAAAGGGGCACTCCACCAATTTTATTGTAAAGAGGATGTTTCCCTAACATTAACCATGTCTTTTAGTTGTATAACCCTAAACATGCCTTACTCATAACTTGTTTGCCATAACTGGAATCTAACCCTCTAACCATAACCACACCGTAGTTGCAGTATGCAGATATTTTAGATAGATATCCCACATATTTGTTCTCAAATTGGCAAATGTGTATCTTAATTTGCTTATGTTATAATTATTTGTACAATACAAACCTCTGTTGGCCATCCTAAGTAGTAGGGTTGGGCGATGTGACGGAATATACTGTGCAGTGGTAGAAATGTGTCCTCCGGTAGAGATTTGACAACACTGTTTCCACTGCGGGAGCTCTCTGCTATATATTCGGGGCCATGTAGCAAATTACTGTATTGTTATATATACTGTTACCGTGATATAGAATTTAACATACTGTGATAGAAGATTTTGGCCGTATCGCCAACATCTACTAAATAGTCAGCAGTCAATAGTCAGTAACTAAATTCAATTAAAATCTCCTAATCCGTATGCACATAACGTTGGGACATGTTCATTGTTCTCAATTCTGAACTTTCCAAAGCTAATGTACAGTAGCAGGTATCAGAAATCCCTAAATGACAGAGAACCATGACCCCTGACAAATTCAGCAGCCAACACAACAGCAGCAGATGCTTCAGATGTAGGAGGATTGCAGTCAATCCATCACTCTCCAATCATTTATCATGCGCTCTCACTCTCCCTGTTTACTCTGCCCCCCCCCCCCCTTCATTTATCAAACTCTCCAAACCAAAAGAAAACCAGCGGACCCCGAGGAACACCTGGCCTGCCGCGACATCAGCCATCGCACACATAGACACACACACGCACAATGACAAAACATCCCAACAACAAAAGAATTTCATTTCTAACCCCTGTGTCAATCAGCTGCAAAGGGATGTGACTATTTTTCATGTAGCTGAAACTGTGGCAGCTCTGCAGATGCTGTGGTGTGTGTGTGTGTATGTGTGTGTCAGGGCTGACTGGACACAGATTAGAGGTGGCGTTACAGGCCACTCCCTCATTGAGCAACAGCCAGAGTGTGACTGCTGTCCCTCTCTATTACTCTCTCTCTCTCTCTGCTCTCTGCAACCCTTCCTTCCTTCTTTCCTTCCTTCACTTTTTCCATCCTCCATCACCACCTTTCTTCCTTGTGTCCATATAATAATTTCTGTCCTTTTCCTCCATTTTTCCGTCTGTTCAAAGCCTAAAGCTGGCCAGAGCATAGATGGATTGGGCCAAGCTAAATAGATCTGAAGTAAACCTGATTAATAACTGCAGTCACAGATAGTCATTTTATTTTGTGCTATGAGAAGTTGCTGAGGTGATATGAAACCTAAGTTGCGGCTTCTGTCACTGAGTGCCGGCAGTGCTGTCGGTCATGATTGGTCAAGCAAATGTTAAAACAAAAAGTGCCATTTACTACAGCCAAGAGTGTGGGTTTGGTTTCAAAAGTTGGGCTCAGAAGTTGTAGAGTTTTTTTTTAAGATAATAACAACTCCCACTGGAATGTGTATGTTACTTTCTTGATTCACTCACACCGCTCTTATCCACCCAGTTTTCTACAGCAGCGGGCAGCTGTTTTTTAGTGAAAAAACACACCTTGCACCAAGCCGCAGACACACACATTAGCAGCTTTTAGTTGCTAAAGAGCAGAAAAATGCAAAGAACAACCTGGTGCCTAACAAGTGCTTTAAAGTTCAAAATATATATTAGAAAAAGTCTCCCAAGTTGCTGTGATGGAAAACCAGCATATGTCTGTGGTATTCCTGTGCCTCACCCCATGTGTGCTGGGATGGACTGAACAGAATAAACTGGTGGAGAACAGCTGGATGGATGTTCTGGATGGTAGATAGTGTAGCTTTTGTGCCACGGTTCTGTTTCTGGCTCTGAAGCAAGTTCTGTGAATGGACACAACATAAAAAGTATCTCTCCAGGACTGTAAGTGAGTGCTGAGCCTGCAGTACCCCTCGTTTAATGAACATGCTCATGATGGAAAGCAGCTCACCGACTCCGCCAATCAATTCACACATTCACACATTCACACACTCGTGGCAGTCTTTTCAAATCGAGATAACATGGACGCATCAAACTGTGTGTATGTGTCTGTGCTGTATATGTTAAGATATGCATGTATGCACCAACAGACACACTTAAGTCTCCATGTATGTCTAAAACATACGTCTCTTCCTGCCAATAAATATGTGTGTTAGTGTGTGTGTGTGTGTGTGTGTGTGTGTGTGTGTGTGTGTGTGTGTGTGAGGGGGCGACAGACGTATCCAGTGGCAGTCCCGTGAAGAATGAAGTCACCTGGCTTTCCCCTGTCTTTGAAGGTCAAGGAGACCCACTTGCATATTCATGGCCGAGCGCGTGTTTGCGTGCGCGACCGCGCGTGTGTGTATTCATGCGCGTCCACGTGCGAGTGTGTGCCGGGATCGATGCCTTTTAATTGTTTTTTCCTGAGCTGTGGAAGGAAGTGCCAGCAGTTATCGATTGGATGGAGGGATGGGAGAAGAGAGGGAGAGAGCGGATAGGAAGAGAGAGAGAGAGTACAAAAGAGGAAGACGGAGAGAGAGAGAGAGAGAGAGAGAGACAGTGTGGCAGACAAGAAGGAAATGTGACAAGACAGGGTGGCGACATGGAACATAGAATCACTGTCTAGAGGGTGGGTGAGGGGGGAGGTGTGTGTATGTGCGTGTGCATGGGAGAAGGGGGGTTGATGGGTGCCATGTGTGCATATGTAAGTGTTTGCTTGGTTGTGTGTGTGTGTGTGTGTGTGTGTGTGTGTGTGTGTGTGTTTGTGTGTATAGGGGGCTGGGGGAATGTCACAGGGTGTCTGATCTGGATGCTACACACACATTGCGCACCCCACTCACTAGGTGCATTATTGAGTCAGGTTCAGTGTGTGAGGATGTTTGTGTGTGTGTGTGTGTGATGCCTTCAGCTCGTTCACATCACTGGCCCCTAACAGGCCCCTCATTTGTTATTCTTTGTTATATTTTTACAATTTAGAGTGTTAAACCTTACAATTTCAACAAAGGTATGATTTTACAATTTATTATATGAACATTATTAACAGAAAATGCAGGCAATTTATGACAAATTAACGAGACAAAATTATGAGGTTACATAGGTCCATATTTATACTACATGTACAAACAAATGTAATAATATATCGTGTATAATAATTATAATTAACCTCCCTGTGCTTTTTGTGTATCCACTGTCATGATAAACACATCTTTGGGTACTTTTTAAGCCATATAATGATAGTTGAATTAATAATTTCTATGTTTTACAGTATTTTCTTGTAGTCCAAAGATTGTTGAATGTGGGAGTAAAATGTATGTTTTGATATGTATTTTTAATGTAATGTTTGTTATTGTGAGCTTGTTCTGGCAGTTTAACCAATAAAAGGAACATAGTCTAACTTTATGAAGATATAACAGTGTATAATACAATTCAACAGCACTTCAAACAAACACCCCTGTTAAACACAGGACTTTCATGAATGTAATATTTATTTGCAGGGCTGTTCAATAAAACTGCATTAGTTCTAGCTACATATATCTAATAAACTGGCAACTGAGATATATATTATATGTGTGTGTGTATATATATGTATGTATATATGTATATATATGTATATGTGTGTATGTGTGTGTGTATATAAATATATATATAATTTCCATCAAAATCAATAAAATATTGAATATATTAAACCCTAAATCTACACATTAATATGGATAATACACCATATGAAGATTAAGGATTTATATGTAATTGCACAAGAACCTGATAATGGTGCATTATGAAAGCTGACAGTCTCAGTCATTATGTAGGTGGTTTATGATGATAATGACATTAAAGTTGCTTGATCCTTCATATTAAACAACTAAAATGTATACATCTTGCATTCAAATGAATATCGAGGGAACTTTTGAAAGACACATTTGCTTTCCTTGTTATTTGTTTTCAGGTCACATGCCTAAACTTGGCTGTACAGCTATTAGTTTGTTTGTAGTGTTACAAAAGAGTGAAAGAGAAAGAAAACAAGCAGGCCCACGTTTGAGCTTCAGGGCCGGATGAAATTGGAGTCAATGGTGTTGGTCAACCCTGAACCAGTGTTAGCTAAGGCTTGTTTGGATGAAATGTGTGTGTATCTGTATTGTGGGTGTGTGCGTGTGTGTGCATTTGTGTGTGTTGGCGCGTGTGTTTGGGCTGAAAGTAACAAGCTTTATTCCCTAACAATGTTCCACCATGCCCTCATTACACACAGGTTAAAGTGGCACTCCGCCGCGTCTAGACAGCTAAAGAGTGCATGCGCGCACACACACACACACACACACCCACACACAGACATCTACACACAGGTTAGAGTGGACTGTGGCCCGGTTTCACTGCTGACCGGGCCACAGGCCCTCAATCACAGAATAGTGAGAGGGAGAGATTGAGATGATGAGTGGGCATAAAGTGTGTAGGTGTGTTGTTTCTTAACTGACTCTAATTCAATCTAAACACTGTCACTGACCAGCAGTCAAAAAGGAAAAGAGCTTTACACGCTGACGGAAAAAGTGTTCTGTTGTAGACATTGTAGCTATTGGTGTAATTGTTAATGCTGCTGAAGTTCATTGTAATAGCAGCTTCTGATGCTTTTGTTTCTGATATTGTTGTTTGGTCTGATTGTTGTTTAAGCCAATGTTGTTGTTTTTTGGGTTTTTTTTTGCTGTTATTGTTGTTGTCTTTAGCATTTCTTTTATGCAGTTACTACTCTTGTTACTGTAATTGTTAAAGCTGTTGTTTCTGCTGCTGTTGTGGCTGTTAGAGCTTCTGTTGTTGTCTTTTTGTGTTTGTTGCTGCTAACTGTTATAGACGTCACTGTTGGCGTTTTTTTAAACATTCCACATAGTGGATAATATACTGGTAAATTGACGCTTTTTTCCTTTTTTTTTATTTCTAACTCATAGGCCCAAATCACACTTATTCAACTCATTCACTATTCCCTACATAATACACTCAATAGTGTACTCTGTAGTCAGCAGTGAATTGAGAATTTGGACACTTATGAATTATAATCATTTTGGTTCATCACTGACAGGTATCGTGTCACACAACTGTACTTTTCGAGTCTATAAAATGTGTGGTATTTCTTTATTTTACAGGTTTGTAGAAATGTCCATACATTTTCCTCATAATACATGAATATTGATGAATATTAATAAATATGTAGTTGCTTTTAGATGGACCAGTACTTCCTCCTGATATGCAACTGCTTTTAAACTCAACACAACTATCAGAGGTTTGTCTCCATTGTCCTTATAATTACTAGCAAATTAATGTATTTGTTCAGCAAACTTTTCAGGATCTGTAAAATAAAGCGTTACCAAATGCGATACATTGCATTGCGGTATTGTGAGTTAAAACTAGTGTACATGCCTTTTCTTGTTCCATTAGAGACATTTTTGAGGGGACTAAATACTGCAAATTTGGCCACGCAAATGGATGGAAATGATGGAGCCGAAATGAGGTGCACTAGGTGGCAAATAAGGAGTGATTTCAGACACAGCCCAAGTGTCCAAGGACAGTCCAGGTGCACTCATGCTCACACGTAGTATTTTCTCACCCCTCAAAGAGCTGTTTCTTATTCTCCCTCCGCTGCACCACGGTCTCTCTATCTCAGAGTCTCTCCCTCACCCACTGTCTGTCTCGCTCCTTGCCCAAAAACCTCCATTCCAAAAGACGTGATAATCAGCGTCTGCTGAAGCACGGCAGAAAAACATTTAAGTGAAGAGAAGGTGGAGGGGTGGTGGTGGAAGCAGGGACTGGGGGGCGATGTGGTGTTGGGCCGGTGGTGGGTGGGGTGGGGTGGGGGGGGGGTGAATTGGCTTTGCTCTGCTCCGCCACACTGTCAAATCTGCCTTGTATTCACACACAAACACACGCATCCACACACACACACACACACACACAAAGATTCTCTAATAGATTCTCGTCTTGACACTCAATTCCGGGGCGAGACGATCTCGCTTTATCCCTCCCTGCATCAAATATTTAAACACTTGTATTAGTGGCTGTGTCATCCCCTCAAACACCCGCAGCTTAGGGCACCAATCTCCTCTCCTCCTCTCTCCCTCTCTCTCTTTTTCTTCTTATTTCTTTTCTGTCTCTCCTCCGCACTGCTCTCACTCTCTCTCCTCATCTTCCACAATTCCACCCCTAATATCCACAATGTTATCACCTGCTTGCCTCCCTCCACCACCCCATCATTTTATATTTTCAATACTTCAACCTTTTTTTTCTCTCATATGAAGGAGAGTGATAGAGGGAGGGACATAGAGAAGGGGGTATGTTTTTATTTTTTTTCTCCCCCGTTCTTTTCAGGCTTTTTGTCGCGGGCCAAGAACCCTTTTCAATCTTAAGAGGCGAAGCTCTACAGATTGCAACAAGGAGAGAGGGAGATGGAATGGAGAAAGCGGGATAAAGGAGGGAGGGGAATGGAGAAGGTGGAGGGGGAGAGAGAGAAAGTGAGAGAGAGAGAGAGAAAGGGGAAGGGAGTAGGGAATGGCGGTGGTGGTGGCGGCTGCGCGCTTGAATGATGTCTTTCAAGAGGAGCAGTCTAGCTTGTCAAATCGCCGGCTGCGAAATGAATTGGCATATCTGTTGGGCTCGGTGCGGAGATGTCGCGCCACGCCGTTTCATATTCCCCGATAAGGCCAAATAACGCAATTGTCAGAGAGACAGAGAGAGTGTGACAGAGAATGAGAGAGTAGAGCCAGTTAGAAGAGAGTGGCGGTGGCGGTGGGGAGGGGAGGAGAGAGCGCAACTGGCAACAATGGAGTGTGTATGATAGACAGAAAGAGCTTTTACACCTGATATTCCGCCTGTCTGTCTGTCTGTGGTTGGTGTTACGGCAGGCTAATGCAAACCTTTTAAAACCACTCAACACATGAATCTGCCGGCTTAAATCTGATTGCTTGCCATTGAAGTTTTCCACCTCGAGGCTAAAGGGGGCTAACACCATGACCTACCTATTTTTGCAAGATTATTACAGGGCATATCTACTCTAGATAGAACACAATAATGATAAAAAAAAAAAATACTAAGAATGAGGAGAGAGGGAGAGGGCAAGAGATAAAGGTCACAAGCTAGACTTGAACTCCACAATGTCATAAGTAAAGACACCTCAGCCTCCTCAGCCGCCGTCAAGGCCCCATAGCTCAGATATTATCCACTTAACTCTCTTTCTCCCACTGAGACTTTGGACTTCCACAGTTCAAACGCAGATGATTTGTCATATCAGGGCCTGAATATCTTTCAGATGTCACTTGTAACTCCTTTCTCAAGCTGCTTAAAAGAGACGCTTTACAAGTGTTACACATAAAGATCAGTATACTCGTCTTGTGTAGTACTACTTGGTCTGTAAAAAATCGTTGCATAATGTCCTCCCTGGCTCTCGAATAGCTTTTACAAGAGAGTTTAAACATACCTCCAGGCTAGTCCCACTTATTTGGGGGAAAAACTGAAGGCAAAATAGTCTCCTCATCTGACACCTCGTGTTCTTTTTCCCGATGACCCTGTGGTAGCATTGTTGCAGCGTTCCCAGATCTCAGCAACTGCCTTGGTGCATACAGTGTTTTCATAACTGATACAACTAAGAGAACTGATGGCCAACTCTACAGAAATAAGATCTAAGTTGTAATAAACCAGTTATTCTTTAAAATGTATGTAACTGTGGGAAGAAGGACAGATTTCACAGCTTCTACAGCTTTGTATTTCTACCAGACCTCTTGTGTCTACACGTGCGTGTGGTGGGGGGGTGGGGGTAGTGCGATGTGTCACTGGGTGGTTCGGTGTTGTGCTGTCCAGCAGCAGACTACAGTTTTGGTTTGGATCTGACAAAGTGAGACTTGTTTGTTAAGTAGCACCGAGTCCAACAGGGGAGAGTGGGAGAGTGTTGTTAAGGGAGACCACTGTCTCCAGAGCTTGTGATGAGGGGTGTGAGGAGACATACGGTAACACACACACACACACACACATAGAGAGTACAGTGGTGGGCTACAGTCTGGTAGTGGTTCAGGATGTGACAAACTCAGTGGAGGGTTGTTTGAAGCTGTAGTCCAGTTGGAAAAAAGCGAGAAAGAATGGACAGACTTGTCTTGTTGGAATTACTTCTGCAGGTTTTCTTGTGTGTGTGTGTGTGTGTGTGTGTGTGGGTGTGTGTTTGTATGTGTGTGTGTGTTTGTGCTTGTTGGGGGCCACAAAGGTGATGGCAGCTGGAGGCTTCCCAGGTCCATGGGTTGTAAGAAATATGCAAAAGAAGCAAGAAGTGCTGTCAGACTCTGGCTTGTACATGAATACCTAGAGTACACACAGTCTCACACACAAACAAACACACACACAGACACACCTATGATAAAGTATCACCTTGCTATTGTGCTGTTTAAATAAGTAAAGTTGACTGCTAATACATACTCATACATAATTCTAACACTTTTCAGATAGAGATTAATGAAAGCAAAAAAAGGCAATATGTTATCTGGCAAATGCTTTACCAGACAATTTAGCATCTGTATCCTGTATTTTATACATAATTAAAAAAAAACACAGTTATAAAATATGTGTCTTTTCTACGTATGTACGTACCTATGTAATAATAATAATAATAATAATAACTGATATTAGAATTTATTGAATTAGTGGGGAAGAAAAAAATTGGAGGGCTGTAAACTAACTATTTTTTAAATTATTGATTAATCTGCCAGTTTTTTTTTAAAAAAATGCCCCATTTCCCAGAGCCTCAGCTGATGTATTTAGAGATTTTGTCCCTCCAATAGTTTTACAAATGATATAACAAAACAGCTAAAACCAGAACATGTTTGCCATTTGTGCTTGAAATATGATTGAAATGTTGAATTGATCATCCAAACATCTGTAGATTATATACCACACACTTTATTTTCTATAAATTCAATGAGTTGATTTCCTCTTAAAATATTTTTCAAATGAGTTAGGGAGATCTGAGTACTGGTTAAAAGAGCTTTCTTGCTTTTCTGTCCCCACCAACACCTCCCCTCCATCTGTTACGGCCCGCCTTTCTCTTCTGTGGTCGGCCCATTAGCTTGGTGACCAGCGGACTATGACAGGGCGGCCTGGTCATGGCAACACACAGCTGTAACATGGATGGTGCCTTTCACATTAGTGTGGTGAACAAGGGGAACAGGAGCAGGAGCTTTTCCATTAGCACCTCCCACGATCTGCCAAGATCCTGACACGGAGAGAGAGAGAGAGGGAGAGAGAGAGGGAGGGAGAGCTATACTGCCCATGTTTTCAAATGGCTGCTTCTTAAGAGTGTGACAGTGACCCGAGCCACGCTTTGGGAAGGACCGTCACTCCATATTCATACCCTGAGAGAATGTGAGGCATTCTGTAGGAAACAGAGAGGAAAAAAACAGGGAGGATTGCGTTCAGTATAACAGGGATGGGAAAAGTGTTCATTGTGTGATTCCCACTCAAAGAAAGAAGAAAAGGAATTTGACTTTATTGTGCTTAAAAGGTTCTTCTTGTGGTAAACAGATACATCACAGTACATGGTAGAAAGAATATGTTTTCAAGTTTGGATCTTGACATAACAATGTCTTGTCAATTGTCTTAGTACCTAAAGAAACACATTGTTGATAAGGTTTTCTTTATTTTGACTTGTCATAGCAGGTTCAAGCACATTGTCTGGCTCTCAGTTGCTTTAAAATCTGCTCTCTAGCAATAAAGTATGCCACTGCCAAGAAGTTAGAGGACTTCTGAAAGAAAAGAATAAAACAAAAGAGTGGTCAGAATAAAGCAGCAGAGGCTGAGATATCCTGACTATCAGTCTGTAGTATGGGCCAATATCCAAAAAACATCGGATCCTACAATTTACTTAATGCAACTGGACAGTGTCTCTATGTTGCTCCTTGTATATCTGAAAGATGGCCACTTTCTGTTATAAATTTGTAGTTTACAAGCCAAAACTGAGAAGAAAGCTGTTCTTTTGGATTAATATGAGGCACCATGGGTGGAAATTGGGACTTAAAGTTGCATATTAACTTTCTAACTGTGTTTTAATTCTGCAAAACCTGCACCTCACAAAAGTAAACATTATTCTTCCTGTGATGCATGCAATTTCCTAGAAATCTACTTATTTCCTTCCCCATTGTCTTTTTTCCCAGAAGCCTTTCGGTGTAATTACAACAGAGCCATTGAAACGGATTGCGTAGCATTTCATCAATGGTTTGCTTTTTAAAATTTCTTTGTTTCTTCTTCTTCTCCTCCAAAGGTAGCAGTGACGTCTCTTTTGATAAAGTGATCAAATGATGAGAGTCTCATTTGCCGTGATCACAGGGCCACGCATTCCCAGGCCCCAAGTCTATGTAGTTCTTTATTTATTTTATCTTTTTGTTTTGTGTTTCAGCGTCTCCTTCTTCTCCTTGTCTGCTCCCTTGTAATTTGACGTGGAGATGCTCGTTATGGCAGATCAAAGGCAGCCGTCTGTGGTCTGTCAGCTTCCCTCAGACAAAGTGGGAGGTGAGACGAGATGATCTACAACATGCATATCAGGGAGAGAGACAGAAAGGGGGAGTCAAGGAGAAAAAGGGATGGTACTAACAGACTTGGACAGAGGAGTGTAGGAAAGATGGAAAGGATGATAGAAATGAACAATTTTGACATGCCACAGCAGGAAAAGCACAGGTGTAAATAATAAAATGAAAGGCTGAATTCCATTTAGCTGCTTCAGCTTCAGGGTCCTAGTATTGTGTCTATTGGTTCACTGTCACGCTGTCATTGCTCACCGGGACACTTGAAGAGAGCAGAGCCATTGTTAATGTTATGCTCGTCAACCCTACCTGTTCCATCTGTCTCCTATGCTCTGCTGTCCATTTTTGACTTGTGTGTCATTGTACTCTCCTATCCTGTCTTTAAGTGATCCACATATTTATCCTGGAACTATGTTGCTTGATTTGGCCTTTTATTGTGCTGTAAGCAGTAAGGCATGAGGTTTCCTCATGCCTTACTGTAGAAAGGAAATTATAGATAATGTGGAGGTTAATACATAGGTTCACATGTTTTGTGTGTGAAAACAAGACTCACATGCCCAAATGTACATTGACACAGTTTTTGCTTGCTGTGGAGAAAAAACAAAAGCAAATCTGTGCTCTTGATTTAACAATTTGTGTGCACAGATTACTTCATTGCTCTGAATTTAATATTGTTTGTCACAGAACAAAGACTGTGGATTTGAATGAGGTGTTTCTGTGCCAGGGTACAAGCTGGCTCACACCCTAAATGGGATGAAGCCTCAATTAATGTCATTATTAGCACCAGTTTTTCTACTGTTATGACAAGTCAAAATATAAACTGTGGAAAAGGCCTTTTGCTTGCAGTTTGTTAAACTGCTGAATGTCTCAACACAAGAACTTTAAAAGACACCTCTACCAACTGCTGCTACAAAGCAGTCTGATAGCAAGTGGACAGTGCATTTCATAAATACTTGATTGTGCCTTGTAAATATTCTGACTATCTTGCCTCTTAACCACATAATATTTTCAGTGTAAATTAGTCTGACATTTTCTAAGCATAATACATCAAGTTATTTGCTTATTCTGAGAAATACACAGTGCTAGATTGATTGATCAATGGTGATCAAAAGAGAAGAAATGCAGCCATTTGATGTTCTTCTTCTATCCAAAATAATAAGTGGCAGTTTCTTCCAAGTGTGTATAATGGTGACCATCCAATAAGTACTTCTCTGATAAGTGCGTACATGTACAAGATGTAGCACGACAAGACAATAGCCGTCTCATGATGAAGGGCGCACATTACATGGAGCAAGACACTGATATGGACGGGACAGGACACTGTAGGCATGTAATGGTACAAGACCCTCATTACACAGGACAAGACACCGCAGAGGACAGGACATAAAGTGATCGAACCCTCTCAAGAGAGATAAAAGAGATGAGAATGACAGTGGATGAGAGAGTTGGGGAGAGGACGAAAGAATGCGAGAAGGAGGGATGAAATAGGAGGACAACTCCACTCAGAGAGACCCTATCCTTCAAAGTAATGACGATGTCTAAGTTGGTTAAAAAGCAGTGTTAAGTATTGGCCGTGTTGAATATCAGGAAGAGCTGGCTCCGAGAGATGGATGGCATCTTAAGTAACAGCATCCTGATAGATATGTTGGCACAGGAGCCAAGCGTGACGCGCACTGTAAGGAGAGGAGGGCGTGAAATATTACAGGGAGAGGAAAAAAGAAAGAGAGAGAGGGAGCGTTGGAGAAAGAAGAAGGCTAATCCCAGTGTTACAGATTGAAAGACACACTTACTGTGCTTAGAAAGTAAAATGTTTGTTTCATTTTACATTAATAAGGGAAATATTCAGTGGGTGGGTGACACAACTCTTGGCAGCTACCACAAAAGTAAATGGTGTTACGATATCACCTAACTAAATATGATTGTGCAGCTTCTCTCATGACTGAAACCAATGATGACAATTAGGGTATTAAGCTGAATCGGACCAAGTTTGACTGAGTCGGTTCCTTTTCTAGTCCAGCTGGTTTTGTCAGCTGGGAGATGAAGTCGAGCTGAAAGATTCTAGTAGTTTCCCCAGTGTCTGTTAAGATTATTGCAAACATTTTTATTACTGGAATCGCGGTCACGTGACGTCACACAGCAGGGACAAACGTCAAAAAATGACTTAACAAAAGTAAAAGTCTACAGCCATGCCAGCGGCTCTGTGGGGCTGTACTTGGGCTCAAAGGTGCGTTGAGCTAAATACTAAAGGTAGTATGCTAACATGCTCTCAATGACAGTGTTACCATGCTGATGTTCAGCAAGTACTAACCACCACGCTCCCCATCTCAGGTTAGCAACTTAGCATGCTCAACTTAGGCTGATGGGAATGTCATTAGTTTTGCATGTATTTAATCAAGAAGTCGAACTCCAAAGTATTGCAATTTTGACCTGATGATGGGGCTACATGAAAAGTTATGGGGGGGGGGGGGGGGGATCACCAAAGCCATTACAAGTAATTCTGTGGGGAACATTTAATGGTCATCCATCCGATAGTTTTTTACACAAAACCAAAAATCTTAACCTCATGATGACGCTAATGGAAGAGTCAGGGGATCACCAAGGTCAGCAGGGTTCATCGTCAGATGAGCATGAATTCCTGTACAACATTTCATGGCAGTCTGTTCAATATTTTTCCAGGTATTCCAGTCTGGACCAGAGTGATGGTTTGACAGACCCACAATGTCAACCCCAGAGTTGGTTAATAAAGTCAAGCAAACAGTAAAATAATTTTTAGAATAAAATGAATAATAATTAGAATCTAAGGGGTGGCCAAGTGTTGCAACTTTAGTCTCAGTGTTGCTGTCAAATGTGCACCTCTCTGTCTGTCAACACAAAAACAACCTGTTATGTTGTGGAAGTATGTATTATGTGTTTGGAGTTTTGTACGTTTCAATTATTTAAAGGTCTTTCTCCACTTCAGGTATTACTTTGCTGAGCCATGTCTACAAATTAATCACACTGACCAAACAAAATATATAGTCAGTGACTGATCATTGATCTTATTGTTCCTATAGCATTCTTTCTTTCCAATGCAATGCAAGTTTTGTTTAAACTTCATGAAGTAAGCATTACAGAGAATATGTTTTTTGTTAAGAAAGATAACATATAACCCTAAGGGGGTTGAATTTGCTCATTATAAATGACACTTTTTGCAGAACTCACTTTTTTTGAATACCACCAAAGGGAAGGTTTATTTGTCATCAAGATGATATGTTTCTGAAAAATAAAAGAAACAGACAAACCTGAAGCTTGCCTTTGAAAACATGTCCATTTATCATCACCTTTAGACTGCTCTTACCCTCGGAGGGTTATTTTGTCTGATGGGACTGAACCAGCCCTCCTCCCCAACCACTCCAATAAGTGTTTTTCAATTACTGCTGTCAGCCAGTAATCATCTAGTGATGAATAGTCTGATATCCAGCCTTTATATTCATCTGCCTTCTTTGTTAGATTGTTTCTAGACAAGGCTGCACTTGTGTGTGTGAGTAGAGGGAGAGGTAATGTATTTTTTTATTTACAAAGTATAGAAGGTGAGATTAAATGAACGACAAAGTTAATGAATTTTGCCTTGTTTAATTTTTCATAACACAAACGAATATAAATGCTGCTTTTCTGAACAATTAAACCATCCACTGTCATTCCTGAGAAGAAGTTAAAGATTTTATTTTGATCAAATATTTCTGATTATTACTCATCATGGATAATTATTGCAATGTATTTCTCTTTTCCAGCTCTTTTGGTGCTAATTACAAAAGCACAAGCAAAAGTGGCCTAATATTATCATTAGAAGCATTATGTAAATACAGTATTATGCAGAAAGCATGTAATTGCACCAAATTAATGGCCATACAAAGCAGATAGGGAAAACACAGATTGTATTACTTTTGGGTCATTATAGCAAGAGCAGAGTGGTCAAATATTAACACTGGAAACGTTTTCTAATATTGTACAGAACATAGAAATGACTACCATTTAAATGCTTATCTAAAGTACATAGAGGAAACAAAAAGCATAAAATAGTTATGAAGTAATAGGACTGCCGGGAGCAGGGCTGGCAGTTTAGGGAAGGCTGATCCGAGGTTTGTATTTAGTTTGCTTTTTCACCTTTGACCAAGGCTAGATTACCGGCTGGGCTGAAATTTTGGTTAGGAATATGTACCATTAAAGCACAATATCAATGGACGTGATAAGGGCTTATATTGGTCCTGCTTTAATGTCGGGGCCTGTCTTGCAGAGGGATGCCTATGTCAAAATTTTGTTCTAAGACCGTGCTGTGCTTACCTGTTGCAAATTCTGAAATGAGTGTGTGTTTAATCAAACTATCACACAGCAAATCTGGGGCTGGTTAGTGCCCCATCCCAGCCCAGTATCCCTTGGAATATTTGGACAATTTGTCACCTCACGATTTAAGTCCATTTCAAGCGATGGTGAATAGGCATGTACAGTGGCTTGTGTTACTTTAATGCAGGAGAGTTTGCCTCTTTCACAGACTTTTACTTTTGCCTTTGTATTAACTTTAACCACAATCTTTCCCTGACCTCCTTAGTGTTTTAGTTGCTTAACCTTCACCACACTGTAGGTGTCATGTGCAAATATGGTAGAAAACAAGAAGTTTAAAACATAGGCATTGTATGTAAAACAACATTATCATTGAATGTAATCTCAGGTTTTGCAGAATTGTCCAATATTTACATTTTTATAATAGTGTCTTAATGAGGGGCCAGCAGGCCCCGGAGGCTCCCTATCAGGTAAATCCAGCTATACCTTTAACCACACTTGAGAAAAAGCTTCTCCCTACAAGAACCATTGAAGTGTTTCTGTGATATTGTTACGTGCTACTGTAAAAGTGTAAGTTGAAATGGTTTTGTTCGTGAATCAAACAGTTGAGAAAGAAACTAAAATCATCTTTCAAGTATTTCTGAGTGAAGGACACATTGGCAACACACTAAGATAATAACTGGAAGGTTGAGGCTAAACATGCAAAGTGGCTCAGGAGAAGTGGCTGTGAGTCATTGTAAAGGCAGCGCAGCAGCAGATGACATGCTGAGAGTGCAGGAAGTAAATGAATAATAACTATTTTGTCACTGGATGTGAGCCCACAGGTCCAAACATGTCACTGCCACACTGTTCTACCCTCCTGCTACTTTGAATTCTGGGATATTGTAGGTTTATGAAAGCAGTGATAGTACTTAGTTGTAACTACACTACAACAACAACCACAAAATATTGTATTTTTATGTTAGGGTTTACAGTGAAACTTATTTTTTATTTTATCAGTAAGACTAAATAACTCCTAGCCCACATCCACACAAAAACATGCATCCATGAACAACAGCAAACACTCCTGACAGTCAGATACAGCCAACATGAAATACATTCTCTTTTTCTACTTACATGGTAGAAATGCTACAAAGTCATTTCCTAGAAACAATAAAATAAAACACACGTGCAAGCAGAGAAAGGACTCCCTGCCCTCCTCCCTCCCACCCTCCTCCCTCTCCGCTCTCCATTTATCACATCCAGCAGGTACCACAGGCCACTGACCAAGCCTGTCCTCCCGTCATTAGCCCCGCGTTCTCCCCACGCGATCCGTGTGGCTACCCCTGTCTCCTCTCTCCAGCCCGACACCCCATAATAATATCTCTTTCAACCTTCACACCGTGATAAATAGGAGTGCACAGAACAAAAGGGATGGTGGGAGAGGAGGGAGGGAGAACAGAGGGGTGAAGTATAAGAGAATTAGGGGTAAAGGAAGAAAAAGAGGGCAAGTCTGATATTGTGTGTGTGTGTGTATATATTTCTGTTGACTTCACATTATCAGGATTTAAGATGAAAAGTTTTCATAGGATGTGGACAATCTGGATGTATTAGCATTTGTACATTAACTTTAGTTTCTTTTACTTTATTAGACATTATGACAAGAAGGACATAAAATCACACACACAATAAATAAAGACTGTTTGGTCCTTGATGCGAGTAAAGATGCAGGAGTCCTGCTGACATCATACAAATTACAATTATTTCAAATCAAACAGCAAGAAAGAAAACAGGTCTGACCTAAAATTGTGGTGGTTACTCATTTCCTTTATGTGTAAAATAACACTGCCACCACAGAACCTAAAACAGCAAGTACTACTTTATCACCATTAAGTACAGTAGTTGGAAAGTAAGAAACTTTATTTATTTTTTCATTCATTCATTATATTTACAAGGACAGTTCACATTGATTATTAATCATAATGGTAAATGTGCTGGTGTTATCCAAATGGTGCCTTTTTTTCCCCACTTTTCTTTGGACTAAATGTTAATAAATAAGCCATTAAAAACAGCATTAACACACTTAAAATAACAAAAGCCAGGAAGACATATACAACAGCAAGCAAACAAAGGCAGAGGAGCAGAAGTCCAGGAAGTGTGAGTAGAGTGGTCTGCATAATAAGAAATATACACCACTGGGTGTCCCGTGTACATTTTTTAGAAAAAAATATTTAGTTTCAAGGAATTTCTAGAACTCTTTCAGTCTGAGACACAAATGAATCAGAAGAGCATGATTAACATCTCTGAGCCACACTAAAACAATAAAACATATTGTTTAGACTCTACAGTGGGGGACATATTAACAGTTGTTGAGTATTTCCAGTACTGTACTTAAGTTAAATTTTAGGTACGTGTTCTAGCTCTCAGTACTTTCTCCCCCACTGCGCTATAAAGTTGCTATTAATGACTTAATTTATGTAAATAAGTCCCTTATTAATGATGTCCGTAATAAGCCCAGATTTATGTGAGTACACATGTAAGAGAAGGATCACTGAGTTGGTGTTTAACATTATGTTTTTTCTTTAGCTTCAGCGTTATGTTTACCTTTACTGCATGCTAATACAACTTGCTTTGTGAGCACATGTAGTAAAGTGGCATCAACATACACATGTGAATGTGAACCTGAAGGTTTGAAAGGTCGTGGAGCGTTTCAAATGTGAAATTATAACATGATATTTTCTCTTACAGCATGTGGACTCTGAGCTGAAAGTTCCCCAGCTTGCTTATCTCCTACTGATCTACTGATTGTTGTCTGTCTACCAGTGTCTTTGTCTTGTTGATTCATTTAATCGTGCAAATAGTGATAATAATAAAATAAAAAAAATCAAGATCCCTCAGCTCCACCAAGACAAAAAGAGGGAGATGAAATCATTATCCAGACTCCCCTGAGACATGTTGTGAGTTTGATGTTTAAGTCATAATTAAAAAGTCTCTCTCCTCTCCTCCGTCTCAATTCCTGCTCTCATAATATCTGTGTGATTTATTAGCACCGCAGCAAATTACAGCCTTTTTTTTCCCCCTCTTGAGATATGTATTGTAGTATTACATTTCAACAGTTAAGCAGATTGTTGTGTGTATACGTGTACATCTGCGTGTGGACCTGTGCTCCATCTCTACCCTGGCTCTTTATCACCTGAGATGAATCCTACTGGTTATCAATGGGAAGTTGGGTTGCTGTTACTAGCTGTGTGTGTGTGTGTGTGTGTGTGTGTGTGTGTGTGTGTGTGTGTGTGTGTGTGTGTTAGAGTGTGTTGTAGGGTTACTTTTAGCATCAGTTTGAAGTTAGCGTAAAAGAATAGTAAAAGAATATCGCTTGTCAGGACCGGAAAGGTTGTTAATTAATCTTTTCCCTTTCTGTATTTAATACAATGTAGAACAAATCTTTCCCTCCTTCCCTCCTTCCTTCCTTCCTTCCTTCCATCCCTCCATCCATCCATCCATCTATCTATCTAGCCATCCATCCTTGCCGCCCTCCGTCTCTCCCCAACTTGATTTAAGAGTTGCCCTCATGGCTTTGACACATCAGTATTTCTATCAGAGAGGATTAGAAGTGTGTGTGTATGTGTGTGTGTGAGAGAGAGAGAGACAGAAAGAAGGAGAGATATCCATGGTGATTCAAATATAATAGCTCTGTATTGCTGCCTTCCCTCTCTAACCGTCCTGTTCAGTTGCAGAGATTAATAAGTGTGTGTACGTGTCTGTGTGTTTTCACTGTAGTGTGTGCATGCATGTAGAATTGTGTGGCTGCACATTATAGCCCCGGCAGTAATATCTGCCATGCATACATTATCCATCCTCCCCATTATCCAGAAATCACAGGCAGAAGAATTAAAGTGCGGCTCCTCTCAGTCTTGTTGGTGTTTCTGAGCAGACTGGACTGATTTGCCCCCACCCCCACCCCTCCCCTCCCCCGTCAGAGGTTAAAATAGCAATCAGGACAGGACCGCAGATGGAGGCAGACATTTTAATATTATTTTAATATTCACAGCGGCTGGTAATTGTTAAAGGATAGTCCTCACCGCTTTCCCTCAAAACCCTAGTAATTGCGCCAAAGCATGCCGGCTAACTAGTGATGACCATGAGGGGGAAGAGGAAGAAAACAAAGATGGTGAACTAGCTCCTAGAATGCCAGCTGGGTCAGGCTAATAATAGTTTTTTTCTAATCACTGTGATTTATTCTGATGATTTGTGTTGTTGGCCAGAAAAATGCATCATTCCCAAGCTAGTTTCCAGGATTTTTTAGTACCTGTGAAGTACCCGGGAAAATAATCATTGCTATGTTAGGTAGGCCTTATATGCTTCTATGTCCTGCTTGTCCCCTTTTTTAAAACTAAGCACAGTATTATTAGTTTAGCCTATACACCCAAATAAAACTATATATATATATATATAAACTATAGTAGCATCTACTCATACAGACACTTTGGTTTTATTTGCCCATTTTTAGAAAACTGACAATCCTGAAAGACAAATTGGCATTACATTTTTTTTTATTTAACTTTTTAATGCTGCGAGCACTGATTTTGGGCAGTAATGTATTAAAAGTGATTGATATGTTAAAGTGGACGATCGCCTCGTTCCCCTGTCCATATGTCAAAGTGTCCTTACGTGATAACTCCCTGCTATCAGTGTGTGTGTGCGTGAATGGGTGAATGAGTGTCAAAAACCTTGTAAAGCCTTTTGGATAAAAACGCTATATAAATGTAGGCATTTGCCATTTAGCCGTTTAATGGAAGGTAATGTAACGATTAATATATGTAACTAATTACCTGTGCTGTCGAGTAAAATAAAGTAATTACCTTTTCATTGAGGAACCGATGAGTAACTGATTACATTTCCCAAGTAACTCAGTTTCATCACCTTTCCTGTATTGGAGTGGAAGCAGAAATGTGAACGAACTAATTTTTTTAGATTTTGTGATCAGAAAGATTTTGAGCAGAACACACAGCAGGGACAAACGCAGGGAAACCACACGTTTTCCTTTCACCTTAAACAAGCAGAGGTACAAAATAAAATGTCGAACCTCACCGACGGGCGCTTTGAAACAACAGGATACAACTTTGATCAAAGTCATTTCCCAGCCTTAAAGCCCCGCATCACATCTACATCATCTGAAGTGGCTGAATCAAACGGGGCCAGCTGGAAAATAAAGGGACTTGACACCAAAATAGCCTGCCTGCTCTGCATGCTCCTTGCTGTTATGCATCAATCTATCAGCCAGCCTTATTACTATTCAGATTACACACAGCACACACACACTATTCAGATGAGAGGCTGAGGTGTACGGGACGTTAAGGGGGGCAGCGGAGACATGAGTGACCTTTTCAATCCTTGCTGGACACTTTGAGCCAGTAGTGAATCCATCTCGGCGAACTGGTGTGATAGGCGATTTCTTGAAGCCTGTCCAATGCTCTTCAGATCTACTACCAGGCTATTGTAATGTATGCACATTCCATTTGTTCAGTTGTGTACTGCTGCACTTGTGCATTTCTTTGGTTTTACTCCTTTTCTACATGTGTTACATGTGGCTGCAGGCATTTTAGACTGGTGTTCAATCAGACAAATCAATGTGTGTTAAGTCTGATGAATTATCTCAAGTGATGTCACTTGAGTCAGCGTCGGTTGGGGCTGAAGACTACAAGTTTAAAAATGAAAGAAATCTGGTGGTGTGGGGTTAGAAAGAAGTGAGTTTACAGGGCCACCTTCCGCTCCTTGTTATGCTACTATAATAACATGCCCGAATCTCAGGTTGAACTGTCCAGTGTCGAGTTGCATTGTGGGTAATGTAGGTGCCAGATTTTGACAAGGAAGAAAAATGCGTAGACTAAAAAGTGCAATGCTAAATCAGTGGAGTGCTCTTTTCAGTTATCCACTACTAGCAACTACTACTGCAGTGTCCATGTCGGCTGAAAATTACCACGGCAGGAAGGATTTGTCCCTTGCTACTGATTGGTTAGGGCAGGGCAAACAAAATGGCCCCCTCCCGAACAGAACTCGACTTGCATGAACACAATGTCAGGCTGAACCAGTGAAGTGAAATGAAATGGCATCGGGATGGCAATACAGTAAAGCCACATATGTTACAAACATGTATTCACACCAGGTGAGACAACATTACTCATTACAAGGTAAGTGAGTGATGGAACAACCGGCTTGAATTTGCCTTCTGATGAGCATGACTTGTGGAAACAATTCTTACACACACAGTTTTCAGTTTGAGTTGTGTCATTTGTAATCCTAATCTCTTGTGCATTGTGATGATGTGGCAGCAAGTGGCAATTTGTCTTTTTGCGATCACCTGATGCAAAATACTGCAACCGTGTGACTCAATTGTTACAAGAAATTTCAAGACACTAATTCATGAGCTGCTTTAAATTGTGTTTTTGTTAAGTGGTCAGAGATGATGCTAATGCCATTGGACACCTCCAGATGACGATTGCCTGTGCTGGTGCAGTGCTAGTGAAAGGTGCGCTACAAAGATTTGCGTGGTTGTATTAAGTGGAGTATTAAATTATGGTCTTGATTCCTTGAAAATAGATACATGCTATACATTTTTCTTTGCTTTTGAGACACTATTGTTCACTGCCAAGCAAAAGTTTCCTGATAATATATGGAGCCTGTTTATCACTTGGATCTTAACATGAGCATCATTCACCAGTAGAAACAGGTATTTACAGTAACCTCTTTATGATGTGAACATGGCATACAGGATGTTAGTGTCTTTCTTCCTGG
Organism: Lateolabrax maculatus; assembly: GCA_031216445.1. Lineage (NCBI taxonomy): Eukaryota > Metazoa > Chordata > Actinopteri > Acropomatiformes > Lateolabracidae > Lateolabrax > Lateolabrax maculatus. The sequence goes on along the minus strand of CM062203.1, from coordinate 20,812,051 downwards.
ATACTTGATACATGCTTAACTGAATAGTTCTTTCCTCACGCACAACCAAGTACCCTCTACACACTTGACTGCACACACACATACATACACACACACACACACACACTACTGTATGATTGTGCGTTCCCTAATGGTGTCTACTGCTTCGTCATGCATCTCCAGCCACACTCCTGGTTAATTATCCCCACCATTAATTTATTGCTTTGTATATTTGTTGCTTATTAGCTTTCTGGTGAGAGAGTGAACACACAGGTGCACCCACACACCAGCTTTCTATGTACAGTTTAATTCTAGTGTAACCTGCACCACCAGGGACCGAGGGTATGGGGAGGCCGGTGAAAAACACACACACAAACACACACACACGTAAACAAATACACCACTCATTCTATACTATACATATTCATACTACACAATAATTTTGTTACGATGTTAGGATAATGTTTTAGTCATGTTTTAATGGGGTTTGTGGTATGTTTTTATGTTTCCAGGGGAAAAACAATAAAATTTATTTTGGATATTTATTTTGGATAAATAATAATCAGATAACAGATCAGGTACAATCAGACAAAATCAAAATCATCCAGCAAAACCTGCAGGTAAAAATCAGGTTATAAAAATGTGATTTGAATTTTTTATTAACTTTTGGGTATTCTTTGTTTTGAGTTAGCCTTTAATTTTAAATTAGAAGAAGCTGTCTTCATTGTACGGCAGTGCCTTGTTGCAACAACTTTTGGATTTTTTAAAAATGTTTCAGTACATACAGTAATGCACATTATTTAATTATTTACATTTACTACTTTAAAATGAAGTTGAGTATTGATCCACAGGGAATCCCTTGTGCAGTTCAATGTCAATGAGGACCTCTTTCTAGTTGTCTGAATATGATTGTGCTAATTTTTCACAACATTTCAAGTCCTTCAATTTTAACTATATTTCATTTAGAATGGGCTAATCTGTTGTGTTTTATGTGGTCGTACATTTACTTTTACAATAGTTAATTTTATTTCTGCATTAGTATTTCCCAGTTCTCCGTGGCTTACTCTTTTTGGCTGAGTCTTTTGTTATCAGTACATTCACTTTGCACTGTAATAAAAATAATTGTTAAGCCACTCAGTGATCCTGCATTATTCTTACTTATTCTACTTTGTTATTTTTATTTTATTTATTTTTTAATTTTAGCTTTTTTTTTTCTCATTTCCATGTGGTTCCATGAGCAACACATGTAACTCTCCTGCAACAGATCAAGCATAAACTATTGAAATCCCACCCCTCGGTACCAAATAATAACCTCCATAAAAGGCCTTCAACAGACACGCAGACAGAAAAGTCTGCAGACACCTACACAAAGACATGGGAGGGAGCGCGAGCAGCAGATAACTTAATAGAGGGATCGGACGAGGGCTAAAAAGGAAGAGGGAAATCATTAGGATGCAAATGAGAGGGAACGATTAGCATGTGTGTGAGCGATTGAAAGAGATACTGTATGAAAGGCAGAGGAAAGAATTGAGTCGTCTGCTTTCACTGGGGTTTTCATACTGAAAGCAACAACTGTCACATGTTCGCTGTCAAAGATCCTGGCAACCGGTGCAATTAATTTTACAGTGATGACTATTTTACTATATTTGACCGGCTACAGGAATTTGCTATACAATGCTGTGGCTCATCACTCTGTCAAAACGATTTCATTAAAGACATGAAGCCAAAGACTGGCATAACTACTGTGTGTAAGAGTTTACCGAGCTTTTTAGAGGGTAGCTTACCAATTAATTTGTGGTTCCCCTGTTTTGGGATTCCTAAACTATCATCATTTAGGTGTGCATATACAAAATATTTGCTAATGCAAAATACTCACTGTTAATACTCATTAGAGCACCAAATGTGTATTAATCCGTGGCTGAAAATAGTCCCAAACAAATACACTATTTAGTGCCCAGGTGTTTTAGGAAATAACATAGTCTTTTAAAAAAATGAAAGCATTAATATGTGATCTGTTTTTAAAGATTTACATCAGGAGGAATGAACTGATCTGAGGCTGAATGACATAGACAGCTAGGAAAGTCTTGTTAGATGATCCAGTTAAGTCAAGTTAATTTGCTGTATTTACAGCTCACATTTAAATATAACACATGTTGACCAATGTTCTATTACAGAGAAGTCCAACTAAAATAATTTAAAAAGTACATACATTAATATTGAAACAATCATGCAGTCATCCTGACATAAATAGGGACTCAAAAGCAATTTTAAAAATATGTGAAAAAGACCGGAAACTGTCTGAGGCATCAGCTGTTCCACAGTTTGGGAAACAACTGTAAATGCTTCATCATCCTTGGATTTTAATTGAGATCATGGAATGGAAAGCACTGATTGGTCAGTAAGTGGAAGTGGAAAATATGTTATATATATATATTTCAGAGCAGCAGACGTATGTACATACTGTTAACTTTCGATCCTGCTGCGTTTTTATGCATCGCTTAAATTGTGCCACTGTCCTCTTTTACACTTCCTTTTCTTTTCTCCATCTCTTCGTATTTGTCTTTCACCTGCTTTTTTTTCACCTTCCTCCTGTTTTCTCTTCCAATCCAAATGAGGTGAGAGGGTTTGCACCACTCTGTTAGCCGCTGTCTTAGCCGTTGAGTCTCTTCATAAAACAGAAATATGTACTGGCTCGGGCCAAAGCCACGACCAAATAAAATCCAGCCAAGTGTCTTCCAGGGAACCCATCCATTCACATCATAAAAATGGCTCTTTATTTGTGTTTTCAGTCCGTCAGTCTGCTGTTGGCAATTTGGCTCGTCTTAGGCACTGGGATATCCCCCCTGTCCATAAATCCCCCTCTCATCTCTCTCTCTTTTTCCTCCTCAACCTCTGCCTCTCTCGTCGCCTCTTTGAGTGTTTCATGGTGCATCATGTGAGATTTATTTCCAAACATACTGTTGCAAAATGTACTGTGTGTCTTCTTGTTTTGAGGAGGGATTTACTCCCCGTTAACAAGAGTTATGTACACTGAGGCGTTTTACATCTTGACTCTTGGTAACAGGGTGTTCTCTGACATATTTCACCCGGGCCTTTGCCTAATCCACATATCAATCCACAGCCTGCTTTAGAGACACTTTCACACACATTTACAGAAGAAAGAGATCTCTTGGGGTGAGGCGTTTGGCAGCAGTGTGTCTAACTGTGAGATTGTACTTTTTTGGGTTAAATGTTTGCCTTTGAAATGGGAAATTCACATCTAGTTGGGAACATTGATTATTGTACTGAAATGTTATAGGAAATAATGCATTTTGACACATGCTTTTGAATACATTTGATTTGAGTTTTTATACTGGTGTTCGTTGCAGCATATTTGAACAGTGGCCACAACTATCAAGCCGTTTAGCTGCACCTGTAGCTCGAAGCTCCACGTTCTTCCTTTTCCTTTCACTTAAAATGAAATGTTTTATTCTTGTGAGATTTTGTGTTGTTACTATTGACAGAAAAGTAATTCCACACTTTTATGACGCTTTTCCGATTCTGTCCCATTCCAAGCGATCAAATGTATTTGTATTCTGTTATTTCCTCTCTATATAGTTGTTTTCATTGTTACTGGTGGAGTCCAGCTTTCCTGTGTGAGAATCAAATTGTGTACCCAAATGCTGAGATTCACAGGAAACGCTGCATACGTTAAACATGCACCTGATGCAGAAGACAAAAGATGGGAACTGGTGCATACGCCAGAGAATACAAAAACAACATTTCATCATGAGCCCAGTGTTACTGTGTCAAACAACAGTGTTGGCTCTCTTCTTCAGTCTTTTTTATTTAAAAACTGCGCTGTCTCAGCCCATGATTTGTTTGGCTGCGCTGTAAACAGTTTCACATGTTCTTCCTCTGTTTAATTTCAGACGGAATAGCTATTTAAGGCATTTTTGATGGCATCCAGTGGTGGATAGATGTGTCACTTCAAATTTGAATATTAAAACACACTTTCTGTTACCATCACATGTGTCGCCAAACGAACCAGGACTGAAATTTTAAGGATTATAATCTTAAATCTGCTTAACAAAGCTTTGCCTGGTATTGTATTACTTTATATTTATAAGCATTTGTTTAAGTTACATTAATAACCATATATCATAACGTTTTTCATCACCAACCAGGTCCTTTGTTAACTTTTCACTCTACCCTATGTAATGTTTTGTTAATCATGTTAGCTCTGTATCTCTTCTTGTCTCCCATCTCCTCTCACACTTCTCTTACCCCTCATCCCATCTCCTAAATGTCTCCCCATAATATTTCCTCTTACTGCAAAAATGTTAGTCATTCCAAACCATGTAAACAAGAGTAATCTGACCACGCAGATGATCCAACTCCTGTTCGCTTAACTTGAAACGAGGGCTTTTTAAGACCCAATTCTAGATTAAATGACTTTTTAAGATGGATCATTTTGGCTGTGCCTCCCCCCCCCCTCTTTAGTTTCAGTCTTCTCTTCTCCCTTTTCTCTTCCCATTTCTCTCTCTCCCTCTCTCTCTCCTCAGGCTGTGTATCAGGGCTCTATGTTAATGACAGTTGACAGATAGTTGAAGGGCACGGGCTGCTCCCTGTCAGCCCTGTTTTGGACTCATAATTATTTCACCAGTGTCACGTCACTGTCACCCTCGCCTGCTTAACACTGTCACACACACACACACACACACACACGGACACGGACACACACACACACACACACACAGAGCCCCCCCACCCGTCCTTCCTGCAGAGCCTTGAGGAGAAAGAGAGAGAGAGAAAGTGTGTGTGTGTGTGTGTGTGCGTCTGGCTGTCACTCGACCTCAGCGTTGGCCGTTTCCCTGCCAAGACGAGCACCGCTGCCAAACAGCGACCGTCGCTCTGCGTGCTTGTCTCCGTGGTAACAAACCAGAACCACAGCCTTGTGGCAGTGTGTCGGCGTGGTGGAAGGTGACTTTCCAACTGGGTACCAAAATAATGTTTGGGCGAGATGTTCTACAACTGGCAACAGATGTGCTGAGGTCTGCATGAGAGGAATATGACAATAGAAAGGATTTATGAATGAAGCATTATGCTAAATAAAGTATTACTTTGAAATTATCAAAACAATGGATAGACTCCACTCTCATTTAAAACTACCGTACAATATTAGTTTAATCCGTGTGTTTTGTTGACATTAGCTTTACTTTTTCATTGTTTGGGGTCCCACAGACCCCACTGCTGTTTGTTTGTGGCAAGGATGGTCTTGAAAATGAGTTTTGCCAAACTCAACCTTTTCTTATAAATGTTATCTTCCTTTATTCTGACTTTGTTAAAACACAATTTTGTATATAATTCCCTTTGCCACAAACTTAAAGCTTACACATTTGATGAAGATGACAAAATACAGAAATGATAGCATTGATAGTACGTTTACATATTGTATGGGCTGTGGGTTAACAAATACTCTATGTATTCCTTTTGTTTCAAAGAAATGTTCAGTAAAGAGATATCCCAAGCCTCTCCTGTGGATGGTAAGTGTAGCACAAATCTCTAGAAAATCAGCAAAAGAAGATCCGGATTAATCTGTTTCCATCCTCTGCTGTTATGTTCATATTAGGAGTTCGTATTAGGAGTGTGTTATGATTTATTCACTAAGTCTGTTGAGTATAAAGGGTGTGACTGTCACAGAAATATCTGTGGTCAAAAAGAAAGAGGGAAAGATTGAAAAGGGAAAGAGCAAGATAGATATATAGAAAGGAAGAAGCGATCAATGATTTAAACAATAATGCGGCCCTCTGTATTCACCGTCACACTCTCGCTCTTGGCCACCATCAGGAATGTCTCTCAGACACACGCGAGTCGAGACTGTCCATCTGGTTCATGCTCCATCTTGAAGCTGTCTGTAAGGTGGACTCGCCCTCCTCTTCCCCCTCTTTTCCCACTCCTCTTTCCATCCCTCTCTCCACTCTGTCCCTCCTTCAGACTTTGTTACCTACACCACCATGTCACTATCAAGTCACTCCTGCTTAATCTACTGTGCCTTTCTCTTCTTTCCATCTCCCCTCTGTCTGTTTCCCAGTTTATGTATTCGTCCGTTCTTACATCTTCTACACAACACTAACACACTCTCTCTCCCTCACACACTTCGTCCTCTCTCTCCATTCATCTGTTTGCCCATTGCTATTTCTCATACTTTTACCCTTTTGATATGTGCATGCACTTTAAAAAAAACAGAGAAAGGGGAGGATTGTGTGTATTCATGGTAATATATAAGGTGATTTTGTGGAAGGAACCCACAAAAATACAATGGGGAATCACCTGCAACCAGCACACACACCTACAAATACACACACACACACACACAGCTCATTTTAACTGCAAGTAAGCCAATCAGAAAGTGAATGTGTCTGTGTGAAACCCTCCCTCAGTCTTTGCCTCTCTCCCGCTTCCAGCCTTCTGTTTAAATTAAGGTGGGCTGACAAACAAATTAAATCTGTCACATCCTGTTTGCATGAACCAGACAGGAAGTCAATATCGTCAGCCATGTTGGTTAGCCAGAGTTCTAATCACACTTCAATGCCATGGCAACGGAGATGAGGGTGAGGGGCGGAGGTTGCCACATGGGCTTACATCTTATATCTGGTGACCTGCTGTCTGCTGTGCAGGTCTCTGGTAATTCAAATTAAGGCACTGCTCTTCGGTTTTTACCCAGAAATAAAAGTGTCATGGGCTTTAAAGTAATATTCTGGGAAGTATTTATATAACTTAATGTCTTTTTCACTTTTCTTTATTATATTGTATACATTTACATAGTTTTACCTAACTGTATGCAATAGGGATGTAACCTATAGCCAGTTACAGAAAGTTTGTTGTTGTAAAGGAGTCAGGTTAAGAGAAAAAATGATCTTGTAACCTAGAGTTTGATTTATATTTAGGCATATCTGGAATAGACTTGTGAAGATGGCATTACCATCAATAGCTGTTACAGCAGGACAAAAGAAAATAATGGCTGCTGTTCAGCAAATGACTTCTGGTAAATGTATTGCATAAAAAACACAGCAAAAAAGATGTACATGTGAAATTTATCACAACACACCATTTCACATGTCATAAATTCACGTATCACTCTGTGATTTTCAGATAATTCACATCTGAAATGTGAAACATCACATATATTAAACGTATTTTACTTAAACAAGAAAAAAAAGTGAAAATGACGTTGGTCCATGCCCTCTAAAATGACACTTAGAAACTTGTGAACCGACGCCCCTCTCAACAGGATTACATCATTTGTCTGTGCTTTCCAAAACCGTTGAAGTCAGTGTTGAAGAGTAACCTGGTTTTATGATGTGACAAGGTCAAGGTTCAGTTACGGTCACGCACAGACATTACTGGGTTACATTTGGAGAAAGATCGTGGTTAAAATGACCACTTTGTTAAAGTTTGTGGAGCTTTTTCTTCACAGTTACAATGATAAGGTCAGGGATTTAGGCTTGGGACTATCGTGTTCATGCTTAAATAAAAACTTTGACATTTAGTTGGAAACAGGAAACAAACAGTGGTCCCTCGTGTTAAGGCTTTTACCAAAAGTATGTGTGTGTGTTGTGTGTGTTTTTTTGTTTTCTTTTATAAGAATTTTTATACTTCTATACAGAGTCCAAATGGGCTCCTGACGTACAGAGTGGCATGCTACACACACACACACACACACACACACACACACACACAGAAGGCCAAAGGTCACCATAGCCTTCTTGTCTTTAGCCTCTGTTTGTCAAATCAATGCAGACCTTCTCTCTCTCTATCGCTCTGTCTCTCTCTCTCTCTCTCTCAAACAGACGTACACCGGACGCTGTGTTCTGCTCCCTGTGGAGACGTATAAGCTAATCTCAACGACATCAGTCAGAGCCATATGCTTGAGGCTGTGTGTGTGTGTGTGTAGCATTTTTATGTGTGTGTACGTGAAGGTCACCGGTCAGAGGTCACGACACCTGCAGGGCACAGTTTGACCCTGCTCCCCCATAAATACACAGGTTTTTACACCAGGATCTTTAATGCAGTAAATTTGTAGCTATAAAGATTCAGCAAGCAGAGAAACAAATGGGATGATTAAAAAGGAACAGAAGAGACTAAAAGTGTTGACACTGGGGCACAGAGTTTCACGTTCTCATGCAGGCTGTAGTTAAAAGAGGTAATGCTGTAGATTCCTAAATATCAGATACTGGCTGCCATTGATGCCTCAAACAGAAACACTTTTTGCTATCTCTCTGTCCATCAACACTAACATATCCAATATGTCCATCTCTCCTGCACTCCTTCCTCCTTTCTTCTTGCCCTTAGGTTAAGTCCTGTTTACTCATTTGACCCCGCTGGTCTGCTGTTTAAAAATGCATGAACAATAAATAAGGATGCACTCCTTTCTTCTCTCTGTAAGTCGCTCTCTCCCCATCCATCCACCCCTCTGCTCATGTTTGTGCAGAGCTCATTTAGGCTGTTAAAGGAAATGGAAATCCTTCGGAGTGACCCCGCAGTCACTGAGGTGACTAGCTGATATCCTCTCGGTCAACATTTACAATTCTTTAGCTACAAGGTAGGAACCTATCAGGAACTCCATATCCCATAGGGCATTGGGCTGATGTCTTTTGAAGGGTCAGGCTGACCCATAGGACCTTGAAGATGAGGCTCTTAAAGAACGTAGATACCCCACAAAGCATGCGGTATACCCCATATGTGAAGCACTTACTGGAACTACATATCCCAGAGGGCCATAGTGCTATAGTTTACTTGCTTATGAAAGATATTGTTGCTACTACTTTAGGCGTTTATGTGTTTAATTATTTGCGTCTTTTTTTATTTAGTTTTAGAATCAATCATAAATCTTCATGTCTTTACATGGTGACATCTGTAGTTTTTCTCATTATTTGTGTGAATGGAACAGCCATGTTAGAAAGGCATTAGAGCCTTCACAATTCCTACACATTACTTATTACTTATCACCAATGTGATGTTATGCCTTAACACTACACATCTTTTTCCTTTTCCGTCAGCCCTCACACTTTGCAATGACATCCTTCCTTACCTTTAAAAAGCAGGCAACATCAGGTCTCTTCTCCTGTGGATAATGAGGGCAGATACTGCTGCTGTCCAATGTTCTTGTCATCCTTTAGCTCAACACACTTACCGTGATGGCAGCACATCCAAAAATCACCTTTCTCCTGGTGTAACCAGGGGCACTCAGCATTGACCTGCAAGGCTAAAATTGTAGGCTAAGACCTCAGTGGGAGAAGTGAGATGATGTCAACTAAAAAAAAATAGCTCTTTACATCTGAAAGTCTGAGTTAAACAGATAGTAATTTTTTGATTATTGTTGATGTTAATTATTCAGTTATTTGTGTGTCTTTGAGAATTGTTTCAGTACCGTGGTATTTGATTAGGCAACACATCGCCTTGCCGCATTAAGTTGCATTACATCCTGGCAAAAGTTGAGCCCCATTAAATCATTTTTCTGTCATCCTTCTTGCACATTTGATTGTGTCTTGCTTGCACTTTACATGCATAGCTGCCATGCAAAGCATATTCTTATGCTTCAGGTTTATTTCATTCCGTTTTATGCGCAAAACTACAGTTGTTGCATATTGGTCTCTGAGCGCTGCCAGAACGCAGGTGACCTAGACACGGCAGTGTGCCTGAACAACAGCAGTATATTTGATTCCAGATCTTTCTGGATGAAACTAGTGCATGTATGACCAAAGAATGAACATCCGTGATGTTAAGGGACAAAAAGTTGAATTAAAGCTCTTTAATGTCAGTGCCAGAGAAGGGAGCAGCAAGGCACAGAAATAAAAAGAAATAAATCACCGGAGGACTAATGGAACGTGTAAAACATTCTTTTTTCACATTTTGCATCACTGTTACATTTTCTCTTAACTGCCTTAGTGCTAATAATCCATAGCAGATCAAAATTCATTAAACACGCTGCAAGTGGGTGAATTTAGTGCATAAAATTATTTTACAAATCTCCAATGTACTATTAGTTTGTTTCAATGTCACATTCAGAGATACATCTGCATCATTAAACAGACGTCTGGAAACGTTACTCCGGTACAATAGAATACGAATAGAAAGAAGAAAAAACAGACCAGCAAGGACAAACGTTTTAAAACAGCAGGAGAGCCATCAATCTTTCCCCGGATCAATTTCCTGAAGGCCATGAGATCAGGAATAAAGCCAGAATGGGGTTAATCTGTGGAAATTATTTTGTTATTAATAATAATTTCTCAAATATCTAACGGCCGAGAAAGACGGACTGTAATACTAATCAAAGCTGATGGGAGAGTCTGTCTTTGCACATCAGAAAATGTCCTCCCCTTGATTGCTTTAAGTGGTGTATGGATTTAGTTCCTATGTAATCACTCCAAGTAAAAGATGAAATGTATTAATCTCAGTGTATTTCAATTAAACACAGTGGGCTTTGCTTGTGCTTGCTCAACATTTTAACCTCTAATGATTTTAATAGGAGTTTTGCTCATAAACAGTTTCATTCAGTGCTCTTTCAGTTGCTATCCTTCGTAACTCAGCAATTTTCATTATGAAGTGAATGTACTCAATTTAATTGCTGTGTTGCTCATAAATAGTCACAATATTATGTTGTTAATAGATTCAATGGTCTAACTGCGTGTGTGTGTATGTGTGTGTGTGATCTCGGAGAGTTAAAACAGGCATAATGAAGTAGCAAAAAGCTGCCTTCATCCCCAGACCCCCGAAACAAGCAATTATGGCTAATTTGTCCTTTTAAAAAGACATGGGGAACCCATTTGTCCTGGAACACACACACACACACACACAGTGAGAGAATATTCATGTCTCTACCTCCCCCTCCACAAACACTTAGGAGCTAATTATTGTTATTAGCATCATGGTTGAAATCCCTCCGCAAGGACATGTCAGCACACTTCAACATCTGTACACTTCTTTTCTTTCATGAAAGAAATGAGAGAGACAGGAGGAGAGGAGGGAAGAAGTGACACATAAAAATGTCCCGAGATCACCTTGAAAAGGTCTAATCAAAATGTTCCACACTTCCAAGCCATTTTGTTTCACACACAATGACACCATTTCACTACAGCGGTAATTGCATCTCACAAAATATTGGCCTAATATATACATGAATATTGATTTAGCCATAAGCAGCACCATTCTCATTATAGGCAGTGTTGCTCTGATTTTAGTATTATTTCAATCACATGGCCATTATGGACAAACATGTTTACTACAAAGACAATATGTTAACTATGAAACATGGATTAGACTATGGCTTGATTTCTATTCAAGATGAATGCTATAAACATGGGTGAAGATCAATAAACGATCGATTAACTTGCATATAATGCATGTCAACAGAGAAACATGGCCATATGAAGTGTATTCTGCAACAGTGTGGCTTAACGGTATATGCAATACCATATCTAATTAAAAACCGCATCAATCAACCAGCTAATGTTCAGTTCAACTTTGGTTTTCCACTGCTCTCCTGGTCCGCTCTCCAAGTAGGGCAGCCCAGATGTCTTTGTGCCCAGCCATGTCCTGTTTCTGCAGGAAAATACCTCTGCAGGTAAGCTTCCATAAGGCAACCTGATCAGACGCCCAAACTACTTTAACTTGCTCCTTTCAATAGCAGCCCTACTCTGAGCTCCTTCCAGATGTCTGAGCTCATCACCCTGTAAGGTTAAACCCACACACCCTTAGAAGGGCACTTCATTTCATTCAATCTCATTCTTTTTTGTAATTACCCAAAGTTTATCACTATTGTTGTGGGTTATGCTGGATTTAAGGGGTCACATCGAACCTACGGTGGATACGTTCGTAGGCTCTGAGGTTACGCCGTACAACAGCTGTTGATGTGCACCTCCTCAAAAATGTCACTACATCCGGAGCTATGCAGATAGTACATGAGGATTGCAGGAACTGATATTGGTCAGCATGGACTGTTTGTGTTTTTCTCGTACAAGTTTCTGAAAGTTAAACTTCTGGAGGTCAGTGGAGGCAAGATTTTCAGGGGGCATTAACTAACAAGGCGGACCTTCTCACCTACGCTCATATCACAAAGTGAATGAAATCGTGTAAACACAGTGGCTGCGAGGATTATGATAAAACCAGGATATGGTCCTGTAGCGTATAACACACGTATTTAGCTAATATATTAGTTGATCTGAATTTTAATATTTAGCTGATATGCTGAAATATTTAGGAAACTATAAGCATCTTCATTTGTGGATTTCAGCCTTATAGTACAGGAGGAATTTTTTTTTCTCCAGTGTAGTAGTGCACTGTAAGAAAGGGGTGGAGGACTCAGATTTACAGATGATGCTAAATTGTCTTTGTTAATCTCAATACTTCTCCCAAAGACCCACCGTTGGAGTACATGCATAACACTGCCCAAATTAGGGGCTGATTTCCCAAGAAAGGGACCTAAACTAAAAATATGTATACATTTTTTCATGGTCAGTACACACAATATTGTGCAGTGTCCCTCGGCATAAACCACGTGTTTACATCAAAAAGAGCACTGCATTAAAAAGGCAGGGTTCATGTGGGTTCGCCACAGGTACCCAAAATTAAATACAATGAGGAAAGTTTAGTTTGAGAAATGTTAAGCCTAAATAACTGCAGACTGGTTCGCAATATGAGACAGAATTTTAACGTGGAAATAATTGTCCCCTCCAATGTGATTATTGTGAAACAGTAGCAGGCTCGCCTCTTCTGCTGGACAATCCAGCAGTGGTATTTTGATACAGTGTAAACGTCAGTCTGAGCATGGCCTAAGTCTTTCTCTTTGTCTTTGCTGTTGATGTTAGAATTTGATCATTTTAAAATAATTTGTAGTTGTTGCACTTCCCCTTCCATTATTACATTTGGCCAGCTCCACATGAGAACAAGGAAAAACACACACACAAGTCAACAAAAACAAAGCATGAAGGCTGTAAGGGACATACCCAGTGGCTGCATTTTAACAGTGTTAACACTTGCTGGGTGGATTTTATCTTTAAACTTGAAGAGATATAGTCCATATTGAGCTCATCATTTATCTTTCTTTGTTACTGTGGAACACAATGGATAACCACTTGACTGGTTGACTTTTCAGTGCCTTCCACAAAGACACACTGGAGATGCTGCAGAATAAACACACATCCGCACCCACACTCAGACACACAAAATTAACTGTCTTGCTCTCGTCTCTAATGCATCTGTCATATCAGGGGTAAGCCCTTTTGATCTCTCTCTCCCTCTCTCTCTGACAGCTGGCTTGCTGCTCACTGGTCCTAAATGAATTGATATTTCTTCTGGCCACTTGAATTTGTCACTTGACTTCTCTGTGTAATCTTCACTCCTTAGTGGCTGCTGTGGCTGCTCGTGTGCATGTGCTTAGAAACCTCGGTAACACAGCGCTGTGTTTTGGATGAAAACACATGGCTAATAGAGTGACTGACTGTCATGCTGCCAAGTCAGGCAAAATGCCTCTAGAAGGCCTCCATGATGAACCTGTCAAAGGTGATCTCATTTTTTCTTCAAACACAACAATGAAACGTAATCGCCTGCAGAAGCATGACTAACACAGTGTAAGAGAAATCAGAATTGACTGGCTGTACTTTGTGTTTGCATGCACATACAGTATGCAGGGCAAGAGTTCTGTTATTTTTTAGCTTTAAATCACGAAGTGCATCTGTTATAGAGTAAAATGACTCTTCCAGATATTACTGAGACACTGTAGATTTTCGACAATTGCTCATCCTTTTTTTAACCCCCTTTGGTTCAACCGTCTTTGTTATTGTTCCACGTTGTACACATGATGCAATGGGAAGTCATTAAAATGTAACCCCCATCTAGCTCAGAAATGCAAGAACAGTGCTTTAGCAAAAATATGCAGGTGGGTGGGTTGAGAAATGTATCATGGAGTAAGAGGTTGTGTAAACTTTCACTATTGTTACTGTTTACAGACGCCATGTTACATAAAATTTTCATGTGTTAGAAGTTCAAAAGCCAGAAGTTGACGTTTCTATACCTACATTTTTAAAAAAGTGTTATATATTTTATCACAGGCAATGGGGGGGAGAAAAACATAAACCATGTTCCTCAATTTCATAATCATACGTAATTATTGGAATACGTGGTAGCAGCATAATTTCCATTGTCTGCTACAGATTGGAGCTGTATGGCTTGCCTTGTAAGCACTCTGTAGCAGTGCTGAAAGTGGCACTTTAGGTTTTATTTCACTGCCGTCTAACGTAATGTAAATAAGGCAGTCAGATCAATCCAAATTCTGATGTCCAGTTCCTAGAACCTATTTTTATTTGATTTCACTTTAAGATTCTTCTGTAAGGTTTTCAATATCTTCTTCAAACTCAAATAATTACCTGAAGAAGCCAACACCAAAAAATGAATATATTCTGCCAGCAAGTTTGGCCTGCATAGACACAGTGTGATATACCATTATATGCCTGTGTCACAGAACTCCATTATTATCCATAAACTTTTTAACATACATAAAGGAACCACACAGCTGCTTTGGGTTCCTGTTGCTCAGCACAGTGTGTGTAGTTTATTCCTCTCAGTTCTCAGACAGGCAAGGCAGTGTAAACACAAAACCACCTCCCTGAGCATGCTCATTGATGTCCAGTATGGATCTGCTCTCCAGAGATTGAAAATGCAGTCGCTGAGTTGTTTCATAATAAATGTTGCTGTGTCGCTGAGAGCAACAATACAGCCCTGTGGAATTGTCTTACGTTGTGTGTTGTGCTTCATTCTTTTTGAACGATACATGCAATGAGTGAGAACAAAAAAAAAATCCAGTCCAAACTTTCAGTTTGAAAATGTCAAATTCTACTTAATGTCCATCACCTGAACCCGACAAGAAGAGAATGTAAATCAGCTTTTCATTAAGATGTTAAAAACCAAACTAAAGTCACAGACCCACTCTCCCAGCTGCTCGTCTCCGCCTGGCTTAGCTTCAGTCTGTATATATCTGTCCTTCTTTGAGTGTGTCTGAGTCCAATCACTCCATATCTCTATCAAAAGCGCTCTTGAGGAATATGGCACAATAATATTCAGCATAAAATCAATGGCTTGTTTAATTTAAACAGGGAGGAAGTGGGAAGGCTGGGTAATTGCAGAGAAAGGCCCACAAATCAGCCGTCCTTGTTATCCCATTTGACGGACCATTAAACGTCTGCAGGAATAAACATTATTTTTAGCTTAACTACCAGCTTCTGCCGGCTATAGAGTAGATGGACAAATCATTGCAATAAAAAAAATAATAAAAGTGGTCTCAGGAGGAACAAAAGTCTGGGCTGTTTGTTTATTCCATCTTGTTTGTGTACAAATGTTTTTCTGAAATAAGTGACAGCTGACACTGTGTAGCATATGTGGAAACTGTTTGAGCTGTCAAATAAAGTCATACTTTTTCCCCAGAATAATATATTTCCAAGCAGTCAGCCCATGTGTTAAGGAAAAATAAATAAATATTTCAAGCGAGACTATTTAACTTTTGAAAGAAAAAATAACAAACAACAGAAGTTGACATCATAATCATAAAACGAACCCTTTATCAATTCAATACTTTGGCTGTTACGTCCTTACTTGGTCTGGTATGACCAGTCGTGTTATGGTGGCTAATGTTTGTAAACTTTATTGCTGTATTTTGGACATTTCTTAGTCAGTTTGTTGACTTTGACTGTATTTGTGATATTGTCACATTATGTTTCAACAGACAAATATAATATAAAGTTTTATCATGAGTAATCAGTGCACCTCACCAGGGGATGTTTCTGTTGTTTCCTGCTTGTGATCTCATTACACAATGTCTTTAAAGCAATTTTCTCAAGAGAATCTTGTAATTGCACTAGCGTGGTGGCCACTTTTCAGTAAAAGTTAGATTGTTATAAAAGTTACATTCGATTACAGCAAAAAAAGACCATCATTTTAGCATTGTTAGCCCTCTTCCTTCCTCTCAAACACTAATGCTAATGTTATAAGCAAAAACATTAGTGAGGTATTAAATTAATAAGGGTTGATAATACTCCAACTCTTATGGCTCTTTTCAACTGCATGGCACGGCTTGGCTTGACTGGATTCTACTCGCTTGAAACTGTTCTTAGGTTTTCCATTGGCAAAAGTTATGGATATTACCTGATAACCGGTACCTTTTATTCATCACCTCGGTCGACGTTCCAGGCGAGTTGACCCGATACTAAAAGGTGGAGTGAAAACACTGCAGACCACTGATAGGTCAGAGAGACATCTCTAGAATCGTCACTTGTGGAACACAACATCCTGCACAAATAGCAACTGCATTTTTTTATTCACTTTGCACTTTTTAAAAATTGGCAGCACCCAAAACCACGTCATGGTCAATTGTCTGGCTGCCGATGAACGGATCCAGCGAGAGGATGGAGCAACGCGCAGCAAGATTGTTCCTGTGTGTTTGGGGCAGGTTGAAGATGATGTCACCGCAGTTTCACGCAGCGTCGCTATGATGATAAGGTATGATCCCGCTGGCATTGATGGGGTATTATATGTAGCGAAAAAAACTTAATCGAGAAAAGTACCTGGTACCAGAAGCGAGTCAAGTCGAGTAGAGTTGAGCCGTACCATGCAGTGGAAATACGGCATTACGTTCTTCTAATGTGTGTCTTGTTGGTTATTTTGAAAAATAGTTAAGGCTCTGTTGTGGCTTAAAGGGAAGTATTGTGCTGGCTTGATTTAAATATCATCACAATGAATATTTAATTGCCACTTGTTTGGCCCACCTCTACTACACAAACCCCAAAATTTGGATTTTATGGCTTTGGCAAATACGGGCTTTGAGCGTGAGCAAATAAACAAACAACCATTTCATTCTAGAAAGAAAAAAAAGATGTGTCTGCCATTGGAAATACATCCCAGCCGCAGCAGGGACAGTGTCAGTGGAAGCAGTAATATGGAGATTACTCGGACTCTGAAATAGGATGGTTTTACTGGGTAGATGATGATAGAAGGAGGCCACTTCACCATCTTCACCTGACTGACTGAGGAAATTACTCTTTTTCTATCTGTCACTGTAGTCACCCCCTTATATTTATCTGTGTTTCAGAGAACAAAGCAGATGTATGTTAGATACTCATGTAACCCCCCAGCTCCTTTCTTATTTTTCACAGATAAGACATTTTGTTATATGTTGCCCTTGATAAATGTTCCCCCAGGGAGTTGTCAGAAATTAACTTTATCTGGTCTTTAATTACGGAACATGTGCTCTGATGCATCTCTCACCCCACCCCCCGCCGACATCACCCACCCCCCAACACTGTCATTTTCAAAGCTATTTTAAGGCAATGTGTGATTATCTGTGACATTGCTTGACATGTGCCTGAAGACTGTCTCTCTCTCTTCACCATCTCTGCTCTCTCCCTCTGTCTCCCTCTCTCTTTCTTTTTGTCTCTCTCTGATCAAAAAGCCAAACCATGCAGACAGCTCAGAGCAAATAACAAGTCACTCCCCGTGGATGTTTGAAGATGACGGGGCGACCGGAGCGACGAGGGAGGAAATACACTCTGATCGTTCCCGGTCTTGAAGCCAACACAATATTTCAACCCATATTTTTGCACCAGCGTTATTTTATTTTTTTTGATATTGTTGTTATTGTTGTCATGGACTTTCTTCCAAATGCTTGGATTTGTAGGTGCAGTCCCTTAAATGCCAGGAATTTATACCTGTAGAAAAATAGAACTGAAGCAGGTCAACAGTTCCTGTATTTTAGATTTGGCCAACAAGTCCTTATACTTAAACAACAAAATACGTTGAACCTAAAGCATTTTTTTTTCTTTCCTCTGTTAATTACTTAATCACATGCATGTTAAATCACACTACTACTTTTGCAGATGGTGAATTTGTGAATTCTCAGAACTAACGAGGTGTACACAGTAGCATCGGAGAAGCAGAATGTGTACTAAGAGTTTTCATGTGCCCAGAACATGATCTAACATGAGACAGAGCTCCTTTTTTTTTTATTGATCCTATTCATGCAAACACTTTACCCCTCAATCCACCCCCCAGGAGCCTTCCAAAATGATATGTGCTGATATACACTGAGTTTTGGAGACATGTCTAGTGAGCTTAAGATCTCCTTTGGAGGAGGAGGTCCTGTTCTCAGCCCAGTATCCGAGGCATTACGTCCATATTGGACAATTCCACACCTCGTCCAATCCAATGCCAACGTTCAGTGCAGAAAGCCCTTAATGTAGAAAGGCAAAAAGTAAGTGTGCAGAGGTCAGGGTGGTGGATGGGAATGTAGCGCTTCAAACTTTCATGCACAAGACCGGAGTTTGGGTGCTGTCGCAGACATGCAATTAACGTTGGCCTTTGTATTCACCATAACCATGATCTTTCCCAAATGACATTTTAGCTGCCTAACAATAACCATATTCTATCCATAGTTTATGAGCCATAACCACAATCTTGTCCTAACAGTGACCAACCAACCAACCTACGCAGATATTTTAGAAAGAAATAATTTTGAAAATATGTCCGTTGTTGTAAAAAATGGCTTCATTGAATGTAATGTCAGGTTTTGTAGGATTGTCCAATATCAACGTTCTTGTCTGGTGATAGAGCTGGATACAACTGGATGACAACAACACTGTATATATAAGAACAAACGTGTTGGGGTAACCTGGTTTTTATTACCAATGCTCATTCAAAGATCTTGATTTGGCTCATCTTAACTATACGTACACAGCTAATGATAGGAGCAAATCTGCACCAATTATAATAAAGCTTTTTAAACATACACAGCTGACAATCTGTGAAGCTAAGGAGCATTTCAGCCATATTTCTGTTTTCCACACATTTCTAATATAATTACTCATCAGGTCTCATGTCTTTTACCCGCCTTTCTTCATGCAAACCAAATATAGTGACAGAGAGTGTTTTTAAGTGTACAGCAGTCAAGTCTGTAAGTGACGACTGGGACAAAATCAACATTTATATTAAAGCAGGTTTCGATGGCAAGCAATGAAACATTGATGAAATTACCCATCCACTTCCCCTCAGAATGTTGCCCATGTATCATAGCCAGAACAAATACCACATAATTACATAATTAATCAGATCATGTATGTTTCCTTTCCCCTTATTTATTTTTTTGTTCTTTTGTACAAGAGTCAAATGCATGTAATCACTTGTTCTGTAATGTAATCTGATTAGGGCCATGTAATTCTTCATTTTCCAACAGCTCCCTGGAGCAACGGATCTGAGGGCGAGATGGATGTGGCTGAGTCTCTGTCCCTCCTCTCTGTCTCTCTGCTTTGCTTCCTGTGAACGTGGCTCCTTCAGTGTGGTTAACCGCCTGGCCGTGTAGCTGCTGGCAGCTGCTTCTCCCGCCACAAGACAATATCTCTCCTCCTCACTTGTCTCCCCGTCAATCCATCCATCCGTGCTCTGCTTCCCTTTTCTCCACCCCATCCTCATCTGCTCCAGTCAGCTAATCTTCTTTTTTTTTCTCCTCACCCTCCTCTCTTCTCCCCTTTCGTCCCTCACTTCCCCTCTTGCTCCCCTCTCCTCCCTCCCTCTCCAGTGGCAACACCAACCATCAGGTCCCATCTATCTGTGTGTACGTCAGCAATTAGAGCGTCGTGGCAGCCAAATGCCAGCCATGTCCCCGAGCTACGCACACACACACTCAAAGGCTATGTCCTGACAAAACAGCGAGAGAACAAATCACACCATAATTTATAATCTTGCTGCGCTAAAATCTCATTATATTACAGACATATGGATTTGGCGGCATGCACGGCTGGGGAGCCGGTGCTATAAATTCCACCAATCGTAAATTATTAAAGGAAAGATAGAAATGACCGTCGCCTGTCCAGATTAGCTCTAAATCACACTCAAACATGGTTTGTTTAAGGAATTAAGTCCCACGTGGTGTAAAAGACCTAACAGGGTATTACTTTAGTCACTGGGTGGTGGTGAGGGTCAAGTTTGAGCTGCGTTAAAATATCAAAGGATTACGGGTTCAAGCCATAAAATAGACGAGGGTTTCCTGCGGGGAACCTTGTCTTTATCTGTATATACACCAACAAGCTCCACTACATCACCATTTTTTTCCACCCAATTGCTGTTTTTTACCTTTTAAAGAGAATGCGCCATAGCCAAGCCAACAGGCAACATGAACAAAGCAGAAACCCACAGCTCGTCACACCCTCTCCACTCCACTTGCCTCAGTCTGGCCTTCCTAGTTTGGAAAGAGTGGAATTTAATTTAAGGACAACACCGACCAAGCAGAGGTGAAAGCAGGCTGTGAGAGGGCAGCCCTGGCCCCCTGCTGTCACCTTTGCTTTTCATTATCACTCTGTCATTTCAGGGGAGATGTCAGGGGTTTCATAACACAAGGACATGACTCAGTTCAGATGGATGCTAAGAAATCTGCTGTAAAACAGAAGCCCTGTTAACCCTTGGGTCCTGGGCGCGGTAAAAGATGGCTTTCTGGTCATTTCTTTCATTTGGAAACATACAAGTACTTTGAATGGGACCGGTGTGCTGGCTCAGAAGCAGAGGGCTCCTGCAAAAAAAGTTGAGCGTTAACAACACCATTGCGGGCATGTTGTTTTAGGTGTCTGTTAGACATTGAATGTGATCCAGGAAGTCCAGTTTGAGTGACAGATCTGTGAGTGAAGGCTGATCAAAGCACAACAATTTGTATTACTCAGAGACAGGATTTTACAACTCTGGGAAGTTATTATGGTAGCAACTATTTTTTCTTTCATCACGACAATTGCAAGTAAACAGTAGAAATGCTCCGTTCTACCCTTGATTGGCTGACACAGCACCTTGCTGGATCACTCTGGCAACTTTTTCAGCTTTTTTCACCAGATGACCCTGTGTTTTGTGCCGGAGCCCGCTGCGTTTATGTCGCTGGATTGACCCCACTCAAATGAATGAGTGGGCTGTGTTTTTTCACATAGGACTGAAGTCAGTCCTCACATTAATCCACAGAGCACGCCTTCGAAAGAAAGTAGTTCCAAGGAAAACAGGTCACAGTGAAGTGTATTAAGACGCTGATTCTGGAAAAAGTTGGTCCTGTTGAACTTTTTCAATGGTGTGAGCACCACAAACCCATTCTCCTCCATTGGAGTGACAGGTATCTAAAAGCCTTTGGCAAAACCAAAACTATCTGCTTGCTATATACTACTAAGGGTTAAGAACTTTTTTATGTTGTTTTTTGTAATTTGGTTGAATCTGCAAGTTAATAATGTGTTACACGCCTTTAAGCACACTCATAGTATCCCTTCCACCTCTGAGATCTGCATGTGGAATGTCCTTAGAGTGAGGTAAAGAAGCAGGGCAGATGCCTCAGCTGTGAAACAGGTGCTATCAAAGTGCTTCCTAGTCAATACACACAGAGGCAGCATTTAAAAACATCAGAGGGTTGGACTAAAGGGTGGCATTAGACTTTGAATGGAGAGGGATCTAATACATGGATGGTCCTCTTCCTCAGTCAGCCCATTGACTCCAAACTGAGCCTATTAGCAAGACAACACACCACTAATGGCACTGCTACTGCTCCTCATGTGTATGGAGACCACCCAGTGCACACACACACACACACACACACACACACACTCACACACACACAAAACCCTCTTCACTTTTCCCACGCTATTGTTACCTAAAACATTGGTATATTATAGCGTGAAACCAGATCAAAGTGTGAGTACCATTAGAAAACCATCACACATCTTGTATGATGAACTGCAAGCTGGAGAAATTAGATGGAATCAGCCTTGTTGGCACTTGAGATCTTCAGAGCTGGGATAAATCCAAAAGCTGTTCAGTGGTATCTTAAGAGTATTTAAATAGCCTTCTGATGGATTCTAATGTTTAATCTTCTTTGATGGTGTCTTTGTTTATTATATTATTCCTAGATGTCATGAATTGTTCTATCTACCGTTTTCTTTCTCTATATGAAAACCATTCATACTATTATTGCAGTGGTCCACATTAGCCCAGTTTTGCATTAGTTTCAGGAGGAAACCAAACATTTTGTCATTTGTTTATGTTAATCCATATTTGTTTTATTGTAAGGACTAACTTTATGTCACAGTTTTCCCACTTTTTTTTGCCCTGTTTCAGTGCCAAACTATGATTACAAAATTGTGTCACTAACAGCACTACTCAGTCGCTGGCAGCTACTGACCTAGAGTGAGTTACAACAGAAGAAATATTTGTCCAGAGCCATTAGTAGTACTGGCCACTTCCACATATGGCCAGCAGGGGGGTGTAGTGGAGAGGAAGATAGGGAACAGGGGCTTCTCTTCTCCCTCTCTCTCCCTCAGTCTGACACACATACACTTCTTACCTCCAAAACACACATACAGACAATTTTGTCCAAGGCTCACATTACATATTACATTTCCCCAAAAAAATCATAAATATTCCAGTTGTAATAGTTTAGGGTAAAACTCCACTTTGGACTGTTTGTAGCTTTAATTAGCTGTGCCTCGTTGATTCACCATGATAAACTCTGACAGTGTGTTACAGTGGTGGTCAGATGATTGTAGTCCAAAGAGTAAACACATTCAAGAAGCTGTCACTTGTATGGAGAGAAAGAATACACAAAAATAAATACATTGATTAAAACAATCACAGATGCTGGAGTTCATTTCTAATGAAATTACCCAAGACTGGTTGCAAAATAATGTTTTGAGTTTCTGGGATTTCACACAATGAAACAGCTCACCAGTATTTGGAAGTAAGTGCTGGACTTTTCCCATAGAATGTACTTTATTTTTAAATGTCTTGGAAGTTTTAGTTGATCGATGCCGGGACATTGCCCCACAGCTGCAGGTTTGTAGTGAACTTCCCTCTGTCTCACCAACTTCAGTCTCTAGTACGCACTTTATAAGAGTGTCTGGTAGTCCACCTCTTTTTGTTAAGAGGTGGACTTCATTGGCTTTATGGCAAGCAGTCTCTCCAACGGGTGAAAGAGGGGGTTGGGGGGGGGGGGAGAGAGGGAGAGAGAAGGAGAGAGGGGAGGGGGATAATTCATTCACTTTGCGCACAAAGCGCAGTGGAAATCACCCAGGGGAACGAAACAGCAGACAGAGGGGGGAGGCAGAAGGGTGGGGGGTGGGCGTTGAGAAACAGTGTCCACACATGCACACGGATAAACACACTCCTCGAAATTCAAAAACTAAATTTATCCTCCTGTAATTTTCTCATAAATGCTCTTCATGTTTTGGCAGTAGAAAAAAGAAGACAGATTTTGGCAGAGTTGACTTTGTCATGGCAGTCACGTTGTCACTATGGATTTTATCTTGCACAAGAATGACACAAATACAGGAGTTTAACACAAATATAGGATTTCTTTTCCGGTTCCTGGATCTCTCACAGGAGAGGAAACTGAGTGATTCAGATTCTTTTCAGGCAAGAAAAAAAGAAAAAAAAAAAACTCGGCCCCCTGTTCAGCAGTAGTGTATGGCCAAACTCGTGACCAGAGAGAAATAAAAGCTCACAATGAAGTGACTGAGAAGTGATGATAATTAATTAAAAGTGGATTTTAAAGCAACTACAAGGAACTTTGATTTTGTGTTGATCTTGGCGGCCCCTGTGGACAAAAGCAGAAGTGTTTACGGGAATGAAGACTGCATTTCCCATGAGCACCACCGTCTCCTGTCGTTAAGATCTTTATCTGGCTAGCTCCTGCATTTGTTTTGGAAGCCAGTGAAAGAAAGATGCAACTTTTTTTTAATAGTATTTTTCTTTCTTGAACACCGCTGTTCGCAGGATGCATAGCGATGAGGAAATGTGTGGCTGTGTCAGATCAATAACTGTAAAGTAACCTTTGTTTTAGTGACAGTTACTGTTCATACACCTGGGTTACATGTAGGCCTACAATATTACATACCTGTCTAGGAGGAAGAGGGCCAATCCAGGATCACTTTTGAATCCTATCTAAACCCCCAATTCTCTCCATCAATTGACTGACTGAAGAAAGTTTGACTTGTATTTTCTCCCATGCCCTATCACTGGCCCTTGTTAGCTTTGTTTTTGTTCTTCTGTCATTTTTTTTTCTTTTACACTTTACTGATCCTGCCCCAGTATCAGCCATAACCAAAATATATAATGGCAAAAATTAAAAATTCTCTAAAGAAAAATATCCTCCCGCTTCCTTTTAACTGGCTGAGGCACTATTTACTTTCAAACTTTGCCTGGGACAATGTAAACATAGGCTCTTCCGGTCAGACAGGGGCCAGACACTCAGAATAACTAGATAGAAATAGCCAATCTTCTGTCTGATGCTCCGGTGTGTTTGTGTGGCTCATACAGAGTCATCAGTGTTGAATTCAGACTGCTCCATAACCGGTCAAAAACTCCCTGTGGCTGCTTTAACCAAGAAACAGGCAGAGAGGGGTCCGCGCCCGTCAGTCAGTCATTGAGGGACCCGAGCGCTGCGCGGCAGCACTGCACCTCGGGATCGCTCTGGACACCCCCCCCCCAACACACACACACACACACACGCACACACACTCCCCATCCACCCCCACACTCCCCGCTCAGCCTCGCGCAGCCCAGCTCCAGCCTCACACACGTCGCAGTTCAGCACTGTGAGACACCCCCCCCCCCCCCCCCCCCCCTCACGCCGCCACCGTCTCTGCGATCCTGCGCTGCCTCCCCGGCTCCTCTCCTCTCCTCCTCTCCTCCTCTCTCCTCTCTCCTCTCACTGATCGTCCCTCTTTCAGCGGAGGGGCTGCACGCGCTGTTGATACCCACTTTACACTGTGTTTGTGGCAAAGTCAGCCTCTCTCTCTCTCTCTCTCTCTCCCTCCCTCCCTCCCTCCCTCCCTCGCTCTCTCCGTCCTCCTCTCTGGCTGCGCTTTGGTAACCTAACAGGGAGGTGTTAACTACTTCTGCTCCCACAAAGCGCCTCCCGTTATCTCCGGTGCTGCTGCGCAGGAGCCAGAAGGGGCCGGTGCCGCTTGATGTTCCCACGCCGCGCAAAAGTTTTCCGTTTGTTGTGAGGATAAAAAAAAAAAAAAAAAGAAAGAAAGAAAGAAGAAAAGAAAAAGAAGAAGAAGCCGGAAACCGAGGAGCAGTCTGCGGGAGAAGCGGATTCTGCCTCGGCGAGGTGAGTAACGCTGCCTGTCTTTCTGTTGTTGTTGGGTTTGAAGCTGTTTCGCGTTCCGCCGCTTCTTTCTGTGTCTGGAACCGGATTTCGTGTCGTTTCAGCAAACTTTTCCCGGGGATCGTGCGCTCCGGTCGCTCTGCGCGGTGGCGTTTCTGCGCGCAATAAAAAGAAATATATATATATATATATATATCTGTAGGGAGAAAAAGTCGGTTTGTCTCCGCTTGGACACGGATTTTTTACGCGTGTGCGCGTGATTCAATATCTGCTCGTGTCTCTCTAAGTGTGTGTGTGTGTGTGTGCGCGCGCGTGCGCGCGCGTGGGTGCACGTGCGAGAGATTCCCAAACAAGAAAGTGTCTTGTTGAAAACACTTGTTTCAGTGCAGTGCGTGTGTCAGTGCCGCTGCGCATACATTACCGTCACCGCACACGAGTACATTACAAGTGTGCTGCACAGCTTTACAGCGTTGAGCACAATACGGATTTTCGTCTTTGCTCTTTAGGAAGGCGGGTCATGCCCCTTGAATCCTCCAATTATTCTCAAACCTCCCAGTAAAATAATTTAAAAATAAAATACTGCCTGAGGAACTGTTATCTTTCTGATTTCTGCAGAGCTCCAGAGGTCTTTCCCCACCGTCCCCCGGCGGCTCCTCCACAGTGGACGTTAAGTCAGCAGGCCTGCCGTCAAGCTCTTTATTTCAAAGTTGAGTTTTAGTTCTTCACATGAGGACAGCAGTGGTTAGGGCTCACTGGATCGTTCCATCGCTGGTTTTTCAGTAAAAGTTTCTGTTGCTCATGATGATGACTGCATGTGGCCTGATCTGCCGCATATCGGCCCCGTTAGTTAGAGTCCAATAAAGTCTGTGATGAGGCAGATTTTAGAGAATCACTAACACGGACAGAAATCCATGAAGGATCCTGGACCACAGTCTGTAATAATGGGATTACTGGTCTTCCTAAACGAAGTGGCGTTTTAAATCTCGGATTTTGAATTTTTATTCAACCAAACATGATTGTAGAAATTAAAATGAAAACAAAATTATAAAAGCATTATGAAAGAGAAACAAAATCGAAACTAGAGAGAAAAAAAGAGAGAAAGGTGTTTGAGAGAACCCCCCCCCCCCCTCCATAAGCGTGTGTGAAAGCAAGCCCTCTTAAATGCGCAACAAATTATTCTCAGTTTCTCTCAAAGAGAAAAAGACGGCTTGAATTCAAAAAGAAGGCGACTCCCTGCGTAGCATGCGCGTGCCCGTGCACGCACGCACACACACACACACACACACAGGCCTACGCACAGTTGGGAAACACCTGTTAACTAGGGAGCCACTATAATTTACATCCTCCCCCTAAATAAGCAGCGCCGAGCCAGAGGAAGTCCCGGGGGCCTTCCAGCTTCACGGCCGAGCACAGGGAGCCAAGACCGGCTTCCCCCTGCGCCAGCTCCCGCTGCTCCCGCTGCTCCCGCTGCTGCGGCTTTACCCGACAGAACATTCACTTTTCATTTATAGTTTCGGTTTTCTGCCGTGTTTCATCAGGGAGAAAGCGTCTTCACTTTTAACGGAACTCGGGTTTATTTTTTTCTTTTAATCATTTTTCGCAAACAATTCCCACGGCTTTCTAAGAGGAGTTTGTGTGTTTTTCCTTTTATTTTTTTTTGTGTTGTCCCTCCTCATAATATTCACGCTGTAGGTTTGGTGAGTGACAATTTATTTAATCTTTTTAATTTAATAAGTTAAAGTTCCGTCACAGACAATGAAACCCGTGGACGGGATTGACTTTTTTAAATTTCTTCTGTCAGTTTCTCTGGACTCAGGACTTATCATCATCTTCAGTTTAATATATATTTTTAATCACATCCATGCACTTCTTTAAAAAGCCCGTTGAAGCACAGAGCCGCAACACTCGGAACAGGGAATAATAAAATTAGTAGTGTGGGGAGGGGGAAAAAAATGCAGCAGAGCTATTAGTAGTAATTTCCAAGTTGAAAAGTCGTCTCAGTACCAGCAGTAAATCGCGCGTAAAAACACACGGTTGGAGCGAAGGTGCGCCCGAGGCGGGTCATTGAACTCACCGCACGGTGGAGACTGAATTATAGTTCCGCAAAAATCAGAAACTCCAAATCCGGATCCAGCGAACCCGGCGTGATGAATCCCTTCAAATTGATTTCATCGATTGTCAGATCCAGCAGCCCTGACTTCCACCGACCGGCCGCGCATAACAGCAGGCAGCAGCTCTCTCTTAGAAGTAGGAGGATTGTTACACACACATATTCTTTAAGTTAAAATGGCATCACGCCGCCTTCAGCACGGGATGGTTTGTGGTCGAGTTTGTTTCCGGGGGGAAGTTTTAGTTGTGTAGCGTATTTCTTATTAACACAAAATACTGATAAAGAACAGTGAGCACCTTTATTTCCCCCTGTAATTATCCGCATATGAGGCGCGTCATTTCTCCATTAAATGCTACAGTACACAGCCCGTCCCTCTATCAGAGATACCAGTAAATACATTCATTTAATTAATAATTCTGAGGATTAATGTCATGCAGATCAGAGCCTTATTTGATATATTTTTTCTTTAAATATATTTCCAGGCAGGACGGCGGCTTTATAAAATCCCTCCAAATCACTGTTTTAATTCTGGTCTTTTTAATTGTATGTTAATGAGACATTCAGAGCGATTGATTTCGGTCGCATCGCTTTATATCAACAGTCAAAAATGTGTTCAAACGACCATTTCAAAAGGCTCCTGTTACCTAGAAGGACATTTTTAATTAGGAGGAATTAAAGCTGCATTTTTCTTTCTCGTGCACAATAATTAGGCTAAATTATTTCGCTGTCTATTTAAAGGTGCCTTCGTTGTAAAATGCTGCCGTCCACAGTGATGCACCACCTTGTCACTTTGTGTATCATTTTATTATTTTCCGCTTCACTTTTCAGAGCTCAGTGATTTATAGGCCGCCGCTGCTTTAACCCCGCTGATTCCACCGCGCCACCAGAGCCTGGTGTTTTTATTGTTACGCTCGTACAAATGTCGGATTTTAATTGTAACTTTGGGTTTTAATTGTAACTTTGGGCTGTTTTAATTGTAACTTTGTATGCGCGTTACAGTCTCTCGGGTCTGAACTGCGCCTCGGACACGGACGTACATCTCACACAGTTGGTGCCGGCTGTCAGCCAGAAATATGAAAGAAACTATTTTGAAATGAAAGAACACGAGACCGGCTCTCACATCGCGGCCGTGAGGAATTCTGCACATTTGTTTTGTCAACCAAATTAAATATAATAGCCTCGGTTTTTAATTTCAAGTCTCCGAATATCTGTTATTCATTTAGGCCTCATCTCCTCCTCCTCCTCCTCCTCTCTCCATCCTTCCCATAGGAATACTCTGTAGAAAAAAAAAGTGTCGAGGTTGGAAAAGGAAAAGTAGCAAAAGATGATTTATTTGTCAGCGTTTTCGCCCCCCCCAGCAGTCAGCTGTTATTGCTCGCCATTGATCTCTCTCCTCCTTTTGCTCAGCCAGAGGTGAACTAAAATTAATGTCCGTTTCACACCTCTGTCCTGGATCGATGGCCGCTGGGAGAGAAGTTTATTTTAATTTGAAGAAACAGAAAACAGAAAAATCCTCCCACCTGCTCAGTTATCAGGGAGCCAGTAAAGCGTCTGACCGGCCTCAAGATCAGAGCCGCCAGGCCGCAATTAAAAGCAGAAATGATGTTTTTTCTGAACGGAGTTTTATCCACCGCCCCCTCAGAGGGAGAGGCTTTTAAAAGGAAGAACCGGATGTAACTTTCGTTGCAAAAGCCCCCCCCCCTCCATATTTCGTCTCTCTGCCTGAACAAATGACCTATAAATATTTCCTATAAATGTGTTCAGCCAGGTCTCTGTGCAGTGTCATCCGGAAAAGAGAAAAAAAAAAGGCCACCCCTCATATTTGGGGATATTAATGCGTCACGAGGCGCGCATTAACCCCCCCCCCCCCCCCCCCCCCCCCCCGTCTGTCCCCATAACATGACACTGATAGTAAATTAACCATGGATCGCTCAGTCGCGACTACTTTTGACCCCCCCCCCCCCCCCCCCCCGTCTATTAAGTCCTATCAATATGCACTGATTCCTCATTCTTTATTAAAAGCAGAATCCCCCCCGTGTGTGTTTTATTATTTTGTTGTGCTAATAAACACTACATGCGAGGGCTAATTTGACATGCAGACGGTAATTGAAATAAACGCGTCGGCGGTAAATAACAAGTGTTTGAACAGGCAGACAGGAGAGGCGTCCCGCGCGCTGCATCCTAAAACTTGGTGTTATTGTTGTGTGGTTATCGCTGCTCTAATCACCATAATTAAGTGCGAAGAGCCGGATGCAATCATTTCATGGATGGATATTGTAGGGGGCTGTCTCGCTTATCAAACCCACCAAATGTTTTCCCTCACTGGAAATTGCAGCCTGTCCGCAACGCAGATTGTGTTTTGGGGAGATTATGATTGATTTGTCCAATATTCCGGGTTGGAAAGTTTTTATTTCACATTTTCCACACACAGCCACTTCCATGTCTAATATTTAGAGTCATTGTAGTGTTTTTTTTTTTTTTTACTTTAGGAAAGGAGACATTTTAAGCTGTTTTGCTTTTTATTGCTTGATCAATGAAAGTCATTTAAATGTGAATGAGTGAGATTCTTCCATATTTCACTGGCTGTAGGGGCAGCAGTAAATCATATTAAGCATCCTATTCTCTTGTCATATTTTAGAAAATATATGGAAATGGAAAAAAAAAATGCTTTGATATTAATGAGATGATTGTTTCTAACAAACTGTGCAAATAAGAATTCTGCTGCAAACCTGAAGTTTATCCTCATCCTGCAAATATGCAGGCGGACCCAATTATTCCTTTTATTGATGACAGGAAAGAGGAGTAGCTCATGTCCAGTCATTTTCTATTGGAAGGAAATCTCTCCATGTAGGGGATGCAGTGCTGTGTTTAATGGTTTGATTGCATTGGAGAAGGCAGCCACTGGTAATGCCGTTATAGGGGGAAATATCACTCGGAGACGCTATCGGCAACAAGAGAAAGTCAAAGAATTAGCCTAATGGGGGGAGAGGAGTTGTGTCGGATGTCAGATACTTTCTATCCTCCATATTGCTCCGTGTCTCTTTCTCTCTGTGTCTATCCCCCTTCGCAACCCCCCCCACCCCACCCAAGCCACATCATATCTCTCTCAGGTTTCCCCCCCATTCGTCAATTACACCGTGAGCCGTATCACAAGCTCCCTGCTTGGAAAATAAGCTAATATTCACCCTCCACCCCCCACCCACCCCCTCGCACACCTCCCCAGAAGCCACCGTTGGTGCATTTGCCTCCATCGATTGCAGACGGGCGGTATTTGTGTAGCCTACTTATCATTTTTCTCTGTGCAGCCGGCCCGGGCATCCAGGCAGGAGACTGATACAGCCGGCATGATCTAACCCAAGCAAAATGCACAAATACACACACACACACACGCGCGTGCAGGAACACACACCTTTATGCCTCTGCACGTCCGCACACAAAATCAGTTTGATAGTCACATTGTATGCTCGGCGGCCTTTTGATGAGTTAACACAGATTCAGTTGTTGGTTGAGCATCCTGCTGCTCTGCGTCTCCGACCTTTGGCCTCCATACAGAGCAGATCATTTCCCGGCAGGCATCAAAGACGTTTCTCATTGTTCTTATTGTCATTATTAACTCTACAATAGAGGATTATTACAGCGAAATCTGGGAGTGAAAACAGTGTACCTGGCAACAGTTTTTCCTTGTTAAACTTGAACTAATTGGCTTGCACTTGCATGCAGCCTGTAGCACAAACCGGCCAGCCAGCCGCCTGTCCGCCTGCCAGCCAGCTAGATTAGTGGCTGCTGTTGTACACGCCGGCACAGCACAGCAATAAAGAGTCATAGCAGGGCGGCCAATGCCACACACACACACACACACACTCAGTCACACTCTTGTAGGATGGATAGCAAGCCCCGTCACCTGTCGGTCAGCAAGGAGACACCGGTGTCACCTGTCAGGCTCGTGAGGTTTTTGTGAGTGCGTGACTCGTCTGTGAAAAGTTCAGAGCATTATGACTTCAACAGAAAAAAGAAAAAAAAAAAATTAAATACGAGGCAGGAGGGCAGATTGTCAGCTTTTGAGTGTACGTCTTTTTTCTGGCTTCCGTTAAGCTCCGTGTTGCAGCACCAGGCACAGCCTCCACTGCAACACAAATCGAGCACATGGAAATGTTTTATTTGAAGTAGAAAAGGAAGATATTTTGGTCATATTGTCCTCTGTTAGATATTACACCACGTAAAGTCATTTCAAGCTGCTTCCTGTGATCATTCATTGTTATTTTTTTTGCACTCTTTTGATCAGATAAACTGCTCCAAATGCTTTTACATGACAAAAAGAAATTCAGTTTGTGGCCACGTCCAGATTACAGGCCGGTACTGCTGCACCTGACAGCAGCCCAGATATGTCAAAGGAAGTCTATTTGACATCATTTCAGGGAAACAAGAAAGAAAAAAAAAATAGATGCTGAGATTTGGTTTACCAAAGATCCAAAAATACACTTTGGGGATGGCAATCTATGAGCAATGGAATTGTGTGCTTTTCCCATTTAGCCTTGTCTGTACCAGGAATTAGCTGGCCCCGCTGAACCGGGCCTCGCCGGTGCTGCCATGAATAGAAATCCCTGCCACAGGTCAGGGCCGACTTCCAGAATGATTTTTGTCTGCCGGCCATGACTCTGTCTCCCAAATCACAAAGGCTTATTTGAGAAGTAAATCCTCTTGTTTTTTCTTCTTCTTTTTTTTTTTCTTTCCACGAGGGTTGCACAAATGTCACAGAGAGAGTCTAGGAAAGAGAGATGACAAAAAAACAGTGTCCCTCCTCTCTTTTTTTTAATGCAGTCAGAAAACACAAATTAGTCGTATAAGTATTCCCTGTTAAGCAGCACATTCGACCAAATATATCTGCTGTTAGTTGACTGCTGCACAAAGCTTGCATGTTCACTTGCACAAGCTTGTCCAATCCTTATTGATTTTTGTTGCTGAATATTGCCCAAGTGTCATTATCCACCTCAGGATGATGTGTGTGTCTGTATATTATTAAATCTTACTGTAATATATATATATATATATTCCCCCTGCTGATGCACGCATCTCCCATTAACTGCAGCAGCTGTGGACTGAAAAGAATAACCTGGTTACAGATTTCATATCGGAGAGAGGGCCGAAGAAAGAGGGAGATAGACGAGGAGAGAGAAACATGAGATTGGATATTTGAAAGACATTTTGAAACAAAATTAGGGTTTTACAGCTGAAAGGAAAGACAAGGACAAATAATATGAGAGAGGGTAGGGGGGATAGATGGGTGTGATTCTTATTCACAAGGACATTTGAGCTTTGCCTCATGGCCAGACATGAATGAGTAGATTTCAATAGTATCGACTGTTGCTTCGGACATCAGCAAACACACACGCAGATACACACACACACACACACACACACCTCCTGACGCACGAGCACAAACACAAACACAGCAGTCTGTCTGGAATACATAGTGGACCCGTGCTCAGGCCAGCTCACGCTTTTTATGCTTAAAAAGTGCGCACACACACACACACACACACACCCACACCCACACCCACACACACACACACACACCGGCCGTTTACCCTCTCTGTTTCCCTCCATGCGTGTGTCATGACAGCAAATGTTTAATGTTTGACAGCCGAGTTTTAAACAGCAGTGTTTTCTTTGTCTTTTGGCTGGTGAAATGAGTCCTCGGAATGGTCTGGCTTATACTCTGCAGTGTTTGGAAAATCTATTTTTTGCCGTTTCAAAGACTAAAATGATCCAATAAAACAAAACAAGCTTTTAATTTATTTATATATTTTTTATTTTTTCATTCATTTTAAAGCAAAGTCACCAGTTCTTGCCAGTGTTTTAGTTGTAGTTATGTGGTGTGTGAGCTGCATTATGATCATGAGAGAAAAGTTACCATGCTGTCCAGTGAAAACCATGTGTCTTCGTATTTGGTGATTTTTAGGTTTGCGGATAAACTGTAATAATACAAACCGATTTTTTTTTTCCAATTATATTTATTGTTTCAACCTGAAAATATGGCACCTGTATCAGTATACCTCGCTCTGTTGTTAGTCCATGAGGTTGATCGTTTCCTATAAAATGTTTATGTGGTTGATTTTTATGGTGGTTAGAATGTACAGTGCTGTAATTACCCTAAAATAAGATGTGCCAAGGCTTTTAAGGGTCGGGTGAAGAACGGCGAGAGAGAAGTACAGAGAAGAAGGATGGCAGAGGCTGAGGGTAGACTTTAGAGGCTGTAAATTTTAACTGGAGTTTCAGGGCTGTTGGACATAAACATTTTGTTCTCAGGAGAGTTTGGTTTTCTCTTTTACACTCCATACATTGGGCTTTATTAAATACCAAATTCAATTATGGAATCATGTATTTTGCATGCACTTAGGTCAGTTTAGTTCTATGGTGCATTGAGTTATAACATGCTGTATTGTGTGTTTTATTCCTCAAAGCCTCGATGTGATCTGGTACGTGGGAGTGATTGTGTGTGTTCACCAGAGAGATGAGATGAACGACACAGCTTGGCCTGTCTTGTAATAAAATGTAAGAGTGGCACTTTCACGCTTGTCAACAATCTCTAAATATACCCATGGACCGGGAAGTGTGTGCTCCCACACACACACACACACACACACACACACACACACATTCAGACAGGTCTGCGGTTTTGACTGCTTTTCTCTCTGTCTCCATTAGAAAAAAAGAAAACTTCAGCTGCTTTGCTTCCCGACAGCCTCAGCAGTCTCATACACACACACACACACACGGATGTGTGCATACACACAACAGTCACAGTCGACAAGACATTTTTATAACAAAAATTGGATTCCTTTTCGTTCCTCTCTAAAACTCAGCAGACACACTGGAAAACTCAATCTGACAAGTTCCAGCGCCGTGTTGGAACAGCAAAAGCGTTGGTTACACACTCAAAGCAGCCATGCAAGAAAAATATTTATTCCAACCAGTCAACAAAAAGGAAGGCTTCAATAAGACGGGCGCTCTTTGTCAGCAGTGTAGTTATTTGGATCCCATTTTCCCTTTCACTTTTCTGATCCCGACACTCAGAACTGCTTATGTTTCTCTCCTCCATTTCCCGATCAAAGAAGGGTGCCCCTGCAGCAACTGAAAGACAGTGAGGATAATAAAACATTTTATTCTAGTTTACACAGGAGCCACATTTGGAAACCATCGTCATATTTTGTATCCATGATGCCACCATCAAAATGTCTTCAACCCCTGAAATTTTGTTTCCGAGCTCTCCAACGAGCAGATAACATTCTATCATTATTTTAAAAGAACAATAATAATGTTTATGGCCACATTTACCAATTATTTCACATAGGAACCCCCGACTTCTCTTGCAACCCCCCCGTCTCAAACAGCTCATATTTCCTGAGTGAAATTCTCCCTCGGAATGATGTTAAAGCACATTGTTGTTGACACCGCAATTTCACCGACTGGTATAACATTGTCACTTAAAGTGCAGATTTGACGTGAAAAGCCCTCGTCGCTGTTTGTGTTTAATATCGTTCCGACAGCTGTATCATTCTTGCACACTGTAATCAAATTATGACAGTGTGGTAAATGTTCCCCTGTGACATTTTCTATTACAAAATGCATATATACCCGGTGTCAGACAATGTGTGGGTGGTATCCTCAGTGGCAAATGGGATTCTAAGTGGCACCTACTGACATTATGCATGTGAGCGTCAGATGTAATTGCACTTGTATATTGATGATATGCATAGGTGTATGTCATCTGGAATTATGATTGTTGTGTTGGAGACGAGGTGAAAACCATCACTGACTTTAAGCAGCTTTATGACACTTCTATTAGTGTGATATCACAAGTACAGTTTGAATTTATCGTAGATTACACACATAATAATAATATTTTGAACATGGGAAAGCATTCATACAAAGGCGAACACAAAAGTTAAATGCGGGGAGACAGTTGAAGGGCTTTTCGGTATCAGTTTCTAGAGGCCTCATCACATACGTGTGTGTGTGTGTGTGTGTGTGTGTGCGCGCGCTCACACGTGTACACACAAGACCACCAGGCCAGAAGGCAGCCAGCTTGTGTCAATCACCCAGGGAGATGGGATTTGTACCCTTTGCGCTGATATCACACCCTCTTCTCTCCTCTCCTTTCCTTATTTCCTCTCCTCATTTCTTTGCCTCTTGTTTCTTCTCCTCTCTTAACCTTCCCTTTTCTCCTCTCTTCTCCTCTCCTCCTGTTTCCTTTTCTCCCCCCCTTGCCTCCTCTTTTTGTCTCCTATTCTCACCTTGTTTTGTCTCGTCTCCTCCTTTCTCCTCTCCTCTCCTCTCCTGTTGTGGCCTGTAAGGGAATATCCAGTGTCCTCTTATTGGATTGGCTGCTTCGTGTTGGCGGCCCTTCACTCGCCGCCCCTCGGCCTGCTGGGTAATGATAATAAAATTGAAATATCCCGGTACTTATCAGTGTATTACCTCGCTATCAACACCTCAGACACACTCCTACTTTAGAGGTTATACAGGAGAAAGTGTGATCTGATATACAGCGCAAACCAAGAGAGGACGCCAGCCGAGAAAGTGAGAAAGACAGAGAGGGGGAGAGGAAGAGAGGGAGGGAAGTGATGGAAAGAAAGACAGGAGTTTTGTCATGGCTACATTTTCAAGGTGCTATTTCCAGGATGGATTGCGGTAGGTAGGGAAGAGAGGGTGGCGGAGGAGGAGGAGGAAGAGAGGTGTGTAATGTGACTCTGTGGCATCTGTCCAGACCAGAGGCGTGTTAGCGTAAGCCGTTCTCAACACTCCACACTAGTCTACTGTACATTTGCGGTAATGTAAAACATCTCACATCTCCCCATCTCTCTCTCTGTCTCTGGGCCCTCACCCTTCTCCCTTCCTCTTGGCAGTTGTTGGTTTGAGTGTGTGTGTGTGTGTGTGTGTCTTTTTGTGTGTGGGAGGTGGGGGAGCGTGCCAAAGCCGAGATCAGGTTTGGAAATTGATTTGAATGAGTGTTGTGGACAGCTGATAGCTATAAAAGATTTTCTCCTTTCATTTCCCAGGGAGTTTCTCCTTTGATGTTGGCTGGTAGTCAACGCAGCTTTGAAGCTCGTCTAGAGCGGGCCGTGCTGCTACATGATACTGTGTGAGTTTGTATTTGTTGTGTGTTTATGTATGAGCGCACATGACTTCGTGCTTGACCTTTTCAAGTCACTCTGGCGTTGAATTTTGATGGCAGCGGTGACTTTTACAATAATATAACTGAGAAATCGTCTTTTTTCATAGTACGAAATGGCATTTAATTTTATCTGATTTAATAAAATCGGGTAAAATTACTCATGATAACCTATTTGCATGCAAACTGATCTGATTTAATCCAGAACGACGTGCAAAATCCCACTCTACACCTACCTACTCTAAATCTTAACATATTGGATGCTTAACAAGCCAGCCACCTTCAAATTGCGCTTTGGGGATAAAAATCTCTGAAATGTTATTTTGTCGTTTCATCGGCTGCCTCTCTGTGTTCCTCCGACCGGCCAATCGCACGCTCCAATCTAATCCTCGGGAGGGAAGATTGTATTCTATTGCCACGGATGCCAGGGGGGGTCGTGAGGTCAAGTACGGCTAATTTATTCACTCAGTCAGATTTCCTCTGGCTCGTGGATGGCAGATGGGGAGGTCTGATATGATATCACCCATCTGAATCACCCAAGGGAGAAAAGGGAGGGAGAGATGGAGGGATGAGAGGAGAAGAGATTGACAGGAGAGATGCAAAAGAGAAAGAGAGCACAGATAGTAAAAATTGGGGAATTAAAAGTGGTTAGATAGAGAGATACCAGAGAGGGTAGCATAGCTTGCAAGAGTGTGGAGTGTGTTCGTCCCACTGAGTCGGGTGTCAAGCTGAACATTGAGCCACATAGCCATCTTATCAGATGTGTGTGTGTGGGTAGGTGAAATGTGTGTATGTGTGTGTCCTTATCTTAAGACAAGTGGTTCTGGTCCAATAAGATCCTGGGAGATCGTAGGAATAAGCGGCTTAGACCAAGATCTGAGATGGAGGGAGGGAGGAGAGATAGTGCTAGGGAGATGAGAGGAGGAGATGACTAGGAGAGAAGAGGAAGAGGAGGAGGAGATGGACAGATTAGGAGGATGGAGGACAAGGAGGGGACATTTGGAAAGAGATGAGACGTGGAGGGCTGTAGAGATTGGAATGGAAAGTTGTGATGTGGAAACAGTTTGGAGAAGTTTTTTAAAGAGCAGGAGGGAAAGGGGAGGGGAAAGTGGGAGAAGTTTGGGGTTTGAAATAGTTCTTGGCTTTTTGTCAAAGGGCAGGGATTTACAGGATTTGATCAACAGTGTCAACTTGAGGACACTTTTTCCCAAGAGGTTCTGAATTTGTGGCTTCGACAACAGTGTCTGCTTAAGAACACTCCGTCCCCGAAGGTTTTGACTTCAAGCCCTGGCTTCTCTTTATTAAAAATGTTGCACTCAGCTCCCAGCCTTTCCATAGAGATTGAGGGCAAGACATTGATCTTTGTCAGTTGAAAAAGCAACACGCCTTTTGTCTCTGAAAGTAACCACCATTGAGACGAGATGAGGAGGTCTAAGATAATTGTAAAAGGGTGCCCAAAGGGGTTTGAATATTTAATGTGGATATTAAAAGAGATGATTTTAAGCACTTTTGTCAACACAGATAAGATGTGTTCGGGCATCTGTGAAGTAAAAATCTGTCAAAGGACAGATCTTGTCTAACCTCAAATCATCTAAAAAATTGATGTGTAAAAAGGTCTCATTATCTTTACCTGTCACATTTTATGCGTTGGGGAGAATGTTGAGAGGTCCTAATGCATAGTTTTGTTAACTTGGCAGAACAGATGAGACAGTTATTTTTGTGACTTGCATCACGGCAGCTTAAGACCAACAAGACCACATTTTTCAGGAAAATGTTCTTTTTGTTGCTTTCCTTGCGATCAGTGATATCGAACTAACGAGTATCTGAGTAACACTGTAGCAATTTGAAAATGAATGGAAACTAATGCTTGTGTTTTCTGTCCCTTCAGTTTGGCGACCACATGAAGATGAGGAACCAGCTTTGACGACCTACGGATGTCCATCCTCCCCGGACCATTCGGCTTTGGCAACACGTCCAACAAACTCTCCAGGAGGGAGGCTTTTACTGCTTATTACCAAGGAGGGAAAAATTAATCTTGACCATATATTATTTATCATCAGGACTGAAGTGGTACAAATTGTGAAGTCTGTGAAGGACTGAGCATACCCAACGGCACTTACCTGGCATGGAATGATCTGGATTGAACTGTGCTCAAGTGAATTTGGCTGGAGACAGATAAACTCATTTTATTTCCACTGAAGAGAAATGAACTGAATTCAAGCTAACCTGATCTGACATTGGCTGCCACTCTTTATTTTCTTTAAGAATACTCTCCTTTCTTACAAAGGGCTCTTTTTTGAGCCCCTTCCTTCAAACAGCCAAATCCTTTAAGTCTCCAACCCAGATCCCCTCACTTCCTCGGACCCTTTCCAAGAGTCTTGGACATTGTCTCAAATTTTATTGAGGAGGAATCATCTCCTCCTCCTCCCCAAATCTTTACAATCGCTTTCTTCCATCCAAACATGGACCTCCACAGGGCAGCCTTCAAGATGGAGAGCTCCTCCTACCTCCCCAATCCCCTGGCCTCCCCAGCCCTCATGGTCCTGGCCTCCACTGCTGAAGCCTCTCGCGATGCCTCAATTCCCTGCCAGCAGCCACGTCCATTTGGCGTCCCAGTTTCTGTTGAGAAAGACGTCCATTTGCCATTTAACAATGGTTCTTACACTTTTGCATCAATGTACCACCGCCAAGGTGCAGTCCCACCTGGATTCCCCAACAGGGATTTCCCCCCGTCCCTCCTCCACCTCCATCATCAGTTTGCCCCACCCAACCTGGACTGCTCGCCAATCAGCATGCTGAATCACAGTGGTGTCGGCGCCTTCAGGCCTTTCGCCTCACCTCCAGAGGATCGGGACGGGGCGCCAGGCGGGTATCAGTCCGCTTTCACCCCAGCCAAACGCCTCAAAGGCTGCCTGGATGCAGAAGCTTCCCCCCACTTGCGGTACTCTGATGCAGAGGGGAAAGAGTATGACTTTGGCGGTTCCCAGATCCCTCCTGGAGGCTCGCCCAGCAGCGCCTTGAAAGCAGTGGAGGACAGTGGGAAAAAGATCTTCGCTGTGTCAGGCCTCCTGTCTGATCGAGAGACTTCCTCCAGCCCCGAAGATCGCATTGAGCGCTGTAAGTAGCAATTCATAGCTGTTCCACATTGTACTCAAGGAAACTAGAACCACATTGTGCTGCACACACAGATGGGTGACAAATGATAGGAAAAACATGAATAAATGAGTGGACACATTTCAGTAGAGGGCACAAGGGGTCACTGAATGGTTTGATGAGTATGACAATAATGTGAATCATCTGCTGCAGTCTTTATAGTCCCCAGATCTCAACCCAATTAAACCCCTATGGGAGATTTTGGAGCAACATGTTAGACAGTGCTCTTCTCCACCATCATCAAAACACATAATTAGAGATTATCTTTTGGAAGAATGGTCTTCATCCCTCTAGTGGAGTTCAGAGACTTGGAGAATCTATGACAAGGACCATTGAAGCTGTTCTGGGGGCTCATGATGCAACAACTCCTTAATAAGACACTTCATGTTGTTTCTTTTCTTTAATACGTATTTGTCACCCATTTGTATGTAAGATTAGCTTGTAAGGCATTTAAACATAATGTGCTCGCATAACAATACATTCACACGGCACTCAAAGCCAATTATACAAAAATTATATGTTGTTCGATATTTTGGTGTTTTAAAATGAAGGAACACACCACATCACTTTTCCACATCATTTCCCATTATGCATTTTCTTTCAGTTTATTAGAAATGATTGCACTGATGTATGGTCTCCGATACATATTAGACAAACCCCTAAAAGCACAATGTGTGCAGAATTTCTTCACAATGTCACACTTCCAATACCCATCCAACATTTGATCAAAACTGTTTGAACAACTTAAACCAACATAATCTAAGATTGTTCTTCCAGACAACTGTAATAATTAAACCTGGAAGCAAGACACATGCACAAACCTGTACAGCGAAACACATATATACACACACACAGCAGAATCTAAAGCTGGCCCTCAAAGTACAACTTTATGCAATTTGTTAAAGGATGCAAATTTTTACACACTAGCATCACACACGCCAATAAACAATCCCATCTATGTTCTCTTGTCATCATCTCTCTTGGCTCTCCCTATCCTTGTTTCACAACCCCACAAGCTCCACTGGTCACATTAGCATTCACCAGTGGAAGGATGCCATTTGGCCCTCACGCACTGGGAATCTGATTAGTGTTTGTGTGTGTGTGTGTGTGTGTGTGTGTGTGTGTGTGTGTGTGTGAGTGACTGGTTCAGAGGCCGGCCATGCTCTTTGCCATCAGCATTCATCATAGCTCCACGCTGGCAGCCCTGTTGCCAAAAGATTTACCCACATACCCAAAACCTTGGCACGCTGTGTGTAATAAAAGGGCGGTGGGAGAGGGGTTGTGAGAGCTCCAAGCACCAGCACACAAGCATCCACAAACACTCTTCCACACACACAAACAGCGCTCAGCATGAGCACCGACATCTCCTACACATGTCAACAAGCTGCATCGGATCTCGGTGACAAATTAGGAGCGAGACAAACAGAGACGTGTCTGTAGTGTATAATTTAACTAAGAGAGTCTTTTTTTTTTTCAGTTTTTCATCATTCGATCTCTCCTTTCACAAATTCCTTTTATCCTTGCTTTTTTGGGATTTATTTCTATATTCCTTCTTTCATTCCGCCTCCACCTCTTGTGGAAGAAGGACAGCCTGTGTGTGTGTGTGTGTGTGTGTGTGTGTGTGTTTGAGGGATGCATCCTTGATGGAACACAAGAGAGACAGAGGCGACGACCTGAGACTGATCCGATAAAAAGACCACCGCAGGAGAGACGGAGAGGGCGAGAAGGAGAGGGATGAAGGAAGGAAATTGGGAAAATGACACCCGGTGGTTGGCCGGGGAGGAATAAAAAAGGAGGAGAAAGATATCAAAGAGGGCATAAAGTGAGAGAGGGAAAGGGACAAGAACAAAGAGGGAAGAGGGAGAAAGAAATGACAACTCTGCGATGGAAGTGTACTCTCGTTAGACTGCTGATTTTAAACCTTTTTCACGTGTATTTGAGGTACACATTTACCGTTTGTGGCGGCTTTGAGCAAAAAGCTGCGAGTGTTGTGCCTTGCTCAAGAGACCCGTGGTTGCTGAGTGTGTAGTTCATCGCAGCATACGTGCCACGATATCACTACAGATTTGTGAGCACTAAGACTTTGGCCAGAAATAGAATAGGAGATGGGTACAGGGCTCCTGTGCTGTCTTTTGGAACGGCTGAATCTGTATCTAATCAGGTTAAATCTTGGCACAAGTAGCCTCCACCTCCACCATAGGCTTCTAATGCAATTGGATGTGCAGAGGCTCTGCTCACAGCAAAGAATTATGGGTTCTCCTTCACTGGTTTTGGCTATCCAGTGGAGGCGCAAAGAACAAACAACACTTTGGTACAATCCCATGAGAACAGTGCTCTCACTGCTTCACACACACATTAGCTAACTAGCAGCCTTCGCGCTGCTTCACACATACCTCTCGTAAATCTCCCGGTGAAAAGAGGTTTATAATGCTTGGTCATATCATACCGTGTCATCAGCGATTCTGGTACAGAAGATTCAATATTATTTGCAGGCGTTTGAAAATGTATATGATGGCAAACCAATCATTACAACTACCTTATTCATTTTTATAACTTTCCGAAACTTTAATTCTGAATATCCTAAGTTTGCTTTGTTTCCATAGGTAACATAACTCACAAGGGTGCATTCAGTGCAAGCATATCATTGTAGAATCAAGTCCAGCTTATGAACTTTGAATCCATCTCTATCTTAACTGTGTTGATATAATTGACATAGATAATATTTATAGCTGTCATTAAAATTCTGATATCTCTCCACTAACTTAATTACGCAAATGCTGATTATAATTCAGTGTTGAAAGCTGCGTGGATTTGCTTGCTCTCCATTCTTGAAAATCCAAACAGTCCAATAACAAGTATGTTAGTGTGTTTGCCTGTTGGTTGCTATGCACCGACTGCAGATACATTGCAATCTCCAATAACTTCTGGAGTTTTGGCAAGATAATATTAACTTAAGGTCCGCTCCCTAGCCTTTTCTGGAGCTTTCAAACAAACATTATGGACTTCATCGACAAATGGAGCTTGCTCAGTCACCATGGAGATAGCATACTTGTGGAGCTGTTTTTTGACTCAGAAGAGCGGCTTTTTTAAAGGCATGTGCTGTACACCTAGATTTGAACTTGTTTTTACCTTTTTTGATTACGTCCTGATCACATGGATTTGAATTGAACTTTCCTGTAACTCCTCATTGTATAGCACAGTACTCACTGACGAAACACTAAGAAAACAATAGCTTGTTTGGGAAGACAGATATCAAAAGTGCATATTGGAAAGATTTATACCTGTATTTCAAGATGTGGTTGCCATGGACACTAATGTGACTAATGTTTATTGGAAGGTGATCTTTGACTCTTGCTCAGAGATTATGACTGGACCGTATGCGGCGACTGTATCTGTGAACATCTGTCATCTGTGCTAGTCCGGTATCCCTTGGAATTTTGTCCAGAAACGCCTGCAGTCCAGTTCGGAGTGTATCAGAGTCTCAACACTTATCTTGCAACTCCATTTTCTCCATTTCATTCAATGTAGTAACAGAAACCAGTTTAATAAAACACTTTAGTTCTATCCTATTACAATCAGATCCTCTGTCATGCTAGTTAATCCCTCATGTGAAGGTGATCCTTAGATTCTTCTTCTTCTTTTCTTCCTCTTCTTCTTCTTCTTCTTCTTCACACTGAAACAAAAATGAGGTTAACCCAACCTTGAAAATACCTACAGCCCTAACTTCCCTGCATGCGATTCTGTCAAGCCCACCGCATGCCACTCCAAGCAACAGTGGCCTACTCTATGCTAAGCCCTCCCAAATCCCCCCACTGCACCGACAGGCACGTTGGCTGTTAACTAAACCCGCTAACCTGTCAGCCTTTAAACCTGCATATAAAGGCCCCATCATGCCTTAAGAGGACTATGCATGTCATATTAGTGTAAAAGCTATTACCATGTACTGTATTCACACTGTAAGGTTTTAGCACTCTTTAGCAAGAACGGAGGCGTGCAGAGCAGAGGAGGGTTTTTCTGCATATACAGTAAAAGAGAGAATGGAATTATGGAATTATGGGATGTGTGATTGGAATTAATGGGAATGTTGACAAATGAAACAATCCGCCATCGCAGTGCACTTGTTTGTTTGTGGAGGGGATTTGATGATTTTTCCGCGACGTGCCAATGTGAAGGTTTGTGTGTGTTTGTGTGTGTGTTTTCCTCCACCTCTTACTTGCTTTTGTTCTCTCCTACCATCTCTCCATCATTTGTTTTTCACTTCCTTCTTCCTTCTCCTTGTGTGTATCTCCCGGAATGAGTGTGTGACAGCTGTAGTCTGTTTGTTTACATTCTCCCTGCTCTCTGCATTTACAAGGCTGAGAGATTTACACTGAACCTGACCCTGAATGCCTCACCCAGCTTCCTCATCTTTCTTCTTCCTTTCTTTTTTCTCTCTTGTTTTCATTTGCCAACGCACATTTCCTACACACACACACACACACACACACACACACACACACACAGTTAAAATGGACGGTAAATACAAGAAAATAAAACTGAAAAAAGTCAACAAGAAGACAAATGTACAGCTGAAAAAAGAAACAGAAATCGCTGGCGGGGAAAGAAAGAAAACACAAATTCTTTGAGCGCAGAGTGAGGGGAAGGAACGTATGAGGAAGGGAGGGGGTAGAGATAAAAGAAAGAATAAAAGCCGTAAGGAAAAAAAAAGGTTGTGGGAAGCAAGGAGAGAAGGGAAGAGGGAGGATAGCGAGATGTTGAGCTGAAATGCAGATCCCA
Source organism: Lateolabrax maculatus (assembly GCA_031216445.1). Classification (NCBI taxonomy): domain Eukaryota; kingdom Metazoa; phylum Chordata; class Actinopteri; order Acropomatiformes; family Lateolabracidae; genus Lateolabrax; species Lateolabrax maculatus. The sequence continues at coordinate 20,767,714 of CM062203.1, read as the reverse complement.
TCTGCCTGACTTGAAATAAAAGCAGTGGAATTGTTAAGACAGCACACCATAGACAGGTAAACGTTGCTGCATTTGTGTAGCATTCACACTTTTATTCAACTTTAATGCACTGACCGAATGTTGACCTGAACTTATGACGTCTTGATAATAAATAGTCACAATCCAAGAAATTAGAAGAAAAAACTTGCCTGGAAATCGCTCCCCATTTCTCAAATTCCCATCATCATGTAACAGTTTTAACGTTTAACAGTGCATCACACACAGCTGTTAAAACACACAGCGAGAGGCCTCCTCTTCCTCCTCCTCTTCGCCTTTCTTCTGCTCTTTTTTCGGAGCGTCCTCCTTTCTTTGTTTATCTTCATCTTGTCCCCCCCCCCTTCACAGAGTCAAATGTCATGCGTGTTGTTTCTTTCTGGGGACGAGTAGAAACAAATTGTTGTAGCTACAAAAATAGCAGTGGAGAAAAACAAACTGGAGAGTTCTCACAAAGAGAAGATGGATGATAGTGATGCTCGTGCCGATGGACGACAAACAGATTTTGTTTTGATTTCTGTTTCCATCTTTAGTGCTAAGCAGCGATTTCTGCACTGCGCTTCCCATAGACCAACCTGTCAATCAAAGCACGTGGGTGGCTATTTAAGCATTAGTGTCGTTTTTTTTTTAAATGTTAAATTTTCCGTCATTTCCGATCCTCTCTCTCGCTGCCGCAGCATGTAGGGAGTTAAAAAAAAAAATCAGCCAAGGAGACAGAAACGCTCATCCCTCTCCTTGTCCTCACAAAAATCTGCCCTCCTCCACCTCTCCCTCCCCCCACTCTCCCCCCTTCCATCTCTGCCTGTCACGGTCTAGTGGCAGGGTTAAGTTAAGTAAGAGTGTTCTAATAATTAGGACTGGGACTCGCCTGCCTGCCTGCCTGCCCCTGTGTGTGTGTGTGTGTGAGTGTGTGTGCGTCTTCCTGTCAGTGCTTAGCCAGATGTTAAAAGGCTTGTCCCTCTCATGTTGCCTCCCTGTCAGTCTCCACTGTGTGCCACACACACACACACACACACACACACACACACACACACACACTCACACACATCGGGGACTGTCCTACTTGTGGTGGCTTTGTTTACCCCCAAGTGTGTGCCCCTCTGCCCTTCTGGCAGCTCCCCCAGGGTGAGCAGTGTTTCCCTATCAAAACCAGCCTTCATGCATATGAGCCATACATAAGGTCCACATATAGGGTAATGTTAGCTTTTGGTTTCTATTAATTGTGACATAAAGTTTTCTATTTTGCTCCTACAAAACATTTATTCAAAAAAAATGAAATAGTCATTGGATTCTGGAACTATTTTTCTTTCCATCTCTCTCTCAAGCCACTCCTTTCCCCTCCCTTTCTCTCTCACTGGGTGGCAACTGGAAGCAAGCAGCAATTGTCTATGTGTGTGTGTGTTTGTGTGTGTGTGTGCACGCGATTGTGTATGCAATTGTGAGTGTGTTTCACTTGGTGTGAGTCGTCTTGCGGTCATTGTTGCGACGCTGCGCAGATCAAGGATTAGTCGCTTCCTGTCGAGCCTTTTGTCGGCCCAGCCACTCCGTTTGGACACAGATCTGTGTGTGTGTGTGTGTGTGTGTGTGTGTGGATGAGTAGGTCACACAAATGAGCCGCTGGGGCTGGTGTAAGGCAAATGAAGGAGAGCGGTTGAGATGAGAGGTTCCCCTATGCAAAACTTTCTCCAGCCTCAGAAGTCACCTCATCTTATTTTCACTCTCAAAATATCCATTCTTTCAAACGGCCAAACACCTGCTAATATGACATAATACTTCACTTGTCCCCACTGCTGTTTTACGTCATTCAGGAATTTTGTAGAAACAGCGTGAACGTGAAAATCAGGTAGACCACGGGTTGCTTTGATTTTTAATTCCTGTAGCACATGCAGAGACAGTGTCTCTCTCTCTCTCTCTCACACACACACACACACACACACACACACACACACACACACAGGCCCAGGTCCATAACGTCCCGAGTTCCGGAATTCCACTTTGTTCCCCTGGTGATGTCAGCTTTGGCCAATAAAAATCCTGCGTTAAAAGTCCGCTGAGCCTCATACAACCGCAGCACACCTGGCAACACAACACACATTTAGCAGTTAATATGTAGACACACACAAGCTCACACAAGGTCGTGGCATGCTACAGTCCTAAGCCTACGCCCGAGCCTCACTGTCTTTTACATTTTGTTTCACTTGGTGGAACTTTTCAGAAAAGATGCAGAATTTTTTATTTTCATTTTTTAGAGCACAAAATCTCATCTTATAGATTTTTTTTTGTACGAAACTTGCAAATATACTGAAGCATCTGTCATTGGCAGTCTGTAGCAGTGGTAAGAATGAATGGGCATTGTAAAAAAAAACGAAAAACAAAAACACGTTTATCCTCTTCAGTGAAGATGAAGAGAAAAGCTGTGATCATGGTTAAACTTGACCAAAGAACCCTAATTCATTTGAAAATAATTTACAGTATTAATGTGTATTCTACTCTACACAATGCTACATGTTGCATCTTCAAGTGGCCAGTTTGTGAGTGTTGCTGCAGGTCTGGCAGAGTCAGAGAGGTGCTTATTTCTCAAGAGAGCTCCAGCATTTAGACGCCTCCTAATGCAGATGTGTTGAAAGTGTCTGCCTCTGTTTCGGATTCTCTTCCCTTCCTCCTCTTTTTCTCTAGCCTTCCTTTTCCTCCCTCCTCTACTCTCCTCTCATCTCCTCTCCTCTCCTCTCCTGTCCTCAGTAATCTAATCTGCAGCCAGTTTGTGGATGCAGTCTAGTGTGACAGGCCTCCCCCCTTGCTTCTCTCACTTACACTTACACACACACACACACACAAACAGCAGGCCCGTTTCCAAAAAAGCTCACTTGCTTGGCAGACCCCCCCCCCCCCCTCGTCTTGGTCACACCCTCTTTAATATTGAATTATTCATCAAATCTGATTGGTTCCTGCTGATGGCGGCCGTGATGCGAACCAACAGTTTGTGTGTGTGCGTGTGTGTGAGGAGGGGGCTGTGGGTTTGAGATCGTTAGCTGTTCTTAACACGCTGTCGCTTCACAAAGCTAGACCAGGCTCACACACACATTCACACACACCTTATTTTTTATGTGAGAAGAGTGACAAAACCACTGGCACCTGTAGATGTTTTGGAAGTGAAACACATCTTTCAATAAGGAAGAAGGATTTTTAATCACATTATTGTTTTACAGTGAACTATTCTTTCCCTGAAGTTTAAAGCTGCAGTTAGTGATCAGATATCAGTGCGTATCATCGCGCTTGATATCTTCCTCCTTGCTACTGAAAGTTGCCTAGCATCCCGGAGGAACAAAGCTTAGCATCTGCTGCAAAAAGGGCCTCTAAAGTCCCTTAGAAAGGTGAAACAAATCAATAATCTGTGTTTTATATGCATGCCAGAGTGTGTGTGTGTGTGTGTGTGCGTGCGCTTGCTCATATGATTTGCATGCACCAGAATCTGCACTATTCAATATTGGGAGTGCACTTAAAGGTCTCATTGAAGTCTGTGTATAAACAGGCTGTTTTATCACCTGCATTTCCTCACAATATGTGTCATTTTTATCCACTTTTCATAGCAAATTCAACTGAAATGCTAATTCCCCTTATTTCTTTTATCATGGAGGCCACCTGAAGTGCTCCACCAAAAAGGCCATCAGAGCACATTGATTTAAAGGGGGATGTCCCTTCTTCAGCTCCAAACATAATGGCGTGTGTCTCTCCTGCGGCATGATCAGGTTTATCCACAACATTCTCCGTAGCTCTAGTGTGTGTTTGTACGCGTGTGAAATTGCATTCATGCGGCGGGCTTTGCTAAAGGCATAAACAGTCGATGATCACGGATTTGCCCGCACTTCAGGAAGAAGACGCGGATAAAGAAAGGATGAGTGTGTCGATGTTTGCGCACGCGTGTGTGTTCGCTATCTTGAAACGCCTCGCAAGACACTTCACGTTGACCCTGTGGTGCCTCTGCATATCTGAAAGGCATTAGAGGGACGTAGAGTCTGTCTGTCCGAGGTGTCCTCCACCCCCCCCCCCCCCTTCCCCCCCTGTGGTTCAGCCTCTAAGCGGAGCCGAGGCGCGCACACACTGCCCCCCCCCCCCCCCCCCCAAGTCTCAGGTGTGACTTCAGGTACTGACCTCTGTGGCAGGTCACATCCTCTCAGTGGATTTCCAATTGAAGAAAGAATCATTTTCGCGAAACTCACGTTACTCAAGAAGCAGAAGTTACCCTCTTCATGCTCTCTTCTTCCTCCTCATTCACACCCCTCTCCCTCCTTCCCTCTACCCCCCCCCCCCCCCCCCCCCCCACCTCTCTCTGTTCTTCTCCCCCGCCGCCCGGGTGTGTGTGGAAACCCAGCCCACTGTTCAGCAGATGAATAATTTAGCGGTGTGTGTATCATCTGTTTACCGTGCTAATCCATCTGTCAGCAGGCACCTATCGATTCGCGCCTGCCTGGTAATTGTGCATCCGCGCCACACGCGCACGCACAACAGCGCATTCACAAACACACACATACACACATACGCAGGCGTACACACACTCGTGCACCTATATGATGTGCAGGTTAGCTCATATTCAGATCCTGTAGTTGTCAGCTGGCCTCCCAGACACTTCATTCTCACTGAGTGAAACTGATTTTAGGGTCAAGGTCATTGAAAACTGTCCGATATTGGACGCAACAGCTTCAGTTCAGTTCAGTCCATATATGTGTTGGTGGTTTTTAAAATTGTGCAACTGTTATTCAGTATCTGCTAATGTTGGTTGTGGTTCATGCTTTCATCTGAAGACAAAACAAGAAATGGACCTGGAAATGTCCACAAAACAACAACTGGGACATAAAAGACTGTTGAAACTGAACTAAAAGAGCTTAAAAATAAAATATAACATTACAAAACGTTTAAAAAAGGTATAGAACATTTAAAATGAAAATAAAAAAAATAAATGGAACTGCAATTCAGAGTCAGTGACAAGAAATTCCATAGAAAGCCACTTCCTGAATTGACTAACAGAAAAGTAACCTCAGCTGTTCAGAGTGGAGACAGTGGCTGCATCGATTCTGAATAACATTTAAAATGTGAGAGTGAAAGTGGGAAGTGGGTTAAACTAAGGGAAAAAGTAGCACGTTATTGGCTTGGTTATCTCTCTTTCTCTTTGTCTTCTAATCCCTTATTTCTCCCTTCACCTTTTCTGCTTGTTATATCGTGTTCATAAACACAATGTGTGGCCTCCTAGACATTTGCCTCATAAAAAGCGCTCCTGTACGTGTGTTTTACTCACAGCCTACACAGGCTCTTCTTCTAAGCAACTTCAGCATATTCTATCGACCATGATTCTCCCTTTGTTTCATAAAATGACTTCAGATTTTTTGAGATGCTGAAGTACAATATTGATAATGTCAGAGAAAGAACAAGTTAACATATGTACAGAGACAGTGGGAGAGAGAGAGAGAGAGAGCGTAGTACTATAATGAATCCATGGGTGACCATTGATGGTTGTAATTATCAAATGGCTGGTTTTAAAAGCTCATTGATTGATGTCATTAGCTCCATGAGTGATTACTAATTGCTCCTCTAGTATGTTAACCACAAAGGACGCGTACACACATGTACACACACACAAACACACACACGCGCACACACACACGCACACAAAAGCATTTATCAAACACAGACACATTCACACGTCTGCTTGAATCCACATGTCTGATCTGATTACCAGTGAACTGGTGAAGAGTGATTGAGGGACACAGCAAAATAAAATAATGTAAAGAGCTGAAGAGGCGGGGAGACACTATTCGCCTCGAGATGAATATTTCTGAGCAGCATTACCTCTCACCCATCACTTCATTGTTGTAATCCATATTATATGATCCATTTCAAATGGCTTTGGGCCCTTTGATCAGCTCAGTAATCACATCCATTACACGTCATTTTGAATTATCATGGGTAGGAATAGCCAGCATTTAAGACTATTATCTACTTAACCCTGTGGTGTTTTTGTGCCGTCAGATCGCACAGCCCACTTTACACCTGTTCCACAATGAAAAGCAGTTCCAGTGAAGGTTTATATAAGGATATATATAAAAAATAAGGACAGTAAAACCACAAACTGTTATGCATTTTGGGAAAATATAATTAGATCTTATTGTTCTTTACGAATATGTTCAAAGATTGTTAATACCTGCTTTTTGAATGCATGAAATACTTATCAAATCAGCCAAGACTTTGAAAAATGCACCAGTGTAGAGCTGAATGACATTTTAAGCAATAAAATGTGACTATTAATATTTAAGGGGTGCCAAGTCCTGAGACCTAAAGGGACATTTCTGGAAATTAAATGGCTTATGATGATTGACAAGATATTCCAGGGAAGCCTAGAGGCTTTCAGACGCTGACAGCATAGTTCCCTGTGATTCTAACAATTTAACATGATCACTCTGTGGCCAGATTTCCTCCTCACTTACTTCCATCACTGCTTGATGTTTGTCCCTTTTCACATGTGTGTTTGTGTGCATGTGATTGTTTGCGAGCGGGGGCAAATTGGAGTCAGGTGGGGGAAAACAGTTGCAGCAGTTAGCCTTGATGAGGTAAAAGTGAAGAGTAGGGGGGGGGGGTCAATCTAGTACGTCGGGTGCGCGTGTTATAATGTGAATGTCAGTTTCGGTTCGATTCCAAGTGTCTGTTTTTATCCTCATGCCCTGCGCTCCTTCCTCTTTGGGCTGTGTGTGTCCTGCCCTGAGTTGCAACGACTGTCCGAACCCGGCTGTCTCTCTCTCACACACACAGACACAAACACACACATATACAGTACAGACATGCACACACTCAGCGGGTTACGCAGCAGGGTTCATTTCGATGTGGAACGTCTAATATCACATCCCTGCGGCAAAATGCTCGGAATTCTGCCCCTCCTGGAGGAGCGTCACATCTTTGTGTGTGTCTCTCTTTCCATCTGTTTGTATGCACGTGTGTGTGTTTCTCCATCTATATGTTTGTGTGTGTCTCCATCTGTGTGTGCGCGTGTGTGTGTCAGGGGGTTTTAGAAGCAGGCAGGGGCTTAGCAGAGCAAAAGAGAGCAAATCTGTCAGCTCTCCCTGGGCAGACAACCCTTCTGACCCTCATTCAAAGACATATTGATTCTCCTCTACACCCAACAGGGGAGGGTGTGTGTGTGTGTGCGTGCGTGTGTGCGCGAGTGCACAAGTGCTTAACACAGCCTGATCTTTCCTGCTTGCTTTCTTCATAAGCACAGAGCCTTGTCCACGCAGCGTTGTTAAATAAGATAAAATATATTTGATTGTGTAATCAAGGAAACATTTCAATACTTTATTTGTGACTCCACGTAGACACTTCGAGTGAAAGTGATCGAGATTATTTCAAGTAAAGCCACAGATCTTAAAACACAGTCTGACCTACTTTGCTGTTCTTTAGGGTTTTTATCTGTCTTGCTCTGTTTCCTGTCTCTTACATACTCAGTTTTGGCTCTGAAAAGAAAAAGAAAAAAGTCAGTGGGCGAAAAAACACAAACCAAGCCAGCCGCAGAGACGAGCTTTCAGCTCTGCTCTTATCTTAGCACTAACCCCACATTAAACCTTGCTGTGCACTTGTTAGCTCTGCCTTGTTTTCCAGGAAGGAGCCTAATGACCTATGGGACGTCACAAGTCGGGGCTCTGCAGTCTGTTAGGGACCTTGGGTGTGCTTTCATGTAATTGTCAGAGCAGTGTCGCGCAAAGACTGGGTCAGGACCTAAAGGCCAGTGGAGGGAAGATTAAAATCGACCCCCCCCCAAATCATACTGAAGGTGGTGTTAACTAAAGCTTCTTGCTGTGGGTAGATGGACTTGGACACGGACTGTACTGCAGAGGAAACAAAGTAAAACAGGAAAGGAAAACACACTGTTCTACGTATTTCCTGCCAAACAATAGTTGATAGTTCTCTGAGGGTTCATCAGCGACACCCATCACATTACACATAGTCGTCTGATGCGTTGTTCATCTAAAAATATTGATCAACGCAGCTTTAAACATTCCAACCACTAAGCAGCAGTAGGAATAAATGGATTTAACTTTAAAAAAAAAACATTGACTTTGCATCAATGTCAGGAAGGCTCGTTGGACTTATGTGTGTTTGTGTGCACGCTCACTGTTGGGTCACGTGTGCTGCGACCTGGCACAGAAGCACAGCGCGAGCTCTCCGGTAATGGCTGGTCGCTGGGGGCAACCGGTCATGGCAGTTTGTGTGCGCGTCGGAGGCGGGTGTGGGGTGGGAGCTAAAGACCCCTACATGGTGGGGTTGCTGTCTACAGCGTGGAAGGGCCGCGGTTTAATGTCCGCGGCCCGCATGCTGACCCTGGTCCTGCCAGCACACACACACACACACATACACACACAGACGCGGTCAGTGGTATAAGCTGAAAAGTGCTGGCTGCGGTAATGAAAGGCAGGTGCACCGGGAGGCCGACGGAGTAACAGGAAGAGAAAATGAGAGGGAGGACAAAAAGAACATGTGAAAGTCAAAGCAGGTGAAAAGAAGCTGAGAACGGCTGGTGGACTTCTCGTGGATGATGTTTAGTGTGTGTGTGTGTGTGTGTTCCGTGTAGCTAACGCGTTGTAGCACCTGGGGGCATTTTAACCACCCCTGTCCTGTCGTTACCGCATTCATAATTCCCCGTCAATACGCACATCACACACTGAGGGGGTTGATGTGTGATGCCTGACATCAGGCATCCATCAAACCCCTACACACACACACACACACACACACACACACACACACACACACACTCATCAATAAGTGGTCAGAATGCTAATTGTGGCATTTGACCAGAGGGTTGACAAATTCATCGAGGCCATTTCTAACTATTCAGAATCCTGTAGATTTAAAGGTGTATGACACCCAAACGATGCGATTAATTTTTATCACCTAAACAGAGCGTCATGATAGCTGGAGGCCTCAGTTCAATGATGTACAACTGAAACGCTCTGCACAACACATATACACTACGAGAAACCTCTACCAGATGGCATCATGGGATGTCGGTCATGTTGATTTGATGAGTTTCGTAAACCAGACTCAGCCATCCAAAGCTAATGGATGGATGTAAATGTATCTGTTACATAACATATTTATTAAATATGTTTTAAATTATTAGGATGATTTCCTCTGTAAATTTCTTATACTTCGTTTCTTGAACGTTCGTCTTTCACTAAATGCCATCGTATTATGATTTCAGCGTATAGAATGAAAATACCAAAGAGACATGACACTGTCTTCTTCATCCGCGAGTCAAATGTTGAGGAAATCAGTTCTGGTAAGCTCACACTCTCTTACAAACTTCTGAAATTGAAATGAAGAAGCACCGCTTTGAATTTGTGACTGAACTTGGTTCAGATCATGAAAACACAATATACACACCGTGTCTGTATCTGTTTCCCTCTATCTCCTTGGTCCTTTGTCACTGTCTCCTCTGTCTCTGTCACGCAGACACACACACACACACACACACACAGTACACACAGTGTGGGCCACAGATGGCATGGTGGTGTCAGGGTGAGAGGGGTTTGTTAGGATCAAAGAGCTCCAGTGTGTGGCCTCTCCACCCTTCACTTGCTTTCTTCTTCTCTTTCTGTTTGTCATTTTATTCCTCCCCTTCCTCTGCTTTCAATCTCACTTCCTCCTCCAACCCCCCCACCTCTCTCTCTCTCGCTCCGTCTCTCTTCATTTTTTCCCCTAATCTGTCCATCAGAAGTGTTGATAAATTATTCATGCCTCTGTCTGTCCCTGAAGCCTTGTCACCTCTCCTCCACTCGCCAGCTCCTCTGCTTCCTCTCTTCTGTCGCCTTCGTCCCTTCCTCCCTGGCCTCCTCCTCCTCCTCTCATCTTTTCTTCCCTCCGCTCCATTTCCTCCTCCTCCTCCTCCTTCATCTCCACCTCTCTAGTCTTGCAGAAAGCCTGACCACACACGATCTAACATCAGACACCAAATCAGTACGAGTTCATTAAAAGATTTTAAATGATTCCAGCAACTTTGAGCTAACCTTTAATGTGCAAAATCAAATCTAATACAACTCAGACCAGATCTTATTATTATTCCTCAAGATTCCCTCAAATATTTTGTAAGCTGCAGGCTTTTGTAAAATAGAATTTCAACTCTGCATTGTGTATTGAAATATTTGTTTTGTCCCTCATTTATGCAGAAATCTGTACAGTCATCATGATGAAAATTCATCTGTTACACTTAGGAAAGACAGATAAATTGGTAAAAGAGAAAGAAAGGAACTGAAAGGCACCAAAGACCTCCTTCAATACCCCCCCCCCCCCCCCCCTCCATATCCTGCCGGATGGAGTTCAAAACACAAAAGAGCAAAAGAGAAAGAAGTCAAAGAGTGAGGAAAAGACAGAGAAAGATGCAATTGAAGGAGTAATCTTGTGGCTAATCCAGCATTCTCTCCCCAAACAATTAAACACTGGTTTATGTCTGCTTATACTGTAGAGCACTCACTTCCAAACACACGCACACACTCAAACGCAGTTTTCAGAGAGATAAAGTTTGCTGCGGAAAGCTATTAATCATTGGAAATCCAGATGAATACAAAGTTAGGGAGTCTAGTGATTAGTGATAAATTGCCTTGTATTTCCCCATAGGTGGTGTGTGTTTGTGTGTGTGTGGTGAGGGCTGCATTTTAGGTATCAGGATATGTGTGTGTTGGCTGATACGAGGGTGTAAAGCACTTGGGCTGGTTATTAGAATGCGGCTGTGTGTGTGGGTGTGTGTGTGTGTGTGTGTGTGTGTGTGTGTGTGTGTAGGCATGTGTGCATATGTGTCACATATAGTCTCTCTCTCAAAAGATGGGCCTGTCTCAACCACTCTCATCCCGTTACCACGACGATTAATATATATATAAAAAAAATGTCCCCTCCACTTTCCTCTGGTGCCGGTCACACACACACACACACACACCTACACACACACACACACACACATACACACACACACACACACACACACACACTGCTCACTATTCAGCGGAGGTTACTGCTACATCAGCAGCACACACAGCACTGCCTTTAGAGGCTGATCAATCTGCACTGCTGCTTGCACTGATGAATTACAGAAGTCAAGACAGAAAGAGAGAGAGAGAAATGGAAGCGGAGGAGAGGGAGTGGGAGGATGAAGAGATGGAGGAAGATGAGAGAAGACAAAGACATGTAATGAGGAGCTCAGGACAAAAATGAGGAGAACGAGGGGAAACATGAGCAATAGTTGATGATGATGATAATGATGATGAGTATCTAAAAGAGAAGGAGAAAAATAAGTCGTGGACAACGCAGCACGGCTACCAAAAGCCTAGAAGAAGAAGTGAAATAAATTGAAGAGGTGATAGAAGGAACCGTTGGGATCCCTGCAGTACATATGAAATGGGATACTTGGAGAGGAAGGTCCAGGAAATTGTGGAGAAAACCCAGCCCAGGGCAGAAGCACCAACACATGGATCCCTCATTTAGTTGTAGTCTGTCCAGGTTCGAGGACAGACAGACAGATGATATACAGAAGCTGAGTGCTTAAAATTCATCCCTAAAAGCAGGGATGCATGGATAATATTGACTTTAGCTGTTACATTTTGACAGACAAGAGGACTTTATGACCAGGACACAGCAGAGGCATATTAGACTTGAATAGACGTCTTTGTTTGACGAGGGTGGGGTGGGGTTTACAGAATGGAGACTTTCTGACATTGTGTTGTTTTAAAGAGCTGTCATAAAGGTTCGAGATTGATAATGCCTGATGTGTTTTCAGGCAACCAAGAACTGGGGTCAAACGAGCAGCGTTTTATCACGATATATTGTTCTCATGCTCACTTTGGTCACACACACTTCTCTCAGTTCTTTTTAAGATATCTTCACAGGGAACATGTTTAAAAAAGACCTGTTTTTACTTGACATTTTTTTGGTGGTACATTAGAGGCAGATGATGTTTGGGGGCCCATGAAACTCTGTATATTCAGATTTAACCCTAGTAACCCTAGTAAATGTTAACATAGTAAATGCTTACTAGGGTTAACATTCAGCCTTCTCCACAACATTCTCTTACACTGATTGTCTGCATTTATCAAGTTTTGCCTCTGTCCACCCATCTCATTTCATTTTCCCGCCCAATGAAAACATGATTAAACTTTAGAGTAGGTGGCTTTACCCTCAGACAATATATGAAATATATAATTTTTTTCACTCCTTCCCTCTCCCCTCATCCTTGGCGGTGATAAATCCATAGCTATCTATGACAGCTTTGTTGCTGCTGGGAGGCCCCTCCTGCCTTGTTTGGCTGCGATTCCAGCCGACAGCTTTAGGAGCGTGTCTTTATTTAAGAGCTGCTGTAATTACACAGGCTTTAGCATATGTAGACGGCCAGATATGATTCAAACCACCCCGGCAGGGAGAGAGGGAGAGGGGAGCTCAACGGGTGAATGAGAAGAGAGATAAAACACAATGGCGGGGAAGCGCTAAGGGAGAGAGAGGGCGCGACAAAGGGTGGAGATGGAGGGAACGAGGGGAGGAAAGAGACAGAGAGGGAGAGATATGGCGAGCGGGGCAGACTGATAGAGCAATTGAGAGACGAGGAGAGGGCAGTCGGGAGGGGGGAGAGGAAGAGATATGGTTTGGCAAATAAAAGAGGAGCGCGGCGCTGCTGCAAACTGTTCGCCTTATGATGCCTCATTAGGGCTTAGGGCTGCAGATAGTGCCTGTTAGAGAGATCTATGGCCTCAGCGCTGAGAGGGAGACAGAAGGGGAGAAAGAGAGAGAGAGAGAAGAAGAAGAGCAGAGAGCAGGGAGAGAGATGCAGGTTGACACGGTATAAACAACAACAGGATGAAAAGCAGGGATTAAAGCTGCTGTGTGTGATATTTCCCTTCGACAAAACGTATGATTTTCATATTACGTGTGACAGTTGTATGATTGATGCAAACAAATGTTTAAATGTTTAAGAGAGCTCTGATTCCAGTGCACAGGTATTTTCTATTGTTTTCTCCTTGGTTTTTGTTTTTGTTTTTTTGTTTTTGGTATCCAGCACCTATCCCAGTGAGTCACGTAATTTTCACACATGCCCATGTTCTTTCATTTTTAGCTGACCGTCCTCTTTATTCTTTTATAACAAAAGAATGCACTGAATCCTCTCAGCCCGCAATTTGTTTGTGTGGGATGTAAACAGGTACACAACTTGCTCATCTTCTTCTCCTGTGGCCCGCAGTGAAATTTTCAACAGAAATCAAGGACTTATTGTTATTAAGACGTTCTAAGCGTTACCACCGGTAATGATAGATGTTGCCATAGAAGTCAACCGAAACTGAACTAACTAATGAATTATAACATTATGGGAGCTGTTAAGTCTTCTCCTATCATAAAGAGTGCAAACATGTAAGAAATGCATTTTCCTCTGTCAAATCCCTCCTTCCACCATCTGCCACTGACAGAGAGCTTTGTTTGCACTGCAAAAATCCTCTCCGTTTTGTGCCATAAAGCTTTTGTTTGTGCTGGAAAGCAACCCAGTTGGTTTCCTGTGTAATCCTGACCTGTTGCCTCAAGAACTTCAAGAGTAGAGACACAGTTTGGTTTATTGACATCCTTTAAATTATCATAGAGGGAGAGGGTTCTATCAGGAATGCATGCTTTCACTTTTTTTTCTTGCCAATGTAGTGTAGTATTGGATGTCATTACAAAAGTTGGGTCAGGTAAAAAAAATACAAAAAGGTGCCCGACGTCTTTGCATTCTTGGTCAGAGTCCTCTGCGATGGGATCCGCCAACGCAATGGTCTGACGGAAATGGATGAGGAGGCTGCAGTTTTTTGACTCCGTGTTAATGCCTGTCTGGACGCGGCCTAATTTAACATAGCAACAGTCGAGCAGAAAGGAAAAGAACAAAAGTGCTAAATGGAGAACAAAGGGCAGTGAGAGAGGGAGCAGAGTAGATAAGGAATCTGACACTGTCCAGGCGACACAGACAAGAAAAGAGAAAGACCAAAGACCACTAAAATAAATGTCTCCTTTTCTTCAGCATGTGTAAGAAAGATAGCAGATAGTATATCACCAGGCTCCACAAGCGCTAATTAGGAGCCAGATTTTAACAAGCAGAGAGAAACAGCGAGGCAGAGAAAGAAGGAGGGAGGGAGAGGAAGAGACAGGAGGAAGGCTGAAGGCAGACCGTTAATCCACCGTCCATTGTCAGCGGCTACAGGAGGAACCGCGCTGGGTGTTTCGCCATGGGAGACGACCGTAAATCTACGACGCAACCTTTACACACCGCGCTCACAATGCGCACAGATGCAGTCGTACATGATACCGGCTGACACAAGTGTAGCCACCCAGTGACAGATTGCTTTCATCAGAGAGACCACGCAAATCAACTGCCTACCACTCTCTCTCTTGCACACACACACACACACACACACACACACACACACACACTGAGGGAAGTATAATCAGTAGGCATTTTGCTGCAGTTATCCAAAGTAGTAAATCAGAACCTGTTGTTTCTACCATGAAAGACCAGCGCTTATCTGCTAGCTACAGGTGTGTGTGTGTGTGTGTGTATGGTCTGATGCTTATCTTTATCTTGTAGTCACCGAGGGGCCCTTTGTGGTCTGTTGCTGATTAGCTGTCTGTCCACATGCCCGACCGTAAATCTACCTATGTGAACCAGTATTAGCGGTAATGAGGCATAAGAAAAGGCAGAGTGTGTGTGTGTTCATATTTGTTTGTGTGTGTGCTAATAATTCCAGTGTAATTTCCATAGGGGTCTGGTCCAGGTTTTCTGGGGAATTTATTAGGTTGATTCACATGAGCTGGATAAGGCTGCTGCCTTAGAGGGCCTCAGAGACCACTATGTTACACACAGCACAGACATTCTTGCATACTGACAACACACACATGAACATATGCATTATGCACAGCCATAGTCCCATAACCCCTACTAGGATCTTGCCCCTCCTTAATCATACCACACACAACACTTTGTATGGAGTTCCCACTGTCACTGCCACCTGCAGACACAGGCTTACACAAATCCTGCCTCTCCCAGGCCTAAACATGCATGTTCTTCACCCTAACCATCGTCATTTCCCTAACTGCCGCTTACGCCGCTGCTGATCATAGTCATGATGGGCTGTTAGGCGTGCGGGTTGCCGGGCGGGATGCTCCGGAGGCCGTGGCCCGAGGAGGCAGTTGCTCAGAACCTCAGACTGTACGAGCGCACAGACCTCTATTAGTCGTGTCGAGACATCCCTCTCTGGCGCAGCGAAGGTTTTCTGGCGCCGGACGCTTCAAACGGTTGAAAAGTGACTACAGTGCATTCACACTAATGCGGGTTTAACTGGGTGCGAAATGTTTGGTCTCCCTCTCATTGTTCTTCCTAATGGGACCTATTGACTGTTTGTGTGATCAGAATACATCACTATGTATGTACAGTAGATTAGAGACTAGAGCAGCAGCCTCTGCCTCCACCTCACACTCACTTTAGGTCTATTTATCTTTTTTTCTGTTTTTCTCTTTCGTTTTCTCCTTTTCAGCTCGCAATTTGCAATTCATTTGAAAGATGCTTTGCTGGCATGACTGTCGAAGAATTAACGGTGTTGACAAAGCGGTTTACAATACATAAGGATCACAACAATACAAAGAAATGATTAAGGTATAATGCAATCATTTATGCTGCCTTTGTTTCTCTTTGCATATCTCCCTCTCTCTCTGTGTAACAGCAGGTAAACAGTCTTGTAGCTTGTAGTGGTTATGTGATTCAGTAGCGCGGCGTGTTTCCGAATGGTAATTTGCAGAAATGAAAACTTAATCAAGCATGCTGCAGAAGTGGCCCTGAATAATTTAACGGTGAGGGGAGGACGAGCGAGTGAGGGGGAGAGGGAGGAAGAGGGGGACGGGAGGAGGAGGGTGTCAGCAGGGAGAGGAGAGTGTCTTCCTTCCTCCACTATCTCCACCCTTCTACTTTTCTTCCTACCTAAGCTCTTCCAATCTTCTTTTCTTCCAATTCTTCCATGTTTTATTTCCTTTATCCCATTTCGTCCCTTTTCATTTTCTTGTTTAAGTTTTCTCCTACTTCCTTTTTGCTACCTGCCTCTCTTCTCTCCATCCTTTCCCTTTGTTCTTTCTCTATCCTTCTTTCTTTTTTCAACCCTCCAGCTTTTTTCCTCTCATTTCCTTTAATATTTTCCTTTCTTCTATTCTTCCTCTTCTCCTCCCCTGCCGTTTTTCCTTTGCTATCGTCCTTCCTCTCTCCCATCCTCCCACCTTCTTGCCGTTGTTTTTCTGTCTTTCTTCCGTCCTTTCCTCCTGTCTTTCCTCCACATGTGATCCTGGCTTTAGTGATGTACTCGTCCAGACAGTGTATAAGCAGAAACAAATCTTAATTTGGGAGAGTTTATCTTTGTCAAATGCTTTCTGAGAGGATAATTAATTACTTAGCCCCAGTTAAACTTTTAATATCTTCTTTCTCCCTCTCTATCTTTGATTAATTTCTCATCCTGGGAAAGAAAGACTTTCATTAATACTAAAGCCATTAGTCTTCCAGCAGGAAGAAAGCCCATATTTGGTTGTTACAGATGAATCCCTAACCCCTTAAATGATTAGGGAGCTACAGAATAAACATTTTTCTTCTTTCTGCCCAGTCTGGGAAACATGTCTGATGTGTAATGAAGACTCACTATAGGCTGCCATTCATATCACACAAATTTTAACTTTGAGCATGGATGAATGATATACTGATATATCCTGACCTTTAATGTCACTAAGAACATTTAAAGTTTATTTAAGTGAAAATATCAATTAATTAACAAAACCATTAGCAGGATTTTGTGACATCACAACTAGTCTTGAAGCTAATCGTGGTCCGGTGTGCAACGTACACGAGTGTGGTGTGGAAACTGACTTTTTTGGTGATTTTTAGTGAGATCTTTTGTCCAGCAGTTAAACTTTTGAAAGTCACTTGATTCAGGATGTGGGAGATGATGCACTTTAAAGATTTTTGCCTATTTTGTGAACAAAAGCAAATCAAACACAAAAGTATTTTTATGTGTATAGTTTCTCAATCTAAAATAGCCTATCAGTTGGCATTTTATTATTTCTAACAGAGGGTCGGGCTAATCTGCCTTGTCTCCTTCTCTTGGGAGTATTTTTCATTTTGAGAAGCGATTAGGCTTTTCAAATCTGAAATCACAGTTGAACTTGTTAAAGTAAATGTTCCTTTTTTCACTGAATGTTTCACATTGTAAAAGGAAGTGGCCACATGTTCTATTTCCTTTTGGTTGCCATGATTTTTTTTTTTTGTGCCTTCTTTTTTGACTTTCCAGTTTGTGGTCACTGAGTCTGTACCTGGTTAGGATCTGTCTCTGCTTTCTAACTCCAACAGTAGAGAGATGTTCTGCCAATTCATCATCTCTTCTCCAGCCCAGATAACATTCTGATCGTCTTTGGCTTTTAGTTTCTCCTGCTCTGTCCCAAATAGGTTTCTGTACATTGCGTTATAATTTGGTTTACACTGATTGGTGTTTGGAAAGCAGTGTTGCTGTGAAACTGGTCAGAGTGTGTCTGAGAGGGGATAGTCTCTGTCTCTCTATCTCTCTCTCTCTCTCTCTCTCTCTCTCTCTCTCTCTCTCTCTCTCTCTCTCTCT